>OY728155.1:230802083-232052083 GCA_963277665.1 Viscum album | reverse complement strand
AAAATGAGATTTTCAAAATTATCAATTACCTTAGGTCCGACATGCTTCGTACGTATCCAAAACTCCTATATAATGATTTAAATAATTTCATTGACTTATTACAGAATCATATTAATTGTTATTATATCACATATGGTTCACTTATGACTTTATATTACCCGTTCTTTTGTAAATTCCATGCTAAAGAGTGTTTTGGGTAAAATCATTTCATTTGTCATCCATGTTTTGACTTGTAATTATTAATATGATTACTTAGATCATGATTACTTAAATCCAGAATATAAAACAGGATTTATATATAATATATATTCATAATATAGATATATATATAATATCGATAAATGGAAAGAAATACACCGTTCATGGAGACGGTAGGCCATACGTACACATGAACGCTGTTTTCGTTTCCTTATTGAATTGAATGGAATTAAGTAGATGACATAAATATATATATACATAAATCTAGTAGCATTATTATGTCATATATTTTATGATTACTTATTATATATACTTTATAATAATTCTTGAATGGTTATCATGGAGAGTGAATCTCATCACGTTGTGGAGACGGTATTCCGTACGTACGCACGAGCGATGATATCATTCCCATGATCGTCAAATTGTATTAAAGTGTATGTATAATATTACAGAATCAATATAACTTTACAATAATCATATATATTCATTAATTTCACCATTATACCCATCCAAGTAAGGTGGTGGTGGAAAATAGATTACACCACGGCGTGGAGACTGTGTTCCGTACGTACGCACGCGCGATGATTTCATTTTCCGTAGGATGGATATATTGTGAAATAGGGTTGTTTCATACTTATAATAACATATCAGTATACGAGTGATACCGATGTTATTACTTCATTATGAAACAACCTAATAAGAAGAAGTGGAAGAAGAAATAAAGTAGAAAGAATCGGTAACGGACATTACCTCTTCTTTGAAGCGCCTCTTTGAGTCCTCCTCTTAGGGCACTAAAATTGGTCTTTGATGAAGACCGGGACCTCTAGGATGTTTCTAGGGATGTGTAGAATAGAAGTTTTCAGGGGTTGGCCGAACTTGAAGGCTCAAAGTGGTGTGAAGAAGAGAGGGAGGAGGTTCCCTTTTATAAGGGAGGAGAGGGGCACCTTTGGAATAACAAAAAATATTATTTTATTATAAATAAATATTCGGTTTTAAATAGCTTCAAATTGATTTATTTCAAAGATAACGTGGGTATGGGTCTAAATCCTATCATCCAATATAATTTAGACAAGTTTAGGTATCAATTTTAACCTTATCATTTAGATTTAACTTTAAGTAAGATAATTTAACTTTTACCGTGTCTTCTTGTTTTCATACACTATAAGGTTAATAAACTTACTATATCAAGCCAAACGAACCCCAAGTTGTTTATTATTAATATATATAACCTTATCTAAGTCATTTGGCCGAACCTTAGATTTTTAGGAATAAAATAACAATTAATAATATAATATTTGTTTTAAAAACTATTTTATGTCAATTTTGACACTATTTAGTAATTGATTTTTTGAAACTCATAACAGAATGATTAGTTCGAAAAAAGTTAATTAAATCAATAATAACATGTCATATTAACCTAGAAAATTAGTTTAATTCATAAAAAGTCTCAAATTAAATTTATTTGGGTATTTATAAGATCAATTATGTCAATATTTCATTGATAAGATAATTACTTCATCATTGTTGTGTCATAAATAAATTAAATTATTTAATGTCTAAAAATTATAAATAAACTACCATTATTTTGGAAATCGTTTTATCTTTCTAATGAATATTTATAGTCGAATTTATCTTATGTATAACCCCATATTAAAAATGATTTACTTATTAAACTTTGATTTTAACTATTTTAACCCTTCTTTAAATAAATTAATAATAAATGTCCTAATCTAATCCAAGTGGGACTAAATGGTCATATTTTATTCCTAAGGTTGTTTTTGGTCGAATTCAACTTATCCAATAGAATTAGGACATGTGTTAGGGTAATAATAATATCATTTTTACCCTTAACTACCCTATTTACTTTTAACCGTGGTAAATAAAAGTAAAAAGTTACTATTCACCAAAAATTATCTTCTTCTCATTGAACCACATTTTACTTACTGACATCAACCGTGTCTCTCGGATTTTTGAAATTCCACTCACAGAAGCGGTAAAATTAAGTTTTATGAAAAAATTAGTTTTTTAACTACCACTTAGTGGTTTCACTATTCATCAAAAAATGAAGGTTTCCAGAAAAATACCAAAAATTAGGCCTAAGATATATTTGATATTATAAACTCAAAAATGATGTTTATTTTATCAAATTAAAAACATATTAGTTACATTTACTAATTTAAAAATTAATTCCCATCGTCAAAACAAATAACGTGTTTTTAAGAGATAATAACTATCAAAAGATTGACACTTGTTTATGTCTGGTTTAAATGTGAAATTACATCCAATGACCAAAATTGTATTAAATTGTAAAAATATATTCTAAATGTACTTTAAAACCACTCAAATTAATAATTTATCACTATTAATTATTTCGATTAAAAAGGTTGTTTTTAATTAAAATTTAATAATTTTCACTATTCATCAGAAAATGAAAGTTATCCGAAAAGTACCAAAATTTCATCCTAAGATAATTTCGATATTCCGAATCCAAAAATGAAGTCCATTTTGAAAAATAAAATTTACAAAATTTCAAAAAGTGGTTATTACTATTCATAATGGCTAGTTTTAATAATAGCATATCGTTGTTTAGTGAAACTCGGTATTGCGTACTACACACACTATCGAGGAAGGTCACGATTGCGTGTAATGCAAGGCAAGTCAAGGATGCGTGTTGTGCAAGCTCCTTTTGGTGTAGCGTACAACACAAGACATTAATGAAATCAAAAATAATATTTTTCATAAAATCTCGGGGTGTTACATTCTACCCCCTTTAAAATGAATTTCGCCCTCAAAATTCGTCGGGGTTATAAATGGTTTACTACTCGAAAGTTTCTTTAATAGAAACCCACATAGTAAAAAGGAATACCAAAACTAGGCTTTAAAAACTAAAGTATGAAACGTAACAATTACCGAAATAAACTAATCACTGGGTTTTCACATAGGTGAAAATATGGATATGGAAGAGAAATCTAACCATCATGTTCTGATGGAAAGTGGTAGAGAACATGGCCATGGAAAATCCAGCAATCACAAAGCCATAAATTTGTGATGATCTAAGGTACCATCTGAATCATCAGATATAAGAGCAATAGGACAACATTTTTGGTTTTCAAGATCATTTCCCTAAAGTTGATGAAATTGGAATTAGAAGAAATACTTTCGTGATTTTGGTATAGTCTCACCGTTGGTCATTCTTTGGACAATTTCCACTTCATCTCTTAATGAAATGAAGTTGAATTTTTCATTTGTGATTTGTTAGCAGATCATGTGATAGAATGATGGGTCATTCCATCTATCTCAAACAAAAGGTTAGAAAAGTTATCAAAAAAAAATACATAAGTCCATCTATAGTGAGATTAATCTTATATGGTTCCTAAAATGGACTTATACTTCATATATCATACTTCTTAATATGATAAAACTAGTTTCTACTAAACAGGGACTTCCTGTAGGCCAGTGGAATGCGATAAAGGCCAGTCGCACTTCGGTTGTGGGTTCGATTTCTACAACCTTGTCCGACACGATGGGCTGTCGCCCATCCTGCAGGTTGTCCTTTTTCTAAAACTACATGACTATAACATCCCATAAATAATATCGAAAAAAATTCTATCCTTAAACAATACTAACTTATGGTCAACATAATCCATTCCAATCTTTAGGGTTATCTAAAATACTTTGGTCCAAGCACATAGTATAAAGAAAATGACTACTTGAAATGTCACATAACAATCACATGAATGCCATCATTTATCTCCAATATATCATAAGATATATCTTGTTGGTCAAATTACAATCATGTGAATACCTTAATCATGTATTCTCTTGAAGAATGAATACCCATTAATTGAACCATAGTGAAAACATGAATGCAGTTAAAAGTTAACACTTTCCACATACCAAAATCCTCAAAATTATATATACTCAAACCATGATATCACTTAGTCCTTATATCAATAATGAGCTCATGAATACTACCAAACATTTCATTTTCTCCTTATCCCTTCATTATGAGCATATCATCTGCTTTCCGAAATATTTGAATCAATTTTCATGGTTACCAGACCTTAAAATAATACAAAAATATTCTAATACACAATAAAAGTACCTCAACAACATTATTCTTGAATACCAATACATAAACACTTCAATCCATCCTCTTCAATTATTGTCCTAGAATATTTCCTTCCTTGATTTATAAGTAACTTTTTAGGTCAGGGTATTGAGTCGGGTAATGCCCATGTTCTCCACAAATAAGACATTGAACTCCATAAAAATATGTCACTCTATGTCCCTTTTCTCCACACAGATAACATATATCCCTCCATTTGAGGTATTCCTCAATGTTCTTCTTACCTTCTTTAGAAATCTCAATCTTACTTTCTTTATGCTCCTCAACATGTGAACATGCATAAAAGTCTATATTTCTCTTATTTGATGAATTAGGCATACCACTAAATTTCACCTTGTAAATCATATATCGCGATGACTAATTCGGCATAATCAAAATATCTTTCTCTCTAGGAATTACACAATTTTGTTGCTCATAGTCACCAATTTTTCCATTGGATTCAATGTTAACCGAATTCCTTCTGGTTCCCTCCATTGACTAAAACACAAAAAGGATTCTGTGAGAGGAAAAAATCATGCTAGGGAAAAAAACATAGTAAAGGGGGAGTACCCTCAATATCTAACATCATAGGTTAAATTCTAAGATCGTTACCTTAGATATAGGACTATATCCTATACATATACTTATCGTTAGGGACATCCCTAGAAATACCTTAGAAATATATCTAGGGATCTCACTAAAGTTCTCGCATCCTAGTTTCCAAAGGTTTACTAAACCTTTACTCTGATACCAACTGTAGAGACCCGAAGCTTGACGTACATGGACATTACATTAATTTTTCGGAATACTTAATACATAACAAAAACATACACACAAGGACTGTAATAGTTTACTGTCTTTGGAAACTTGGAACGTAATCTTCTAATCGTGGTGAAAGATCTTCAACATCTCCTATAAAGATCTTCCACTTTTTGTTTCCTCACCTAAAACCTTTATTTTGATCCTGGGGGAAATAAAACATAAAAAGGGTGAGCTCAAACGCTCAGTAAGGGTAAGCATGGATAAAATAAAACATACCATGTACATTTGAACTTAAAAATATGAATATAATGTTTAAACTTCAAAATCTTGAGCAACGACATAAAACATGGAAGTACATAAGGCATAGATCATAATAGAACATAAACCATGATAAAATATTATGGGAATAAAACATGTAATTGTGGCATCCATTAAGCACATGTAATGATTTCCATAGTAGCCAAGATATTGCTACCAAGACCATATTAGTGGACAAGGTCCCATTCTGAATCGAGTTCACTCTTCGTTTCAGTCCTGTAACACTAAACCAGATTAACTTACCGTACCAACCATGTCTATCTCATGAGATATAAAATCTTTACCCAATGAATTATAGAGAGATATAGGTCCCACCCATCTCATAATGAAATCATTCTTACTTGTGACACAAAATAAACATACATCATTCATAAAAACCCAATAAATAAAATGGGTTTCATAAACATCATACCATCATCACATAATCCATATAAAAGAAATGGATATAATTTCATAATAAGAGAAGTGAAACCATGTAAATCATAGAGACATGTTACATGAAACATACACATATGAAATAATGTCATCTTAGATGAAAAATGGTTTTGATAAAACACTTGAAATGAATTCTTGAGGAAAATATCCTTTTTTCATTAAAAATCATTTTCTTTTCACAAAATGTCATGAAATTTTAAAAGAAAAGGATTTTGTTGAAAATAGTCATGAAATATTTTGGAGGAAGATTCATTAAAATATGTCTTTGTGAAACCGTAAAAATCCTTTCATGCCGTATATGTTAAAAAACATTCTTCTCGTATTTTTGTTGAAAAAGTCAAAAAGTACCTTGTAGGGTAAATAAAAGAAAGATTCCTTCCATAACATGGGTTAAAAGTCAAAATGGGTAAAAAGGACTTTAAACATATATTAAAACACTTTTATAAAACATGGAAATGGCTGATATAAATAACCCCAGTAAATACTTACGAATAAGCAATCTCGGATAAAAATGAGATTTGCAAAATTATCCCTTACCTTAGGTCCGATATGCTTCGTACGTATCCAAAACTCCTGTATAATGATTTAAATAATGTCATTGACTTATTACAGAATCATATTCATTGTTATTATATCATATATGGTTCACTTATGACTTTATATTACCCGTTCTTTTGTAAATTCCATGTTAAAGAGTGTTTTGGGTAAAAGTGTTTCATTTGTCATCCATGTTTTGACTTGTAATTATTAATATGATTACTTATATCATGATTAATTAATTCCAGAATATAAAACATGATTTATATATAATATATATTCATAATATACATATATATAATAGATCTATAAATGGAAAGAAATACACCGTTCATGGAAACGGTAGGCCGTACGTACGCATGAACACTGTTTTCGTTTCCTTATTGAATTGAATGGAATTAAGTAGATGAAATAAATATATATATTTATAAATCCAGTAGCATTATTATGTCATATATTTTATGATTACTTATTATATATACTTTATAATCATTCTTTAATGGTTATCATGGAGAGTGAATCTCATCGCGTCGTGGAGACGGTATTCCGTACGTACGCACGAGCGATGATATCATTCCCATGATCGTCGAATTGTATTAAAGTGTATGTATAATATTATAGAATCAATATCGGTTTAAAATAATAATATATATTCATTACTTTCACCATTATACCCATCAAAGTAAGGTGGTGGTGGAAAATAGATTACACCACGGCGTGGAGACGGTATTCCGTACGTACGCACGAGCGGTGATTTCGTTTTCCATAGGATGGATAGATTGTGAAATATGGTTATTTCATAATTATAATAAAATATCAGTATATGAGTGATACTGATGTTATTACTTCATAATGAAACAACCTAAGAAGAAGAAGTGGAAGAAGAAATAAAGTTGAAAGAATCGGTAACAGACATTACCACTTCTTTGAAGCGCCTCTTTGAGTCCTCCTCTTAGGGCACTAAAATTGGTCTTTGATGAAGACCATGACCTCTAGGATGTTCCTAGGGATGTGGAGAAGAGAATTGTTTAGGGGTTTGCCGAGATTGAAGGCTCAATGTGGTGTGAGGAAGATAGGGAGGAGGTTCCCTTTTATAAGGGAGGAGAGGGGCACCTTTGGAATAACTAAAAATATTATTTTATTATAAAGCCAAATTCGGTTTTAAATAGCTCCAAATTGATTTATTTAGAAGATAAGGTGGGGATGGGTCGAAATACTCTCATCCAATAGAATTTAGAGAAATTTAGGTATCAATTATAACCTTATCATTTAGATTTAACTTTAAGTAAGATAATTTAACTTTTACCGTGTCTTCTTGTTTTCATACACTATAAGGTTAATAAACTTAATATATCAAGCCAAAAGAACCCCAAGTTGTTTATTATTAATATATATAACCTTATCTAATTCATTTGGACGAACCTTAGATTTTTAGGAATAAAATAAAAATTAATAATATAATATTTGTTTTAAAACCTATTTTATGTCAATTTTGACACTATTTAGTAATTGATTTTTGTGAAAATCATAACAGAATTATTAGTTCAAAAAAGTTAATTAAATCAATACTAACATGTCATATTAACCTATAAAATTAGTGGAATTCATAAAAAGTCTCAAATTACATTTATTTGGGTATTTATAAGATCAATTATGTCAATATTTCATTAATAAGATAATTACTACATCATCGTTGTGTCATAAATAAATTTAATTATTTAATATCTAAAAATTATAAATAAACTACCATTATTTTGAAAATCTATTTATCTTTCTAATTAATATTTATCATCGAATTTATTTTATGTATAACCCCATATTAAAAATGATTTACTTATTAAACTTTGATTTTAACTATTTTAACCCTTCTTTAAATAAATTAATAATAAATGTCCTAATCTAATCCAAGTTGGCCTAAATGGTCATATTTTATTCCTAATGTTGTTTTTGGTCGAATTACTCTTATCCAATAGAATTGGGACATGTGTTAGGGTAATAATAATATCATTTTTACCCTTAACTACCCTATTTACTTTTAACCGTGGTAAATAAAAGTAAAAAGTTACTATTCACCAAAAATTATTTTAATCTCATTGAACCAAATTTTACTTACTGACATCAACCGTGTCTCTCGTATTTTTAAATTCCACTCACATAGGTGGTCAAATTATGTTTTATGAAAAAAATCAGTTTTTTAACTACCACTTAGTGGTTTCACTATTCATCAAAAAATGAAAGTTTCCAGAAAAATACCAAAAATTAGGCCTAAGCTATATTTGATATTATGAACTCAAAAATGATGTTTATTTTACCAAATTCAAAATATATTAGTTACATTAACTAATTTAAAAATTAATTCCCGTCGTCAAAACAAATAGCGTGTTTTTAAGAGATAATAACTATTAAAAGATTGACACTTGTTTATGTCTGGTTTAAATGTAAAATTACATCCAATGACCAAAATTGTATTAAATTGTAAAAATATATTATAAATATACTTTAAAACCACTCAAATTAATAATTTATCTCTATTAATTATTTCAATTAAAAAAGTTGTTTTTAATTAAAATTTAATAATTTTCATTATTCATCAGAAAATGAAAGTTATATGAAAAGTACCAAAATTTCACCCTAAGATAATTTTGATATTCCGAATACAAAAATGAAGTCCAATTTGAAAAATAAAATTGACAAAATTTCAAAAAGAGGTTATTACTATTCATAACGACTAGTTTTAATAATAGCATATCGTTGTTTAGTGAAACTCGGTATTGCGTACTACACATGCTATCGAGGATGGTCGCGATTGCGTGTAATACAAGGCAAGTCCAGGATGCGTGTTGTGCAAGCTCCTTTCACTGTAGCGTAAAACACAAGACATTAATGAAATCAAAAAAAATATTTTTCATAAAATCTCGGGGTGTTACAGAAAAAGGCCATGTGATGGATGTAGGGTTGTTACATGACATGAATGATGGTAACATGATGTGTAAATCCAATTACACATTATGTGTTTATGTCATAAAGACCTATACATGACCTATAAGGTAGGTCAAGATAAAATTATCAAAAATAAAATATACACAATGTGTATTCCCACTAACATGCTCTGAATTTTGTGATTTTTTATTAAAATGGTAAGTATCTCCTCATTAAACTAGAATGAACCCTCTCTCCGAGTTAACAAACACCAGTGTTAGAGGGTCATTTTTGTTCTTGATTTGTCATCCGAACTCCAATTTGAATACAATCAGATGTGTTTGAATCCTCTCGATGGGTTCTCAAATACTATTTATCAATTCTTAACGATATATTCACTCGACCTAGTTATCGAGTCTTGTCAATTTATTCCCATTTTAAGGTATAAATTGTTCTAGTTTGAATTAGAGGGAAAAACTATACAAGGAGAGACGTACGAGTACGAGGTAGGTGGCCTTGTGCCTTTTTCTACTTTTGAAGTTTATTATATGTTCCCTCATGCCACACCCCCATTTTTTGGGAGTCTACTTGAATAAATTTTTCCTATAATTGATTATAATATTGATTAAGTGTTTTGAAACATGTTTATGTATTTTTACATTGAGTAAGGGATACCCCATGGGTGTGTTTCCCTTAGATGACCATTTATGGATGTTTGGCCTAAGATTCCAATGTGGAATACCTTTATTACCATTGTTGGGTTATTTAAAATGAAATTAGTAAAATAAAATAACCACCAACATCAGATAATTGATGGCTAAACCTTGTGATAGTTTAAGGCACTTTTAATTCTTGTTATATCAATTACCCATGTGTGTTTATTTATGATTAAGCCAGATAATAGTTCAACTGACATGTGTTACTTTATAAATGATTTTTTTCCATTGAGTAATTAAAAGGTCAAGCTTTTTGTAGTTTTTCCTTGATTGATATGATATAGGATGATTTTGATTCTGACCTTTTAATTCCAAATGAAATATTATATTGAACCTTAAATATTTAAAAGTTTAAGTAGCAATGGGTGAATCATGGATTAATATTATAATTTCATGAATGGGTTTATATTAATGTTGTAACATATACCATGAGTGACCCATGGATAAATTAAAGGATTTAATGGATAGAATAAATGGGATGTTTATTATCTTATATCATGAGGGTGCCAAAGATCTATTGGTCATTCTCTTGGACACTATATATAAAGTCCAAATAAAACATGGTTCCATAGAAGGATTCCATGTACGAGATCTATTTTAAATGTTTATATGTCTTGGGAGACACTTGGGTCTTATTTATTGGATGAAATGATGGACCAATTGACATATAATCGCACCAAACCTAGAGTATGACCTGTTTCCTAAGAGGAT
The DNA here is from genome assembly GCA_963277665.1 of Viscum album. Classification (NCBI taxonomy): domain Eukaryota; kingdom Viridiplantae; phylum Streptophyta; class Magnoliopsida; order Santalales; family Viscaceae; genus Viscum; species Viscum album. The sequence goes on along the minus strand of OY728155.1, from coordinate 232,041,379 downwards.
CGTATGGATGAGCTGTTACAAGTAGGTTGTTTTATACCTTGATTAATAATTAAATTCAAACATAAGATTGTTAGGAATATAATCAGATTATAAATTGAATATTGAAATGAAATGAGTTATAATGCCAATGCCAAGCCAAAGAAAAATCTTGGATTCTATCTTCAGTTTACTTATTTAGATAGATTCTCAGTTATATGAGGTTCTTTCTTTTACCCGAGGGTTTCCAAGATTAGGCAGGATCATAATACTTATATTATTCAATGTAATTTAAAAATTAATTAACTTGAAATTATTATAACTGAAAACTAGTGTTGTATGGGAATAAAACATGTAATTGTGGCATCCATTTAAGCACATGTAATGATTTCCATAGTAGCCAAGACATTGCTGCCAAGACCATCTTAGTGGACAAGGTCCCATTCTGAATCGAGTTCACTCCTCGTTTCAGTCCTGTAACACTGAATCTGATTAACTTACCGTACCAACCATGTCTATCTCATGAGATATAAAATCTTTAACCAATGCATTGGAGGGAGATATATGTCCCACCCATCTCATAATGAAATCATTCTTACTTGTGCCACAAAATAAACATACATCATTCATAAAAACCCAATAAATAAAATGGGTTTCATAAACATCATACCATCATCACATAATCCATATAAAAGAAATGGATATAATTTCATAATAAGAGAAGTGAAACCATGTAAATCATAGAGACATGTTACATGAAATATACACATTTGAAATAATGTCATCTTAGATGAAAATTGGTTTTGATAAAACACTTGAAATGAATTCTTGAGGAAAATATCATTTTTTCATTAAAAATAATTTTCTTTTCACAAAATGTCATGAAATTTTAAAAGAAAAGGATTTTGTTGAAAATATTCATGAAATCTTTTGGAGGAAGCTTCATGAAAATATTTCTTTGTGAAACTGTAAAAATCCTTTCATTCCATATATGTTAAAAAAACATTCTTCTCGTATTTTTGTCAGAAAAGTCAAAAAGTACCTTGTAGGGTAAATAAAAGAAAGATTCCTTCCATAACATGGGTTAAAAGTCAAAATGGGTAAAAAGGACTTTAAACATACATTAAAACACTTTTTTAAAACATGTAAATGGCTGATAGAAATAACCCCAGTAAACACTTACGAATAAGCAATCTCGGATAAAAATGAGATTTGAAAAATTATCCCTTACCTTAGGTCCGATATGCTTCGTACGTATCCAAACCTACTGTATAATGATTTAAATAATGTCATTGACTTATTACAGAATCATATTCATTGTTATTATATCATATATGGTTCACTTATGACTTTATATTACCCGTTCTTTTGTAAATTCCATGTTAAAGAGTGTTTTGGGTAAAATCGTTTCATTTGTCATCCATGTTTTGACTTGTAATTATTAATATGATTACTTATATCATGATTACTTAATTCCAGAATATAAAACATGATTTATATATTATATATATTCATAATATACATATATATAATAGATCGATAAATGGAAAGAAATACACTGTTCATGGAGACGGTAGGCCGTACGTACGCATGAACGCTGTTTTCGTTTCCTTATTGAATTGAATGGAATTAAGTAGATGACATAAATATATATATACATAAATCCAGTAGCATTATTATGTCATATATTTTATGATAACTTATTATATATACTTTATAATCATTCTTGAATGGTTATCATGGAGAGTGAATCTCATCACGTCGTGGAGACGGTATTCCGTACGTACACACGAGCGATGATATCATTACCATGATCGTTTAATTGTATTAAAGTGTATGTATAATATTAAATAATCAATATCACTTTACAATAATCATATATATTCATTACTTTCACCATTATACCCATCCAAGTAAGGTGGTGGTGGAAAATAGATTACACCACGGCGTGGAGACGGTATTCCGTACGTACGCACGAGCGGTGATTTCATCTTCCATAGGATGGATAGATTGTGAAATATGGATGTTTCATACTTATAATAAAATATCAGTATATGAGTGATACTGATTTTATTACTTCATAATGAAACAACCTAAGAAGAATAAGTGGAAGAAGAAATAAAGTTGAAAGAATCGGTAACAGACATTACCTCTTCTTTGAAGCGCCTCTTTGAGTCCTCCTCTTAGGGCACTAAAATTGGTCTTTGATGACGACCATGACATCTAGGATGTTTCTAGGGATGTGGAGAAGAGATTTTTTTTGGGGTTCCCAAGATTGAAGGCTCAAAGTGGTGTGAGGAATATAGGGAGGAGGTGCCCTTTTATAAGGGAGGAGAGGGGCACCTTTGGAATAACTAAAAATATTATTTTATTATAAAGCCAAATTCGGTTTTAAATAGCTCCAAATTGATTTATTTTGAAGATAAGGTGGGTATAGGTCGAAAGACTCTCATCCAACATAATTTAGACATGTTTAGGTATCAATTTTAACCTTATCATTTAGATTTAAATTTAAGTAAGATAATTTAACTTTTACCGCGTCTTCTTGTTTTCATACACTATAAGGTCAATAAACATACTATATCAAGCCAAACGAACCCCAAGTTGTTTATTATTAATATATATAACCTTATATAAGTCATTTGTCCGATCCTTATATTTTTTGGAATAAAATAAAAATTAATAATATAATATTTGTTTTAAAACCTATTTTATGTCAATTTTGACACTATTTAGTAATTGATTTTTGTGAAAATCATAACAAAATTATTAGTTCAAACAATATTAATGAAATCAATAATAACATGTCATATTAACCTATAAAATTAGTGGAATTCATAAAAAGTCTCAAATTACATTTATTTGGGTATTTATAAGATCAATTATGTCAATATTTCATTAATAAGATAATTACTGCATCATCGTTGTGTCATAAATAAATTAAATTATTTAATGTCTAAAAATTATAAATAAACTACCATTATTTTTGAAATATATTTATCTTTCTAATGAATATTTATCATCAAATTTATCTTATGTATAACCACATATTAAAAATTATTTACTTATTAAACTTTGATTTTAACTATTTTAACCCTTCTTTAAATAAATTAATAATAAATATCATAATCTAATCCAAGTGGGCCTAAATGGTCATATTTTATTACTAAGGTTGTTTTTGGTCGAATTACACTTATCCAATATAATTAGGACACGTGTTAGGGTAATAATAATATCACTTTTACCCTTAACTACCCTATTTACTTTTAACCGTGGTAAATAAAAGTAAAAAGTTACTATTCACCAAAAATTATTTTCATCTCATTGAACCACATTTTACTTACTGAATCAACCGTGTCTCTTGGATTTTTTAAATTCCACTCACAGAGGCGGTAAAATTAATTTTTATGAAAAAAATCAGTTTTTTAATTACCACTTAGTGGTTTCACTATTCATCAAAAAATGAAAGTTTCCAGAGAAATACCAAAAATTAGGCCTAAGATATATTTGATATTATGAACTAAAAAATGATGTTTATTTTACCAAATTCAAAATATATTAGTTACATTAACTAATTTAAAAATTAATTTCCATTGTCAAAACAAATATCGTGTTTTTGAGAGATAATAACTATCAAAAGATTGACACTTGTTTATGTCTGGTTTAAATGTGAAATTACATCCATTGACCAACATTGTATTAAATTGTAAAAATAAATTCAAAATATACTTTAAAACCACTCAAATTAATAATTTATCACTATTAATTATTTCAATTAAAAAGGTTGTTTTTAATTAAAATTTAATAATTTTCACTATTCATCAGAAAATGAAAGTTATCCGAAAAGTACCAAAATTTCACCCTAAGCTAATTTCGATATTCCGAATCCAAAAATGAAGTCCACTTTGAAAAATAAAATTTAAAAAATTTCAAAAAAAGGTTATTACTATTCATAATGGCTAGTTTTAATAATAGCATATCGTTGTTTAGTGAACCTTGGTATTGCGTACTACACACGCTATCGAGGAAGGTCGCGATTGCATGTAATGCAAGGCAAGTCAAGGATGCGTGTTGTGCAAGATCCTTTAGGTGTAGCGTAAAACACAAGAAATTAATGAAATCAAAAAGAATATTTTTCATAAAATCTCGGGGTGTTACAGAAAAAGGCCATGTGATGGATGTAGGGTTGTTACATGACATGAATGATGGTAACATGATGTGTAAATACAATTACACATTATGTGTTTATGTCGTAAAGACCTATACATGACCTATATGTTAGGTCAAGATAAAATTATCAAAAATAAAATATACACAATGTGTATTCCCACTAACATGCTCTGAATTTTGTGATTTTTTATTAAAATGGTAAGTATCTCCTCATTAAACTAGAATGAACCCTCTCTCCGAGTTAACAAACACCGGTGTTAGAGGGTCATTTTTGTTCTTGATTTGTCATCCGAACTCCAATTTGAATACAATCAGATGTGTTTGAATCCTCTAAATGTGTTCTCAAATACTATTTATCAATTCTTAACGATATATTCACTCGACCTAGTTATCGAGTCTTGTCAATTTATTCCCATTTTAAGGTATAAATTGTTCTAGTTTGAATTAGAGGGAAAAACTATACAAGGAGATACGTACGAGTACGAGGTAGGTGGCCTTGTGCCTTTTGCTACTTTTCAAGTTTATTATATGTTCCCTCATGCCACACCCCCATTTTTGGGGAGTCTACTTGAATAAATTTTTCCTATAATTGATTATAATATTGATTAAGTGTTTTGAAACATGTTTATGTATTTTTACATTGAGTAAGGGCTACCCCATGGGTGTGTTTCCCTTAGATGACCATTTATGGATGTTTGGCCTAAGATTCCAATTTGGAATACCTTTATTACCATTGTTTGGTTATTTAAAATGAAATTAGTAAAATGAATTAACCACCAACATCAGATAATTGATGGTTAAACCTTGTGATAGTTTAAGGCACATTTAATTCTTGTTATATCAATTACCCATGTGAGTTTATTTATGATTAAGCCAGACAATAGTTCAACTGACATGTGTTACTTTATAAATGATTTTTTTCCATTGAGTAATTGAAAGGTCAAGCTTTTTGTATATTTTCCTTGATTGATATTATATAGGATGCTTTTGATTCTGACCTTTTAATTCCAAATGAAATATTATATAAAACCTTAAATATTTAAAAGTTTAAGTAGCAATTGGTGAATCATGGATTAATATTAGAATTTCATGAATGGGTTTATATTAATGTTGTAACATATAACATGAGTGACCCATGGATAAATTAAAGGATTCAATGGATAGACTAAATGGGATGTTTATTATCTTATACCATGAGGGTGCCAAAGATCTATTAGCCATTCTCTTGGACACTATATATAATGTCCAAATAAAACATGATTCCATAGAAGGATTCCATGTACGAGATCTATTTTAAATGTTTATATGTCTTAGGAGACACTTGGGTCTTATTTATTGGATGAAATGATGGCCCAATTGACATATAATCGCACCAAACCTAGAGTATGACCTGTTTCCTAAGAGGATCGTATGGATGAGCTGTTACAAGTAGGTTGTTTTATACCTTGATTAATAATTAAATTCAAACATAAGATTGTTAGGAATATAATCAGATTATAAATTGAATATTGAAATGAAATGAGTTATAATGCCAATACCAAGCCAAATAAAAATCTTGGATTCTATCTTCAGTTTACTTATTTAGATAGATTCTCAGTTATATGAGGTTCTTTCTTTTACCTGAGGGTTTCCAAGATTAGGCAGGATCATAATACTTATATAATTCAATGTAATTTAAAAATTAATTTACTTGAAATTATTATAACTGAAAACTAGTGTTGTAGGATTGTTTACTTTTGAGTACTTTTTAGTTTACTGCATTCATTATTGTATACTGCCTATTATATATACACACAGATAGATTGGAATAGGGCATGGGAGGTTTCCTACTAGGATTTAGTCTCACACCCTATTTGGGACATGTTTATGGGCCCTAGAAGATTATATTATTATAGGTGTAGATAAGGGAATGATCCATTAAACATGTAATTGATTTTCTATTTAGGAGTAGGTGATCATGGGACCAAGCTGAGGCTTTGATGCTTCTGAGTTTATTCTATACTTTTTAGATTCTTAGTACTTGTATCTTGTTTTACTATAGTGTAACATGTTTTTTTTGGTTTCCAAGAACATGTGACAGGGGGTATAATCATTTTTATACTATCAAATCTGGTTATTTTTATTATCATTCTTACACTAATTACTTTTGTTGAATGTTATTACTACTACTACATTTATTTTATTATTGTATTCAGCTATGTTATACTCTACCAATGAGGGAATAGTTTCCCCACTATCACAGATAATACCTAAATTATTTTCAATAGCATGTAGTTTTTCAAATATTCCCTTGTGTCCATGTGTCCAACTCGGTATAGGGAACCTTTGAGTGGTATCCAGATCGAGGAAATTATAAATAACATGATCCAAGATATCATAAAAATGGTATAAGAGATGTAATTATGGATTAAAAATAAACATGGAATCTTCTTTCTAGAGTAGTCATGTCTCACTTCCAAAAATATTCTAGTAGAATGGTATCACTCACCAAACCATAATAGTTTTAATGTTTCACTCAAAAGACCATAATAAAAGATAAATTATCTTAATGAGAACTATTCAATCACTATTCTTGTTCTATATATATAATCATTTATAAATATTTATCCAATAAATTAGCGGGATATATAGGTCTCAAAAATATCATAATTAAAATAATATGTATGTGTGGTATAATATAAAAAAACATTTATCATATCATAACCCATGAAATGAAATGGGTTTCATAATCATTTTATCATATCCTAACTTGTGGAACGAAGTTTGTCTTTCTAATCATTTCATCATATCATAACCACTGAAAAGAATAATGTTTAAAATAATTTCCTCATAGTATAACTTTATTAATAGAAATAATTTTCAGAAAAAACATATTCATTAATAATATAAATCATTCATGGAAAGTCTTAGAATTATATCCTTTGATCATATTCAAGGAAAAAATAAGTAACATCAAAATTTTTCATCATAGATGGAATATGATCTTAGAAGATCACATGGAACATTTCATGAGGAAAATAAATTTTATTCGAAAATCCGATTTTAAATATATAAATTCATCATGTATTATAGAAATCATTTTATATGAAAATAACACAGAAAACATATAAAATAATACTTACAAAATTTAAAATATTTATTCGGTATACTAACATTTCCATTTAAAAAATAAAATATTTTTTTAAATATAATTTTATTTGAAAATATACTTTAATAATTATAATTTAACATTAAATGAAAATAATTATCATTGCTTTGGAAAATTCTCTTCAATGCATTAATGTTAGAATATGGATTCATTTCATATTTTTGATAAAATCCAAAAATGATTTTTTAGAAAACAATATGAATATTACTTTCAAAAATTCTTGTAAAAAGTAAAAAATGGGTAAAATTTTCATTATTAAATAATTTTAATAATTTTAAAAATATTTTTGAAAACATTTTTAAAAAATATGGTTTTTTGAAGAAACAATGTTTTTGACTGAAGAGAGAAATAATGATGATTTTTATTAAAAATAATATTTTGATCTCTTGAGTACATAAATAGTTTAAAATGAAGGAAAATCATCTATTATTATAAAATAAAAATATGATAGTATTATTAATGTTATTATAGTGTGATTTATTATAATATTTTTTCTTTAAGAATATAATAATAAATAATCACGATAAATGATTAGATTGTAACATAAAATTGTTTACACTTTGGTAACATTGAATTGTATTCCCCATAAAATAATCATATGAAATGAAACATATAATATTATGAGAATATTAATATTAATGATATATCTTTTAAAATTGGATGTATATACCCCTCACAGAATATGGTTGGTGCATAACATAACTTATACCACGAAGAAAGAAATTTAAGACAAAAAATCTCTTACTGCTTGACTAACTATTAAACCATAAACCCAATAAAAGAGAGATCCTACATATGGAAATATAAATAAAAAATAAATTAAGGATAATAATCGAAAAATATATTCATTATAATTATATACAACACATAATATAAACACGTGGGTAATATGATATGTGTCTCACCAAAAAATGAAAGTGATGTGGAAAACCCTTAATACTTTAGTAAACTTATGATACATAGGCCCAAAAATAGAATAAAATAATATGTAAATATAAATATCATTAAAATAAGTATATTTACAATATATAAGTTTTAATGGGAAATATATACATGATACAAAAGAAACGTGGTGTGAAATTGAATATTTATCACTGAAATAAAGGGGAGACTGGAAATCGTTTACCTGAAATATTGACTACCTTCATAAATATTTGAACCTCAAATATAATATATATAATTATATTATAAATTTATTATAGAACCATAATCATATACAATAAACCATATATGAATTCCTTATGATTATTTATTAACGGGTTATTAATAATTCTATGTCAAGGTCATGTTTTAGGAAATAACTGTTCTGTTTTTCATGTCTTTTTAAGTACTTATTTTTGGTCCTCTTAAATTAACCAAAATTTGATTATATCATAAATAATAATAATATCATAATAATCATATTTAAACATTAATTTTCATTTTATGAATAATCAATAAGGATGGTTTTGATAAATGAAGTATGTTATGATCACGGAGACGGTATGTCATACATATGCATGAGTAATGTTTCCAATTTTTTTATGAACATTATGGGAAGGAGGTAAGATTTTTTTTAAATATATAATTATAATAATATCATAAATATATTTTTTTTATTTATATATATTATACATATTTTCTATAAGGCGTGGTGATGAAAAGGGTGATTTACATCACTGTATGAAGGTGGTAGACCAAAGATACATGAATGATGTTGTCATCATCTAGCGAGTGAAAAGGATAGAAATAAGCATATAGAGTATATATTAAGAATTATAAATATATTATTCATATCATAATCAGTTAATTTTTATCACATATATTTAATAATTTTATCACAATTATTTTCCATGTTAATCATTGGGGAAAATAAATCCCATTATTTCGTGATGCAATAGTCTGTTGTACACATGGGTGACATTATAATATCACCTACATAATGGAATGTTAATATATATATATATATATATATAATATAATAAATTAATAGGTATAATTATTTTTTAAATATCATATGTATAATTTATATCCATCCTCATACCCAACAGTGAAAGGTCATAATGGAAAAGTGAATGATATTGGTTTACAAGGCAGTAGTCAACCATTCACAAGAATGCTGATTCATAAACCCATTGGATGAAATAATAGATGGATATTGGTAGTAAAAATAACATAAAAATCTAAGTATTATTAATCAACTGAGGTTATTATATCATCATGTCTTAATTATATGTGATGTAGTTGAGGAATGAAATTAAATAAAAACACGTGTTGAAGAATGTTACATATTCTTCTGTTCACCTCCTTGTGTTTTCACCAAAAGACATCTTTGGGTGACTTTAAAACAAAAATAATTATTATATGTATATATTATTAGTTTTTAGATATCAATTCATTGGGTATTGGCTAAACCAAAAGGGTTTTATTGTGTGAAGAGTAGAGGATATGGGATATTCTTTTATAAGTGAGGTGACATGAACACTTGTAATGTTTTTAAAAGAAAAATGCGAACTGATGTTTTTATCAAACCAAAAAATATGAAATTGAGTATTATCATGATTTATAAATTATAGGGTATCAATATTTCTGTAAACTATATTTTATACAATTTCTTTTGAAATTTATCTACTATGTTTTTTGTTTAACATCCGGCAAACCCATTTTGACCTTAATAATTGTAATTATTTTGTATTTTTTGTAATTATTAATTTTAGATAGAATTTTTTTTACCATATTATATAATTTAATTTATGATGATTAAAAATTTTAAATAAATTCTTCCATATTCAATTCAAAAATCATGAAAAATATAATTAAAAATTAATTCTGAACACATGACGATAAATAGAGTTTTCAAAGAGAAAATGTATAAATTCATACATGATTTTTATAATAAAATTTCATATAAAAATGATTCAATCATATGGAATTGGATTAGTGGATTTATAATTGATCAAATATTGCTATAAACCCACTTTAAAATATAATTTAAATATATAAATAATTTAAATTAGAAGACAATTTTGAATTAAAACCCATTATTTTTCATTATCATCGAAAAATTTATATTTTATGAAAATAAAATAAAACATCATAATAGTGTATTAATATTATATTTTCCAAAATTACGTTTATATCATGAAATAAATTTTATAAAAGATAAAAAATGTAATTTTATTATTGTTCATAGAATTTTTTTTCAGAAACTAAAATTTTCGAAACATATAAACACTTTATCAAATAAATAAGTGTCATTGTATCAATATGATATCTCTCTAGAAAAAACTTATACATATTTTTATAAAATTAGTTATTACTATTTAGATATATATTTTTAAGACCTTCATTATAATGTTCTATTTGGAATAATATTTATAATATATCGCAATTTTGATAAAACTCAGAGTCATATGTAATGCATGGTCAATCTAGTGTTACATTTAATAGTAGAACAACTAGTTATGAATGTAATATATGATTAAATTAGTTTAGTTTTTAGTGAAATATATAAATGAAATAAAACCATTAAAATAAATATTTCATATAGACTCTTAGTGTTAAATTATGCCCCCCTAAAAATGATTATCTCCATTGAAATTATTATTTGTCACCAATGGTTTAACATTTAACAATTACATCATATAATCCCACATCTTCAAAAAGGTTATTAAAAAAATATATAAAATGAGAAAGGGATGTCCTTAAGATAACTAAAATAACACATACTATGTTTTCAAGTAAATGAACATATGTGGGAGATGAAAACTTGGATATGTAGGAAAAGAATAAATAATTAATGATGGTGATAAATATCCTTGATCAAAAGAAAGTGGGAGATCCATAGAAGGTTAACAAAAAAAAAACCATAAACCAAAGATGAATGAAAATGGTCATATAAATCTAAAAATGAATATAACTCAATAATTTTTTATTTTATAATTCCTTTCCTAATGATGAGGATTTTTCATGAAAATATGCACTTACTTGATTTTATTCTATCTCATAAGAACAATCTCATCCATTGTTTATGCATTGATCAGTTTCAAATTCATCTCATACACTATGTGTTAAATTTATCTTTTCTAGATAAGTAAATAACATCCTTAAAATAATAATAATTCAATCCTTTTGTCTCTATTAGTTATGAAAAACAAAGTGGTTTTCACAAGTAATATGTAAATCTTAATATGGTGAAATAATACATTAATATCTAAAACCAAATCCATGTATTCAACACAAAACATTCAATGAATGTTTAACCTAGTAAAGCTCACAAAATAAAAATTTTATAAGGTCACTAAATTTCTTAAAATTAATCCCCAAAATATTGAAAAGTATCTCTTTGTTGTCACATGCCAAATATATTAATACCGTAGTCCCATATTATATTGAATCATTAAAATCACTAGAATTTTCATAAAACCCAAATTTAACCATAAATACCACTATATTAATTAATTAATGCCTTAATTATTGAATATATTCTATAAATCTAACAATTTGTTAATCGTTATCAATGATAACATAATTTTTTTTCCAAAAAATCATTAATCAGTTTCACGGTCATTAGTACCATCCAATTTATTTATTGACATAAATCCTCTCCTTATCCAATCTAATCATTATTTTATTAACATTATGAAAATAATAAGGGTTATTGTCCTGAAATAAAAACATCACATTGCTATTAAATCACTTTTCAAGGTCATCAACACCATTAAAAATATTCATGAAAGTCCATAATGTAAATCTTCTTCAAAAAATCCACATATATATTATGATTCATAATTTCTAAATTGAAATAAATAAACACATTAATAATATAACTTATTTATAACACTATTAACCATCCTTCATCATCTTATTCTAAATACCTTTTCCCTTTAATATTTTATTTGTAGTAAATTAATTTTCTATAGAAAAACAATTACTCAGAGAACATTGCTGATTATATTGATGAGATATCCCATTAGGAACTCAGATTATAGAATTCCCATAATATAGAAATTTTAAATATAAAAAAGTGAATAATACATTCATGAGACCAGTATTCATATCAATTTAATGTAGTTGAACTTTTATTTTTTTCCCTTTGTAATTACTTACATTGTTCCTAACATTCCACACACAAAACATCTTCTCATTTCTCTAGGAAATAAAATTCTGAGCTTCATCCCACATTATTAACATATAGAAAACTGAAAAATCATTCTTCTATAGTCTCAATTAGTATACCTTTATGAGTACTATATCTAACACTTATTTTCTGTGTTAATGAGTTGTTTGAGGATTGTTTTTTATGAATTGTGATAAATGACTAGGCATAATCAAAATTTTTATTAGTATAATCATCATCCAATTTGGGTGATCCTCAGATAATTGATTGTATCATTTAATGTGAACCGAGTTATACTAGGTTCCCACAATTGAGTGAATCCAAAAAACATAGTTTGATCAATGATAATCATAATTGGAAACAGGTAATCTTGAAAATCACTTATAAGATTTAAAAATCCTGACACCATATTTTCATTCTAAAAATATGTAGGTTTAACCTATATAATCCACGATAATGATATATTTATATTATTTAGGATGGTTTTTAAAGTGTTTTTCAATTTCCAAAGATTATCTCACATGAGTGTCAAACCATGTGTGCTACAATACCTATATTCAAGCACCCGGTGATGATCGATTCATGTTAAATGTTCAATTTTTGATGTAATTACCACTAGGTGTCTCTATTCTAGAGTTGCATACAATTTTAGTATATATAAAGGGATTTAATTACTTGGAAACCAAATTCATTATCCATTACTAAAATTCTCAAAAATTTTCATATAATTTTATATAGCTTTAGACTCATCCTTAGAGACATCCCTAGATATATACTTAAAAATATATATAAGGAAGTGAATTAATATTTCAAATCATAGATTCCAAAATTTAACTAATCCTATCCCATAATACCAACTTTAGATCCAAATTGTTTTTATACATTGATATTACATCATTTTAGATTAATATTCAATATATTACACAAACACTTGCCTGAGGACCATAGTATTTTTTTGGTCATTACAGACTAGGTACATAATGTTGTACTTTGGTGAATGGTGTTCAAAATTCCCCATAATTATATTATCCTTTAGTAAACTTTCAAAACAAACCCCATATAAAATCATTATTTATAACCCAGGGAAAAGGAACATATTATAGGGTGGGTTTTGATGCATTATAAGGGTAAAAAAATGACATATGTAATAATAACATGAAAAAAATATTATGATAACATGATAATAATATTTTAAATCCATACCAAACATATAAAGGATTATAATCTTGAGTCATGAAATAAATATTGGCAGTTCATATTCTATAAATCATAAGTAAATAAAATCACATGATCAAAATGTATAGAACATGGTATATATACATAGAATTCTAGAATAAAATAATCATTGAAAATCATTTCCATATTAGTCATGGCTAACATCGATGGATTTCCTAGTAGAATGGGTTTACATCCCAAACCATCATATTAGTGAAGATTCACTACCAAGAGAAATATAACAAAATTTCTACCTTACTAAATAGGGTTTACTACCAATTCCATTCTTTTCTATCTCTGGAGATATAAATCTTTAGTCAATGTATTAGAGGGAGATACAATTCAAACCTATCATAAAATAAAAATTATATGTATCTGTTCCACAATATCTTTAAAAAATACTAAAATTATAGTACATGAAATAAAATGGGTATCTTAACAATTTAATCATCTTATAACCTGTGTAAAATATATTATATTCATTATAATTTCCCCATTTCATCATATCATATCCCATGAAAAGAAGAGGTTTTCATAGTAATTTAAAAAATTTATAATATGTGGAATGAATTTGGTTTCATAAAAATCTATTCATCATAAACATAAACCAATAATTGAAATAATAAAAATAGTATCCTTGGAAAATATGCCATGTAAATGATAAGCGATGTCAAAGGCTGTTATCTTCTATGGAGAATGCTTTAGAAATATCAGGTTAAAAATTTCATCAGCAAAATAAATTTTATTTGAAAATAAATGATTAAATCTATAAATTCATAAAATATTTTAGAAATTATATTCTTTGAAAATAACATTTAAATATTATAATGGAATATTTAAAAAAATTTAAATTAATCTTTAAATAAAATATATTTTTCATTTACAAAACATTTACATATTTAAGAAATATTTTTTTAAAAACAATCTTAATAAAATATAATTTAATCTTCAAAGAAAATAATTTTCATTATAATAGAAAATTATATTCATGCTATACACATTCAAAAAATATTCCTCTAATATTTCTAGTAAAATGCAAATAAAAATTGTTTAAAAAATAACATAATGATTACTTTCAATATTTTTTTTAAAATGTAAAAAATGGTTAAAAAATCATTATTAAATCATTTTATGATAGTTAATAAAATTATAAATAATTTTTAGAAAACATGTTTTTGGAATGAAAAATTATTTTTGACAGAATGGAGAAATACAAAAGTTTTTTCATAAAAACATTATTATAAAATATTCAGTGAATAATGATTTGAAAATGAAGGAATGAAAATTATTATGATGGTATAACTAAAAGATATGAAAATCCATGTGTTTGTTGAGATATGCATCATAATATTTCATTATCTGGAATATAATCCTGAACAATCTTGATAAATGATGATATTGAACACAAAATTGTTACAACATTGGTTCCATTAAATCCTAATCCTCATTTATGAATATCACAAATTTAAACATATAATATCCTGAAAATAATAATATTCATGATATATCATGTCAAATGGGAAATATTTACACATCATAGAATAACATAGGTGCATATTATAACTTAGGTTCCAAAGAAGTTATTTTGATTTAAAACATATTTTACCTCATTGGTAACATTTGAACCAAAAATCTAATGAAAGAGATATCCTCAGAATGGATGTGTAAATACCCAAAAATTTATTTATAATAATTATAATATGAATCCATGGGAGGAATATAAACCACATAAAATAAATACATGGTCATTATGACATGTGTCTCATATAACACTTAAATTTTGAAAAAAATCCATACCCTTTTAGTTTTCATTTGAATCAAAATATCTGATAAATAATATAGTCAATTAAAGATTTAAATATAATTATAATAAGGTTATTTTTTATATAACATGTTAATAGGGTAATATATACACCACACTATGAAATGTTTGGTGAATTTATATATGTCTCCTAGAAATAAGAGAGAGACCATAAATCCCTTACCATATGTCTCAACATCCTCGATACATGTTTGAACCTACAATCTAATAAATAGATGATTACTATAATTAAATTATTGAACCATAATCATACATATCATAACATAAATTAATTTCGTATAACCTTTTATTTTCCTTTTACATTCAACTCCATCTTAATGTCACTTTTCATGAAGTAATTGGTTTGTTTTTCATGTATGCTTTGATTTGTTATTATAGTTCATGTTACATTGATCATGGTTAAATATCCTCCATAATAATAATCACGAAATAATTACCATATTAGTACGTAAACTATAATTTAAAGGCGACTACTGAAATATTTTTTTGAGAAATGAATTACATTACTTCATGGAGATGGTTGGTCTTATGTACACATGACTGTTATTTCCATTTCTCAATGATAATTATAGAATAGATGTAACATATATTTCACCCTAAAAAAATAATAATAATGTTGTCAAGAATATATAATTTCTTTTAAAATACTTAGACATTTTATCCATGTGATGTCGGGATAAAAAGTGAGTTTCAAATTGCGTTGAGAATACAGTTGTGCACAAATACAAGAAGGACGTTATCATCTTTCCATGAGTGAAAAGGTATGAAATAAAATGATATAACATAATTTCATAATTATAGGTTTGTTAGTAATATCATAATTATTTCATTTATATCACTTATATCATTTAATTTATCTTTATTATTTTCTATGTAAATCATTAGTGAAAATGAATCACATTGATTCGCAAGGTTGTTTTCCAACGTACACGTGAGTGATGTTATTATATACCTTATTGAATGTAAAGTAAAAAATGTATATATGGTATAATTTAAATAGATATATAATTATTTTATAAATATAATATATATAATATATATCCATTATTATAACCAACTGTGAGATTTGGTAATGTGAAAATGAATAATAGTAGTTCATGAGGTGGTAGTCTGTTGTACATATGAATAATGATTCATTAACCCAAATGATTAAAGTGTAGATTGTTTTAATTCATTAAAAACCAAAAAAATTTATAATTTTATGGAATATAATTATCTTATTATGTCATAATATATTAATATTAATTTATTGTGGTGGTGAATTAAATATTAGAAAATATTCTCATTGAACAATGTTACATCTTCCCTCAGTAACCTCCTTAGGATTACACAAAATGCCTTCCTATGATAGATTTAGGCCCAATATAAAGCTCCTAGATTAAGTGTAGGAATGTTTTTAGTGAATTTTGTATGACTTGTTTGGTTCAAAATGGTTTTATGGTGTTAAGAAGATATGAACGACGAAGGCATTTTAAGCATGTGGAGTGGAAACATGTAGTTTATTAAAATGAAAAAAATATACAAACATTTTTCTCATGAAATATTTTTCCAAAATCTAGTATTATTGATAATTTTAAATTATAGGGATAAAATATGGTTATAAAATATATTCTACTAAATTATTAGCTAATTTTAAAAATTATCATTTTAGTTTATCCCTAGGTAAAAAAAGTTTTTACTTAACCATGTTGATTAACATTTAATGTTTTTACAATTCAATTTTATCAATATTTAAGTTGAAATTATTAGATAACATAAATTATTCTAATTTATAATATAGAATCCATATTTCCAAATTCAATTCAAAAAAATGATAAAATTTAATTAAAAATTAAACCAGCTGATGAGATGAGAAAGTAAGTTTTAAATGGGAAAAAGACCAAACATTTTCAAGGTTTTTATATCAAAAATAAATATAAAAATTATTACAATGACCTAAATTTGATCAATAGATGTATATATGAACTAATTTTTATTTAGAACCATTTTAAAATATAATTTAACATAATAAGTAATTTAAATGAAAACATGATTTTCAATTATAATTGTACATTTTTCACTATTTATGAAAAAAGTAATCTTTTTAGGAAATTTTATAAAATTCAACATTACTAATTTTGAATTTATTATTTAAAAAATTGGGTATTATTTAATAAATAAATTTTTTTAAAGTGTAAAAAATTAAATATATTATTCTTTCACAGAAAGAAATAAAAAATCATTTTTACAAAAAAAATAAAATTTTCAAAACATATTAGGGCTTCCTCTAAAAAATAAGTACTTATGTATCAATATTATTTCATTATATAAATAAATTATAATTAATTTTTAAAAATTATATATATTTTTCATATATCTAAGTATAACAGTAAGGTTATAATGGTCAAATTTTAATAATATGATTAATATATCACAATCTTGTAAAAACACAATGTCGTGTGTAAGGAAAACTAAAAATTGTAATACATGTAATGAAAGATTAAAATAGTGATGCATGTAACAAAATATTAATAGAGTTTTTTTTGTAAACAAAGACACCAAATAAATTTAATTTATTTGATGAAAATAATTTATAAAAACATGGGGTGTTAAATATGATACTACAACCAGAAAATTTCATGAATAAATTTTGAGAGTAAAATTAACATAATTTTTCATAATAGTATTATAAAATTTTCTAAATGTAAATTTAATAATAATTATTCATGATTAAAACTGGATTGAAACAAAAATACCATAACTCAAGTCTTATCTTTCTTCATAGTAATTTAAACATCAAGTATAATAAATATATATTTTTTATAAATTTATTCTCGTAAATTGATTATATATTTCATACAATGTATGATTTAAATATATATTTTAACTCCCATTTATAAACAAATGTTTATCAAAATCTATATTCTTAGTGATGATTTCTCTGTTAATCATGGAACTTTGGTTCAACAGTCTAGGTCCTTATACATTGATCTTATTTCCATTATCTCCATAATTTTAATCATATCATGAATAACATATTTTATAATTATATATAGTATTAAAACTATTCATATATAACAACAATGAAGGATGAATTAAATAACTTCATAGAGACGAAAATATGTATATACGAATGAGTGATGTTTCCAATTTTTCGATAATGGAATAAAATAATGTTATCTAATAAATTATCTTCAAAGAAACATAATTATATCATATATATCTCATATAAATATTAAATCTAGCATAATAACCATCCATGAAATATAGTGATGGAAAATGAATTATATCTCTACATTGAGGTACTGGTCCACACATATGCATGGGTGATACTTTCACTTCCCATTTAATGGAAAATAGGATGAATAATGGCTGTTACACAATCATGAAAAAATTATGTATATTTTTTATAATGAAATCAATATTTATAATGGATATAATAAATATTAGTGGACTTAAGAAGAAATAATATTTAATGAACATGGTTAAGAGTGATACCTATTCATTCAGAAACCACATTTATCTAAAACATTATTCCTTGATGGGATAGAATTTTAAGAAATATAGAGGCTCTAGGTCATTCAAAAGGAAATATTGGGATGTAATATATAATTTTTTATTCAAATATATCTGGTTCAAGAGTTTTGAGAGAGATAGGAGAATAGGTTCCCTTCTATAAGTGAGGTAATGTGAACTCTTGGAATTACTTAACATATAAATTAAATATAAACTAATTTTCTCGATCAAGTTGTTCTAAATTGATATAATTCCAATATAGAATGAATATTGGTTTAAATACTCTCATAAATTTTTTTGGACATGTTTATTTTATTTTTTACCATTATGTATTTGTTTCAACCCTTCATAAACCATTTAGACAGTTACAAAAAAATATATTTATTATTCTTTATATTAATTGAATTTTACTATAATGAATAGTTGACCCATAAATGGGCCATAGATGATATGTTCAACCATTATATTTTTTTTTGAATTTTAATTCCCCTTCAAAATTAGTTTTTATTATATAATATCATTAATTACATTTTTGGAACTATCTGCTTACTTTTACTTTGATGTAATTATAATTTTCAAAACACCAACTAAATTTACCAAGAGTTAGTGTCTAAATTATTACATTGGTTTAAGATACAAGAGATCTCATCTCAATGGGACACTTATTTTAGTAGTTTCGAATAACATGATATATAAATTATTCTTATATTATTTTGAATATATAAAATACATAAAAAGAAGAAACACTCTTTCACCCATCATATTATTCATAATATCCATATTTATATCATGAAGATAGGAAATAAAAATGAAATATGATATTTTATTCTCAATATGAGTGACACACATAATAATATATCATGACTAAAAAGGAAAAATCGATATTTCAATGTAAATAAATGAAAACACATTCAATTTAATAAATAACTTGATCACGAAATCAATCCATGGATATTATAAATATAGTAATCACATGAATAATAACATATGAATAAAAAATTAATAAAATTTCTAATATTCGATGAAAAAATTTTATATAAAGTTATAAATTTACAATTAATAATGTGTCCCAATATAGTTTAATCGATGGGTAGGCATATAAAAAACAACCTAGTAAAATAAGGATACCCAAAATATTTGTCTCATAAGACCTATTGATGCATTAAGGTTTTATCTGTAAATGGTCACCACCATTAACTACATTTAAAATGAATTCCAAAGATATTGAATTACCAATTCAATTGATAAATTATATGAATTAACTATAAATATATTATTTGTTTATGGAATGTATAATATTGATATTTCTCCCATAAATTAGATAACATTCATATGAAAACAAGATATGAAATAATGGTGAAAATTTTATGAAATAATCATATCCTTGATAAAAATAATATGGATATTTATGGAAAATTTAATTTGAATTGAAATTGATCATAATAATGTGAATTAATCAATAAAATATTAATAACTACATAATTAATATGGGACAATATGTGACAATCAATTCATAAGAAATATTGGTTTTGTAATAAAGTAATGTCCTTTAACAAAAAAAGAAAATAGAAGCACAATAATTAAAATAGTAATTCATTAATGAGTTTTATTTTTATGAAAATTGAAATCATATTGAAGAAGATGGATTTTGTAAAATAGTTGAAGTAAAATGAATATTCATTAATTCCATATAATTAAAAGAAATCTCATTCTACTTATGTTAAAAAAAGTTATAAAAACATATACTTATAGAATCATTATAAATATTCATTTAAAACCATTTTTTATATTCAGTTATAAACTTATATTTCTTTAATAAAACATTTTATTAAATGATATGAGTTTACTAAACCTATATTAAAAAATATAGACATGGATGAAAAATATTCTTCATCAAAAAATAGATAATATAAAAATGTCATTTAAAAATTTATTTTTTTGATTCAAAAACATGAGTGAGAAAAATTGGGAAGAAAAAATGTATTATTAGTATGTATTTATTGGTTATTAATATATATTTACTTTATAAAGGATATATTATTATATATCTTTAATGAAAATAAGAGCAATCACAAAAAATGAGATTGTAATTTGTTTTACCATTTTGGTTACATTAAAACTATATATCTTTTAAAGAATATTATAGAATTGAAACTATAATAATAATTAATAAAAAATATGTTAGTGTTAAATTTATAATTGGGGATGTATATATACCATCTGAAATTAAATATGTGAATAATAAAAATATATTTATCATTAGAATAGGAATTTAAATGAAATCCCATCTATTCTGGTTCATATTCATGTCTATAATTTTATCCTCATAATATATATATATATATATTGAAAATAATTACCAAAACAATGTAAATACCTATTATATCATATATTATCTAATTATAACCTATTATACCATAATTTTAAATAATATCATGTTATTATAATTGTTTTTAATGGGAACTAATTTATTTTTCTTTTAAGTTTTGATTCAGCAGTTCCAGTCATTGAACATTGATCATGGATTCATTATTTCATTAATGTTAATCATAATATAAATATATTATATATCCAATATTTATTATTATTTATATTCATTCATAATCATTTTATATAGAATAGTGTGTTACACATTTCATAGAGACAATAGTCTATACATACACTTGAACACTATTATCACTTTTCTATGGATGGAATTAAGGAATTTAATATAATAATTCCCCTTTAAATCTTCATTATTATATCTTATATATCATATATATTCATTAAACCTTCCCTTGTTACCCTCCATTTAATTCTGAAATGAGAAAAATCGGTTTACCTCATGGAGGTTGTAGTCCACACCTTTGCATAAGTGTCATTACTGTTTTGAAAAATATTGGATGGTAATAAGATATTTGTTATATTATAATTATAAAAGAATAATTATTTAATAAATAACATAAATATTATGTAGTTCCATACTTATAATTGTATTTGTGAGGTGGTAATGTTAAAAATTACATTTTTTCATAATATAGTAGTTCACCTAAGACAATATTGTTTTTTTATTTCCCAGTAGACTTAGAAGGAGGCGTATAAATAATATTCTATAAAATTAATAACATAGAAATATTAGGGAGATAATGGTTGTATTTTATTAGAATGGTTATGATATAACTAAAGGTATTATATCAACAAGAAAAATAAAAGTGCCAATGAGCCTATACCATAGTGGTACAGGCTCCTTCTTGGCATCCAAAAGACCCAGGATCAAATCTGGGCAGGGGCGAATTTCCAGGCTATAGCAGTATTGTAGAAGGGCACTGTAGTAGTACTATAACAGCAGCGGGCTGTAGCAGCGGTGACACTGTAGCGGCAAAGGGACTGTAGCAGGTTCTTTAACAGCGGTGGTACTGTAGTAGTGTGGGTACTGTAGCAGTAATGTTCACCAAGGGGTCCTTTGGGAAAAAAAATGGGCTTTCAAGCCTTGTATTCAGGCCACTTGGCCTTGGGCCTTCAGGCTATGTAATGGGTCATCCTCTACCCAGTCTAAAGAGGTCTTTGATTTAAATAATAAATTGAGGCTTCGACCCTAACCTTTAAAAAAAGAAAAATAAAAGTGATTAGTGAAGATAGTTACCTCTTCATTGAAACAGATCCTATATATATCCTCTTAAAGGAAATATGGCAAGTATTTTTGGAATACTAGCACTTAAATAACATTTATAATGATTTTTATATGATTTTTCATGTTTTTTTTGACTATATAACTCAATTTGGTGTGAAAATATGTGAGAAGTGTGTCCTTTTAAAAGTGTGGGGATGAGTAATTTTATAATATTTAGAAATATTATAATTTAGATTTTTTCTATATCATGTAAAATTGTTTCACAAATTAATATATTTGAAAAATTATATATATTAATTTTATATAAACATATAATGAAATTTTGATTTACTTAGATATCATTTTCCACTTTATCAATGGGATTATCCCCTTTGTTAACCAATCTTGACCTCAACCATGGTAAAGAATTTTTAATTACTAAATGGTTATATTTCTATGTATAAGGTGAATATTAGAAAAAAATTGGCTAAGGGATGAAATTTTAGTCCATATATTATCCCCCTTGTGTACTTTTGATATTTTTTGTATTTAAAAATAATTTATAAAATAATTTATTTCATAAAATATCATTTATATCATTTTGGATAATATTCATTTATTTTGACATTAAATTGACATAGAAAAATGTGATATTTGAATATAATCCATTAAAATATCTATAATATTATATATATATATGTATATAACTTTTGTAATATGATATTTCATCAAAATTGTTTTAAATTTTAAATTTTCCAAATGTTTTAAAATATTTTTCTGTTAAATAAAAAATTAATGTATCTTGTACTATATAAGAATTTAAGGAAATTAACAAATAACTAGAAGTAGAAGAAAAATAAAAATTATAGTAAAATTAATTTCCCATTAAAATTAACATTTATAAATGAAAATAACCTTATTTTATCCTTCTACAAAATACTACAAACATTATTTTCAAGTGTTTTCACTTTTTTTATTATTAAAAGACGTTCAAATTAATGAAAAATGTGACAAAGTGGCCTCATTTTTGAGATATGGATGGAAAATTACAATTTCCATTCACCAAATAGGATAAATAAATGTTAAATCCTTTTCCCAATTTATTAACCATATTTTACCTGTTTTACATTACCATCGTAAAAAATATTCACTAAAAATACAATTAATAATGAATATAATAGAAGGGATCTATTTTTTATATTTGATCCTAATGATTCTAAATATAGAATAAATTTTATAAAATTCAGTTTACAAATGTGGTTGAATTAATTGTATATAAAAATGAAATATTTAAATAAAAATGATTTTTTAGAAAATTGTGTTTTTATGTCCAAAGACAAACATTGATCCAAATTTTTTATAATGATGATTCATATAAAATTTTATTATATTATTACTAATTAAAATAATATTATGTTAATTTAATATTAAATCCAATTAATTATGGTCCTTTTCCACAAAATGAAATGTTTGTGTTAGAAAAACTATTACTTTTTGCTATTCAATGAAAAATTAATCATTTCTAAAAAATACCAAAATGTAAAAATAATATAATTTTGTAATGATGAATTATAAAATGATATAATTATAATATAAAAAAATTTAACGGGGTTTTATCATTCATTTAAAATTAGTGTTTTGTGCAAAAAATGCTATCAAGTAAATTTATATAATTATAAATATATAATTAAATATATGGTTGTTAAGCATGGATCCCTTATAATAATATATCATCGAAAAAACATTACTCTAATACAATCAAATGAATATAATTATACCTCAAAGTATTATTTGGTTACTATTTAGAACCATCAATTTTATGATTTCTCCATAAACCATTGACTAGATTAGTGGTCTTGTTTCATAGAACGTTATCTCTATATTCCAAAATTTCAAACGGGTTTTCCTCATGAGATAGATCAATCTATTGTCATAAGACATTTTAGTTCAGTATGTATGAAGTATCAGGTTTGTACATTATCAGGGGAGATACATGAAACACATTTTGAGCTTGATGGAGATTATGTGGAAATTCCATGTGATAACATACATTCTTAATACATTTAAGAATTTCAAAGGGACTGATATATGTTGGGAAAAGATTTCCATTCTTTCAAAAACACATAACCTTATTGAAATTATATATTACTAGGAATACCTTGTCAATAACATTTAACACTATATACTCTCAAAAATCATTAGAATAATATTTTTTCATCTCCAAACTGCACTTATGTATTGTCGAATTGATCTATCCTATATAGCCATTTTCCCAACTAGATAAGGTCCTAGTAGAATTCATTATCCGAAATCATCCCAAAATTTTATAATTATACATCCACTTTCGTAGAAAGATTTATAAAAATATTTTTAAATTATTTAGTGAAAAATATTATTAAATTTTCCTCTCAAAATGTAAATTATTCTTTGGGTGATATATATTACTAAAACTAAATTATATATCCAGATTATGCTAAAGGATTCTCTAAGACTTATACGTAACCCTAAGAACCTGATCAGATACTACTGATATTAGTACTCCAAGAAATTTATAAATTCCTTTATTAATAACTGAGTAATATAATCAAGATATAACTTATCTATAATAGTGAAAATATGTTCTGATTTCATATAAAGATTTACTATGACCAAAATAGTATTACACTATTTAGTTTTTTTGGGTAGTCCATTGATGAAATATATGGTAAGGTTATCTCATTTAAATTCTAGTATTATAAATGTTTATAACATCCCCTTACAATTATTTCTCTCAACCTTAATTTGATGACACACCAATCATCATGATACATACTCTGAAATATTCATTCAGTTTTATGTATATCTTTTGACTTCAATGATGAATATAGAATGAAGAACTATGAGATTCATCAAAAAACTCTATATTCAAATATAGTTTTAATGGGGTGAATACCTGGTTCACAATCATTAAAATTCCATCATGATCATGCTTTGACTATGTTACATTCCTCACCTTCTTTTGTAATTCCACGTCTTTCTACTATAACTTTTTAATCCTATCATGGATGTATAGTTGATCATACAAATGAGAAAGATAAAATTGGCCCCATTTCCCCAATATGTAATGATTAAACATAATCATATCCATAAATATTTCATCAATTTCAACCCCAATTATGGAAAAAATGGAATTCTATTTTTTACTCTGAGAATTATTCACCATGTTCACCTTCCTAGGGTTGTAATGTATTGATCATTAATTATATTTGATCTACTAAACTCATCTTCTCTGGTGAATATTCATCTATTTTAATGATGATATATACATAAATATTTTATGATTAGTAAATATATCACACCATTCACCATACCAATAATGCCACCCTATCTTGAATAAAGACATTACCACTACCATCTCCAAAACCTGAGTTAAATTATTCTTCTTCTGAATTCTTTATTGGAAGGAGGCATAAGCTACCACCATATAATTCTACACGAGGATGAATCCTAGTTACTTCATTGATTAATCACTATATATATCACAATACCTTATCCATTATATTTTAGTTTATTAACATGAACTTTAACCAACCATCTCTCATATTCTCTGAAATTCTCCTTTTACTCATCAATCCATTGAGATTTTCCCCCTTTCTATTCATATTGGTGAGTGTATTTAATATTAATGAGTCTCCCCAAAAGATTTGTTAATTGATATCTATCTTTAGAAAAGTATGGATCTCAGTTATGTTGGATTGTATATTCCACTTTTTAATAAATACATTCTTATAAATATCCACCCATATAATCTTACATAAAATTATATGACCCATGAACGTGACTTTTGTAACCAAAATTTACACTTATCAAAATTTCCATATAACTTCTCCTTCCTCAAGGTCTTAATCACAATTATAAAAATTTTCTTCATTATTTTCCTTTCTCCTAAAATATATAGTAATATATTCTAAAATGTTAACCACAAACTAATCATGTTAATATTGAAAGACGTTATTCATTAAATCCATAAAGATTTGAGAATCATAGATAAGTATAAATGAAATTTCTATAAATTCATGTTGACTACACATCATATATAAGGATTTCTTGGTTATATCATACTTCCGGAACCTTAGCTGATAATTGAAAAATCAAATATCAATCTTGGGAAATTATAAAGATCATCATAACGGATCAAACTAATTAACAATATGTTGAAGAGGATATTTTCTTAATAGTTATTTTGGTATGTTCATGATTACTAATTAAATAATGCATTAAAAATATATATTCTTAAATAAAATAATTTATTCACCACATGGGATGCATTAGTAAGAATAAATAACATTCCCATATTCTACATGAGTTACATATTCAATTCCTGCATCCCAATCATGAATAATCTATATGGAATCTTTAACATATATGGATCTCAAATTATGAGTTATATTAAATAGAAATTGTTTTTATGTTTAATTGAAAAAAAATATTATATAAATATATCAAAAAATCCCCATAAATTATGAATATCTTCAATTTTGTGTTTCTTTCCCAGAACATGAGATAAATTTCCATAATAAATAGGTAGTAATACCCATTTAATAGAAATAATTTCCATTAATTTCCATAATCCTTCTTGCACTAGTAGACTATCATAGGTTGATTTAAAACATATAATGTAATTTCTATTTCATGATATTTTATATGGGATCTAAACTGGGAGAGCCAATCCATTCCCAAGATTACTTCAAATTAAACTATAAGAAAAATGAATATAATATCAAGACACACATTCCCAAAAACATATATCATAGAATATCTATAGACTGGAGATGTGATTATACAACTCTTGAGAGTCTTTACTACTAACTTAACATCTAATAATTGATGTGGAGATTTTATACCCTTATAAAATACTTAATTTATAAAATACTGAGGAAAAAATTAATAAAATATAACATAATCTCTAATATTGTGGATGATAATTATATTTTTCACCATATCACTGGAAACATTATCCCAGGCTATATTAATTCCATATTCTTAACCTTATCCCCTTTGATTCTTATATTAAAACTTCAATTGATATTTGGGGAACTTGTTTTAAAACACCCCATATATATATATATGTAGTGGAATCATTTTAAAATAGTGATTTCATTATTTTCCATACATTCATTCGCCAGATGAACTATATCTCCACAGTAGTGAAAAACTAACATTCCCTTCATTATTTTTCTAGGCTATTTATATAAATAATTTTTATATGATGAAAAATAATATTTACCTTATTCCTTTTTGATGTTTCACTTTTTTTATTCTCTTATAAATATTTATGTTTTATAAAATTACTTCTCCATCATAATAAAATGTTAAAATATATCATTAAATAATGATATTGTTTGAGAATGTAGTTCTATTTAAAGTATCATCTTAATATTATCATTGAAAGAGTCAATATTTATTTTTATGTACCATATGTTTCCCAATGAGTTATTAGATATTCTTTTAAATTTAGACTTATAGTCTAAAACATTTTTTACTTCCTTATTCTATAGTGTAAGGAACATCCCACTCCCATTTCACCCCACTATTCTCTTGATTTGTATTTCATAAAGAATATAATACTAAATGTTAATAATTCTATAAATAATATTTCTTTACCCTTTTAGTGTTCTAATCATTGACCACCATTGATCAATATCTTCTTTTATACAATTCACTACCAAAATATCCAATTCATTTTAAATATATCCCAAATCCATGAATATTTTCTGAGAGACATAATCAATCAAAATATACTAGTGTATTAGTAGTGACATTAAATGAGGGATGATTTTTTGACATTAAATTATCAAACTTATGAAAATCACAAAGGAGAAAAGCTGGGTTTTTCTTGAAAAAATGGTTATTCATCACAACATAATTAATCTTCCCTAATATAGTAACAATATTGGTAGTTCCAACACCATCTATAATGGATTTATCAACCTGGAAATCACTTTGTTTATATACTTTTTGATTACGAATATTGTCTTAGGAAACATCACTGAATAACAGAACACATTGAAATAGGTCATTATCAACATGAATATGAAGCTATAAAATAATAACTCCTCAGATGATAAATTTTATCAAATACTAAGTTTTATTATTATAATTTAAATGTAATAAATTTTCATTTAAATTATAGTTCTAGATGTTACTTCTAAATATCCATTGATTACAGCTATAGAAACCCAAAATCCAATAACCCAAAGATGGTGTCTCATTTATACCAGAATACAATATAGGGGATCTCATCTCAAAGTGATGATCAATATTATAGTATGACAGAACTAGATAAATAGATGATTACGACATTACATTTGAAATATGAAATACGAAACATAAGAAACAATTGTGAATAATTGTTTTAATTTATATTATCATGTAGAAATGAAAAAAATAAATGTTAAGCTAAGGTGATCAGTAAGGGTCACATATAAAAGAATATATCTTGAGTAAATAAGGCATACTCAATGTGGACATGGAGAAATAGTAAGACATGGGTCATTTTATCAATACCATGAGAATGGAATTAATTTACATAAAATATAATTTTATTAATCTCATTGATAATAAAAACTGAATTCTCAATGAAGGAAATGATTAATATTCGAAATAATGGTCTAATATATCATGATATAACTATCAAAAATTCTTTTTTCCAATATTGATTAATATATTTGTATCTATATATGAAAATCAAATTTAAATAATGATGGATGAAATATTTGTATCCTAATAAATTTTTATGAATTGATGGACTATCTAAAACTTGTCTCCACCAACTACTGTATATCAAAATGAATTCCTCAAATATTTGATGATTAATTCGATTAATAAACAATATTCCTTATCTATAAACATATTCGTTTGTTAATGAATTAATAATTTATTTATTTCTCTAGTTAATAAAATATAATTTATAGTAAAAACCCATATGTAAAAATAGTACATGTTTATAAAATAATCATGTGCATGATTAAATGAATTTGGATATTAAAGAGAAAAGTATTTTCTAATTTAAAAGGATAAAAATAATGTGACTATTTTAACATTAAGTTAATGAAAATAAAATTAATTAGATAAAAAAGATGACAATCTCTTGATAAAAAATATTGGTTTTTAATGAAAATCATGTCCTTTGGATAATAATTTCAAATGGATAAAAAATATTGTCATAATCTATACTTGAATATTTTTCATCATAAACTATTGAAATATTATATAAAAAACTTAATTTAATAAAACGATTATGGTGGTGGGGAAATCTGTTAATGCTGAATATCTTAAGAAACATTATTTTTTTACTTTTTATATAGAAATTCACAAACAATCATATCCAAAAGAATAATAAAAATTTCTTTACAATATTTTAAAAAATACAATGATAACATGAAAATTTCTCAATAAATTACTTTGGTAAATAAAATGGACATCTTTAAACCATTTTTCATAAAATGGGTATGGGATAAAAAGAAATATGATCATAAAAATAAATAATAAAAACATCCCATTTTAACTTGGAATTAGTTGATTCATATTCAAAATAATATAAAATATGGAATATACCTAAATATACTATAAAGGAAATTATATGGATTTTATGTAGGAAAAATAATAATATCAATAAATTAAAACAAGACTAATCCCAATATTTGATATTATAAAATAAATTCAATCCATTTTAGTATGACTTAAAATATTTCTCATGAAAATAGAAATATCAACTGAAACATTAATCATAATTATTAAATAAATTTTAATTTTAAATATATAAATGGGGTAGTATGCACACCATATAAAATTAAATATTTGAATAATAGACAATATGTTTAACTGAAGTGTAAATTGAGATAAAATATTTTACTATTTGTTTGAATTTCATCGTAAGTTATTTTAAAATCATGTATAATAAATTTATATTTATTATAAAAACATTAAATAACCATATTCATATATAACATATAACATATAATATATTTATAAAATTTTATCACGAGTTTCTTAGCAATATTTTATTATTGTCATTTTTTTTCTATTAGATGCTTTGATTATCATATATGTTTGACTAGGTAGTTACAATAATTATACATTGATTATGAGTAATTATATACCAACTATTCATATGGATAAAGATATCACACATATTCATTATATGTATTTGTAGTCAGCCATAAAAAGTAACAATAGAAAAATGAATTACACCATTCATGGAGATGGTGGGTCATAAGTATACATAAACATTGTTTCCAATTTTTTAATGAAGGTTAAAGATAATGTTAATTAATAGTTCATCTTTACATATTCATTAATATATCAAATAAATCTAATATATTATTTAAATATATATTTATTTCCATCCATTCAAATTAGAAATATAAAATGAATCTCATCTCTTCGTTGAGGTTGTAGTCCAAAGGTATGGATAAACAGTATTATCCTTTTCTAACATATAAGAAGGTATGAAGATATATACGAAATTATCCTTATAGAAGCTTAATTATCTCAAAAATATCACTTATATTAATTATTAATGTCCTTATAAAAATGATTTTTTTGTAGGAAATGTAAAATGAATTATATCAATTCACGAGGAGGAAATCTGCTGTACACATGAGCGATGACTCAATTTCCCATTTGATAGAGATGTATATAGATAAATATTATGAAATAAAAATAAAAATATATTATTATATATTAGATAAATTTTTATTATATTTTAATTGTCATTAAATAAATAAATATGGTATACAAAGAATAGAAATAAAATTTCATTTTTGAAGATGACTTCCTGTTTTTTGAAATAGCTCCTTTAGATCTCCACTTAAAGAACATCAGATTGATTTTTTTGGAACATAAATAGAAAAAAATTATAATGATGTAGATATGATTATTGGATACATTTTTTTAGTTAGATGTCTTATAGTGGTGTAATTAAAAGAGTTAAAGGTTTTGTTTTTATATGTTATGAGAGGGGATTTTTGGGAAATGTATGCCACATTATAATATAATAAAATTATAAATATTGTCAAATGATTAAAAAGTGTAATAAATAAAAATATATGTAGTATATGGTATTAATAGAATCATAAAATATAATTTTAATTAGATTGTATATCATTCTAAATTTCATCGTTTGGATTAACCTCTTGCTTAACAAATTTTAAGCTTAGACATAGTAATGGATTTTTTTATATATTAATGGGTTATAATAGTACATATATGGTGAAAATTGTCTCAAAATGGAAAAGGGATAATAGTTTCGACCATATATTATCCCTTATTCTATATTTCATGATTTTTGTGATTTTTTAAAAAATATAATATAATATTTTCATAAAATTTTGTTAATGTCATTTTTCACACTATTAAATAAATTCTGCATTAACTAAATAATTAAATAGTATGAATTTATATAGAATGAATTCACACATCCCTAATATTTCATATGTATCTATAAATTTTTTTGTTCAAAATAATTCAACCAAATATTATTAATTTTAATACTTTTGAAATCATTTATATTATTATTCTATTAATAAAAATATGTTGTTGATACATAAGCATTTAAGGTAAGTTTTTAAAAACTAAAAATTTTAAATAATTTAAAATGATATAAAAAACCAATTAAAATTCCAAATTGTGTTTAAAATTGAACATTACAACTTTTTATCCTCATGGAAAAAATTTGAGAGATTATTGTCAAGAGTGTGAACTTCTGTTTTTATTCTATTCCACAATTAAAATAAAGTTCAACATCAATGAAAAGTCAGAAAATCAGGAATATTTTATATAAGTGGATGTAAATTGATATAAAAAAATTGATATAATATGTTAGATTCGTTTTTTTTGAGATATTTTACAGCTTTAAACCAATTTTAACCCCATTTTACCATTACCAATCTGATAACTATTCACCAATGTTGCTATTCAAATTGAAAAAAATTAAAGGAAACTATTTATTAAAGTTGAGATAGATGATTACAAATATAAAATCCATTTTATTATATTAAAATCAAAAAATTGGAAGAAATATATTTAAGATACCAACACAAAACACAATGGAAAACATTTTTTATACAAATAATTTTTATGTTTAAAAATGAATAGATATCAAAATATGGTCCAATGGGGATAAAAAATTAATTACATATATTTTTTATCCTAAATTATTTATTATGATAATTTATGATTAAATTAAAATATTTATGGGTCTTTTTCAATTAAAACAATTGATGATTTTAATGAAATATGTATTCTTCACTATTCATTGACAAATCATTTTTTTAAAAAAAGTCCTAAAATTTCATCCAGTGATAACATTTACATGAAGAATTAAAAAATGATATAATTTTTACATAATAAAATTTTAATAGGTTTTCATTGTTTATTTAATATAAATTTTTAATGGAAATCCAACTATCAA
This sequence comes from Viscum album, assembly GCA_963277665.1. Classification (NCBI taxonomy): domain Eukaryota; kingdom Viridiplantae; phylum Streptophyta; class Magnoliopsida; order Santalales; family Viscaceae; genus Viscum; species Viscum album. The sequence goes on along the minus strand of OY728155.1, from coordinate 232,008,413 downwards.
AATAATTAATTTAAATTGAAATATATCCTATAATCATTAGTTAGAATTTTTTTAATAGAATTATAATAAATACCATTAAAAATACATAATATGATATTAATGTTTATAAAAATTATGGAATATAAGAACACATAAATTTTATAAATTATAATATTTATAAATTTATTTATTTTATTTTTTATTAATTGACTAAGTATTATGAGTGTGTTGCACACTCATTTAGGGTTTGGCCGTTATCATCCCTGTTCGTGGAATGGATCGATGGGAATTTGCGATCCCTACGGGCTGAAAACAAGTGCCTCAATCTCAGATATTTAATTTTAGAATGATTTAACCCATTTTTAACGTCAATAAAGTATAAAAATAAAACCATGATCAATAACCATAACAAAAAGAAACACAAATATCAAAAGTTAACAGTTTTAAATTTTTAACCAAATAAAAAACATCAAAATTCTATAATGTTGACAGTAAAAACTACACTACCCGAAACCACCCTACAACATGATGGTCACCACCATTAAGCCATGTCTAATAACTCCCAAAAATATAGGGGAAATAGAAATTATATCCACCGTTATGATCGTGGAACGTCATCCCTTTACACGGGTCTAAAATAAGCAGGTATACATACATCAGATGGTGTATTTATTGGGTGAGCCAAAGCCTAGTAGGAAATCTCCCAAGCAAGATTACATTCCTTTACATAATTTGATAAATATACAAGCATGTTTTTACAATAAATATATAATTTTTTTTAAAAAACTATATAGTTTTTCAAAATGTAAAAGGTAGTTTTAAATAATATAATGCTTTTAAATTATATGGAAAAGAACATACAACCAAGATCCCATCTGTAAACCTATCATAACATGAGAACCATGGGTAATTCTAGTGTTCTAATGTGAGTGGACCCTAGAAACCTCATACCATAGTGAACATGGTATAGAAACCATATACTATAGTGTTTTCCTGCATAAGACACTGAAGTGGAACACATCCCATGCTATTGTGGTATCCAATCATCATATTATTAGTTTTTATTATTGCATAAATCCTACTAGAGGGAATTAGGACTTGGCCTCACCGATCTGACTAGTGTAATAGTTCTAGTTATACCACCTAGTCACATTGGCTCCCCCTTTTTCTGGTATATTTCTATTTCTTGTGTCACATGGATGATTTATTAAACATTGATTAAATTTCTAATAGAAAACATAGAAAAACCCCAGTTTTCAAAAACACACTTCCAACATTGAAAAAAAGATCCACACAATCATTTAGAATAATAAACCCATATTTTAAACCCTATTTACACACACATTCATTTCCAATATAAGAAACATCTATGGAATCCAACCACATTCCTTGGGAAAACACCTTTTAACCTATACTCAAACCAAAACATTTTAAATAAATTATTCAATCCACCAACACTATCCAAGGAATACATATAAGAAAAAAAGAATAATAAACTCATCCAATAATAATAAAGCATAGAATCACCTACCTCAGTAAGGACACAACCAAAATCTAGTAGAAAAAAACCACCACATATGGAGACCCTATAAAAGAAAGAGAATACAACATCATCATGATTGTACCCAATGAACCATTTTAACACATTTTAGGCAATTCAATCCACTATAGATATAATAACACAAGAATGAATAATAAGGAATATTATAGGGATAAGATAACGGGTAAATTAGTAAATCAGTTAGATATTCTTAAATATTCCATGCCATAACCGCACCAAATTTTGAGATCTAACATATCCAAGAGGAGATGAGGTGGTGCATGCAGTTGAGTATCCCGAATGGGGAATAGTTACGATGGTTGTTTTTATGAATGAGAAAGGGTATAATATGAATTTGAATATTTTTAAAATATAGGTATGCCATACAATTTTTCCACATAGTTTTCTATACCATAGGGGAAACTATCCGTCACCCCCAACAAAAGGAAATGAAGGTCACATTGTCTCCTAGGGAAGGCTATACCCCTGTGTGGTTGATAGTTATTCCTAGATAAAACCATTGGTATGGGAACACGGTTAGTGACATGTCAGTGTGGAAGGACATGCAGTTGGGACAATACCACTTTCCAGGGCCCACCATCTCTTCTGGGTTAGCACAAAGTTTATACTAATTATGTTCCAATAATGTGACACCATCTGTCAGTTAAAAATACAATTTTTCTACAAAACCCACTAAGAAATATAAATATCCAAGATAACCCCAAGACAGAGGAGAAAATATCTCAAAAATTAAATCTGGAATGTAACAATTCTAAATTATATTATATCATTATTCCCTCAAAAAGTCTACTAGATATTTGATGTGAAAAAATGGGTACTTTTTTTTGAACATATAATTATTTCTCCCATGCCTGGTTCTCAACCTTACCATACTACCAAAGGACCCAAATGAATAGTATATACATCCAATAAAGACGTTTCTCTTAGGAATCCAAAATCCACACTGGCCACTCAAAAATAGAAAGATCATGTTCTATCACCACTTCCTCCCAACTCAGCACACAGGATGGGTCCATATTGTATTTTTTAAATAATGATACATGGATTACTTCATTAATTTCTATCATATACTATATAAAAGGTAATAATTTTACCACCTTACCAACTCTCCCTGTAACCTCCAATGGTATGACATACCTTAGAATTAGATTTCCATAATTACTAAGGTGGTGGTGACCTAAATGAGGATCTACCATCAAAAACACCACATCACCAAATGAAAACTCTAAGGATCTCTTCCATCGATCAGAATATGACTTATAGTAGATCTATGGTTTCAAAAAATTCTCTCTGCTAAACCAAAAATTATCAAAGACCTCCTAAACATGACTCGATCCCAATAACAAGGTATTGCCTTCTTCCAACCAATATAAATGATATAGATATAACCAACCTTAGAGCACTAAAGAGAGTAATTCTTATCTGGTATTGTTAATTATTATTATTGGAAAATTCCAACAAACCCAAATGCTCATCCCTTTAAGCCTCCAAAATCCAATGTATATGGCTAGAGCATGTATACCATGATATGATTTTCTTGCTCCATGTAACCATAAATTATATGATGGTATAATATGCTCTACTAGAAATGTGACCCCATTACATTTTGGAGTTATCAACAATAAGAGGTAAAATGTGTGTTACTATCTGAAGTAATTTATGATAGCTCACCATGAATCCCCACTATCTCTACAACATACAACTTACCAAATTCATTCACACAAGATAAATACTTAACAAGAAAAAATGAGATGATTTAGTTAGAACATTAATCAGTACACAAATCATGTTCCTCTATTGGGGTGTAGAAGGTAATCCAATAATAAAATCCATGGTGACAGAATCCCATTATGAGGTATGCATGGGTAATGAATGTTGCAAACCAGATGGAATTTGGTGCCTTACTTTGACCAACTAACGAACATAACACATGGATACCAATTTAGTTATTTTTATCTCATTCTAGTCCATAATAGTAGATGACACATATCATATAACATCTTGGTGGTATCAGGATGAATGAAACAATGAGACATGTGTCTATCATACATTACCACCTTCTGTAGTGAAATTGGAATGACCAGAGAACCTTTAAAAAATATAACTCCATATAAAGACAAAGACTACTCACTTGACACCACCCTACCATTTAGGAATAGCATATATATCTTATATATCATGTTAATGAGTTTATTTTTCTAAATCCACATTATAAGGGAGGTTTTCAACTGAACAATAGTCATCAATACACCTCCGATATCCTACTTAGTTTGAAAATTTATCTAAGAAAAAAGATCCATTAAGGATCATTCATCACTAGATGCTTTCATAACTTTCACTACCATTTTCCTTATCATGGAATCTTCTATGAAAATAGCATTTCCAGTGGTATAAAAGATATCTAAATTGAATCCCTAAGGGTACTCAACCTAATATAATTGTCTCAAATTCAAATCCTTTTATGAGAAAATATAATCAAATCTCTTATATTCCTTTTATAATACAAAATTCTATGAAAACTGTTAATGAAGTCATATTTTCAAATTAGGAATCACTACAGCAAATTCCAGGTCATTGGTTCCATAATTCCATTCATAGGGTCAAAACTTCTGAGAACCATATTCTACCATGTGATCATTATGAATCAACATAAACCTTAGTACCATACATGATGCATCATAGAAGACCACATATTGCATTACTGATTATGTAAATAGTCAAAAATGGATTTTGGTCAACCACCACATGAGCTCATCAATGGAAACATGACATTCTAGGATCCACTAAATCTTTTCCCATTTTTAGATAAGCATTTTTTGGTGATGAAACTAGAGAGAAATATATAAGAAAATGTCTATAATAAACTATAAGGCCTAAAACCCTCCAGATTTCAAATACATTAATTGGTTTCTTCAATTATATCACCACACTGATCAGATTTGGTTCCACAAAACCCCCTCCATCCAAGATTGCATGACCCATAAACTTCGCATCCATGATAAGGAAGGTACACTTTGAATGCTTACCATAGAGGTGATGATCTAGAATATTTACCAACACAATACTAAAGTGCCTCCCACGAACAACCTTTATCCCTAATTAGATGATGATGATTTCCAAAAATACCCTCAAAAAGTAGGTAGGGTACTAATTAAAAACCATATTAATAAGATCCATGAATTCCACTAGAGTATTTTTCAACATGAGAGGGAAGAAAAAATACTCAAATTTGTTAGACCTTCTTCAAAATTATTTTTTAGGAACATCCACCTCTTTAACTCTTACCTAGTAGTACATGGTGTAAACATTGATATTAGAAAACCTTATTTCCCCATTGAGAAGTAAAATTAGTTCATAAATACTAGAAAATGGGTAATTATTTTTGATCATCACCTTATTTAGATTCTAGTAATAGATATACAACCATAGAGATCCATTAGACTTCTTAAAAAATAATACTAGGGTGTGCCAAGATGATACTCTTGGGAGAATTAATCCTTTTGGATTCCAAATATTCTAGCTAAATCCTCAATTCCAATAACTTTTTGGTGGCCATATAGTGTAGGGAAGGGATATACTCTATGTTCTATGTTCCATGAACTGCTAACTCCAAATACCTCTTTGGAGGAAAACTTATGAAATCATCTAGAAATAATCGTGGTAACTCCTACACTATATGAGGTAATCCACCCTTAGAATCACCTCTATCATCCTTCAACATGATCTATAAGATCTAGAAACAAGATTTCCAAATTCTAGAAATGGAGTTCCATCACATCGTGACTAAGGATCCAGTTCACCTTGGAATACCTAAGGGTTTGTATCAGTTTCCATAAAACTCACTTGATTGTGATGACAATAAATGTGTTATTAGACACAAAATATCGAATCCATAATAAGTATCATGTCAAAATGGACTATTTCTAAAATAATTAAATTAAATTCTTTCTCGAATTTTGATAAAATTAGTGCACATGATGTGCACATGAATCCCTACTCCCTCTTTATACCACAAAGAATGAAAAAATCCTTCTTATAAGGACTAATATTAGTGGAAAATTTAAAAAAATCCCCATGAAAAGATTAAATAAAACAAACAGAGGAATGTATATCAGACAAGTAAAAAACTTTAGATGATGTAATAAAATATGTACATTGAAATTTCATAGGTCCTATGTCATATTCTGCTAGTTTATCATCCAAAAAATGAATATTCCTCATCTATGACTAATCTTGAGAATGACCACTATCCTACATCTCTACCTTAATCTGACTCCATCAATAAGATGATCCAATGTTGACCCCACAACCACCAAACTGATAAACCAATGTCCTAGATGGTTCTAAATGGGATGAAATCCCTTTAGATGTTGAAAAACCCACACCACCCTAATATTTTTTCCACATGAAAAACTCAATGATAATTCCAAATGATCCCACATCGATGACATGGTGGGGTGGATCTGAAAAAAATAACTGCATATTCCCTGGCTTCCAACACTGATGCCACATGACTGACCAAGAATTTTAAGTTATATTCAAATGTATTTTGGAAGGGTGTATTAAGAAACCACATAACCTCATTACCATCTCATTCAGCTTCTTATTATTCTAAAAAAATCCACTATCATATACTACTACTAAAGTTACTACAATAATACTTGAAATTCCATAGAAATAAATCTCCACCATCAAAGCACAATCACCACCTCAACATATGTATTTATCTTCAATAAGAATACATATAATCTGATATATGTATGTAACCCCATTTGAAACCATTTAGCCTTCAACATTTCATTATATAAAACCTATAATAAGAACCAAACTAATTAAGTGATGAAGTTGGAATATTCCAAAATAGTATGATCCCTTGGGAGGAGATCCAAAAAACCCCCAGCCTTAGAAAATTCCGTTGTCTCTGAGAAATTCTAGTCGGTAAAGATAATTGTTAAATTCATCCAAAATATTTTCTTATTATTCATAGCTTGTTCCACTTATCTCTCCAAATTCTACTGAGACATTCTTATAAAAAGGAAAAACACTTTAATTTAGCTTCATTAGGACTTTTTGAAAACACAATAATCCTCTTGTTCTTATTAATCTAATTACCATATTTAATTGAATCTGTGCAAACCTAAAGGATAGAGGACTGTTCTTAAGAAACACATGATCATTGTCTATTCTTAGAACTAGTTTGGATTTCTTCCCTACGTAGCACTTGGGTATGCTCCCTAACCCATGTATCATACAGAACGAACCACCACTTCCACAAATCTCTGATCAACTATTAAAAGAGAACTCTCTCTAACCTCTTCCAATAGTTTCACATGAAGTATCTGAGGATTAACCTTACACAAACTATTTAATGATCCCAATAAAACCATAAAAACATAATTATATTTTTTTTTAAAAAAATACACTATTTAACATCATTATAAAGAAAAACCAAAATCAAAACAAGAACAACAACAAGTTTTTCCACTCCAAGCTTGATCCGTGTCCCTTCATAATCTTTATCCTGTACATCTCACCAGTAGGGGGAATCAAATAAATTCCCAATATCCCATGGTAACCCAATGTCTATACCAATATGTGTTCCCTATACACTCAACTCAAAACTAGAACCTCAAGCCCCGACACTCCATGATTATGTATATCTAGACTCTCTAAAATTACATGAACCAAAAAATGAGAGAAACCATTATCTAATTCAATTTTTTCATGAAATAGACTTGGTTGAAATCCATCCCTACACTGGAACCTTCCCATGGTATGGTGTGAATGGAATTCTTAATCCCAATGGTTTGAAAAATAGTGCTTGGGAATCAAAAAATACATTTGGGAAGGATTACACCCATGAGAAAAACAGACATCATGAATAAAACATCTCAACATGATCAATAATGATAATGAAATGAATCACAACTATAAATTGATAAAATCTTTTCATATTTAACAAAACCCAAAAAAACAAAATAAAAAAGAGGGAAGGGGAACAACAGAACTACTATAAGCCTCCAAGAATCACGATGGTCAATACACTCAAGCAACCTCTACCAAAACATGAATAGATTGGTACGCTAGAAACTGTATAAACTGTGACCACCATGGAACATATTAACATCACCCAATTTAAATATAATTATTCCTACATACTCCCCAGGGTATATGTAGGGTGTGGGAAAAATCCCATCAGAATATCACCCATAATTGATTCTCTGACATAACATAAAAGGACAACTCTACATGAATGATATCAGAGGAGAGGGAAGAAAAAATTTTCAACGAGACAATAGAGTTTAATCAAAATGAATGATTTAATTTTAAATAATATTATGAATTGAAATTATAAAAGAAAATAACATACACACATGATCCCATCCATAATCACATTATCACATGATCACTATGGGTAAGCTTTATCTACTAGTGTTAGTGGGACCCTAAGAACCTCATACCTCGATGGACATGGAATAGAAACCTTAACCCATATTATTCTAATTCATGTTACAATAGAGGTGAACACATACCATGGTCTAGTTGTCTCAAATCATAATTTGTTCAGTTTGTTTTATAGCATCAATCATGTAAGATATAACTAGGCCTCGCCCCTCCGATCTGAAAACCGTACTAGTCATAGTACCACCACATATTCAACTAGGATTCCAGTTTTTTGTTTTCAATATCCATTCCTCATGTCACATGAAGCACCTTATAAAAAAGAACCCAATTCCTATAGAATATTTAAAAAAACCCATAATATTCACAAACCCACATCCAACATTGAAAATAAGTAGACCACTTAATAGCTTACAAAAATAATCCAAAACTAAAAATGTGTTAGACACATACATACATTTAAAATATTAGAAACATCCATGAAAACCATCAATATTCATTGTAAAAATTCCATTTAATCCATATGCACACCTAGAAAATTTATATTCAAAATTCTCACCAGACACAAAATCCAAAGAAGACATTTAGAAATAAAAATGGTATATCAAAATCATCCAAAAAATGGTAATGCCTGGAATCACCAACCTAATCATTGAAGATTATGAAATCTGGTGGAAAACCACCACATAACCATAAGTAGACACTATAATACATTGATCATACCAAAAAATAATTATTGAACCCTAATAACCATGTGTTCACCCACTTTAGGTCAACCAAACCACTATTGATAAAAGAACAAAATAAGGAAGAAGAAAAAGGAAAAGAAGAAAAAAAATGAATAAATGAGGAACATAGTTCGAATTTCATGAATATTCCATACTAAACCCACCAAAAATATAGAGATCAGTGGGAGACAAAATGATTCGGGGTGCCTTGTGCTTTGAATCCCTAATAGAGAATAGTTAGGGTGACTTGGGAAAAAAACTTGGTGAGGATAGAATATGAATTTTAACATTTTGTAAATCTATCTAACCCACATACTTTTTAATATAATGCGGTAATTGTGAAACACCTACAGTAAAATGAATATGAGGTTTCATGGTTTCCTAGGGATGACCATATTCCCATGTAGCCATCAATGGCCCAAAAAAAACTAATAGTCTGGCCGCATGATTAGCTGCTATCCTTTGCAGTATGTGGTACAACAAGGATAGTTCTAATATCCTTGGGACACAGTCACTTAAGGTCTAGTTCATGATTTCCTCTAACCATTTTTAATCTATGTGGCACCTAATACCTTATCCAAAACACTATTTTTTCTAAAAATAATCCAATATAATATAAGGTACAAAGATATGATTCAAATAAACAAGAAAATAGTTCAAAACAACATGGATGTGACAATTCCACTGAACATAATCAGACTATTCATAATATAAATGAAATAATGTGACTTTAAAACCATTTTTAAATAAAACAGAACACCTTAAATTATTTAAATGCTAATACTATTTTTAATAATATTCAATATTTTTCTATACTCATTGCAAAATAAAAATTCTCAAAAAAATCAAAAAATTTAACCCTAAGAAAAATTTGAAAAGATTTTTTAAAAATTTATGTTAATGTTTTCAAATAATAGTAATAATTATAGTCAAAATTAATTATATTATTTCCATTATAAATAAATCAAAACTATTTTTGAGGAAAAATTAATTCTAAAGAATATAATTAATATAATAAATATCGATTAGTTAATTTTTTATCTATTTTATATTCTAATAATTATAAAATATATATTTTAAAATGTGGTTATTCCACATTTTTTATATAATTTAATGGATAGATTTTAATGATATAATTTATTTTGATTTTTTTCAGAAATGGGTTTCATTAATAGAATGTTAGAGAAAAAATTAAATTTTATTAAAGAGAAATATATCATATATGTTTGTGGTGTTACATTTTAACTCTCAAAAAATGAATCTTCCCATGAAATATTATTATGCTAAAAAATATAAATGATGATATTATTGTTTAATCACATATGTATATTTCCATGTAGCTTTCTAAAATTTATTACTCCTCATTGGAAATTGGACCTTATAACCAGTATAATTTCATAACACATTAACTCAAGAATCAAAGATTTATATCAGTTGACATTCATTGAAATAATTATGATCCAGCATTACAACATCTGAGTTAATTACAAGAGAAGTGTCATGTATAAACTTTCTTAAGAAAAAAATATGGAACACATAATGATCATGAATGTGGTTCGATGTACCCAAAAGTTGTAATATATTGACCCAACTCATTTATGAATCTTGTAGGGTACAATATACATATGGCTAATATTTACCATATTTATGAATCTCATAACATTTATACATGATGATACTATTTGGAATATCCTATCACTAACTAATAATTCTATTTTTAACCAAAGATTATAAAAATAAATATTCTATTGATATTGAGTATCCATGATGTACTAGAGAATTGATCTTGTAAAACTATAGAATTTTAAAATATCAACATCATATTCAATAATGTGTATAATAAACAATACCAATCATGAAAAGGAATAAAACATTAGGATAAATTATGATGTATTATCTATTTCAACTAAATTAATTACATTCTATATCTTTAAATGCATGCAATACCGATTTTTCTTACATTACATACCATAACTAGATTCTATGATAGCTTTTGTTACGCACATGACCATGTTTTAACAAACAAAAATATACTATTAGTATTAATAATTAATTTTATCTTTATCACCTAACCCATTGAATTACATGTATGAATAAGACTAACTTAATTATAAAAATAAAATTTTTATGCACATTTATTGGTGAAGTATTTGTTATAAATAATAATAATAATACTTTAAAAGAAAAATATATATTTTTTGAACACATTATTTTCTTAAAAGACAATTCATTCATCATTGGTGGTTATATGTTATAATTAATTTTTATCAATTTTATAAAATTTATATAAAAATATGCATAAAATTTTAAATCATAATACCAAAATTATCTAAGTGTAAATTTTTTTGTACTTTTTTTGAGAAGATTCATTTTTTGATGATTACTGAAAAATACTAGATTTTATTGAATGCTTCCATTTCAAATATATAGTTTATCATGATTATTTTTTTATTTTATTTTAAGGTATTAATTGTTAAATTATAAATATATTAATCCAATTTAGGTCTCTTTCATCATTTTCATATTTAATTTCGATATAAAAACATTGTAAACATATGAAAATATTCAAATTAAAAACATATTTCTCTCTACGTCCTAAGGGTTGATTAAAAATTATTATTTTACACATATGTTAATGGAATTTGAAAATATTGACTAAATTTTTTGAATTAGAATAATTTATATTATCTAATATAATCAAATAATTTTTTATGATAATTATTTTTCATAATAATTAAAATTAGTTATAGTGGATAAGGTTAAAACGAGTTTACATAGTTGCTAAAATTATAAAATAAGGTGTAAAAATGTCTGAAAACAAGTAGAAACCCAATTTTATAACCCTATTTGGACCTTATACAATCTAGTATTACACATTTTACATTATGGGGGCTTATTAACATGAAAAATGCCAGTGTAAATCACTCTATCAAAACATTACAAGTGTGCCACTCACCCAACACAAAAATCCCACCATATATCCTCTCTACTTACCACATATAATGAAATTTATTTTCCAAATAAAATACCAAAAATTAATTCCAAAATTACCTCCCATAACAATAGAAACATTATATTCAGCATAATTTCAACTTTGGAAGGATTTAGTGTGAATCAATTGAGGATTTGTTTAAGAAGAGGTAATGTTCATTTAATAGAATTTCTATTTTATTGGCATCTCCACCATGTTAAATTATTATTATAGACATAATATATACTAAACAATAGTACCATACAAATAATGAGATGTTTTTATGTTAAATTTTTGAGATAAAACTTAAAAAAAACCATATAATGGGTTATAAAATCATCATTTGTGTGTATGGTAGATTACCGTGTCATGAGTTGATTTCTTTTTTTCCCATTACTAGATTTCATGGTTAGGTATAATGATCGATGTGTAGTTTATATAATATATTTTTTTATATTTATTAGGTTGTTATGCATCTATAATTACTATCTCAGACATACCTTTATACATTCCATTTTTTTGGAATGTGATAACATCACTCGTCTGTATGGTGGATTACAACCTCAAAAAATCATGTGATTCATTTTTCTATAAAGGGAATGAATTAAATATGGACTTAAAAAACCATTGTGACTTATATGTGACATAAAAATTATACTATTATCAAAATATAAATTTATTTAATATTTGATATTCTTTCCTTAAATACCATAATAAAATTGTAACAACATTAATGCATACGTATGACCTAAAATCCCCATAAAGGGTGTATTTCATTTAATATCAGTAAATTTTATGATTTAATATAAATAAATATATATGAAAAATAAATTATATTAATATAATTTTTTAAATTATAGTAATTATCTAATCATTAGTGATATATGTGGAAAATAATAATATGTCAAAACATTCTAGAATAACAGAAACGTTTTAACCAGAAATGATGAAAATAATGTAAAAGTGTTAACAAAAATGTAATAATATGATAAAAGATGATCTTAAATGATATAATATATAATAATATGGTTCATTAATATGTTTATAATAATTTAAAAACAATTATCTTGGATTTTAAAACATGTTCTGCCAAAAAAATGTATGAGGTTAGGGATTTCATATCAATTTTAATTTATTGAATAATATTGTAACATAAAAGACCTAATCACATTTAAACGGTGTATATACTTTCTATTTGAAATGTAATATGATTACTATTTCATTATTCATAACATATTATGTTTTAATTAGATTAATTTTATATTATGGGATATGCGATTAATGATACCAAATTGTAAAGAAATTGCCAAACTTAATTACTTTTCATTGGGTTATATTAATTATTCATAGTCAATGATAATAAATTATTATATGTATAATTACTTGTGAATATAAATTGTTGTATTTAAAAAATATTTTTTGTGGATTTATTATTGATACACATAATCAATTCAAGGATTAATTCTCAAATGAACATTTTGATCATTAAAGGATAGTTTCACAACCACATTCTGATTGAGATTATCAATTCCTGAATTTACGTTATAGGATATTATTTATTCATTAAATAATAAACCCATTAATTTTATTCTACTATAGTTATTCATTATATTTTGGAAGTTATATTTCAGTTTTCCAATCATTGGTATATAATATTATTGAGATAATGTTTTAATAAAATCTGATATAATTTCCATTCTTATTCATAAATATGATTTCCTCCAAAAACATGTTTTCTAAAAATTATTTCAATATTATTCTATTTAACGTTTTAAAAATTAATTATCAAATTATATTTTTGACCCATTTATTTCGATTTTTTTCCAGAGGAATCATCTTATCTCTTTCCAAAAAAGTCACATTCTACCCAATTTACAAAAATAATATTGTTTGTACTTAAAATAATTCATGATATATCCCACCATTATGACTATTATTTATTTGAAAATTAAATTAAAATTTTATGAGGTTCTTTTTAAGAAATTGTTGTTGAATTTTATTTTCAAAAATAATTGTTTTAAAATTTATTTCAAAAGAATAATTATATTTTCCTCAAAAAAATTAATTTTTTGGTAATTTTATACATCAATGACAAAAACAAATTTTTATTAATTCAATGAGTATATTGTTTATTGATACCGTACTAAATATTTATATGGATAGTTTATGGTCATTCTCACTTTTTAATGCATTGATATTCTCATCATTAATTCATTTATTTAGTCAACAAAGTTCTATAAAATTTTCCAGTTTCTTGTGATAATTAGATAGTAAATTTCTCTAAGATATACACATTAGTTATCTTGGATATGATTATTTCCTAAATATTATTCCTTTTTTATATATGTTGATTAAATTTTATATTATTTGATTATCTTGGGAAATATTGATAAATTTGTTTTCTTTAATAAATTTATATATTTGATAAGTCACATTGTATTTTCTATAAAATTATTATTTGATATAAGTGGAGTTATTTGGAAATTCAATTAACTTATTAGGGAATGTTTAATATAATTCCCTCAATGAATTAATAGTTTCATTGGATGAATCAGTTGGAAAGACTCGGCTAAATTGATTTTTACCTGGTATGTTTTAAACCTACTTGTGAATACTCTTGACTGTAAAAGTTTCATATACCTAGGAAACCTGAAATCCAATATTTAAGCATTTCCTTGTTTCAGACTTTAGTTATGAATACCTAGATATTTCCATTATGATATTATCTATGGATTCATTTTATTTATTGTTCATTGATTAAATGGAATGTGTTTTTAGTTATTTACCGATCCATATTTACTTTCTTATGCAATTATATAAATTTAATGTGTTATTAGTTATTTAACATGAAGTTTTTATTATTCTTATTGATTCAACATTTATTCCACTATAAATAACCGTTACAGAGCATCTGAGCTCACCCACATCATTATTTCCTTTTACCAGGATTCAATGAAGTTCAGTATGAATGAAATTTAGGGATATTCTATATAGAATAATGTTATTATCGAAAGAAGAAGATAGTTATATTGTAAATTTTTTATTCAAATAGAATATATTAATCATGTATATATGTAGATTAATAATACAAATAAAATGATCTGTCCTTGAGTATGTGATTCCTTGTAACTTATGTGATGCCTGACCCCAGAATACTAAAACCAGTGATTTATTTTAATACCCTAGTATGATTACAAGGAATCAAATCCCAAAGTATGGATCAGTTTAGATGTCTTGGAAAATAGATTTCATACATGAAATATTCATTACAGTTAAAAACATATTTTCCAACATAGATAATAATTTGAGAACTAAATTATTCTCTTAGATTAACCTACATATCAGCCATAAAACACTTTATAGAATCTCGAGAAAATAAAACATAAGAAATGGGTGTGATCATATGCTTAGTAAGGGTTATCATAAAATAAAAGCAATTATTAATTAAATAATCATAATCTTAAAGGAAAGATGCATAAATTAAACACAAGACCTATAAATATAATAATGGTCAATATATGTAAAGAATAAAAAATACCATATCAAATAAACATAACCATTGATATTCTAAGAGTCAAATAGTCACATGGGATATTCATAAATAATATCATAAAGAGGGAATATATAATTATGGACATCTGAAATATCAAGATATATCCCCAAATATAACCACTATCATGATCTATCCTCAGGACAGTTTAAGTATTTTTGTAGAAACCCATCTAATTTGTGTCAAGATCTATCCTCCAGATAATCTAAAACAGCTTGGAAAACAAATTTAAAGGGTTTTTTCCAACTAATTTCATCTCATGAGACCTATCGATGTGTCAAGGGGATATATCAGGCCCCTTCCATCACTTACTAAGTTAAATGAATTTCTCATATACAGAGAGTGAAACATAGCATAAACATTTATATTAAAACTAGAATACAAAATGTTAACCATAAACCCTGAATGTAATAAAAATAGAACATCCATAATCATACATATCATAAAACATTCAATACAATATATAAGATTGTATTATAATAAATAAACCTAAATCAACTATAAAATCTATCAATAAATGTTGACATAGATGAAAATCCTCTAATAAATTTATAAAAACTTTTTGAGAGAGAGAGATACTTTTAAACATTTAAATCATTTAAAGGATGAACAATTATAAAAGAAATCATTTCATGTGAAAATAACCTCGTAATAATTTAAGGAATGAATAAATATTTTAAGTCTTCATAATGGTGAAAATTTATTCTTGCACCCTATATGTTAGAAAACATTCTTTCCTTAATTTGTTGAAAAGGTCCTAAAGTACTTCATTTTGAAAACGACTGAAATATTACTTTCAATACATTTTATAAAAATTAAATCATTGGTATAAACAAATTTAAATAATTTTAGAGAGATTGTATAAATATTTTGAAATTTATTTTTATGAAACGTTGAAGTGGATAATAAATATTTCCTAGTAAATACTTACGTATAAAAAATCTCAGTTAAAATGAGATTGAAAAATTTACCCTTACCATGTACTTTATGTCAGTCCAGGGTGTGTTAATTTTTTTTATAAATTTTATAGTATGTGACTAAATTATACTATAACTATATACATATTTATTATATCATATATGATCGTATTATATCATTTGGATAATAGAGTTTCAGTATTACCATTATTTCGGGGTTAGCTACTTTGTTTTCCCATTACTGTTTTACCATGTAAGTCATGTTTTTTATGCATATGATGTATTTTTTTTTCATTTCCAGAATGAAATTAATTTCATAATTATTTTTTTCCTCATCAGATAAATTTTATAATCATTCTTGAAATGTTAACGTGAATAATGAATCTCACCGCATTGTGGAGACGGTAGGCCGTACGTATGCACGAGCGACGGTATCATTCCTTTGATGGTTAAATGGTATATAATTGGACAAAATATTAGTTATAAATGATCATTATAATTTAAATTAATTATTTACATTCATTATTCTCATCATTATATCAATCCAATTAAGGTAGTTTTTAATAAAAATTACTCCAGGATGTGGTGACGGTAAGCCACACGTACACATACATGGTGATATTGCTATTCATATCAAGGATGAAATGAGGAATATGGTTATCTAATGATTATAATAACATCTCAGTATATGTTTCATATTGTATTTATTAATTTTATATGGAAAAAAATATAAAGGGAATGTAGAATAAGAAAAGAACTTTGAAATAGGGGATAAAACAATTACCTCCTTTTCGGGTATATCCTTTTGGTTTGCACCAAAGAACTCCGTAGGATGAATATTTACCCAATTTATGGACTCTAATATGTAGTGAGGTATGTTGGTAGAGGGAATTAGATGAGATTGGATGAATAAAATGTCTTTAGAGGTGTGAATTAAAGATAAGGATACGTGACTATTTATAAGAGAAGGGAGGGGCACCCTTATAAATAGTTAAACTATTAATATAATATAAATTAATTTGTAAATTAAAAAGGCTCCAAAATTTATTATTTAGAAGATAATATGTCTATGGGTAAAAATAATCTCAACCTATAAAATTTAGAAATGTTTTTATTTTATTATAAACCTTATCATTTTGATTTATCCTTACTTAATCTATTTAATTTTAATTACGGTAATAATAATCTAAATATAAATGGTTATAAATATTTACTTATGTGGTTTAAAATTACCATAATTGGACACATTATGAAATTTTAGACATTAAAATTGTATATTTTTAATTTTTAAATGTTTTTTAATTTTTAAATAATTTAACAAAATGTAATTTTTTAAAATATCAATAGGGTCATTTTTGACACCATTCATTTAATTGATGTTAAATAACAACCAAAATGAAGATAAATTCAAACCAAAACATTTATTATACAACTAATATGTCCTAGGAACATAGAAAATTCATGGAGATCTATAATTAATTCAAATGAAATTTCTTTTTATATTGTTAAAAGTATTTATTTGAAGTTGATATTAATAATATAATATTTGCATCCTTGTTGTGTCATCATTAATGGTAAATATTAAATTTAAAAAAATTATAAATAAATTTCTATGATGTATATAATTATTTTATTTTTCTATATACTACATATAATTAAGTTTATCTTCTGGTTATCCATATATTCAATTAATATACTTTTATAAAACGAGAACATGACATTTTGTCACATTCACTGATTTTAATAAAATTAATGAAATATTCATGGGTAAGTGTCCATTAAGTGATAAAATTTCTAACCATAGATTATTAGGGGAAAAATTATTCTTAAAATGGGATTTATATAAGGGTTAAGATAATTTTTTAATATTATTTTTATTTTTAATTGCTCGATTTTCCTTTATCTGTGGTAATTATTATTATTATTAAATTTATTATTCATAAATCCCAAAACTAAATGTATCATATTAACATAATTTAGAACCAATTATTATAAATATATAATCTATTTTTGAAAATGTAAAAAACATAATTTTTAGTGATTGAATTAAAATTATTCCTCATTGTCAAAATGAGAAAATGAGTTTTTCAAAAGTAAAAACCATAAAATGATTGACATGTGTTTGTATCTAATATCAATGTGAAAATAATTCCATTGACCTAAATTATATTAAATTATAAAAATATTTTATAATTATATTTTAAAACCATTAAAATATATAATTTTTCACTATAATGTATTTCAAATTAAAAAGTTGTTTTCGATTAAAATTTTGTAATTTTCACAATTCATCAAAATATAAACATTATCAGAAGAACACAAAAAATTTATTCAAAATAAATTTTTATGTCCTGATTCTAAATAGGAAGTTATTTTTTCATATTTAATATATTTAAGTGTCAAATATAATATTTAAAAAGGGTTCTCCATTAAATGGTGAAAAAATACATTACTTGTAAAATAAATTTCTTGTCTAAAAACATTAGTTTTACTTATATTATATCAAGAAAATACATAAGATTAATGTTGAGATTATATAGAATATATAAAATATAAAATGATTTTAATTCAATTCATACCATATAATTTAAGGTCTAGGTTATATATTATAATAAATAACAATAATTTATTAATATTTTTTTTTTATATAGAACTGACTCTTGCATGTAACGCAAGTCCACTATTTGTTGTGTGTAGTGTAATCATAACATGGTGTTGTGTAAAAATCATGAAAAAAAATTATATTTCAATGTTTTGGGGTATTACATTCTCCCATTCTTCAATAAATTACTTCCTTTCAATTTCAGATTTCACATAGAAAATAAAAGGATGATACTAAACAATTACATGTGTGGAAAACCCACATCAGAAATAAGGTCAACCAAAATAGAATCCTAAGAACAGGTAAATAGAAATGTGGTATTCAACACCAAATTAGTATTTTTAATAGAGTTACATTTGTGTCAATTAGATACACATAGATAGAGGGAAAACGTAAATATTTATTGTGAGTGATTGAGGTCATCAATTACTAACAACTGAACAATCAATGGAAAATTTAGGGCCTCAAATCCATAAATATGTGATGATTTAAAAAACCATCAGTTAAATTTATTTATAACTTGAGATATGTATTCATGATTAAACAATTGTTTAGATACTTTTTCCTTGAGTCGAGGGATTATTTTACTACACAAATATGTATTTGGGAAAACATAATTCATTCCATAAATTCTATCCTATAAATCATACTTTAACCTCAAAAAATAATATCAACTATTCAAAAATCTCCATTCCAACCATAAGACTTGTCCAAAAAACATCAATCCATAGTAGATATCCCAAAATTACTCTAAATTTCAAAAAATCAATCTTAAAATTAGATTCCCCAAACAATGTAATGTATCTATTATCATCACATACCAAATATTTGATCACATTAGAACCCCTAATGATAACTATTATGCCTCCAAATACTTAGAGAATAAGTAATATTATACAATCCTTATATATCTCATGAATCTTATAACCATAGAACTATTTTTGTTGTAATTCTTGAATCCAAATACAAAATAACCTTAATCATATCACTTCTCTCTAAAACCATTAACTATGCTTCAAAATATTATTCCTTTATACCTACTTCCTCTCAGTTTACCTTTTTAGTATCTTAAATATTAGTAGTATAACAATTACTTTTATAACCTTGATTATTTAAACCACTGACAAAAATCAAAGCACAATGTGAGAAACAAAAACCATAGTGATACATTCATCAAAAATAATTTGCAGAATCTCTAAATTATTCCATCTTCTTCTCAATCCAAAAGTCCATATGATTAACCAAGGTCTTCAATTACCAAATATAATAGATGATATCCTATACATAAACATATCATCAATATAAGTCATTGGGTTATGTTTTCTAATATTTTATTTAAAAATTTAATTTTATGTTGTTTCTATTCTTCCTCTAATACCAACTGTAATTCCTCGACCCCAAAAGCTTGGAGCTGAAGTATTATTATAATATATTAGCATGATTACAAGGAATAAAATCTTGATGTAACAATCACATTAGTAGTATTGGAATGTAGATTTCATACACAAACTATTCATTACAATTCAGAACATAATATTCAAAATTATAACACTTTGATAACACCATTATTATCCTAACTTAACACTACATATCAGTCATAATAAATTTCATGAAATACTAGGAAAATAGAACATAAGAAATATGTGATCTCGAATTGTCGGTAAGGGTAAGCATACAATAGAAGACATTATGAATTAAATAATCAAAAACATTAAGGCAATATGTATAACTAAAATCCAATCCCCTTGAATATAATTTTGGTCCAAATATGGCAAGAATAAATAATATGATATGAAATAAGCATAACCATGGATATTCCTTAGTCAAATAATCACATGGAATATTCATACCTAATATCATAATGAGGGAATTCATAATTCCAAACATCAGAATCGTCAAGATATTTCCTCAAGATAGCCACGGTCATGATCTATACTTATGATAATTTAAGTATGTGGGTCTAAACTCATCTAATTTGTATCAAAATGTATCCTCATGACAATCTAAAATGTATAAAAAATGTGTAGGGTTTATCGGTAATTCATTTTGTCTCGTGAGACCTACTAATGCATCAAGGGTCTATAGAGGTCCATGCCCATCACATACTATGTCCGTTGAATTTCTCATATGAAAAGGGTGAAACATGACATAAATATTCATATTAAAACTAAAATATCAAATGTTAACCATAAATTATAAATGGTATAAAAATAGAATATCTGAAGTCAAACATTTCATAAAACCTTCAATACAATATAGAATATTATATTATAATAAATCAACCTCAATCAAGCATAAAACCAATCAAAGTATGTTCAAATAGGTGAAAATACTCTAATTAATTTATTAAAACTCTTTAAGGGATGTAAACGTTTTTTTACTTAAAAATCATTTAAATGATGTGAAATTATAAAAGAAAACATTTATTTTAAAAATATCCTTTTATAATTTTATGGCATGCTTCAAATTTCTAAGGTATTAGAATGGAGAAAAATGGTTGATTGTCCATATAAGTTAAAAAACATTCTTTCCTTAAATTTTCAAAATGGTTATAAAGTACCTCGTTTTAAAAATGATAGAAAGATTCTATTCAAAATATTTTATAAAAAGTAAAACATGGATACAAATTGCTTTAAATTTTTTTAGAGATATTTTAATAATGTTTTTAAATTGGTTTTTACAAAACATCGACGTTGATAACAAATAAGTCCTAGTAAATACTTACGTATAAAGAACCTTAAATAAAAATGAGATTTCAAAATTAACCTTTACCATGTAATTTTCATTAGTTAAGGGTGTGTTAACCTCTTGTATAATGGTTAAAGTATTTAGTTAAATTATCCCAGAAACATATAAATATTTATGATATCATATATGATCCCATTATATCATTTTTTTAATAGAATTTCAATATTATCATTATTTCATGTGTTAACTACTTCATTTTCCCATTCTTGTTTTTTCAAGTAAGTCAGGGTTTTTATGCATTGGATGTATTTTATTCATATTTAGATTTAAATTATGTTCATAATTAATATTTTAAATAATCATATAAATTTTTTAATAATTCTTGATGTGTTATCGTGGAGGATGAATCTCACCGCTTCGTGGAGATGGTAGGCCGTACCTATGCAAAGCTACTGTATTATTCCCTTAATGGTTAAATGGTTTGGAATTTGATTGAATATTAGTAATATAGAATCATTATAATGTTATATTCGTTTTTTATATAAATAATACTCATCATTATATCCATCCAAATAATTTATTATTGAGTAATAAATTACAAGAAGACACGGAGGTAGTAAGCCATACATATGCACGAATGGGGATTTTGTTATTATTATAATGGAGAAAATGATTAATATGGTAATAATATGATTATAATAACATCTATGTATATAGATGATACTGTAGTTATTTCTTATATATAGAAATAACAATGAAAGTGAATTTAGAAGAAGAAAAGGACATTGAAAGATGAGATAAAATAATTACCTCTTTCCGGGTATCTCATTTTGGTCTGCATGAAAGGACTCAATATGATAGATTTATACCCAAAGTATGGCCTCTAGGATGAAATTAGGGAATCATAGAGATTAAATAGCCTGGTTTTGACCTATTCAAAAGGTTTTAGATGTGTGAATTAAAGAGAACGTGAAGTTCCCTTTTATAAGAGAGGGGAGGTGTACCCTTGGAAACACGAAAACTATTAAATTAATATAAATTAATTTTTATA
The DNA here is from genome assembly GCA_963277665.1 of Viscum album. NCBI lineage: Eukaryota > Viridiplantae > Streptophyta > Magnoliopsida > Santalales > Viscaceae > Viscum > Viscum album. The sequence goes on along the minus strand of OY728155.1, from coordinate 231,985,964 downwards.
TTCAAATAGATACAAAGTGTATTATTTATATGATAAGATAACTATGGGTAGAAATCCTCTCCACTAATAAAATTTATATTTTTTTGATTATATTTCAAAACTTTTCATTTTTATTTATCCTTATTTAATCAATTTATTTTTAATTGCAATAATAATATTCTAAAAAGTAAATAGTTTTAAATATTTACTTATGTGGTGTCAATTGCCAATAATTGGATATTTTATGATATTTTGGACCTTTTAATTTTTAATTTCTAATTTTTAAATATTTTTGATGATTTTTAAATAAATTAATAGAATTTTATTTTTTAAAAATATCAATAGTGAAAATTTTGACACTATTCATTTTTTTCTGATATTAGATAATAACCACAAAGAAGATAAATTTGAATCAACACATTTAATATACTAATAAAATCTCATATTCAACTAGAAAATTATTGGATAACCTTAATTATTTGATATTATATTTCTTTTAATATTTTTAAAAAACATTTGTTTGATATTTCTATTAATAAAATAATTTCTGCATCACTTTTGTGTCGTCATTAATGGTAATTATTTAATCACTATAAATTATAAATACATTTATTTTTGATAGGTATTTCTTTCATATTTATATAGACTACCTATAGTAAAGTTTATCTTCTATTTATCCATATATTAAAATTAATATACTTTTATGAAATGAGAGTGTGAAATTTTGTCACATTCATCGAGTTTAACAATATTAATGTCATATTTATGGGAATGTGTCTATTAAGTGATCCCATTTCAAACCATAGATGATGAGGATCTAATATTTTCATCTGATAGGAATTTTAAAGGAATTAAGGTAATTTTATAATATTATTTTTACCTTTAATTACCAGATTTACCTTTAACCATTGTAATAAAAATAATTTCTAAAGTTACAATTAATAATGACCAAAAATAAGAATATCTTATTAACATTGTTTGGAAACACTAATTCCAAATATAGAATCCATTTTTCAAAATTTAATACAATGAATCTCTTGTGATTAATTTAAAATTAATCCATGTTGTCAAAATAATAAAATGGGGTTTTCAAAATTAAAAACCATCAAAAGATGCACATGTGTTTATATCTAATTTCAAGGTGAAAAGAATTCCAAGGAACTAAATTATATTAAAATGGTAAAAATATGATCTAATTATACTTTATAACCATTCAAATTTATAATTTTTCACTATAAATTGTATCCATTAAAAATGATGTTTTCAATTAATATTTAATATTTTTTATTATTCATCTAAATATGAATGTTCTTATAAAAACAAGAAATATTTATCCAAAATAAATTTTTATGTGCCCATATAAATTGGAAGTTTATTTTTTCAAATTTTTTATATAAAAGTGTCAGATATTGGATTTAAAAAATTGTTCTCCATTTAAAGGAGAGAAAAAATCATTATTCTAAAAATAATTCTTTTATATGAAAAATTAATTTTTTCTAATATCCTGATTAGAAAATAAATAAGATTAATTTTAAAATTATACTGAATATTTTAAATTCAAGATGAGGTTAATACTATTTATAACTGCTAATTTAATGGCTAGATTATATATTATATTAAATAATAATATTTAATTAGTATATTATAGTTTGGTAAAACTAGGTCTTGAGTGTAACGTAAGACAACTCATTGTTGTGGGTAGTGTAATACTATTATTTTGTTGTGTAAAACGAAAGGAGGAGAAAAAATTAAATTTATGTTGTAATGTATCGGGGTGTTACAACATATGCTAATGTAATGGTACTAGGAGCCGTCTAAGGGTTGATGGGGTCGATTCCACTACAAATATATTGGTCTCTACCATTTCCCAAACTATCTCTTTTCATAATACCTTTATTTTACAAATAATTCTCATAGTATGTTGGATTTTCACAATAATTTAAATAGATTTCTTTGAAAGGAGGAATCTTAAATCTCAAGTGAAAACTATTGTTGAAAGAAAATCAGTTTAGTTCATAGTGTTGGTCCCAAATACCATTGAGATCCATAGACAACTATCTCAACTTATCCACAAAGGTTTTAACAGTTACATCATACTAACCACATATATAAGGATATAAGGAAATACTGAAGAAGAACTCTTAATCCAGATCTTGTTGAACACTACACCATAAAATTAGTTGTTTCCATAGATCTCAGTTATATATAATAAAATTTCATAATCCATTAATGTTTTCCACTTCCATAATATATATTATAGGAAGCTGATTAAAGGATAAATTTTCTCTGAAAGAAATAGTGTGTGATGACTTCAAAATTTAATCGGCTAAATCCCAAATAGATTTATCCCCATTAGATATTTTTCAGAGTCTAATGAAAAAATACATAGTGATATTTTACCATGTCCATTCACATATGGTTAATAGTTGTGTCATCCCTTTATAATGTTGTCTCTAAATAAAAAACTTTTTGAAATATCAAGCACTAAGATACATACTATACAATATCAATTTTATTGTGTTCCATCTATAATTATAGTTTCAAATTCGTACACATATTCATACTTCTCGGATGAATAAAGAATGAGGAACTATGAGCTTCATCCAATTTATACTTCTTTAAGACATTAATGAATAGTTCACAAAAATACTTCCTAGACATTATTTTTCAATCACAATAAAGAATAAACTCGATAAATTTTCTTGTATTCTTTTTTTCTTTATATCATTATTGTGTGCCTTTTTAAATCTTCACTTGGAATTATGGTTGAACACTCATTTTATCTGGATAATATTTCTCCCCATACTTTGAGATTTCAAGGTATATTTTTTGGAATTCCAAAATATTGGGTCTTTTGTGATCATATTCTTAGATAAACTATCATGATCATCTAGACTCCAGGTGTCTTCCACCATATTTATATTCCTAGTGTGGTATTGTGTTGATCTAGTATAATCATTAATAGAAAACCATATTTTCAGGGGCATATTAATCTTCTTCAATGTTAATGTACACATAAAACTCCTAGGATCATAATATATATATATATATCACACCTTTATTAGTAAATTTAATCCCACTATATGTTAAATATGTAAACTACCACAGAAAAACCCAAATCATAAGTTGGGTAATTTTTCTCATGAACCATAAATATTCAGAAGGAAAACCTATAACCATATCATTAAATAAGATGAAACATCCCAATACCTTATATAATTCCTCCCTATAGATAAAAAATCCATATAAACTATAGTGGTTGTACATGTATAGGTGTGCTAACTAACATTCTCTTCAATTCCATAAATATTTAACCAAATTAAACTATCCAAAAGAATATGAGTCACTTATATATAATATTATTGATAGTAATAGATAGTAATAAAAAACAACCTAAAAATGTAGATGGTATTAATATAACCCATCATAATGATAGATTGTATTTACCAAGGTTAGTCTAGGCCATTTATCAATAATATTCATCTTTGATGGATCCACCTATATACTCTTAAATGATATTATGTGTCCTTTGAATAAAAAATTTTCTATCCAAAATTCGAAGATGGTAAATATTTCAAATTTCTTCATCTTCCTTGATGATTATATTAAAATAATCAAATATTCTACACGCAATTCCTCAATCAAGGAATATATATTAATTTTTTTCTATAAATACTATTACAAATTGATCAATGTATACTCAAAATAATATATTAATTAAATAAATGATAATATTAGTAGAATTAGTAAGTCCAAATGAAATTATTATAAACCACAAACTCCCGTAACTTGTCCATAAATAATTAATGGTACTATCAACCTTCATTAAATTAATTTAGTGTTATCCCTAATAGAGATCAATCTTTGAAAAGAATTTATATCCACGTAAGGAAACAAATAAACCATCAACAGGGGGAATAGGATACATATTATGGACTAAGATTCTCTTATTTTCCCACTAAAAAAATCTAGATTCACATTGATTCACATTTCTTATTAAAAACAATAATTGATTCACACTAAGGCGTCACATGATTTCTAATAAATTCCTTGTCAAAATTCTCTTTGGGATTTTTCATTAATTAATGAGACTCAACTAGGGCCATTATATATCTTTCCATTCAAATATGTGTAACCCCATTTATGGTTACTTTTTAAAAATAATCTTCATGATCTAGAAGGGGACTAAGAAACATTTTATAAAAACACTAACAAACAATTGTAAAATAGGCATATTTTTTGTGTTGATTTTTTACTCAACCATCTTTGATTAAAAATGATTTTAAATAAGAATCACGACCTATAAAATGGATGTAATTTGAATTAAATATTTATATTTTTCATTGAAATGATAAATGACCATAGTTTGTTTCAGAATATAAAATATGGATTGTTTTCTTTATAAATTGATGTGATAGTTATGTATGTAAATCCAATATCTTTATATAATAACAAAAAAATTCAACCACCGAATGAATAATGAGAATTTCATGAAGCACCTACCCAAAAAATTTCATTGGAGATGAGATATGAACAATAGATGTGATCATAGCTTCACTAGAAGTTTTTAATAATGACATAACATCTAATAATTGAGTATTTGAATGAACATTACTAAATAATTATAAATATATTAATGAATTCTTATTCCTAATCTAAAATACGAAACATCAATATTTTTTCATTATTGGAACCACATTAACTTTATATTTATATCTTAATTCAATTACTAAATCCAAATTTATTCATAAGAGAGTCAAAAATAATAGTAATAAATAATATAATCATGAAAATCATTCCATACATGTCTAATTAATGAGATATTTTATTCAATATTTGGAACCAAATTACTAACCATAGATAACCTTGGTTATCATTATTCAAATCCTATATAATTATTGATATTAAAAATGTAATTTAACCCATGCATAACCATAAAGAGATTCAAACAAGGTTCTCAATGAGTCCACATTCACAATGAAATATAATTACACACATTATATACTTACTTACTCCTTTTGGTGTTATTACATGTAGTTTCATATGTTACAAAACAATGTTTAGTTATCTTATCAAGATATATATATATATATATATATAGTAAAACCACATGATCTATTTCTTACCAAAACATTAGGAGTGTTTGGTATAAATTTTCTTATGCTTAGTTTTCTTTGTAAATACTTGTATCATATTTTTCAAAGGTAATAAAATCATTATTTAATACCAACTATAATGACCCACTCTTTAATAAAAAAAAGTAAATATTAATTGATGAATATTACCAACTTTAAATTATAATCCACAGCAAATTCATATAGCCGAAGTGTATTTAGGAACATGTAAACATAATAAAATTTAAAATATTTCAACATCGCATCGCACTTAATTCTTCACAATAGTATACCCTCATAGTCATATAGTACATAAAAACATGAGAAAAAAATATATAACAGTGTGATTTCAGTTGATCAATAATGGGAAAATGTGGGTATTTAAATTAAAATCTAATCATGACATGTGAATAAGGGTATGTGAACATAAAAATAACAATTAAAAAAATTCAGTGTATCATAGATCATATTCATGAGTCATGAAATAATACCTCATAGTTCACATCACATCCAATCCTAGTGGGGACTATGTCATGACTCCCAGGCCTACCTCTAATAGGCCAGTAGCAAGAGATTATCCTCATGTAGTCATGCCACTTACATGGGAGGCCTTATCCTATATATCATTACTCAGACACAAGTTTCCAAGCCTCTAAAATTATAATATTAAAAAAAAACTAATAAAATATTCATGCATACATTCAATTCCCATAACTATATTATTAAATGATGTAAAGGAATGTAAAAAAGGTCCAAATTCATGCCCACTACAAAAGATTTTTATGTTATGTATACTTCAATATAAAACTGGGACTCTTGTCTGAATATCGCAGAAACAAAACTCTGTCTGTCTTGTCTCACAAAGCACCATCTGGTCTTAGTCTGTATAGGAAAATGTTAAAATGTTGACCATCAACACAAGACACAACACATATGTGAGAATATAATGTACGGATGAGTATAACAATATCAATTGAACCCCCCTAGGACAAAAAATCACACAGAAGAGGAAAATATATCCAACTCTATAGAGGTATATGTCTACAATACATATAACAAGAATATCCAGATATAATCAAAAATTAAAAAAAGTCTAAAGTTAAGTCACAACCATTGTATAGTTGACTAGGATTCTAAATGAAATATTACTCTAAAAACACATCTAAGAAAACACACATGTAATTATGATAACACATATGATGTTTTCATGAGAGGTAGTCCTCGTCAGGTCTCACCACTAGACATACATGATAATAGTACAAGTATAATGCAATATAGATATGATTATCTATCCCAATGACCGGGGGGGATACAAAAAACAAAATCTGTATTAATCCCCCATGTAAATAATCCTAGATCACATATTTTAGGTCACAATGATACTAATAAATCCACCAAGGTTATGAAGATGAATAGATGATCTCACTCTGGTCCTCATGGAGAGATTCTAATTACCTTATCCAAGATGTCATGATGAAGGGATCACTTTCCTAGGTGTATGAGGGGATTCCATACTATCCCTCAGTGAATGGTTATGTGGAACACACCATAATAAAATTTTCCATGATATAGAGGACACAATATCCAAGCCTGGTTTTATAATGTATGTGGGCCCCATGACCTACCTGTGTAATGAATTTGTGTCTCCTTCCCATGTCCTTGTATAAGTACACAGTATGTTTGATTCCCATTTACTCTTCCCAATTGATTTACATGGAATAGCTAATATATCTATGCCCATGTATAATTAATCATCTTATTCCATGTACTTTGGTGTAGGCCGTATTTGTATATTGGAGTATAAAACATGTTGGTGATTTTTACTCCACCTCATAATCATGTTCCAACAAAGGTACACACCAAGACACAAAAGATAAACCACATGTCATGTGATAGTTTAGACACACCATCTAATACTTATCTTCATTCTAAAAGAAAATTTTCCACTGAGGAGAGTGCACAAGCTATTTTGTTCCAGGTTAAAGCCACGTATCACTGAATATTCCCAAATTATTAATCTGAAATCCATGTCTTTTTCTGCACCATTTTATTTATATCCAATCACATGTAGATCCATAAATACTGGGAAACATTTCTTCCAAACCACACCGTCGATCTGACAGCACATTCTTTAATCAAATCCATTCAGAAAAAAATTTATATGTCATTATTTATTGTGCTCTAAAGAATGTGAAATCAGGTATACAGATCCATATGATCTATCACTCTCCCATAATCACACCACCATTATGATACTCCAATACTAGATCTACAATATCATATTTTTGTGGATAGAAATGGGTTCTGAATGATCGATCCATCAGGATATATCGATCCATGGTCTAAAAGAAGGATTACTAATAGGAATGAAGAATCAGGGGAGAAATGCACAAGAATAATCAATAGGAATAAACCTCTATTGATGTTCATGTTAGTGTCGATTCATTTCTATTATAAAGATAATGAAAATATCAATAATAAATAACATTTCACCTAATAAGAAAAACCACAAATAAACCCATCCCACAAAATACATGATCGACAAATCAATCCATTCATCAATTGGTTTTCATTTATCATAAAAATTGGGAATAGGGAAAGAAAACCAAATAATAAACCTCCCAAAATCGATTTAGATCAATCTATGATTAAGAATAGGGTTGTTCTTTAACCGAAGGGGAGACCCATTCATTCGTCTTATGTGTCTAATGTTGAACTACAATCCATTCACCGTTTGTATCAAAGAGATCCTCCAATATTCTCTCCAATGGATTTCCATCAGCTCCAGGGTTTTGTGGTAAACATGGGATTTTTCCATGAAAGTTGATTTAAAGGAACATCAATTTATATGATGAATAAATTGAAATAATATAATTCATTTAATTAGTCAATTCATTTCAACAGCAGTGATGATTATCCACAAATGACCTGCACCGATAAAGGTTATGTCACACCTAGGGTAATCTTCACTTTCTATGATTAATAATTCCCATGGATTTTTGATTGGGAAATTAGAAGAGATCATATCCATTATTTTAGGAAAACTAATCCCTTGAGCTATTTAATATAATTACTATATTTCAATCTTTTATTCTGGGAACATCGGGCCTTTGAATCGCATTCCATATCAACACCTATTCTCAAAAATAATCCATAAAATATCCGAACAAATATATATATAACATAAAAGTCATTAAATTCTCCCACATTGGGGATTTAAATATACAAATTGCTAAAATATGTGGATATAACAAGATATGTCGATACTTAGAATGAATCTGAGCCTCCATCTCCTTTGGTATCTCTTGGAGATTCACATGGTTCCACTGAACATGAATTAAAGTAATAGATCACCCAAGAAGGACCATCTAATACTGATCTTTGATCTCTAATGGGTACTTATAAAATATTTCTATATCTTTGATGTCCAGTTTTTTCCAGTCAATAAATTATAATGGCTCATGCATGTTCCTTCCCAACTATGACACATGGAAGGAAATATGTACCCAACCTAAGTATAAAGGTATATCTAAGTGACACACCACATCTCCAACTCTATGAAGTATCTATAATTAGACTATAAATATAGAGGATAGATTTCCACCCCATCCAAATTTATGTAATCCATATCAAGTTGAAATATGTTGGAACACATGGTTTCCACACTAAAACTCCAAATGCTTCCTTTGTCTCTAAGAATAAGACAAATGAATGCTCTGTGTAATTTTTGTCTGATCCTAGATGATCCGTAACTTCTTAGTAATTTATTACACCAAATCAATGAACATGAGTGACGAATCTCTTAGGTTAGTCTAGCAAGGTGGTGTCCTACGTGGTCAACCATAAAAATCCTATAATGGTACCATTCTGATAGTGGAAAGGTATTAGTTGTTTTACAAAAACTCCAATAGTATTCAGTGATCCTCCAAAATTTTCCCAAAGTCTAGCATGAAATTCAAAACATTCCCTCCAGAACATGAATTTTCCACTTAGTTTGGCCATCATTTTTGGGTTGAAATATTGTACTCAAGTGTAACTGTGTCCCAAAACCCACCTTCAATCACTTCCACAACCATGATATGAAAGAAAGGATGAGTTTTAGAAACAATAATTGATATAAATCCATGGATTTGGTCTATCTCTCAAATGTATAGGCTTAAAAACAATATACTAAACTCTACATTCAAATTACTAAGAAGTTGAATGACTTAGTGAGTTAGTTTTTGATCTTATAAATGGAATCATTTTTTCTAGACATACATGGAAATCCCATAAAAAATTCCATGTATCTCCCACCCCACTTCTATTATGCCGCCTCAAGGGGATCCTCTATACAAACTAGAACTTGGTAGTCGACCTTCAATTTATGATAATTATTTCATCGAGTGTCAAAATCTACAAATTTCTTCTTCATATCTACACATAAAAACTAATTTTATAGGTCCTTCTATATCATTTACACATCTGGATATTTTTACAATGTATTTGTATGAAACTCTCTTAGAACGCCCCCAAATTGTCACTACGAGCACTGTGCATCCTTTTAAAATTAGAAAAATCTCCCCACCATTAGAACATAAATGAAGATTTTGTCTAATGGATATCTGAGTATGTAGGGTTTTATAGTTTATATCCCAAATATATCCCTTCCAAACTCACTGCAATAAATGATGGGTAACAACTGTATAATGGAAGTAAGATGATCCATCTCCATCTACAAGGTTAACTATAACAAGGACAACTACTCTAACACCTCATTGAATAACTATGAACAATATATTTTGTTGAGAGCCTATACTACTACATTCCCATTCTTGAGTGTATAGAAAATTTCAAGTTCATAGTCCTATATTAAATAGATCCACTGCCACTATTTGAAATTATGATTCTTATAAGAGAAGATATTATTGAGAATTGTTTGATCATAATAGATGATAAACTGATCCCCCATCAGGTAGTGATAGTAAATATTCAAGTTGAATAATACCACTGCTATGTTAGAGTCTTGGTTTGTGTACCTCTACTCATGTGTTCTCAACTAATTTTAACCATAAGAAATCACCACCGACCTCTGCATCAGAACCCTACCAAGCCTGGTTTCTGATGCATCACAGAACACTATGTAGTCGACACCGTCATATGGAAATCTAAAAAACGGAGCACTATTCAAACTATACCTAAACTAATAAAAAGACATCTAGAACTTCTATTTCAACCTGAATGAGTTTTCCTTAGGGGTCAAAGCTATAATTGGTGATGATATTCAAGAGAAATCATGTATGAATATCATGTAATATCCTAACAACCCAAGAAAGCTCAACACATTTTTCAATCTCATGGGTATCTCTTAAGCTATCACTACCTATACCATGGATGAGTCCACTACCACTCCATCTGCTAAGATAACTTTTTCTTGAGTGTGGACACCAAAATCTAGAACTAGAACTTTGAGGGCATTTTGTTAAACTTGTTCTCTTGGGGTTTTTGTAGAACCATCCTCAAGTGTCTTGTTTTATCCTCGATGGATGTTGAGAACATAAGGATATCATTGATGAAGACTAACATGAACCAGTTTAAGAAAGGCTGAAGATCTGGTTCTTGATTCCTAGGAACAATGCTCGAGAATTCCTTATTATGAAGGAAAACACCAAATAATCATATTGACCATGGAGACATCTAAATGTTATATTTGGTATATCCTCTTACCATACCCATAATTAGGGATTTCCTAACTTGATGTCTTAATTTTTGAAACATAAAGACACTATAAACTAATTAAATGTTACATTGATCTCTGGAAGTGTAATATTGTTTCTCATATTCATTGGGTTCATGCATCAGTATTCCAAACCCAACCTCATGCTCTCATTCACCTTCTTGGTGAAACAAACTGGGACTACCTCGGGTGAAGCGTGGGGTATAATAAATATATTCAACTAAAAATAATCCATCTTCACCCTTAGATAATGAATCTATATTAAAAGAATCATATTTTATGGAATATCTATCAGTGGTATCCCAGGATGCTGAACAATGTATCTATCTATCACCAGATAGAGAATCCTTGAACATCCACAAGGAAGATGTCTTTATACTCCGCCACCACTAGTTGAAACTAGGAACACATAATATCCACTACACCAAGGGTCGTTATATCCAATTGTTGAGAAGTCAGTTGTACCCTCATTTATATGAGTCCATGATGTGTTGTATGGGTTTCCTTTTCATCGATACAAGAGAAACTAATTTTTTCACTATAGACACACCCGATCCTCCACCTGAAATAGTCAATATTGGAATTAACTATGGATAACCATTCCATACCTAAGATAATATCAAAAGGCCTTATTATATCTATAATGATATCCCAACCAAAAATATTGCATGAAAGAGTCTTATCACACTATTTGAACAAGTGTGTGATCTCTATGTCTTCTCCAGTCTAAGTCTACAAGTTCAAGGGTCGAGATAAGGGCTCAACAGGTATCAATAAGTCTCATAAAGTCCTATAGAAATAATGTAATGACTTTCACATGTGTGTATCGATATTTTATATATGGTAGAAAATACACTGATCATTCCTCATATCATTCCCAGTGCCTCTAGGTCACAGGATTTGACCACCAGTAGCTTTTCCAACCACTGTCCTCCATCTCCCTGATCCTGGCATGGAACAACTAGGGTCATGTTGGTAACAATTCAAACCATCTTCCACATGCTATTACTCTCCCAAATCTTCTTATATGTCCACCACCTTGCGAACGTGTTTTCTCCTATAATTGTCTGTACTTTGGAATCCCATCTACAATATCTCTGTCACATATAATAGGACATACAATCTCATGCATGAGGACCCCTTCCACAACATGAGTAGTTCCACCACTCTTCAGGATGACTGGACTTGACATATGATCCCTGAATCATAGAATTATTATCCTATATCTTCATCTCAAAACATATTTTACATCTTGATTCTTGATATGGAACTCTTCTCCCAACTTTTGATGTCTCAGCGGTTGTATACCTGCTATCAGAAACCACTGGTTGTATCTACTCAACCAAGAAATTATCAACCACCTGAGCACTATATAGAACCCTAGAATATATAGGAATTCATAGAGGGATAACACTGGATTGAATGTGTGTATAAAGACCATTCTCAATGGTACAATACCTATGTAACTAATCCTGAACCATATTGGTCGTGTACCAAGAGTGGTTGGTAAACCTTGATGAATACACATATACTATCATGTTTCCCTAATAGGGTTATAGATACTCATGTATACATACATTCCTTAGTGTAGATGGTGGGAAATACTCTCTAAAAAGGTCTTAAACTCAATCCATTCAAGAGTATCCTCTTTATAAGAATGGATCACTAACCGCCACCATCGCATTGCGGAGCCGTGATGTTAGCATGCCACCAAAACCACCATCTGATCTGATGGTGTCAATATGAGATGGAAACCAAGGTTCACTACCTCAATCCAACCCTTTTCCTGTTATGGTTCAGGATCTCCTCCGAATATGAGAGGTCTCTTTCGATGAAACACATGAAGTGTGATTATCCTGCATACCTTATCCACTCAAACTATGGGTACCACATGATGCTCTACAGGTGGTGGAATTGCTGGTGCACCACCCGAATGTAACATCACAAGAACTAGTCCATGCATCAATGACACACCACTAAGGTGATCATCTTCATGTTCCTATAGCTGAATCCTAACTGGAATCTGTTGGAAAGTCATCATTAAATTTTAAAAAAAGGCACCATAGACAATTGATATATCTAGAGAGATGACTAAAGAATGACATGGAAACAATGAAACATTCCTATATGATTTTTTTACATGTTAGTTCCCATAAACAAATGTTCTCATAAAATTTTTCAAAAACCAAGTTGTCAGTGTCTTGTTTTATAGATACATGAACTGTCTCACCAACACTGGGGACCCTTAACTGAAATTGTAACTTACAAAACATAAAATTGTTTCCCAAAATCAATATCACACCCTCCAGTCCTAAAATTGAACTGACCTCTTTTATACAACTTGTTCATGACCATTCCATGAGGGTTCCATTATTCAACTCCCTAATCTGACCATGAATTGGATAAGAGCTAGCGATGGGTGCTCAGAAAGTATATAACTAACATGGGAGGAATTATTCTATATACCTATAAAAACATACACATATTCATTCCAATAAAAAGATGAAATATAAAAAAACCAAACAAGCATGAATTTACACATCTAAATACCTCAATCAGAGTAATACTAGAACCAAGGGAAAATAAATAGGTACAAATACAAGACCACAAAAAAAGAGTCTGAATCCATGTCCAAATTGAATGTAAAACTGAGACTACTGTCAAACAATTTCATGAACAAACCTCGGTCTTCCTTATATCACAAATCATATTCTGGTTCTAGTCCATCATGGACTCTGTAAAAAGGTCCATCATTAGTAAAAGACACAACACATGCTCAGAAAACCCATATAGGGGTGAGTATAGAAATACATAGTCAGGAATCCTGAAACTAAAAAGAAAATAATAATGGAAATTATAGTCATATATACACAGGTATATGTATACAACATATATTAAATGAATATATAGATATAATGAAGAATGACTTAAATTATGAAGGTAAGTAACTACAATAGTATACCAGTATAGGATTCCATCTCACTGATTCCACAAAGAACTCGTCTGGGAGAACTCACTCCTGAGTCTAATAACACGGATGATGTCCATCCAAGATATAGTTCTAGTTGAGTCTCTCCATTATAATAATACATTGATACTATGAAAATAATATGATAAATATATGAGGATAACTCCCAATGTCATGGGGGTGGTAATAAGAACTCAATTCGCATTAACCCGCCATGTAGAGGATCCATGCCCGTGTAGTGTAGGCTATGACGATACCAAGAACTCTACATAAGGAATGCATATGAATATTGGATCACACTCTAGGCCTCATATATAGATTCTAATGACTATATCCAATATTTACTTCCAACTGGATCATAGTCCTAGGAGTATGGGGCAATTACCTACTAACCCTCGATGAATATATAAGGGGAAAACACCCTAACGAAACATGTCAAAGATACATAGTACAAGGGATCCATATCATGTTTTATAATGTACTATACATGTTTAAGTGTTACATTCCATGTCCCATGACCCCATGTCCAACTTGCATAAACAACCCTTGCCTCCTTCCCATTTCCATATAGAAGTACACGACGTGGTGGCTTCTCGTGTACTCTACCTATGTGCATGTACATGACTTAGCATGTGTATATTTCTCGAGGACCTATCTATGTAGGAGAGTACACCATGTTTCCATGACCGTTTAATCCAACCTATTTCTATGTACCCACTGAAGTAATGCCAAGAAAATAATTTTAGACCACAACCATTTTGACAAGGGTCACACACCATGAGATAATTTTATTCCTCTAGAAAACATATTAGCTACAGAGGGGATTACAGATTGTGTGTGGCATCAGGATATATTTTTTTATTGATAATGTTTATAGAATTCCATATCTTGAATATGCATCTATTTTCATGCCTCTAGTTATCAATCCATCCACACGCCTAGCTAGAAAACCTAGGTAACATCTCATCAGAGCCTCATCATTGATTGAATAAGAGGTTCTAGCAACAAATCCATTTAGAATAATAGATTTATATTTTTTTTCTTCATTGTATGCTAAAGAATATGAAATTGGGTACACAAAGCCATCTAATCCATCACCACTACCTTCATCACACATCTATCATGTCATGGTGATCCAAGATCAATAATATTATATTATTGGGCCATGAAATAGTTGTGCAATGATTTATCCATTAGGTTTTTATGAATTGTGGGAAAAAATAAGAATGTTGGGAAAGAACAAAGAATTAAGGGAGAAAATAAATAGAATAATCAAGAGGAATGAAACTAGAATGATTTTATTTTTGATATTAGTTCATCAATTTTAGAATGAAAATTAATGATCAATAATAAACAATTATTATCCCAATAAATATCCATGTAAATAAACCCATCCCATGATACGCATGATCCTCAAATGAATCCGTTCGTCAATTGAATTATGTTTTTCATAGAAAATAATAATGTGGAAATAAAAACAAACAAAAAACTATCCTACCTCAATTTGGATCGATAGCTGATGAAGAATGAGGATTCTTTATGATTATTGGTTAGATCCTTTGAATCATTTGAATGTAGATCACTGAACCATGATTTAGTCACTGTTCATCTAAGAGCATCCCTCCAATGTTCTCCCCAACGAGTTTCCATTGGATCTATTTTAATACATCTAGCCTCTATATTTCTCTATAATAATATATTTAATGAATCATCAATCCTTACATTGATGAAACTGAAATTAAATAATTTATTTAAATATTTTTTTTCATTTCGGCACTCGTAATGACTTTTATTTAAACAACCCTTGTTCATAATGGTTATGTCATACATGTTATAAACACCACATTATTTAATCAACTATGCCATATGATTTTATATCTGTACCCATTTATA
Source organism: Viscum album (assembly GCA_963277665.1). Classification (NCBI taxonomy): domain Eukaryota; kingdom Viridiplantae; phylum Streptophyta; class Magnoliopsida; order Santalales; family Viscaceae; genus Viscum; species Viscum album. Next base: position 231,970,294 of record OY728155.1, on the reverse strand, counting down.
TTCCACTATTTTTGGAAGACTTCATGGGAGAGTTATTTATATATTTAATATATTTCATTCATTTATTCCGAACACACCAATCCATGGAATATTACACCATCTCCATGCCTGGTCTTGATAATAATCCATTCAATATAAACAATAATACATGGAAAATATGATTCATTATTTTTCATAAGACATGAATCGTAATGTAATTGAAGAACATTATGAATAATAATATAACATTGGAATAATATATATGTTCATGAAATTCTCATAATCCAGGAAGATCAATTTTTTAGTAAAGGATCACTTCCAAGATTTTCATAGTGGCATCTGTTCACTCTGCATTCCATCATATTCTTATTCATAGTTCACTCCCTTGAATATTATAATGGGAATATTTCCTCACTAAACATGGTTCACTCCCAATTCTAGTTCGTATTTCCTCATGAGATATATATATTTTCCCAATGCATTGGGGGGATATATGATTTGTTCCCACCCATAACATAATGAAACAAATACATATGTATTTTATAGTATAACAAAAAAATTCATCATTTCATGAAAAAATAATTCTTTGAAAGGAAACAATGTTCATAAAAATATCAACTTTTCATCGAACCATAACCCATGGAAAATAAACAAATTTCTAAAAAATATCACCATCATGGCCATAATCCAAATAGATAATGTATAAGTATAGAATCATTTTATCATATCCTTAGTGAAAAATAATTAACTTGAAATGATAAAATAATAGTTTCAAATTCCATTAAAAGATTAAGTGATTATTTTTTTAGGAAAATAACCTTTAAATTTTGAAATCTATTATTTAAAAATTAGAAAATTAAAATAAACTTATAGAAAAAATTTTATTTTAGGAAAACATTGAATCATGAAATGGAAGATTCAAAGCATTAATCAGTCATGACAGCGGTAAATTATTTTCATGTTGTGTATGTCAAAACAATCATTCATTTATTAATTTTGGAGAAAAGGAAAATTTACCTCATTTGGAAAATGATATCAATATTAAATAAAATTATTTTATAAAAATTTAAACACTAGATAAAATGAATTTAAACATTCATAGGGGAATTTTATAAATCTATTGAAAATATTTTAATGAAAAAAATGATATTGAAGAAAACAATTCCCAACCAATGCTGAAATACAATATGTTTTTATCAAATAATATCCCATGGTCATTTTATATACCCATGAGAGGGAAATGGAACTTTTTATTGAAAATTAAATTAATAATTAGTAGATAATAAAATTAAAGTCATTTATTTAAATAATATCATAATATTTCTATTATATAAATTCAATCATAAAAAATCTTAATTAGAATTAAATATAACCATAAATCCCAAAACTCAAGTCTCATATTTCATAAAAAATATTAAAATATAAATTATAATAAGTGTTGATTTATTATAATTTTATGATAAATTTAATCATATTTATCATACATAATTTGAATTAATTATTATATTTTATTACCCTTTTATTAACAATTCTCTATTAAAATAACTATTTTTTTTGATACTTTTGTCGTTTTCACGCATGTTTTGATTTAAAAGTCTTAGTCCTTAAACATTGAACATGGTTCCACAATATATATAATTTAGTTATTTTATGATTATCCATTATTATTAATACATAATTTTTATATCTAGTCATATAAGACTTTGAGGGTAAATTAATTACATCACTTTTAGAGATTACAGTATGTACATATGCATGAGTGATGTTATGAATTTTGGATGGATTAAATGAATGAAATGAAAATAATAATAAAGCATTCCAAAAACATAATTATATCATATATTTAATATATAAACATTACTTATATCATAATTAACATCCATTAAATAGCATGATGGGTAATCAACTACATCTGAACGAGGAGGCGGTATTACATTGGTACATGCATGCGATAAATTCACTTCACATTTAATGGAATAGATTGAATAATTGGTGTGAAATCATTATAATAACAATTAATTATATTTTATATACTGAAATAATTTTTATAATTGAAACAATAAATTTTAGATCAAAGGGAATAATAACTAAATTTGAATTTATTCATTTAAGAGTTATACCACTTCCTTGAGATGCTTCGTTTTTCATATGCCTTCAACCATAAAAGGAAAATTTTATTGAAAGGATAATATCTCTAAGACATGGGTAATTAATATAGGAAGGTATTATGGTAGTTATTGAACAATATGGAAGAATAAATTTTTTTAGTATGAGAGGAAAAATGATCTTTTTTATAAGTGAGTGTGGAGACCCTATTATAATTACTTAAATAACGAAGTAAATTTATTTAGTTTTTTAGTTTTATGTGGATAAAAATTATATAACTTTAATATATAATGATTATGAGTCAAAATAATATCATCCAATAATATATATACTATTTTATATTATTTTCCCCTTCATTTTCAACACCTCTTTAACAATTTTGATAATTATAAAATTGTTAAGTTTTTATATTATTTAAGGGTCAAGAATGTTACCATAGTAATGAATGTGTGCAATAAATGGAAAATGGTTGACATATTAAACATTATGTCATACACATGGGGAAATGTAGTTTATTTATAAATTTTAAATCATTTAATAAAATATTGTTTTTTACAAAGTATTATTATTGTTAATTTGAATACTATTCATTTACTCTAACATTAATAACAACATTATAATAATATTATTTGAATATAAAAATTAAACAAAGATATAATATGTTATATGGATATATTAAATTATTTGAAAATAAAAATTCTAGAAAATTTTAATAGTTTTAATATTTCTAATACAATTTATTTCATTTTAATTTAAATTATATAAATACTATGTCAATATTACATAATATTTTAAGATTATTATTCCTAAAAAAACTTAAATATAAATTATTATGATATAAAAAATTTATTTTTATTTCAAATGAACTCTTATTATAGAACCTATCCACTCATTCAATATGATAAAGAAATGGGTTAAATTTATTTTAAAGCTTTATCCAAATGTTTTAAACCAATCTTACCCGTCATAACCATAATGAGTTAAAAAATATTTACCAAAGTTAATTTTCAAAATGACACAAATTAAATGAACAATATTTTTTATATTTCAAAATATTTATTGATTATATGGCATCCATTATTCATTATTCAATTCCTACAATTGGAAAATAATATTTTCAAATTATACCCATAAAACATGATTAAAATTATTTTACCAAAAACAATTTATTAAATATAAAGATGCATTATACCAAAATACAACAAAAAATTTCTTCCAATGAAATTATTTTCATTATTAATAATATGAATTATATAATGGTACATTAAAACCAATATAAAAAATTATTCTTTTGAATTTCTTGAAACTCAAAGACAGTTTTCAATAAAAATCACCATTCTTCACTATTCACTAAAAAATCAATCTTTTCTGAAAAAATACCTATATTACACCCTAATATAATTTTTATATAGTTATTTAAAAAATATTGTTGAATTTTTTAAATAAATTTTCTAAAGGGTGTAGCCATTAATTTTATTATTTTGTCATAATGTCAAAAAAAATGATTTTTGAGGAAAGAGTATTTTTAATGCTTATGAAAACATTAGTGAAAATTGAGTATTAATTTACCAATATATTTTATTTATATAATGTAATTATTTTTATTTTTTAAATATTTTATTATTCCTATACACATCACCAATTTAACTTTGGGAATTTAATGGTATACTATATTATGGTTCATTTAAACTCAGAGACTCATGCATCACAAGATATCAAATAAATTAAATTTATTTGGAGAAAAATATGACATAAATTTTTATGGAGTAATATATCATAATAATTCATATCTATTACAATTTTTTTAATTAATTATTCTAAATATATGATATAAAAGGACTGGACTTCTAACGGGAACATCATATGTTTCAGGTGTTAATGATAGTTTTTATCTGCAATCATGTGTTATGTTCTTCTAAAATGACATTAATTTAACTGTATAATTTTTTGTTATATACATTTAAGAATGAAAAAATGTCTACCATTTATTTTTTTGTGATTTATCTTGTATTGGGTGATTCATTGATGGAATGACATTTACTAATTGATCAAGAGAGAAATTTCCCTTCTAAAAGGAATTGATATATCGGGCCAAGATGAACACAATTGTTCTACCATTTCTGAATACATGGACATGGTAGAAGAAGGTATGTATTCCCAATAAGGTAAATTATAATTAAAGAAATAATGGATGAAAAAAATCTTTAACTTTTTTAGATATGATGAGATAATGAGATAATACTTAACGGCATGTGTTCGTAGGAGGGTCTCTTTTTTATAAATATACAATATCTCTTGAGGGGCCATGTTGGGTTTCTAGACACTATTCTTGGTCTATGAGTAATATTCACTACTCTATAGGCAAATGAATACAAGGTCACACAAATTGAATATTCAATTGACTTGTACTATTCTTATGAATAATTATATAGAAGATGTGGGCCCCACCATATAGTCTAGGTGATTTTCAATAATAAATGACTAGAAACAAATAAATTCATTATTTCCTAACAATATAATTATAGAATCCCATAAATTTAGTTCATAGATATGAAATCATAATAGATTAATATTCATTACATATCATTACAATCCACTCTAGAACCGTATAGTTTAATATCATTGGAGACAAGATACACAATATTCTAATTCAATGAAATTTCTCTAAAATCCCCCAAAATGATCATCAAACACATTGCTCTTCTAAAACATACCCTTAGTAAAATAATTATTTATATCCTTGGTAATATAAGAATAATAAAGGAATATCTCAGATTCCATGTAAGGGTATAAAAGAAATATATCAATAGTCACCTGTGCGTAAAATGAACATAAGGGTAAGATCAACCGAGTTTAACATATGAAAACAATACCCTTAAAATATTAGATCATAATCAAGAATCGTTGAATAAATATTTTAATTTTAGAATTTAGGAGTCAAAATGTATTTAAAGAACATGATCCATGGGAGTATAACATGGGCATATTTCATATTATTTTGGAATACACATAATGAAGCAAAATCATTTCCATAGTCATGAATCAATAACAATACTATAATATTCGGTTGGGATTACTCCTCATCCACTCACGTTCATTTTCATGGTTCATTACTTTTACATTAATATCCCCTTACTAAATTATGATAACTCTTTTTTCTAGTTCTTATTATCACATAGAATATCCATATTTTCCAAATTTAGTGGATGGATTTATAATTCTGGGCCCACCCACAACATAAACATAATCATTTAATATTCTTTCCACATGATTATAAATCATTCATCGTATATAATAACACGTGTAAATGTTATTTTTTTTATAAAAAGGTAAAGAAAACATCATTACTCAAACTGGGTAAATTAAATTGATTTCTTCACAATATCATAATCATCATCATAAACCATATAGAGAAACAAAAGTATGGTATCATTGTAACATATCTCCATTAAATCATATGTAACTTCAATGGATTTCATTATAAATGAAATATAAATTAATAATCAGGTGGAATATTGTAACACCCGAAGATTTTATAGAACTTTATCTCATTAACGCAATTCAATAGCCTGCGCTACTCACAACACCGAGTTCCAACGCACCACAACATACCAAACTAGCCGTTAAAAAAGAGGTTATGAATAATATTAATATAATATTAAATCTTACATACTCTATATAATTTTAACACCCATATTATGTGTTTTTTATACATAATAATGAAGAAATTCAATTTTTCAGATAAATGAAGTATTTATCAAAAATGTCATTTTACCGCCTACTAATGGTGAATATTTTTTAAATGAAATATCTGACACTTTTATATTAAATTTGAAAAAATAATATTATTATTTATAAAAGTGATTTAGAAATTTACTCTGGACAATTGTTTAGTAGTTTTTCGAAAACTTTCAAATTCTGATGAATAGTGAAAAATACAATGTTTTAATTGAAAACAAAATTTTTAATCAAAATAATTTACAGTGTTAAATTATGAATTTAAATGTTTTGGAAGTATAATTATATTATATTTTTATCATTTAATAAAATGTAGTTCATTATATGTAATTTTACATTTAAATTTGACATAAACACGTGTCAATATTTTGATATTTTTTACTTTTTTAAAAGCCCTCTTTTTGGTTTTCACAATGGGAATTAATTTTAAATTATAAATTAAACTTATATGTTTTTAATTTAGTAAAAAAGAATTCATTTTTTAATTTGGAATGTCAAAATTATCTTAGGGTAAATTTTTTGTACTTTTCTGAAAACTTTCAATTTTTGATGAATAGTGAAAAACACTGCGTTATTATTTAAAATCAACTTTTTATTTAACTAATTATTTATTCTTTTAAAATAGATATATAATACAAACATACGTTCAATTTAATTCATTAGAATCAATTTATAAGAAAATTAAATGTGTAAAATTTTATTGAACTTTTTAACTTTTTTTACCCACCTTCTAGGAGCATTTTTAAATTTGCATAAAAATTAATTTTACTGCTTCTATGAGTTGAATTTAAAATATCTGAGAGTCATAGTTGACATTAGTAAGTATAATTTGGATCAATAGGATGTATATAATTTTTTTGAATAGTGACTTTTATTTACCACGGTTAAAAGTAAATAGGGTAATTAAGGGTAAAAATGATATTATAATTACCCTAACTGTTGAGAAAAGTATTATTTTCAACAATACATGTTAATTTTATTTAAAGGGGGAGATTATTGAAAATAATACTCTGTCTCTTTATGATAATTTTGATGTTCAAAAATACCCTTAGTTATTTTCTAAAGATTTTATTTAGTATTTTGCAGGAATTTATTAATTTATTTTACTCTTGAAATAATGATAATATATTACTTATTTGGAATCTTCTTTAAGCACGTTCTAGAATCACTATTCATACCTTACATAGATAAATATAGTGCTGAATCTGCTTTAGTGCATTCTAGAATCACTGTTCATACCATATGTGGATAAACGCAGCGTAAGGATGAAAAGCATGTATACTTTTTGAGATAAATGAAAAGTATGGTTAAACAACCATACGTTTTCAACAAAGTATGGAAGGCGAACCTTAAGTTAGGAAGGAACCTTATGTTTTGGTTATCCGCAAAGTATGGAAGGAGAACTGTACGTTAATTCAAAGAGATACGTTTGTTTCTCAAAAGTATGGTTCATCAACCATACTTTTGTAAACAACCATACGTTCTTAGATAAGTATGGATCATGTAAATGTATGGATCTTTTACTGTACGTTTGAGTGTTGAAGAAAAAGTATGGATGATCAACCCTACGTTTGTGTTCAACCTTACGTTGTCAACCCTATGTTTGTGTTCAACCTTACATTGTTAACCTTACATTTGAAGACTATGATATTGACCCTACATTTGGAGGCCACGTCATCAACCTTATGTTTGGCGTCAGAAATTTTGACAGATGATATTTATGTGCAACGATCTGTAAGCTGATTTCTGGGCGGATTTCAAGCCGGATTTAAAGTTGTTTTTAAAGTACGACTTTGACTGATTGAAAGTCGTTTTATTAATGGATTTATGATCGAATTAAAAGGAGTTTTTTATGCCGAGTCTTAAGGGAAGTTATGACTTCTCTGTAAATTCAAATTTTTGAATATCGCGAATCAGAAGGCAACTCTTATTGATCTAAATGTGCAGGAGATATGCTTTATTATATATGTTCTATCTAAAACACCAGGTACATGAGTATGTGATCAATCTAATGTTGAAAAAGGTGGAAAAAATAGATTTAAACTATTCACGATTGATCTGCTGATCCAAGAGGAGAGTCAAAGCTCTATTTGTTCAAGAAAAAGGAACTCGATAAGAAGATTCACTTATTCTACATCGAATATCTACTGTGGATCTACTACTGATGAGGTTGTGAACTATATCTATATATCTACTGCAATTGGATCAACTCAGAACTGCTTCGTCTTGAAGATTAATATTTCTAGAGACTTCGATCCATCTGCTATCAATTGCATTCTGTTGCAATTGTGAAGATCAACTAGAAATTTCTTTCTAAAATTATTTTTTTTATTCTTGAGTAACCAGCTTCTCGTTCTAAGCTGTGTAGGTTCGTGTTTGAACCAGAAGGATTTGTTTTTCCTTAGATTGTAAAGGTATCAACTGCCTGTACTGAGTTGTGAATCGGTCTGTTTAAAAGAGGACTAGATAGTGAAAATCACCAAGCTCATGGAGTTGAGAATTGGTGGAGTGGACTAGGGGCCTTCTATTCCACAAACCCCTATACATCTTTGTGTTCTTGATTTTACTTTTTCTGTTGTACGATCAAATTTGATAAAGTATAAAATACAAAACTCGTTCAAGAAAATAGTTATCGAAAAATTGCAAAAGATAGAATTCACCCCCCTCTTGTGTATAATATGTAGATTTAGATCCAAAAATTGGTATCAAAGGAGGAGCTTCTGATAGAGCCTTAGAAATCTAGAAGAATTTAAGGATTATACAGCAGAGCATCCTGACTGATACAAGAGAAGGGATTTAGATGGTCAGAGCACCATATTTTAATGGATACAACTATGGTTGCTGGAAATCACACATGATAATATATCTGAAAAACCTCGGATATAGAGTCTATTAAAAGATTCTAACTCCTTATGAAATTCCTAAAAATCATGAGACATGTAGTGTGGTTATAGAGGTAGAGTACGATATGAAATCGAAGGATATGAATGTAATTATCTGTGGTCTAGGACCAGATGAATTTAACAAAGTATCTCAGTGCCTGACAGCATATGAGATGTGGCAAACAATATCTGTGGCATATGAAGGAACAAACAATGTGAGGCAAATGAGATATGCAATTGAAAACCTGAAATTTGATACTTTCATAATGGTTAAATGTTAGAGAATTTCCCAAATGAATGTAAGATTGACAGAAATTGTCAATAACATAACTTCTCTAGGAGAACCTATCAAGAAGGCTGATCAACCATTAAAAGTACTGAGAGTACTTCCTACTCGATGGAATGGTACCTCTGCTGCAATCAGACAACCAACACCTATTAAGGATCTAACTATGAGAGAGCTGATTGGTACACTGATGATGTATGAAGCTCAAATGCAAGATGAGGCTAATGAACATAAAGTGCTTATCAAAAGATAAGATACTACCATGAAGGTAAATTCACAACAAAAGAATAGAAAGATGAAGAACATAGAAGCCAAAGCTAAATTAGAAAGCTCTAACTCATCCAACTCAGATGAAGAGCTGGCTCTACTAGCCAAAAAATTTATAAAGTTCTACAGTAAGAAAAGAGGCTTCAAAAAATCCTATAAGAGAGATGATAAGGAAGTAAGATGTTATGAATTCAAAAAGATGGGGAATATTAGACCAGATAGCCCACAATTGAAGGATGCAAAGAAGAATAAATTATTCAAAAGAAATGACTTTGAGCAGAAAGACAAGAAAGTTATAAAAGCCACTTGGAGTGTATCTGAAGACTCTAGTAGCTCTTCTGAATCAAGCTCAGAGAAAGAAGAATTCAATCTAAAGTCAAACATGTGTTTCATGGCAGAAACTGATGAGGTAAACTCATGTTACTCCTCTGAATAAAATTCCGAATCAAGCTACACAAATGAAAAACTTGCAGCCTACTGCAATATGCTTGAAGAAAGATATGACTCACTATTTAGGAAACATAAGTCACTAAAAAATAAAAATAAATCCATTTCAGATGAAAGATATAAAATACTGAAACAACATAAATAATTAACTGATAAATACAAATTGATTAACACTAACTATATTAATTTTAAATCAAGAATAAAAACACTGCAGGATGAAATAGAATCTTACAAACAGGCTGCATTGGTTTTTACAAAAGGAGAGAATTCATTAAATGATATTCTTGGAAAAACTGTCATTAAAAAGGAGAGATTTGGAATTGGAAGTAAAGGAGAAAACCAAAGCTATATAAAAATTATTTTGTTCCTAGCTCTAAAAAGGTTAATTGTAATTTTTGTGGGACAAAAGGACATATAGCTAAAAACTGTTTCTTAAGACAACCTCAAATTTGTGGTATTAAGAAAGCCAATGTTTCAAAAGACTTATATGATTCAGCTAATTTTAAAAGAACAAAGAAAATCTGGATACCCAGATCATTGCTAGCTAACACCCATGGACCCAACAAATTATGGGTACCAACACAATTTTTTTGAATGTCTTTGCAGGTAGCAGGCCACCAGAGAAGAAAAGATATATGGTACATGGACAATGGCTACTCAAGAAATATGAGTAGAAACTCATTGTATTTTTCTTCACGCACTCAAAAGGAAGGAGGACTTGTCACATTTGGTGACAATGCCAAAGGAAAAATCATTGGCATTGGAACTGTTGGAGATCCAAAAACAGTCTCAATCAACAATGTACATTATGTACAAGGACTAAAACACAATATGATAAGTATCTCTCAACTTTGTGATGATGGATATACTGTTTATTTTACTAACAATTGCTGTATTGTTTCTAAAGATAAACTGTTTAAATTTAACGCACCAAGAACTGAAAATGTCTATACTTTGGATTTAAATTCCTTGTGTAAACAACAAGTAAACTGCTTGACTGCTAAAGTAAGTGAATCCTGGATCTGGCATAGGAGACTTGGTCATTGCAATGTATATGTTTTACATAAGTTATCTAAGAAACATTTATTTTCTGATTTACCTTGTCTCAAATTTGAAAGTGACATATTTTGTGATGCATGTCAACTTGGCAAGAAACACAAATCATCTTTCAAATCTGTTAATAAGGTTGCTACATCTAAACCTCTAGAACTTATTCATATGGATTTTTTTGGACCTTCAAGAGTAGTAATCTTAGCTGGTAAATTATATGTATATGTTTTAGTTGATGACTATTAAAGATTTACATGGATTTTCTATTTGAAATTTAAAAATGATGCTTTTACTTTATTTGAAAGGTTCTGTAAATCTGTTAAAAATGAAAAAGGTTTCAATATTATCTCATTTAGAAGTGATCATGGTAGAGAATTTGATAATCTAGAATTTAATTCCTTTTTCCCAAATATGGGTATTAAACATACCTTTTATGCACCCAGAACACCTCAACAGAATGGGATTGTAGAAAGAAGAAATAGAACAATTCAATAAATGGATAGAACTATGTTAAATGAATATATCCTACCTATATATTTCTGGGAAGAAGTTGTGAATACAACTTTTTATATAATTAATAGAGTTTTAATTAGACCTATTTCGAAAAAGACACCCTATGAACTATGGAATAACAAAAAACCTAAAGTAAATTAATTTAATGTTTTTGGATGCAAGGTTTATATCTTAAACACCAAGGATAATCTTGGTAAGTTCGATCCAAAATCTGATGAAGGTATTTTCATAGGATATTACGCTACCTCCAAATCTTATAGAGTTTATAATAAGATGTCAAGGATTGTTGAAGAATTAGTTCATGTGAAATTTGATGAATCTGATCTCTTTGAGAAAAGGACAGAACACATGGATGAACATGACTCTAATGATAACACGAGACTTGAGAATTTAAAGAATTATTTTAAAAATGATATAAAATAAATTATGTCCAGTTCCAAGGAACATGATACTGAAGAACCTTTAAATATATTACCTAGACAGTCTAGAACCCTAAATAATCACCCTTTAGAAACTATAACAGGTGACCTAGAAACTGGTGTTCAAACTAGAAGAAAATTAGGAAACCTAGTGGAATTATCTTCCTCCCTATATCAATAAGAACCCAAGACTATAGAAGAAGCTTTAAATGATGAAAGCTGGGTAATAGCAATGCAAGATGAATTAAACCAGTTTAAAAGAAATGAAGTTTGGGAATTAGTGGAAAGACCTAAGAATTATCCTGTAATAGGAACCAAATGGGTCTTTAAAAATAAATAGGATGTCCAAGGCACAATAACTATAAATAAAGAAAGATTAGTTGCTAAAGGATATAATCAAGAAGATGGAATAGATTATGATGAGACTTTTTCACCTGTAGCTAGGTTATAATCCATTAGAATCCTTTTAGCCTATGCATCTTATATGAATTTTAAATTATTTCAGATGGATGTTAAATCTACCTTTTTAAATGGTTATTTAATAGAGGAAGTTTATGTTGAGCAACCTCCTGGTTTTGAAAACTCTCAAAAACCTGATTCTTTTTTTAAACTTACTAAATCTCTTTATGGCCTTAAACAAACCTAGAGCTTGGTATGAAAGATTAAGTTCTTTTCTTTTGAAAAATGATTTTACTGTTGGTATGGCAGACCCAACACTATTTAAGAAAACTATGAAAAATAATGTTTTATTGGTTCAAATTTATGTTGATGATGTAATCTTTAGATCAACTAATAAAACCCTTTGTCATGAATTTTCAAAATTAATGCAAGAAGAATTTGAAATAAGTATGATGGGAGAATTAAATTTCTTTTTGGGTCTTCAAATATTTCAAAAAGATTTTAGAAATGCTTTAAATCAAAGAAAATACATTACTGATTTACTTAAGAAATTTGGACTTGAGAACAGCAAGCCATTTACAACTCCTATGTGTACTAATATAAAATTTGATTTGGATGAAACTGAAAAATCAGTTGACAACAAGTTATACAATGGTATGATTGGTAGTTTGTTATATCTTACTGCTAGCAGGCCAGATATAATTTATTCAGTATGTCTTTGTGCTGTATTTCAATCAAATCCTAAAGAATCTCATCTAACTGCTGTTAAGAGAATTTTTAGATATTTAAAAGAAACTGTTTTTCAATCTCTTCTTTATCCTAAAACTTTTGATTTTAATTTTATTTCATATTCAGATGCTGACTTTGGAAGTTTTAGGTTAGATAGAAAAAGCACATCAGGTACATGTCACTTTTTAGGAAAGTCCTTAGTATCATGGTCTAGTAAGAAACAACATTCAGTTCCCCTGTGAACAGCTGAGGCAGAATATGTTTCTGCGGGCAGTTGCTGTGCACAAGTGTTGTGGATGAAAAACACTCTTATGGACTTTGGATTGAATTTTAATAATACACCTATTTTATGTGATAATAAGAGTGCAATTAATATTTCAAAAAATCCTTTTAGTCATTCTAGAACTAAGCACATTGATATAAGGCATCACTTTTTAAGAGATCATGTTATTAAAAAAGATATATTTTTAGAATTTATAAATATTGAAATTTAATTAACAGATATTTTTACTAAACCACTTCCCACAACAAGGTTTGATTTTATTAAGGGGGAGGTAGGTTTATTTAATTTTAAATAATTTTTAAAATTTTAATTTACTTTTATTTATTTATGTAAATTTTGTTGAATACTGTTTATGTTTTTCTTTCTTTCATCATATGAAAAATTTATTTGTTTAAATATATGTAATGATTAGTGATTTAACGGGAATCAAGGGTGTCTGAGCCTTTTTTACTTTTAAACCCTTTCACTTCTATCGAAACCGTTTCGAAATCCGAAAATTGCACTTCCTCTTCTGAAACCCTAACCTTCGAACTTCTGAAACCCTAACCTTTGAACTTCTAAAACCCTAAACTTCAAACCTTCAGAGGATCTTATAGAAATGGTAAGGACTAAAAAAGCCAGTGAGGCCGATCAAAGCAATGCCAAGATATAACGCACCGAGGGAAGAAAAATCTTATAGGGTAAGGTAATCGATCTCGACTGGTTATTTCAGAAAAATATGCTATTGAAGGAAGTGCGGTCATTTCAGAATCTTGAATAGATGTTCAACAGTGAAAATACGGAATTTCTGTATAAAGTAGAACTTAGATACTTCTTCAAATCTGTAAAATTTTGTCTGGGAGATACAGAGGATAGTATGATGGCTAAGATAGAGGATAGGGATTTCTCAATCTCTTCAGTAGAGATTAGTCAGATTCTCAACTGCCCTCATGAGGGAGTTTTTCATTTCGACTTGAAGAATATAGGAGATTCTGTGCATAAATCCGAAGACATGATGTCTTTTCTTTTTGGTACCAAGACAATAAATAAAATGTTTGTCAAGGATTTGGAGCCTCATCAGAAGATTTTGGTCAAATTTATTCAGACAAGAATAACTCCACAGATGGCAGAAATGGAAAAGATTTTGTACCCTGATATGTATATAATTTTTCTTATGTTAAGTGATATTAAGTTAAAATTTACAAGATACATGATAAGGTATCTTAGTTACTGCTGTCAAAGCAAGGATAGGATGGATTTCTACCCTTTTGGTAGATTTATTTCTAAACTGTTGTTTAATAAAGTCATTGTGAGATTAGTGGATGCTAGAGTTAACTGTCCTCACAGTAATACATTTAATGCTAGAACTTTGAGGAAAGTTGGATATTTCTGGAGTACAATTAAAGGAAAAACTTTTCCAGTAGGAGCTGAGGAAGACTCAGAGAGTGCTCAGGCACAACCTGCTAAGTCCAAGGAGGGACAAGATGAATCCAGAGTAAGAAATGTAGTAAGAAGGATTCGCTTTGAAGTGGCAGATGTTGAGGAAGACAGAAGTCAGGAAGGACTTCAATCAAAAAAAAAAGACTAGTAAATGGGGAAGTCACTTAAACTACTTTGGAAACTACAATAAAAGCTTTATTTTCTTATTCTTTTGTGAGATAAGCTGTTGTTGATAATACCATGGAAGATTTTACTGAGAGAACAACTCTAGTAGTGGAATCAAGAGCTCAAGAAGAAACTTAAAGGGAAAATCAGGAACAGATTGTAGCTAATGTTGAAGTTTCACTGCAACAGGAACAATAGATGGAGGCAGTGCCTGGTGAAGAGGTGGCCATACCTCAGGAAACTACTGAAGATATTGTTCTTGAAAACCCAATGGAAGGCATAGATGCTGATGTTTGTGGTGAGCATGCTTCTAAATCTCACACAGAGGTACTTCAAGAGGATTTTTCTGCGGAGGAGTTTGAAAACACTAAGGAAAAATCTATGGACAAACCTTCTTAGGACTGAAAAAAGAAAAATCTGATGGTGAATCATTGCCTTTGGTACTGCTGCATCAACCTGAGACTGTGAATCAAGCATAGGGTTCATCTGATTCAAAGAAAGAAGAAGTTGGAGAACTGTACAGAAAGGTATATCAGTTGGAATCAGAGAATGTTTCTCTGTGAAATGCCTTAGATTTAGAAAATTTAAAGTTTAAAAAGTTGAAGGAGTGTACAGTTTCAAGGCAAGAAGATGAAATGTTTAAAGAGGATATGATGACTGCTATTACACAATTAAAATATGAAATGGTTATGAAGTCAAATTTATCAAATCTGAAGTTGTTTATGGAGAATCAATTTGCATCAGTTGCAAATAATGCTGTTAGTGGATCAGGTACTTCACCAGATTTAATCAGAAGGTTTCAGGCTATCACAGCTGTGATGAGAAACATGAATGATAGGATACAAGATCTTCAATGTAACAATGCTCCTTTTTCAGTGTTGCTGGACAATCAAAAGTTCTTATTGGATCAACTTACATCCACTAAGCCATCGATCCGAATTCTGTTAAATCAGTTATCAGAGAAGCTTTCAGTATTTGTTGAAAAAGAGGAAAGGATGTATGAGTTTTTCAGAGTCAATTTAATTGAAGATATTCATATGACACAAGAGAACAGAGAGATCATTATCAAGCTTGGAGATGGGATGATGAAGAGACTTCAGGAGTAGTTTATAGAAATCAAGTCTGCAATCCAGAGGAGATAGACCTCGTTTTTTATCTTACCTAAACCTTAATTCCCGTGTATATCATTGTTATGTATATACTACTATTTTTGAATGAAAATTTTCTTCATTGTTTATCTGTTTCTTTACTTATTTGTTTTACTGACATTATTTTTGATATGTTAGTACTCCAGATTTAATTATTGATAAACAGTTCATAATAGCATTTACTAATAGTTCAGTGCAATATTAAATGTATTAAAATCCATGATTTTTCATTCTCTTTGATATCACAAAAAGGGGGAGAATTTGGATAAACACAATATCAAAACCTATATTTTATTTAGGAGGAGGATTCATTTTATTGAGGGAGAAAATTAAATGAGAAATTTGGATTTATAATTATCTTTTTGGAAGAGAAATTTTTATTTAAAACTTTATAACTAATTTTGAAAGTTAATTTTTTTTAAATAATTTTAATTATTTTATGGGGTTTGTGATCATCAAAAAGGGGGATATTGTTGAGAAAAGTATTGTTTTCAACAATACATGTTAATGTTATTTAAAGGGAGAGATTATTGAAAATAATACTCTGTCTCTTTATGATAATTTTGATGCTCATGAATACCGTTAGTTATTTTCTAATGATTTTATTTAGTATTTTACAGGAATTT
Organism: Viscum album; assembly: GCA_963277665.1. Taxonomy (NCBI): domain Eukaryota; kingdom Viridiplantae; phylum Streptophyta; class Magnoliopsida; order Santalales; family Viscaceae; genus Viscum; species Viscum album. Next base: position 231,953,838 of record OY728155.1, on the reverse strand, counting down.
ATTAATTTATTTTACTCATGAAATAATGAGAATCTATTACTTATTCGAAATCTGCTTTAATAGCATTCTGGAATCACTGTTCATACCCTACGTGGATAAACATAGAGTAAGGATGAAAAGTGTGTATACTTTTTGAGATAAGAGAAAAGTATGGTTAAACAACCATTCATTTTCAACAAAGTATGGAAGGAGAACCTTACGTTAGGAAGGAACCTTAAGTTTTGGTTATCAACAAAGTATGGAAGGAGAACCGTACGTAAAGTCTAAGAGATACATTTGTTTCTCAAAAGTATGGTTCATCAACCTTACTTTTGTAAACAACCATACATTCTTGGAAAAGTATGGATCAAGTAAAAGTATGGATCTTTTACCATACGTTTGAGTGTTGAAGAAATGGTATGGATGATCAACCCTACATTTGTGTTCAACCTTATATTGTCAACCCTACATTTGTGTTCAACCTTATGTTGTTAAACTTACGTTTGAAGACTATGATATTAACCCTACATTTGGAGGCCACGTCATCAACCTTACGTTTGGCGTCGGAAATTTTGACAGACGATATTTATGTGTAACGATTTGTAAGCTGATTTCTAGGCAGATTTCAAGGCAGATTTAAAGTCATTTTTATAGTATGACTTTGACTGATTCAAAGATGTTTTATTAGTGGATTTAAGATCAAATTAAAAGGAGATTTTTATGTCGAGTCTTAAAGGAAGTTATGACTTCTCTGTAAATTCAAAATTTTGAATATCGCGAATCAGAAGGCGAATTTTATGGATCTAAATGTGCAGGATATATGCTTTATTATATATGTTCTCTCTGAAACACCAAGTACATGAGTATGTGATCGATCCATTGTTGAGAAAGGTGGAAAATAGAGATTGCAACTATTCACGATTGATCTGCTGATCTAAGAGGAGCGTCAAAGCTCTGCTTGTTCAAGAAGAAGGAACTCGATAAATGATTCACCTATTCTACATCAAATATCTACTGTGGATCTACTACTGCTGAGGTTGGGAACTATATCTCTATATCTACTGCAACTGGATCAACTCAGAACTGCTTTGTCTTGAAGATCAATATTTCGAGATACTTTGATCCATCTGCTGTCAATTACATTCTGTTGCAATTGTGAAGATAACTGGAAATTTCTTTCTGAAATTATTTTTTTATTTTTGAGTAACCAGCTTCTCATTCTAAGCTATTTAGGTTCGTGTTTGAACCAAAAGGCTTTGTTTTTCCTTGGATTTTAAAGGTATCAACTGCCTGTACTCAGTTTTGAATCGGTTTGTGGAAAGGGGGACCAGATAGTGAAAATCACCAAGCTTGTGGAGTTGAGCGTTGGTGGAGTAGACTAGGGGCCTTCTGTTCCCCGATCCACTATAAATCTTTGTGTTGTTTATTTTACTTTTTCCACAGCACAATCAAATCTGATAAAGTATAAAGGACATAACTCGTTCAAGAAAAGAGTTATCAAAAAATTTCAAAAGACACAATTCACCCCACCTCTTGTGTATACTCTGTAGATTTAGATACAACACTAACACCTATCATAATCCTATTGGATAAGATTAATACGACCCAAAAAAACATTAGGAATAAAATATGATTCTATTTGGTCCACTTGGATTAGATTGTGACATTAATTATAATTTTATTTAAAGTAGAGTTAAAATTGTTAAATTCAAAGTCTAATAACTAAACCATTTTTTATATTGGGTTACAAACAATATAAATTTAACAATAAATATTCATTAGGAAGCTAAAAATATTTATTACATAATGGTATTTTATTAATAATTTTTAGATGTTAAATAATTTAATTTATTTATGACACAATGATGATGTAGTAATTACCTTATTAATAAAATATTAAAATAAATGATATTATAAATATCTAAATAAATGTAAATTGAGACTTCTTATGAATTACAATTTTTTTATAGATAATATGAAATTTTATAGTTTCTTATTTTTTTTCAAATTTATATGGTTGTTATGACTTTCACAAAAAAATATCAAATAGTGTAAAATTGATATAAATTAGTCTTTAAAAAAATAAAATATTATTGGTTGATATAATATTCCTAAAAATCTAAGGTATGGAAAAAGGGCTTAAATAATATTATATATGTCATTAATTAACCACTTGAGGTTCTCTCAGAAGTTTAGTGGAAGTTTATTAACAATATAGTGTAAGAATACAAGAAGACATAGTAAAAGTTAAAATATTTATCTAAGAGTGAAATCTAAAGGATAAGGTTAAAATGGTAACCTAAACATGTCTAAAACCTATTGGTTGGGTGTATTTAGACCCATAAACACCTTAGGCTAAAAATAAATTCATTTAGAGCCATTTTAAAACATATATGATTTGGTAATAAATTAATATTTTAATCATTTCCTAAAGTGACCCTCACCCCTCTTATAAAAGGGCACTTTTCCTTATCTCAAAACCACACCTGCAAACCCATTTTTTTCAGAAAAAACCTGACCAATTATTCTCCCAACTTCCCTCACATCAACCTAGAGTCCTTAAATTTATCATAAAACCAACCTATGGAGCCCTTTTGATCAACTCAAAAGGAAACAGTAGAATAAGAGGTAATAATTTCGCAACCCTCTTTCAAGTTCTTTTCTTCATCCACTTCCACTTTCTTTGTTGTGTCTAGACCAAAATAACAACTTTAGTAACTCCTAAATACTGTTATGTTATTATAAATATGGTACAACCATATTTGTTACTATATCCATCCTATAAATAACAAAGTCACCATAAGTGCGTACATACGGCTTACTGTCTCCACGTCGTGGCGTAGTTTGTTATTCAAACATTTCATTATTTCAATGTGTATAATATTGAGTATAACCAATGTAAATAATAAGTATAACATGTAAATGATTATTTATATATTATATACCATCCAATTACATATAATTTCCCCATCAATATAATGATATTGTCGCTCGTGTGTACGTATGGATTGCCGTCTCCACTAACGCGATGAGATTCATCCCCATCATAATCATTCAAGAGTAATTTTAATTTTATGATTAAAAATAATGTTTAAGAACTTAATATCATTCTAGATATGAATCTAATATGTCTTATCCATAACAAACATGGATTACGTAACCAAGCATATAAAAGAAAACATATCAGTTAATACCCGAAACGATGATACTACTAAAATATTATTAAAAAAGAAATATTGGATGATCATATATGATATCATATTTTTGTATATGATTCTTTTATAATATAATAACATTGATTTAACCATTATAAAATACGTTAAAGTACCATTGAATAAGGAAAAGTACAAGTTAAGGGTTAATTTCACAATATCATTTTTATCTGAGGTGGTTTTTACGTAAGTATCAACCGGGACATATTTATTATCCATGTCTATGTTTCATATAAGAGTTATCAAATAGATATTTTTAAGGGAATTTTTTTACTAAGACATAATTTTAAATGTTTTAAAGATTTATTCTTCTAAACCATTCTCATTAATGTCCATATCTTCATAATGGTTTTAAGGATTTATTTATATGGACATGAATGTTTTAAAATGTTAATTCATTTCAAAAGTTTCAAAGTGTTATGGGACACTTTGATTCAAAACTATCTTTTAAATCACTTTCATTATAAATTATTTTATTTTTAATTGATTTCATGAAAAATAGATATTTCACTCAAAGATTTTTACTGATCATTTTCAACATTTTCAATATCCTTTAAGAAATATTATTCTTGATCAAGGTTAATTTATTAGGATACAAATATTCTATATTGTATTGAAGGTTTTGTGTTATGTTTGACTGTGGATGTGTTATTTCTAAACCATTCATGGTTTATGAATAAATTGTTGACATTTCCTATGCTAGTTTTAATATAAATGTTTATGTTTTGTTTAAAACTTTTCATATGAGGAATGCATTAAACTTAGTAATTGACAGGTGGAGCCTGATATAGCTCTTGGATGCATCGGTAGGTCTCATGAGACAAACTAGTGTCTTGGCACAAGGCCTTGAAAAAATCTTATTTGTATTCTTGGAACAAGGCCTTGAAAACGTGTTTATGAAGTCTAGCATTATGAATTCCATCATTATGAAAGAGGAAATTGATATTTCATGTGATTATTCGACCAATATAATATCCATGTGAATAAGTAAATGACATTATTTGATTTATATTAGCCATATTATATAGATGTTTATGTTTAAAAGGCTCAATTTTTAGTCTTATACATTGCCTTAAATGTTTATGTTTATTTATGAAAGTTTCTACTATATTTTTATCCTTACTAAGCATCTAAGCTCGCCCCTTTCTATGTTTTATTTGTCGTAGGATGTGAAGAAGTATATTATGACATGACTGCAAGGATAGTCTAAGGGATAAGAATGTGGTCAATGGAGACAATTTTTTTTTGTTTTACATTTTTTAATGTAATGTAAAACATATGAATGCGTCTATTACTTCTAAGGCTACTAAACTGATCGGTCTTTGAGGACATGATTCCTTGTTTAATGCAAATGTTATGTAATAATGCACCAATTTTGGGTAACTCGGGTCTGAGCATTATAGTTGGTATCAAAGTAACTTTAGTACATAACTTTGAAACTAGATTTAGAAATACTCTGATTAGAGAAAATTACCCTATGATAGTCTTTAAGGATTAGTATAAAAGAACTTCCTAGAATTTGGGTAATGTATAGATTTTGTGTATTTTCCATGCAATACATCCCTGTCTGGATATGAGCAGGTAGTGGTGGCTCAGGAATAGGTGTACCTAGGAGTGAAAACTCCGACATGGAATTTCGGGCTTAACTTGGGGTATCATGGTACACAACAAAGGGACTTTCTACCCATTTGGTTAAAACACTCCTGGGGGATATTCTTAGGATAATTCAAATTTTCATTACAAGCCATTATGAAGGATTTAGGAGTAAATGCTTACTCAAAGAAAAAATTTTATGATTAAAGATTATATGTATAATGTTTTCAATTTACGTTAGGTATTTTACAAGTTTGGAATTATGCATTGCGATTCATAAACTAAACTACTGTATGCCATTGTTTAGAAATGGCGCCTAGTAGAAGGAATGAGAATTCCAGGAATACACATGATCAAAATACTAAGAAGAATCATATCATTCATGGTATTAATCCAACATTTAAAAGGTAAATAGTCTCCTACATATTCTCATCATATATAGAAATAATATTTTGCGTTAATAATATAAGTAAATAATTATCTGATTCCTATGCCTTTGAAGGGAAGCAAGAGAATAAAATGATGAAAGAGAGAACGATGGATAAAGGGAACATGGGAAAGAAGGATTTTTTCATATGTGATAACTGTGGAAAAAATAACCTTGGAAAATGCTTTAAGGGAATGAGAGTTTGTTATAAGTGTAGAGAAAAAGGACACCAAGCACGTGATTACATTGTTAAGAAAAATGTTTCAAATGTACAATGCTTCATATACAAGGAGTTGGGACACTATGAGAATCAATGTACAAATCATCATAGTATACCCCAAATGCTACTATTGGATAATAATATAGTTATAATAATACCTAAGATGAAGAAGAATGATTAGAGTTTTTATGTTGTTATTAAATTATTGTGTCACATGAGTATTTTATTAATGATTTACATTTTATAAGAATTATAGAGTATATAAGGATTTTACTATAGTACTATTTAATTAAGGACTTGATATTGTGTGAAACCAAGAAAAGTGACTCAATAGAAGGTTAAATTTTTTAAAATATATAGTTGAGAGAAAGTTTAACCATAATATAGTTCTGATACCGAGGTAGTGATTTTGGAATAAAATATGATTGATTTGAATAAATTATATTGCATATTCTTGATTAACTTGAAACTAATTAATGATTTGTATATTCCATTATTGTTGGAGTTTACAACATTTTTGGATAGAAAAAGTGTATCTAGTATTCTATTAGGAATAAGGGAGCATGAATGTAATCAATAAGTTTTTATGGTTATTTGGGGTGTTATAGTGTTTTAAAAGAATATATTATTAAGGTATTCACATGTTACTATGTGGAAAAAAGGATCTTCATTGTGTTTACCTTTATTATAAATTTTGGACTTTGAGTTTGGAAAGAGGTATTTTGGATAAGTCTAAAGGTTGGAATCAATTAATATTACATTGGATACTATTGTTGATGTTAAATCATTTGTTGAGATTATTTTTGGAGTCTCATAAAATGGACAACCCCGAGGTCGGGTGACCACCCGTCGGGTCCGACATAGCCGCGAGACTTGAACCTGAAACTGAAGAGTGATAAGGGTGAATCACATACCACTGACCTACTTGATGTCCTGGTTTGTATAATTTATTTTTTTAAAATGGTCTGATGGATAAATTATAAATTAATTGTTTTGTAACCCTATAAAATTTATATAAATAGAATATTTTTGAATTCTACTATCTTTTGGAGTGAAAGATGAGTTTGTGGTAGAAATTAGTTGAAGTATGAAACTCTAATTTTCAAGTATATATATATTTTATTCTTATTCTTTGAATAAATTTATTCTCAAACTTTAGGGAAGGGATCGTAAAACCAAAAATGTGTTACCCTAATACCATATGTTTTGTTGAACTGATGATATTTTATATCATCTTATATTGATGGATTTGAGGTCGTCAATTTTATACTTGTTTATGATGGATGACCTCAATGACTCCCTATAATTTTTTACATTTTTCCTCCAATTATGTGTCTCTAATTGCCACTAATGTTTTCCTAATTGAGATCATAATTCGATGGTGACTTTTTTATTTCCCTTTCCCTCTAATTAAGACTAAATTTTATTAACCTAATGTCGAATATGGGTTTTACACAAAAGCTATTTTTCTATTTTTAATAATTTATTTTCGAAGAACAATTTCAAATTGTGAGGAATCAATTTATTTAAGGATGGGATAATGTAACACCCCAATATTTTATAGTACGTTATATCATTAAAGTAATTCAATAGCTTGCACTACATGCAACACCGAGTTCGAATGCACTACAACTTTCCAAACTAGCAGTTCAAAAAGTGGTTATGAATAGTATGAACTAAACTTTAAATCTTATATACTTTATATAATTTCAACTCCCATATTATGTGTTTCGTATACATAATATAATAACAAATTCAATATTTTAGATAGAGGATGTATTTTTCAAAAATGTAATTTTATCGCATACTAATGGTGGATTTTTATAAATGCAATATCTGACACTTTTATATTAAATTTGAAAAAATAAACTTTTTATTTAGAAGACAGACATAAAAATTTATTGTGAACAAATTTTTGTTACTTTTCTGATAATTTTCAAATTTTGATGAATAACGAAAAATACTATGTTTTAATTAAAAACAACATTTATAATAAAAATAATTTATAGTGTTAAATTATGAATTTGAAAAGTTTTTAGGTATAATTAGATTATATTTTATTCATTTAATACAATTTAGGTTATTATAAGTAATTTTACATTTCAATTTGACCTAAACACATGTCAATCTTTTGATAGTTTTTACTTTTTAAAAAACTTGCTTTTTGGTTCTGAAAACGATAATTAACTTTAAATTAATAAATGAAACTTATAGGTTTTTAATTAGGTAAAATGGACTTCATTTTTGAGTTCAGAATATCAAAGTAAACTTAGAGTAAATTTTTGGTATTTTTTCTGAAAAGTTTAAATTTTTGATGAATAGTGAAAAACACTGCGTTATTATTTAAAACCGAATTTTATTTAAATAATTATTTATTTTATTTAAATTTATTTTAAGTCAAAATAGATATATAATAAATTTATAAGTTCAATGTAATTCATTGGAATCATTTTATAATAAAATTATATGTATAAAAGTTTATTGAACTTTTTAACATTTTTTACCCACCTTCTAAGAGCATTTACAAATTTGCATAAATCATAATTTTACCACTTCTGTGTGTTGAATTTTAAAAATACGAGAGACACAGTTGAAATTAGTAAGTAAAATTTGTTTCAATAAGATTAAAATAATTTTGGATGAATAGTATGTTATGACTTTTATTTACCTTAGTTAAAAGTTAATAGTGTAATTAAGGGTAAAAATGATATTATAATTACCCTAACACTTGTCTTAATTCTATTGGATAAGTGTAATTCGACAAAAAAACCTTAGGAATAAAATATTATACTCTTTGGTTCACATGGATTAGATTAGGACATTAATAATTATTGTTAGGGCCAATAAGAGCCTATATACCCTGAGAGGGGGGGGGGGGGGGTGAATCAGGGTATGGATATTCTTTTTCAAAGTTCTTTCTGCCCCACTGGATCTTGACCACTTTGTTAAAAGGGTCACTTTGTTTTCACTTGTGTGGTTACTGTGATCACTTGTCTCCTTTACCTGATGATGATGCTTTGAATGCAATGCAGGGAAGTAAGCAGGCAGACACATAGATTTTTACTTGGTTCACCGCTAAGGGCTACATCCAAGGAGCATACACCGACAAGTTTCCGGTTCGTACCAAATTCCACTAGACTTCACTAGATGTGGATTATAATGTTCGGGCTAGATCATTTCTATGCCCAGGCTCACTGCCTATACAATGTTTAGGGTCAGCTCACTGCTTTCCCAAGGGTCACTCCCTGTTTCTCTCTCTCTGGCTCACTGCCAGTGGAGAGGATCACCTTCTTCCTCTTCCTAAGCTCACTGCTCTATGAAGGGAATCAACTCACAGTTTATAGACCTGTATGTCTCTTCATTTCCATTAAGGAATGCATCTTTCACTGTATGTTAGATGCTCTGTTGAAGTTCAACTTTCATCCGTAGATGAATACCACTTTTCCACTGAACAGTGGGAAATTCCTTTTGGAAACACCTTCGCAAAGCACCCTACTATGCGAGGTTCCCAATTTCGCAAAGCTCAAACAACCCTTCGCGAAGATCATACCTTTTCTCGAAGCTCTCTCGCGAAGCTCTCTTGTGAAGCTCAACTCGTTGCAAAGCAACTTCTCTCGCGAAGCTCACTGTGCCAACGCGGAGCACACAACTTTCGCGGAGCTAGAATAGCCGCCGTGAAGCTCCCCTTTCGCGAAGCACAACTGCCTTCGCGAACCACCTTTGCGAACTGAGAGCAATGGATTTTCTCTGAAAATTCTCTCTACTTCGCTCGAAGGGGTCGGCCTCTATTTATAGGCAATTCCACCGACCCTCATCCCTTCCGCATGAAGTCAACGCCACGTCATCTCAAATCGCGAAGCTCCAAAGATTCTGCCGGAATTCTGTCCAAATCGCGAAGCTCCACGACAATTATCCATTCGCGGAGCTTGACGTAGTCGTGAAGAAACACCATCAACATACCTTCGCGGCTCGTGCCTTCGCCGCAAAGCTCCCTCCCAAAGCCCAACATTCCTTCGCGCCTTCTCCGCGAAGCTCTCTCGCAAAGACCTTCTCCGCCGCGATGCGCTTCAGCCTCTGCCGTTCGCGAAGCTTGACGTAATCGCAAAGCATCACCACCTCCATTCTTCTGGTCTTCGCGATTTCCAAACCATGCATCCTATCTTTGCGAAATTCATGCCTTTGACATATGAAATTATACTTTCATGAAAATCCACTTTTCGCGATGCTCACCAAACTCTAAATTTTGGACCCCAAAAATTTGGCAAACACTTGGAAACGACGCCACCTTGTACTGCTCTTTTGTACCGCCTCCAGATCGTCCTTTCCTTTGTCATAGTTCTTTGTCAACAAGGATTGTCAACAAATTCTTGGGAACTCGACAAATATCCATGGAAACCTGCTTTGTCAACAAACACAATCAGCCCAAAAATTCTGCAATGTTACCTTGAGGGATTTTTTCCCAACAATTATTTTATTTAAAGAAGTGTTAAAATTGATAAATTCAATGTTTAATAACTAAAATATTTTTTATATAGGGTTACACAATATATAAATTAGACTATAAATATTCATTATAAATATTTAAATACTTCCTACATAATGGTATTTTATTTATAATTTTTAGACATAAAATAATTTAATTTATTTATGACACAACGATGATGTAGTAATTACTTTATTAATGAAATATTAAAATAATTCATATTATAAATATCAAATTAAATGTAAATTGAGACTTTTGATGAATTAAACTAATTTTTTAGGTTAATATGAAATTTTAGGGTTTATTATAATTTTTTTTCGAAGTGATAAGATTGTTATGACTTTCCCAAAAACCAAATACCAAATAGTGTCAAAATTGACATAAATTTGTTTTAAAAAATATTATATTATTGGTTGATATAATTTTCCAAAAAATATATGGTTCATACCAAGGGGTTAAATAATATTATATATATCATTAATGAACCACTTGAGGTTCTTTTATAAGTTTAGAGTAAGTTTATTAACCATATAGTGTAAGAATGGAAAAAGACACGGTAAAAGCTAAACTATTTAACTTAGAGTTAAATCTAAAGGATAAGGTTACAATGGTAACCTAAACTTGTATAAACCCTATTGGTTGAGAGGATTTAGACTAATAACTACCTAATCTTAGAAATAAATTCATTTGGATCCATTTTAAACCAAATATTATTGTATAATAAATTAATATTTTAATCTTCTCTAAAAGTGACATCACTCCTCTTATTAAAGCGAACTCCCACTTCTCTCACAATCACACCTCCAAAGCCATTTCAATCAGAAAAAAACCTACCAAAATATCCTACCAAAGTCCCTAAAATCAACTTAGAGTCCGTAAATTGATCATAAAGACAACCTAAGGAGCCCTTTTGATCAACTCAAAAGGAAATACCCGAAAAAGAGGTAATAATTTCACCACCCATCTTTCAAGTTCTTTTCTTCTTCCACTCCCTATTTATTTGTTGTTTACATACCAAAATAATACCTCCATTACGTAAAACATATTTTTATGTTATTATAAATATGATACAACCATATCTGTTATTCTATCCATCCTATAAATGAAAAAGTCACCATACTTGCGTACGTACGACTTACCGTCCCCACGCCGTGGTGTAGTTTGTTATTCAAACACTTAATTATTTGGATGGGTATAATAATGAGTATAAATGATGTAAATAATAATTTTAACATGTTAATGATTCTTTATATATGATATAACATCCAATTACATACGATTTCACCATCAATATAATGATATTGTCGCTCGTGAGTACGTACGGATTACCGTCTCCATGAACATGATGAGATTCATTCCCCATCATAATCATTCAAGAGTATTTTTAATTTTATGATTAAAAATAATGTTTAAGAACTTAATATAATCTTGGATATGAATCAAATACATCCTATCCATAACAAACATGGCTTACGTAACCAAACCTATAATGTAAAACAGATCAGTTAGCACCAGAAACAGTGATACTACTAAAATATTATTAACAATGCAATATTTGAACATCATATATGATATCATATTTAGGTATATGATTATTTTATAATTTAATAATATTTATTTAACTATTATACATGAGGTAAACATTCCCTTGACCAAGGAAAAGTACAAGGTAAGGGTTAATTTCCGAATCTCATTATTATCCGAGGTTGTTTTTACGTAAGTTTCTTCTAGGAAATATTTATTATCCATTTACATGTTTCATAAAATAGTTTTCTAAGGGATTATGTTTAAGGGAATATTTTACTAAAACATCATTTTAAATGTTTTAAAGATTTATTCTTATAAACCATTCTCATTAATCTCGATGTATTCAAAATGGTTTTAAGGATTTATTTATATGGACATTGATGTTTTAAAATGTTAACACCTTTCAAAAGTTTCAAAGTGGTAAGAGACACTATGATTCAAAAATATATTTTAAATTAAATCCTTTATAAATTATGTGAGTTTTAAATGATTTCATGAAAAAGGGATATTTCTTTCAAAGATTTTTACTGATCATTTTCAACTATGTCAACATCATTTAAGGGGTATTATTCTTGATCGAGGTTGATTTATTATGATACAAATCTTCCATTTTTTTGAATTTTTTGTGATATTTTTGACTATGGATGTGTTATTTTTATACCATTCCTTATTTATGAAAACAGTATTGATATTTCATATTCTAGTTTTAATACGGATGTTTATGTTATGTTAAAACCTTTTCATATGAGGAATGCATTGGACATAGTAAGTGACATGTGAAGCCCGCTATAGCTCTTCAATGCATCGGCAGGTCTCATGAGACAAACTAGTGTCTTAGGACAAGGCCTTGAAAAAATATTATTTGTATTTTTGGAACAAGTCCTTGACTATGTGATTATCAAGTCTTTCAATATGCATTCCATCAATATGAAAGTGGCTATTGACATTGCATGTGATTATTCGACTAGCAGAATATCCACGTGAATAAGTAAATTTCGTTATTTGATTTATATTGGTTATATTATACAGAATTTTAAGTTTAAAAGGATTATGTTTTAGTTTTATACATTGCCTTGAATGTTTAGGTTTATTTATGAAAGTTTCCGCTATATTTTTATCCTTACTGAGCATCTGAGCTCACCCCTTTTTGTGTTTTATTTTTCCCAGGATTTGAAGAAGTATATTATGACTTACCTATTTGGATATACTGAGGGATATGAATGTGGTAAGGGGAGAAAATGTGTTTTTTGGTTTTCATTTTTTAATGTAATGTAAATATTATGAATTTATCTAGTACTTCCAAGGCTACTAAATTGAACGGTCTTTCAGGATCTGATTCATTGTATCATGACAATGTTATGTAATAATGCACTGACTCTAGGTAACTAGGGTCTGGGCATTAAAAATATTAAATAAGGGAAAAAACCTTTTCATTTTGAAATAAATTATTTAATATATAGAAGTTGATAAAATAATATGGAATTTTTATTCCTTAAAATGATCATTGGAAACTGATAAATGGTAGCTCAAATAATTTAGTTCTTAGGATGATTGGAAATTATTTTCATGCCTTATAGGATTAAAAAAATATTCCCTACACATGTTTTGGAAAAAAGAAAAAAGTAGATCATATGGAAACTTATTAGTATAATAATCTAAATAATTGTTTAAAAAGCTAAAAATTGGTGACAATTACTTTATAATGATTTTTAGAATATAAAAATTATTCATCAAAACATTATTAGAAAGCATGGTCCTGGGAGAAACATCAATTTCGATCGAAGGGAGAAAAAAAGTAATATTCCCTAATAATATTTTTTATGTCTATTAATTATGTAAATATTTGAAAATATAATGAAAATATATAATCTAAAAAACTAAAATTAGGTGAATAAAAATAATGATATTCATGAAAGAGATTTCATGAAACATTATCATCAAAAACAAAATCCTAAACTATCTCAGTAAACAATAAGATTGTAATATTAAACACATTCTTCTTTAGTTATATCTATATCCAAATCTCATAAAATATAAAACCTTATATATATATATAATTTTTTTAATGAATTAATAATAAAACAATCATTGGTAGTACAAAAACCATAGAACGTAATCAAGTGGTGAATATGGAATAATCCCCATATAAATTACTTTAAGATGAGAAACCTTTACCCTATATTCTATATGATCCCAAAGAACTCTATCCTCCTCTATAATGAAATTAAATTCAATATAATAATATTTTAGAATAATTTAAAAATTAGTAATATCATATATGAACCGATTGTAACATTTCAACACCCATTTACTAATAATTCTTTATTAAAATATCCATTTCTAGGTGTTAACAATGTCAATTTTCATGGATGTTTCAGATCTGTAGATTGGATTAGTGTTCATTGATCATGGTTCCTTCATATATATAATATTAACATGATATATAAATCAAATATTTTCATTTTATAAATATATATTCATATTTTAATACCTAAAATTTATAAATATAATACATGAATTATATCATTATTGTAGACGGTTGGTCATACGTATGCATGAACAATGGATTCATTTTTGATGGATGGATAAATAGAATAGTTAAGATCTAATTAATACTTATAGTATCTATGTTATATCATATCATATATATATAGATATATATATTCTCCAAATCTATCCCTATTACAATCTACTAAATGCGAAATCAAAAAAATAATCAGTTCACTTCCTATAGGTGGTCGTCTATAGGTATGAAATAGAGAGGTTAAAATTTCCAATAGAATAGAAGAAATTAGATTATGATTGTTAAAAAATTATAATAATAAGTCATTATATTTAATAAAATTAATGAATTAATTTATAATTAATACCATATATTTATTTTATGTATAAGAATAATTAAATTGAAAGGCGTCTGATAAGATGATTACCTCTTCTTCAGTGGGCTCCCTTATATTATTTCCTATAAACCCTTTTGACGGTGTATTAAGATGAAAATAACCTATAATCGAAGAATATAAAATTTTCATATATATTTTAGTTGGTATACAAGTATGATAATATTTGATTAGGTGAGGATAATTGGGTTACTTTTAGTATGCGAGGGGAGAAATAGTCTTGGAATTATTTAATGTCATAAAATAATAAAAATTAATTTTCTTATTCATGTGTCAAAAAATTGATTTTTTATAAAATATATAATGTTTTTGAGTCTAAATAATCTCATAAAATAATATTTTTAAATTTTTAGGTGACATTTTAATAATTATTTCTTATTTTTAACTCATGTCAATCCTTTTAACAAAAACAACAATAATAATAATGTTTTTTATAAAATAGTTGTCTATAAAGTGACATTAAAATTAATTATGAACCATAAATAAATCATGATTTATTTTTAAAAAAATATCACATTAACTTGGAATATTCTATGATTTTCTTAATTTTAAATCAATTAATAAAACATTTTTTTAATAAAAAATATCATTAATTTCATTTTTGAAAAAACATGTAATATTATTATATAACATTTGACTAAATCATGTAAAATAGTTTCAAAATGTAATGGATTAAATCAATATGAGTATATTTTTCTATTAGTATTACCAAATCAATTTTATACTTGTATAGATATCATATTTAACATTATCTTATAGTTTAACCCCTTAGTTATCCAATTATAACATTAATCATGGTAATAAAATTTATAATTTTAAAAAGTAATTATTTTACTTATAAGGTAGTGATATAATTATAGGAAATTTATAATAAAAATATTTCTCTTTAAATATTTTCATATTCATTAAATACTTCCTCCAATGGCCCGAAGGCCTTCATTTTTTTTTGATTTTGATAATCCACCTTTCATGGGCTGAGGTGGAACCCTTACAAGGCCTGTAGGCATAAGTATTACATGGCCCGTAGGCCTTAGAGGAATTCATTGCCCATAGGCTTCAAACATTACATACATCCCAGACTAACTACTTATAACTTCTCCTTCCCTGCATCTTCATCGTGAAATGAGTTCTCCACCTTCGCATGACTATTCGTCTAGGCATTCCCGTGCATGCACAAGCTTGTCCCGATGGCTAGTGCCATACCCTCTCATTCTTTCAATCCGTTGAGCTTCTACCATGGTGAAATCTCCTTGCTCATCCTCCTTGTAGAGCTGTTCCTTGTAGGTTGTCTGGTTTGCATCTGCACTAAGGTGGCCCGAAGGCCTTGAGGTGGCCCAGAGGCCTTACTGACCCGAAGGCCTGGGTGGTCTGAAGGCCTTACCGGACTTAGGGACCAAATTGGTGGTCCAAAGGCCCAAACAGGGGCATATTCCCAGCTACTACAGTGCCAAACAGTGCCTGATATAGTTCCCACTACATTAACTGCTACAGTACTGCACAGTTCCCACTACAGTACCTGCTACAGTACCTGCTACAGTACTGCTATAGTACTACTACCGTACCTGTTACAGTACTGCTACAGTACATAATAAATCAATTTTTTAGAATTATTCAAGTAATTTGACATTGAAAATAGAATAAAAAATCAAAATATGTAAACAATAAATGAATCACTAATATGTTATAATCATCTTTAAAAAATATTAGAAACACTACATCACAAAAAATATTACTTTTAATTTTTTTATAATAACCTGTATTATTTTTCAATTACTTACACAAGCATTATGTCATTGCTGAATAAGAATTTATGCTAATTTTTTCATCACTAAAAATTATATACAAATGTCTTGGAAAAAAAGTTATTATTTTAAAAAATGTTAATATTTATAAATTTAAAATATATTCTCAAATATCTTTCATTAAAAATTATTTAATATGTTATTTTTATGTTTCTAGCATTATAAATGTTTCTCATAATAATTTCGATAAATCACTTGATATATAACTAAAAAAATAAAAATATATCCATAAAAATAACCAATAATACCTAATAAATGATGATAATGTCCTGAAAATGATTCCCCCTAATCAAATGTTTTTAGTAAAGAAAATATGTCTTTTCTAGTGCATTACTAGCAGTGTAGTGACATTAAAATTTAGTGTCATGTTTATCATGAAATAAATTCTAATTTATTTTTTATAAATTATCTATGTATGGTATTTTTATTATATCATCGTATATGATTTTTTTTGAATTGGATTAATTAAATTTTATATCATATTTATGTCATATTTATATCATCAAATATGTCATATTCAAATAAAATTTATTTTTCTACAATTCACTAAACATTAATTTTTTCATAAAAACATAAAAAAATCACGCTAATATAATTTGGATATTTAAAATTTAAAAATAATTTAAATATTATAAAATAAAATTTATTAAATTTACATATGTTAATTATAATATTCTATAAATAATAATAAATAAAAACATCTTTTTGTAAATTTTATTTTGAACCGTAAAATTACAACTATAAATTCACTTGTAATTTATTAAGCATAGGTCAATAATTTTTTATTGATTATGGACTATATATAAATTTAATAATTTGTACTATCCAATTCAAAAAATATTCTATAAAAAACAAAAAATAATGATAATTTGTGGCCCATTTAATATCGATGTTATGTGTTATATATGATATCAAACAAAGTGTTATTTTAATTCCTCATCGATGATACATTATCCCCTATTAATTAATTTAATCATTAAAATCATAACATGTTATCATTAATCAGGGGTTTGATATTTGAAAATTCAATTATCCAAAAACCCACATCATAAAAATTGTTAATATAACATCCTATTCAAAATACGGTAATGTAAATATGATAGTCACCAAGAACAACACATAATAATGATTCCAAATAAGAGAAAATTTGTGGGATGTGAAATTATGTTAACTAAGGAATCATATAATGTCCAAATAATGGTCGGTAGTGATAGAAAATATTGATTTCAATAAATATAATGAACATGTGATATTAAATGACCAAAAAACATAAACCAATGAGTTGAGAAATAGAAAATCGATTCATTGAAAATGAATTTAATAAGTTAATTTATTTTGTTTCAAGATCATTTATCAAGAATTTTTGAATTCTATTACAATATAGACTATGAACAAAACAAAATGTTCTTACTTAAAATTTTTAATTTCATCTTTTAATCAATTTTAATCAAAATCTAATCATTTTTTCCAACTGATTAGTATTCAATATGAATGTTTAATTACATAAGCAGTAAAATCCACATCCTAATACATTGAATGACAATAAGTTATCTCTCTAATGTAAAACTATTAACCATAATTGAATAGCTTGAATAAGTTTAAATAATATCCAAAATCTATAGAATTTATTATTTAATTCCATTATTTCAACAATAATAACAATTATTCCACTTAGATCATTTTATAACAAACTATACATACAAAAAAAAAACAAAAATATACTCCATATTAAGGAATTTTCGACCAAAACTTTAATCTCATACCTTTCAATATACTTACCTAAAAATTATATTTCATTTTTGTTAAATATTATTTTATTATAAATTTCATGATAAAGCTAAAGTATACATATAACTCAAAACACCAAAACATCTCCCAAAACATCATTAATAAGCATGATAAATCACTATATAATCTTATAATATAGAGAATTCGACCAAAATATCATGATTTAAATTTAGATACAAAACTAAAATGTTATCAAAAGATTGACACTAAATACCATTGTAAATATCAATTTTTTATCAAATCACCTATCATTAATAAATATTATATATCTCCCACAAGACAACATACCACAATTAACATAATATCTATTAATTCAATCCCCTAATGGGTAATTTAAAACTGAAAGAAGAATTATTTCTAAAAAATAGTAAAGGAATAAATCACCTAAATAATTCTTCACTTAAAACCATAAATGAGTATATATTAAATTGAACATATGATAATCCAAAAGAATATAAACCCATAGTATTAGCAATAACTCTTAATTTAACCCCACATGAAAACCTACATGCTTAAAAAAACTAATAAAATTATTATTCCTCAAATAAAAACACTAACTGTTGAATATATTTTATTAACCCATAAATGAGACAAACCAGATCAAGTATATCATAAAAAACTTTTTCATCAAGCCACTAACCATTTTATACGTCACCAATACTATCTGATTTTACTATTCTATGTCAATAATCACCCAATACAATCTATTAATTATCATCATACAAATAAATAAAATTTTCTATTTATCAGTACCATTCATCATATTTTTTAAAATTCATGATGAGAAACTATATTTGAAAAATCCATTTATTTTTCATTATTCATATATATATAACATCATTCATACAATACTTCTACAAAAAAATTCAAATCCCAATACATAGACACTTCAATAATTACACATCAACAATTTACATAGAATAGGTCATTCCATGCCCTAGGATTTAAACATTGGATTAGGGAATTGGTATCGAAAATGACCATATTCTACATACATATATAAATGGTACATTAGGATGAACATAATTTCCATCTATCTATATTTTCATTTTTTCCTTTGTAATTACTTTCTCTATTACCTTTTATTCGACACATTAAATATCATCTCATTCCTCTATGACATTATCCTAATGCTTCTTACCTTATATGTTACATTTATAAATCTATATATTCTTCCAACCATGATGTTTCTAAACTATCATTTGTCACTTATTATGTGTGTTAGTAAACTAACCCATGTAGAGATTTTTAATCATATAATGAGATGGAATATTATTCACAATCACAATGTTATATGTTTTGAATCTTGTTTTATTAGGTTTCAAATGATAATGTCAATTCCATTGTCTATTACTTTCTACGTTTACATAAATCTTCCTGATTCGATCCATTGAATAAAACCATAATGTAAAATTTGAGAAAGAATATTCATATGGATGAATCATTTAGTATTCAATAATTCTTAACATGATGTCTAAATCATGAAGCATTATCTTAAATATTTGATATTTTTTGTTTAAGCATCCAATACATGGTTATCATCTATTCAAATCCTTTGTCTTGGTTCATAATAAAAATGCGAATTACCTTAAAAATATTCCATGTGAGGGTAAAACTAGGTGTGTAGAAAGGGAACATGCACACACACACACACACACACCATACATCATATTTATTATTGAGATATATTAATCCGAAACTTTTTGGTATTTTTAGACTTTGATTCATTTCTACAAAACCAAATTTAGTTGTATTATCTAGAGAATAATGTATTTATAGAAAACCCATAAATAATATCCTTTACAAAATATTAGGAGGTTATTATGTATGTATAAATATCCCCAGGAGTTTCAACAGTTTTATCTAATCCCAATATATAATTATTGGAAAAAATCTTCTCTGATACAAACTATGGTGACCCTTAAATTTCCATCATAGATATTTGATATAAATAGAAGAATATTAAACACATAACATTATGAACCACTCTAGAACCATATATATAGTGTATTTATAGACTAGATACATAGTCTTTTTAATTCATGAAATATATTCAATATCTCCCAAAATGATATTTCTATAGTTTAATCTTTCTGAAATACCACCGTTAAAACCTGTTTTCATAAAAAGGGGAAGGAAAACATCAGAATGGGTGAGATAATATGCTCAATAAGGGTAAGAAAGGGAGAAAGAAATTTCCAAGGAAGCATAACATGTTCATAGTGTAATGAGAACATGAGTGAATCATTTGAAAACCTTTCCCAATATATCAAATGTCAAAATCTTGAATCATGAAATTTTGATTAGAATCTCATAATACATGAATCACAATGGAATTAAATAGCATGATCCATGATATAATAACATTAGAATAAGAAATATGTTTTTAGCATATAAATAATAATAGAAAATATTTTCCTTATTTGAGGCATAATTCTAAGAATATCATAGTGGATTGGGTTTAATGAAACCGTTATCCTAGTGGATAAAGTCCCATTAAGAACTAGGTTTACACCCCATTCCATGTCTTATTATCTCATTTTATATCCATATTTACCCAATGAATTTTATGGATATATAATTTAGGTACAACCCATTACATAATCAATATCTACTCATATGTGTTCCACTAGATCAAACAATATTCCTCATATATCATAACCCTTGAAAGACAAATGAGTTTTATAAACATATCACAAATTCAACATAATGAAAGCTATAGTAACTAAATGAGATTCATTAAAATATCAAAATCAAAATCATATACCATAAATTTAAAGATTCAATATTCCATCATTTAATCATATTCCCATTAGTGAATAAATAAAATCATAGATGTCATGTTAGATAAAAATTACTATAAAAGGTCATTTAGAATATTTCTAGAAAAAATGCCCTTTTCAGTTTGAAATCACATATTTAATATACAAGTTTTTTAATATTTTGTAGAAAAATTATTTCTTTTAAAATAACTATTGAATAATAAAAATTGATAATCTAGTCATTTATTGGTCATGGTGATGAGAAGTTATGTTCATGAAATATTAATTCAAATATTTATTTATATAAGAATTTGTGTAAAAATTAAAAAGCACCACATTCTAAAAAATACAGGAATATTATTTTTCATTAATTTTGATGAAAATTTTAAAAAAGTATACAATGAATTTTAAAAAAACAATAATATTATAAATATTCAATAAATTTTTTTTAAAAACATTGACCTAGAGGAGAATTTATTTTCAATAAAAGAATGAAATAAAGTAAAACTTCAATAATTTTTTTGGTTATTTTTTTCATAAAGAGAGTAACATGGAGATATAAACAGTGGATACTATATGTAATGAGATTCCTGAGAGGGATATTATGAAATTTTATCATCGGAAACTCAACAAAATAAAATCCTAGTAAATAGTGATATTGTAACAGAAAACCCTTACTGCATTGGCAATCTCCATATCCAATATTTATGAAATTAATAATATTTGATATATATATATATATTTCTAGATTTAATCATAAAATACATTCATAGAATTATTTGAACCACACAAAGGAAATAAGTGGTGAATATGGAATAAGCCACCCTGAAATAATAGTAAGATGTGGAACCCTTACATTAAGTCCAACTTTCTCTAAATGCACTATACCATCCTATAAAAAATATTAATGTTTTATTATTATATACTTGAATATTTTATAAACACTAAATACCATATATGGTCTACTTATAAAATTTAAAAATTTATTTTTTAATATTAATTTATTTATATTTCCTTTTCTTGGTGTTCATGTTTTTGGTTTACATGAATGCTTCGATTCTGCGGTTTAAGTGCTTGTTTATTGGTCATTATCCCATCATCCCCAAAATGATAAACAATATAGCAATATGTTTTATATTAATATTATATATATATATTGTGGCATCCATGAATGTAAGATATATAAAAATGAATTAAATCATTCATGGAGGTGGTAAGTCGTATCATTTCATGAATGTTGTTATCATTTTTAAAGGATGGATGGAAAAAGAGTAAAATAAAAAATAAAAATAATATTATAATTGTTTATATCATCTATATATTTTATATTAAATAATTATGTCTATATTAATATCTATGTACAATATAAATGAAAAAGAATCTATTCGATTCCTAGAGGTGGAAATGAAAACATATTGATGTGTGACTGTATCATCTTCTAATGAATTAGAAGAAGGTGGATTAAGGGTTTTAAATCAAAATAATAGTAATTCAGTTTATATAAGAAAATAATTTATTAATTAAAATATATTATATGTATTTATATTCTATAGATGAAGAAATAATATGAAAGTGGTAGGGTAAGCTGGTTAACATTTATTCAGTTTCCCTCCTTTAGATTCATTCTTAAGGTCCATTAGAATGGTCTTTTAAGATGAATAGAACCATTAATTCAGGAATAAGTTTGTATATATAATGAATTACACGGGGTTGGTTGATAAATAAGGCTCAAAATATACGATTAATTGAGGACAATATTCACCCTTTTATAAACATGGGGATGTGAACTCTTTGAATTATATAAATTACTAAATTAATATAAATTAATTTTTAGGTTCAGGAGGATCTAAATTGATATATTTTAATATAGGATGATAATGAATATAAATAATTTCAAAAAAAATCATATTTTCCCAATTTTCTGTAATTTTTAAACCTTATATATTATTTTTAAGCCCCTACCCAACCTTTACCCTTCTAACAATTACTATGATATCACAATTTTATACTTCTTAGGGTTGAATAATGTTACTACAAAATGAAAAATATCTCATAAAAGGACCATGGTTGACATTTTAAATGATATTTCATTAATTTAAGGGAAGATGTGAATTACAGTTATTATAAATAAACTAGAAAATATTGTCTATTAGAAAATTTTATTCATGATATTTTTGGAAACACATAAAATATGATAATTTGATGTTTGTCTAAAACATAGAAATAGTTCCAAAATGAAATGTATTTAGTGATAATGTGGTTATTATATTCCTAAAATTACCAATGTAAATTTATTTCTAACTATATACCATTATAAAATAGATACATTTTTACCATTTGGTTAACTAATTTTAACATGAATAACAGTAATTATTTTTTCAATATTAAAGGATTATAATTTTAATTATAAGTTTAAAATTAGATTATAACTGAAAAAGAGAAGAAATTTTAGTCCATATATTATCCTAATTCTACTCTTTCAACATTTTCATCATTTGTAAACAAATTACAATAATAGTTTATAATAAAGAATATAATTAATGTCATTTAATGAACTGATAAAACAATTTGACATTGAAAATGAATATGACATCAATGGAAATGAAAAATAATAATTCAAAAAATAATTAATATTTATTACTTATCATCAATATTTTTGGAACACTTTAACTCACCCATAAAATATTATATTTTGAGTTTTTAAATTAATTTAATTGATTTTCAACTCCATGTAAAATATTTTTATCATCATTACGTAATAATTTAAGTTAATTATGTAATTAAAAAATTAATAATTTACCATCATAAAAGTAAATAAATTAATTTCAAAATAATCAATTATAATTGGTCAGTAGGTATATATTCCCACATATATTTCATAAAAAAATATTTAATATGTTAATATGAAACTTCTTACCCTGTGAAATCATTGAACAACAATTTGAATATTTCACATGTCATATAACTAAAAAAATAATATATTTAAAAAAAATTAATCAATACTACCTCATATTTAAAAAAATGATAAAAACCTTCTTACTTCTCAGATATTATATTTAAGACACAAAATTTTACTTTGGCAGTGTTATGCAAGCTATCCGACGACAAAGAAAATGATATTCATATTTTTCATTAAATAAATTATAATTAATTTGTTTTGGTTTTTCGTATTTTTTTAACATTATCATAAATTATTAGATTAATATGATTTTAAACAAATATAGCATATTTATATATTTTTTATATCATTAAATGTACAATACTTTATAACAATAGTATTTTTGTATCATTGATTAATTATTTATTTTCAATATAAAAATCCTAAAAATCCACCCTATGATAATTTTGACATGAATAGTTAAAATATGAAATTATTTTCACCAAATAAATTTTTAGAATTTTCTAGAAATTAATTATAATATTATCACAAAAAATAAATAGAAACTATTGTGGAAGAAAACAAAAATATAAGAATAGAATTCTGTTAAAAATTTATTTTCTTATTAATTAAGAATTTGTGAATGAAATTATATTATCTATATCCTTCATATACATATATATATATATATATATATATATATATCATAATTCCTTTAATTTTATTCATACATTCTAATCCAATGTATATGTTATTACAATCGTAAAATAAAAATATTTGGTCGTTCATTTAGGCTTGGTGTTGTGTGTTTTATAAGATATCAAACATTGAGTTATTTTAAAACCTCATGGTATTATATGATTAATTAGAGTTGAAGACATTTATTCAATCTATATTATAGTATTAAAATTGAAAAATGTAAGAATATTAAATGAGTGAATAATATTTGAATACATAGTGTTCGTTAAACATTTGTGAGATTAAAGAGTCATGATAAATGATATCTTTTCTGAAGTAATATATATACAATATTATAAGTCTATAAAAAAATTAAATGACATATATTACACAATTACATGTTAAAAACCTTTTTTATATATTATTTAGTTTTTAATACATATATGGGGGTTAGAGAACCTTTTGTTGGATGTTTTAAATCAATTATCTTAGAAAGTGGAATCTATTTTCAGATGGAATATTCATTCACTTGAACATTAGTGCCCTCACTTATCTATCACACATTTTATTTTGATTAGTATATGACCCAATCAGTAAATCTATGTTCTGCTTCATAAATCAACTAAACGGAAGCAGTAAAAATTAGGTAATCCAATGCTACAATGAATCTATGTGTTAGCTCTAGGATATAAATGATCAGAATTTATAACCATTTTAGAAGGAGATATGGATAATCTAGATTTATATAACCTTGTTTCCTTTATAAAACAATCCCTAGTGATTATTAGTTGTTGATTTTTCCTATAAATTGAAAAAGGGCATGGTTTGATTTGTTATTATGCTTAATTTCTTCATGCATGATCGACATATTTCTTACTGGGCCATTTTTCATCCGAGAAGACATTGTTACTTAAATCCTAAAATAAAAAATTAAAATCCCCAAACCATATTCATCTACTACATGGTCTGGTAATAATAATTTGTATCCTAGGAACCGTGATATTTTATACCATAAAAAACTGCGTTTTCATTAAAATCATCTAGAGTGTATTGTCAATGTCACATCTACCTAAATTGAGTGTGGAATTGATCTCATATTTCAATGTTATGGTCATCCAAATTTTGTATTAGATTGACACCATCAGTTCTTTGTTTATGATAGTTATCATATATATATATATATATATTATTTTAAATTTTTTTATGGTTTTGGTGAACCTCATCTGTAAGAACCCAGTTCTTATTTTTGAGGTACGAGTTTCTTCTTTTCTCTTTTCCTTAAGTGTTTTTGAGAAAATAAGGAAAATGGGGAAAAATACAAAATTTTGGGACTACACACCATGTACGTTTTCACACGCCATGTACATTGTCCATGTGGGATGAGTACACAGGTTGTGTGCCATGCTAGCGATGGAAGGTGTAAAAACTGACTACACACCGTGTAGTGGTCCTTTACATGATATGTAGTTAGTCGGAAGGAAAATAGTAAGGTGGTGGAGGTAGCTGCCAGGTGAGCGGCAGTACACACTGTATACTCAGGTTTCGCATGCTGTGTACTCATGTCGACAGAATAACAGTGCTGCGGTGCCTCCAGAGAAACAATTAAATGAGAAAATTACACGCCATGTAGTCTATAGTACACACCATGTAGATTGTTTTTTCTCTTAAAATAGGCAATATCCAACCCTATTCATAGGATTGGAATAGAACCAGAGGAAAGAGTCAGGATAGGAGGCTGGACCTTTGAGGATCTTCAGATCGAGTGTCGAGAATCCGTTTTCGCCTCTGACGATCTCATTGGAACCGCACGAGTTATCCCTCCACTCTTTTTATGTCGTTATTTCCAATTCTTCCTCTAAGGGAATTTATTTGAGTTTGAATGGGGTTTTCTTTCACCTTATATCTACATAATTCTATGATGAATCGAGGATCATCGTTCACGTATACCGTTCAGGGGCATTTAAGGTAGGTGGATTAGTGTTTAAATTCCGACTGATGTGCATTTTTTGTACCATTGTGCTATGAACCCATGTCGGGGTGTCGTGTGGCAGATGCCTTGGATGTTTTAAATACTTGGAATTGTATAGATAATTAAATGTAATTATAAACTATTGTTTGGGATCACTGATTGGATCCAGGACCACCCCGAGGGTGTGTTTCTCTGTTTAGCCGTTTGGCCAGGTTACCTGAGGGTATACCATAAAATTTAGCATGATTTAAATTGCCTTGTGAGGAATTTTATATAATTGTTTGCTTATCTTTTGGGCTTGTCCTGGTTACTTGCACCTGAGGGAAGTGTTCTATTTAGCTGGAGGGCAGTGCTCTGTTTAGCCTAAGGGAAACTTCTTTCGTGCCTATGGGCAGTAGATTCTGTTCCTGTGGGTGACACTTCGTATGCCTGAGGGAAATATCTGTTATGCATGTAGGTAATTACCTACGGTTTGTGACTCTGATTACCAGAGGGTAAGGTTTGTATGTCTGAGGATAATATTATCATGAATGTTCACCGTGGCGATTTTTATATGTTATACCTGCCAAGTTAAAGCACATGCTTGACATGATTAAATGAATATTAAAATGGAAATATAACTGACAAGTTAGTTACTTTTGATTACTGCTTAGTTGTTGTATTTTACTACTGCACATGATGTTTCACATTTACACTGACAGTTGTAAACAAACCTTTGGTGGGTTCTTACTGGGATTCATTTCTCACACCCTGTTTGGGTCACGTCTTCAGCCCAAACAGACTATGTTACTTTAGGTGTGGATAAGGGAAAAGGTCCCTTTACTAGTAATTAATTGTTGTAGAGGAGTATGAGAGCATGTGACCGAGCTTAGGCTTGCGATGCTGCTGAGTTCCTGTTGCACTGTTTTGCTTTGTTTGATGTACCTGTACTTTCCATTGTATTGTACTGTTGTGTAACATGTTCTGGCTATTTTCTTAGAACTAGATACAAGTTGCATTGTTATATATATAACTGTGGGTTCTCTTTTACTGAATTTGTTCATTTCAGTTATGTATGTTTTACTTCTTCCGCTGTTGTTGTATTCTATTTATCTTTTCCGCTGCACTACACTTTGACAAATGAGGTCATATGTTCCCCACTTTCAGACCTGGGCCCTCGCTGCTAGTCGGCAGCCTCTGGTGTTTGAGGAAATGCGCTTGAGGTCATGTGACCAACCGGGTTCGGGGCACCCGTTGAGTAGCACCTGGAACCGGGACATTACATCATCATTTAGATTGGAGTTTCAGTTGCATAAATTGAGATTTTTTTAAGGGAGTAATTCCACAACATACTGTAATATTACAAAAAATCATAAACCTAAACTATAAAAGAATTAAAAATATGAAACAAATCCAGAAATAGAATAATTTTTTGGGTTCCTGTCAAGATAAGAAAATGAAAAATATTTTTATATATAGTGGGTTGGCATAATCTGACCCTCAAAATGGGGTTGCGACTAATCAATAATCATTCCCAGTTGGTGAAGATTTTGATTTGAAAAAAAATATCTTCAAATTCCCCATCAAATGGATCATCCTCCCCACCCCTTCCTCTGAGATCAATCATATATAAAAGGTGTTACATCGACCACTGGTGGACCTGGTTGCCATGTGATGTCGAGCCGACATTGTCCAGTTCTACTAATTCCCTAATTGATATGTGGGTAACAATCCATGCACATTGATAGGACACA
The DNA here is from genome assembly GCA_963277665.1 of Viscum album. NCBI lineage: Eukaryota > Viridiplantae > Streptophyta > Magnoliopsida > Santalales > Viscaceae > Viscum > Viscum album. The sequence goes on along the minus strand of OY728155.1, from coordinate 231,925,890 downwards.
ACTTTTATTTTGTGGTTTTTAGACCATATTGGAGATTAATATAAAATAAAAACTAAACTATTAATTTCTTTACAATTTTTAAAATAATGTGATAAATGTGTCTAATATTAATGGAATTTAAATTTGGAAAAGTAATTTGGTTTTATTTTTAAATTACCTTACAAAAAATTGTTCACATGTCTAAATTTATTGTACATTAATTTTGTGTCTTGAATGATATTGACTATCTATTAACAATTTTATGTATGGGGTTTAATTTATTTTTTCAATTGCAAGTGATGATTGTAATAATTTTTTTATTTTAATGGTATGTTCTCTATCATTCCCTACACTGTATGCATATAAGCTTATACATCCATGTTTAATTTTTATTATGTATTTTTATTATTTAAAATATTATATGTAAATTTTCAAATATGATATTAGTTTTCAACCAATCCACGAATAGATGGTATTCACAACAAGATGTGTATTCATTAGAGAGTGATGTGAGCTACAATACGATTTAGAAATGACTATGATATTCAACCACTAGGGTCTCGATTGATCAATTTATGCATAATGGAATAACAAATAGTGTGTTACACCCTACACTTCCACGATAAATTTCAATTTTTATAATAAAATAGAATTTTACGTACAAAACACCGAGTTCAAGAGCACCACAACCTATCAAACTAGCCATTTTAAAAACTGTTATGACTAGTAATACCCACTTTTTAAAATATTATAAATTTTATTTTTCAAAATTGAAATCATTTTTGGATTTGGAATATCAAAATTATCTTAGGGTTAATTTTTTGTATTTTTATGATAACTTTCATATTTTGATGAATAGTGAAAAATACTAAATTTCAATTAAAAACAACTTTTTTAATCGAAATAATATATAGTGTTAAATTATAATTTTGAGTAGTTCTAACGTATAATTAGATTATAGTTTTATCATTTAACATAATTTAGGTCATTATATTTAATTTCACATTTAAATTGTACATAAACACATGTCGATCTTTTGATAGTTTTGACTTCTAAAAAACCCACTTTTTGGTTTTGACAACCGGATTTTATTTTAAATTAATTTCTGCAACTTCTGTGTTTTTAATTTGAAAAAATGTTTTCCATATTTGGAATAAGAAGTTATAAATTGTTAAAATATGTAACTTTTTTTTGACATTATCAGTAGTGACTTCAGTAAATATTTTATTTACCTTGGTTAAAGGGTAAATAAGGTAAATCAGGGTAAAAAATAATTTAATAATAATATTAATTACCCTAAAATGTGTCTTAACCCTATTTTATGATACATTTACGACCATGGGCATCCTTGGGTAAATTTTTGGACCCCATGGAGTTACTTGTAAGTGAGAATGAAACTTTATAAAAATTAATTTAAAGTTATGGAAAATTTAACATAACCATATATCTTTTAGTAAAACAAATTTTATAAGGGTTTATAAAATTTATTATTTAGATTAAAAATATTAATTAAAAATATAAATTATTTACTAAATCTTGGTATTTTATTTATAATATTTAGAAAAAAAATAAAACTATGTGATTATGACATAATAATGTTGCATTATTTTCCTTATTAATGAAAGAATCAAAAAACAATATTATAAATATTAAAAAATATATAATTAGAAAGTTTTGATTCCACCCACGAATTTTCTAAGTAAATATAAAATTTTAGAGTTGATTCAATATTTTTTTTCGATGTAATCAAGTTGTTATGAATTTCCCAAAAGCCAAATAAAAAATAGCGTCAAAATTGACATAAATGAGTTTTTGAAACGAATAATATTTTATTAAATTATATAATAGTCCTAAAAATATATGGTTCAACCAAAGGACTTATATAATTATATATATTTTATTAATGAACAAATTTATTTTCTCTTTTCATTTTATATTCTGTCTTTTAACCATGATTATAATAATACAAGAAGAGAAGGTAAATGGTAAACTATTTAACTAGGAGTTGAATCAAAATGATATGGTTAATATGGTGACCTAAACTTATCTAAAACCTATTTGTTAATAGGTTTTAGTGCCATCCCCACCTTAGCATGAAATGAAACCAATTTGGGGCCATTATAAACTTGAAATGATTTTATAATAAAATAATATTTCAAGATTTTTCTAAAGTGACCCTCACCTCTCTTATAAAAGAGTACTTCCCCTTCCCTTACTTTCACACCTTCAAAGCCATTTGGATCGGCCAAAACCTACTCAAATTCCTAAAAAATACTCTCAATTCAACCAATAGAATTATCTTGGATAATAAATCAAACCTATTGAGACCTTTCGTTCAAATCAAAATTAAGAACCTGAAGAAGAGATAATTACTTCATCACCTCTTTCAATGTTTTTTTCTTCTACCACTTCCTCTTTATTGGTTGTTTCCACATTAACATAATAAATACAGTACCTTATATATACTTAGATGTTATTAAAAATATTTTACAACCATATTCATTATTCTATCCATCCTATGAATGACAAAAGTCACCATACGTGCGTATGTACGGCTTAGTACGACTTACCATCTCCACACCACGATGATATTTAGTTTCCCATCGTAACCAATAATGAATAATTTTCATTTTATGATTAAAATTATTTTTTATTAACTTAATATGATTATTTATATGAATCAAATACCCCTTATCCATAAAAATCATGGCCTAAGTAACAAAACATATAAAAGAAAATGAATCAATTAACACCCAGAACAATGATACTGCTGAAATATCATTAATAAAGAAATATTAGAAGATCATATAATATATCATATTCATGTATGATATTCTTGTATAATTTATTAACAATGATTTAACCATTATATAGGAGGTTAAAAAACCTTTGACTAAGGAAAATTACAAGGTAAAGGTTAATTTTTCAATCTATTTATTATCTGAGGTTGTTTATACCCTAGTATCTACTGTAACCTATTTATCATCCATATTTGTGTTTCTTAAAAATGATTTTGAAAACATTTTTATTATTTAATACACTATGTTTTAATGTCAAATTTACCCTTGTTTTACTATTTATAAAATGGGTTGAAATGAATATTTACATCACTTTCCAAACTATGTAGTTTATGAATTTTTTGAAAAATTAAGGAAAGAATGTTTTTTAACTTATACAGTAGGTGTATCTATTTTCTACCATTATAACACCTTCTAAGCTTCCCGTATAAGATTATATGAATATTATCAAAATAAATTTATTCTTTACTTTTAAATGAGATATATATCACCCAAACATTTTTTGGATTTATTTCATCTATGTCAGCATCCTTCGTTGGATATTACGCTTGTTGGAAGTTTATTTATTATGATACAATCTTCCATAATGTGTTGAAGGTTTTGTGATATGTTTGTCTGTGGATATGATATTTTTATACCATTCATGGTTTATTGTTGAAGTATTGATATTTTTTATGCTAGTTTTAATATGAATGTTTATATTATGTTTCATCCTTTTCATATGAGGAATGCACTGGTCTTAGTAAGTGACGGGCAGGGCCCGCTATAGCCCCTCGATGCATCAGTAGGTCTAATGAGACAAACTAGTGTCTTGGAATAATGAATTGATAGAATATTTATTGTATTACTCGAACAAGGCCTTGACAATGTGGTCATGATGTCGGACATTATGCATTCCATCATTATGAAATTAGTTATTGATATTACATGTGATTATTCAACTATTAGAATATCCATGTGAATAAGTAAATGGAATTATTTGATTTATATTTTCCATGTTATAATGATGTCTATGTTCATATGGCGTACATTTTAGTTTTATACATTTTCATAAATGTTTATGAATATTTACGAAAGTTTCTGCTATATTGTTATCCTTACTAAGAATCTGAGCTCATCCGTTTCTATGTTTTACTTTTTCCAAGATGCAAAGAAGTATATTATGATTGATTTTCTAGGATGTGATATGGGATATGAGTTTTTTAATAGTATACAAAATGTTGTTGTTTTTCATTTCATAATTTATTGTAAAAATTATGTATATATATAGTACATTAAAGGATACTAAACTGATTGGTCTTTTTGATTTGATTCTTTTTGATCTTGCTACTGTTATATAATAATGCACCGATACTGGGTAACTAGGTTCGGGGACATACAGATGGTATTAGAGGAAGTTTAGTAAAAACATTGGAATCTAGATTTATAAAAACTCTGATTAGTGAACATTACCCTAAGATAGACATTGAGGATTAGTATAGAAGAACTTCCTAGAATTTTGGTAATGTTGAGATTTTATGAATTTTCCAAGAAATACATACATGTCTGGATACGAGTAGGTAGAGGAAGCTCTAGAACAAATGTATCTAGGGAAAAAACCCAAAACACCACTTTGAGCTAGACTTGAATGGGAACTAGTGCATGAAAACATGCCTCACTTCACACTTGGTTATGACACTACCATGTTATATGCTTATAATAATTCACATTTTCCTTATAATCAATTATACAAAATTTATGAGTAAACACTTACTCAATGAAAACATTTTTTTTATGATTATGGATTATATGCACACACTGTTCAATTTATGATGGGTATTTTACTAGTTTGGATTTATGTATTACGATTCATAAACTAATTTAGTTTATTATATTATTTAGAAATGGTTCCTATTGGAAGTAATAGAAACTGTATCAATACTTGTAAACCATGTAGAGATTGCACTCCTACTCAAGATAATTTTTGTGGAGCCGGTGATGAAACATGTGCTGAATAACATTTAACCATACTGATCCAACTCACTCAGGTTATGAATAATAACCTTACCCATATGGAGAACCCCGATCCACAATACAGAGGATCAACATTAGACCGCTGCATGAGGAAACAACCACCAACATTCAAGTGGTGTACAAATCCATTTTTAGCTGAATAATGGATAAGTTTCATAGAGAAAATATTTCATGCTCTGGGGAGTTGTCAAAGGGAAAAGGCTGTCATGGAAGTTTATCACCTCATAGAAGATGCAGATAAATGGTGTTAATTAATTCAATAAACAAATGACAATGAATAAGTATCAAATATGGAATTGGTAGAGTTTAAAGATATTTTCTTTTAAAAATACATTCCTTGTGAACATCGAATAGATATGGATAGGAAAATTATGAGACTAAGGAAAAAAGAGGATGATAATGTCACAAAGTATGAGGCTAAATATACAAGGTTACCAAGGCATGATGCATATTATATATTTAACCCATGAAGTAAGATTCATTTATTCATTGATGGGTTAAAACAATTTCTCCATTGAGCATTAGTCTCACAATCCTTCTCATTATATGAAAATATAGTCTCATGTGCTGTCAAGATAGAAAAAGAATTCTCCAAGTCATACAAATTTAAATAAAATCAATAGAAGAAGAGATCAAATGAACACTCTGGAAATTGAAATAAGGGGAAGAAGGGAAATGTTGAATTTCCATCCTATAGTAAATGTGGGAAGAAACGCCCTGATACTTTCCTCAAGGGAATGGGAGTATGTTACAACTGTGGATAAAAAGACCACCAATCTCGTGATTGAAAGGGGAAGAAAGGGGCTATCAATGATGAATTCTAAATTTGTAAAGAAATGAGGCATTATGAAAATGAATTTCCTAAGAGTAAAGGAAACATACCTCAGAAAATTATAAGGGATAAATGATAAGAATATACGTTCACAACTATAGAGGTTGAAGTTCTAAATGACGTGGTGGAAGGTACATTAATCATCTCCTCAAATTTATCCAATGCTTTATTGGATTCTAGGTCATCAAATTCATTCATATCTTCTTAGTTTTCCAAGAAAATTAGATATTTACAATTTGATTTAACAAGGGAATTGTAAGTCAAAACTCCAAATTGATGTATAATTGCAACAATGTTTTGTGAATCTGTTACCAATATGGAATATAAACATTCTTTATCTGTTTATCTCATCGTCAAACCCATGATTGAATTTAATATAATCCTAGGTGTGGATTGGATTTCAGACCATAGTGTGAACATTTATTGTAAGAAGAAGGATGTTACAATATTAGATGATGATAAGGAATCCCTTATCTTTAGACCACAAACATCACCATCTGATTCTCATCTAGTTCCACCCCCATTAGTTATACTAAATTCGATTATTGGGGAATACGGGAGTGAAATAAATATGGGTGAGGAAAGGAATTATTAAATAGAGGATGAACATATTTTTCAAGAATGTGTTGATGTGTTTCTAGAGGATTTAATTGGACATACTCTAGAATGAGATATTGAGTTTTCCATTGACTTAATTCCTGGTTCAAGGACCATATCAAAGACCACTTATAGAATGGACACTGTGGAATTAGTGTAAATAAAAAACAACTAGATGAATTTTGTAATAAAGGATTTTTTCACCCTAGTGTTTCTTCATGTGGAGCCCCTGTTTTTTTGTTAAGAACAAAGATAGATCTATGAGGTTCTGAATTGACTACAGGGAGATCAATTCCATAACAATAATGAACTAGTATCCCCTACCTCACATTGATGACTTATTTGATCAACTTAATGGAGCTCAATATTTTTCAAAAATTGACATTCAACTTGGATATCATTAGTTGTTCATGTGGAAGGATGACATTTTGAAGACAACATTTCGTACTAGGTATGGGAATTACGAGTTTATAATAATTCCTTTTGGACTGGCTAATGTACCCTCTATTTTCATGGATCTAAGGAATAAGTTTTGAAGGAAAATATTGATGGATATATAGTGGTATTTATTTGATGAAATATTTGTATACTCACAAATATATGTAGATACTGAAAATCACATGCACATTATTCTAATGAATCTTAGAAGAAATGAATTATATGGGAAGTTTAGGAAGTGTGAATTCTGGAATCTGATGATTTCTTTTCTTGGCCATATTGTCTCTATAGATGGAATCTCTGTTGATCCTTCTAAGACTAGAGAGTCATAGGAATGACCAACACCAATGAGTATAACTAAGGTACACAGTTTTATTGGTTTAGTAGGTTATTATCGGCATTTCATTCAGAATTTTTACCAACTAGATAACCCATTAACCAAGCTCACACATAAAGGGGTTAAATTTGTTTGCACAAAAGATTGTGAATAATATTTTGATGAACTGAATATAATATTACTCAACGCTCCTATCTTGACTTAACCTTCATCAAATGATGGGTTTTTCTTTATAATGATGCTTCAAAGAAAGGACGTGGTTGTGTACTTATTAAAAATAATATATTTATTAACTATGCATCACAATAGTCAAAAATTCATGAGAAAAACTATCCTCATCATGATATTGAGTTAAAAGCAGTAATATTTACTTTGAAGATATGGAGAAACTATCTCTATGGTGAAAAATGAGAGATATATACTAATCACAAAAGTTTGAAGTATATTTTATCCCAGAAAGAACTCAACATGTGGCAAAGACGATGTATTGAACTACTCAAGGATTATGATTTCACTATACACTACAACCTTAGGAAGGAAAATAAGGTGGAAGATGCTTTGAAAAGAAAGGATCATGGAGTTATGAACAAGATGAGAGTTGAAAGGGATCTTATTTTCATGGATCTAGAAAATATGGATATGGGAATAATCATGGAACGTGAATCATAGAATCTTTTTCAAATAGTTTTAAATCCATCATTACTATAAAGGAAAAAAAGTTCTCAGACTGATGATGAGAAGTTTCAAAATAAAATTAATGATGTAAATTATTGGATATTGATTGAATTCGTATATAAAGATGGAATTTTGGAATTTAGGAGGAGGCTTTGTGTTCTCGATAAACCTGATCTAGAAATAGAATATTTGGATGATGCTCATAGCTCCAATTTCCCTATACACCCTCGTATCATTAATATGTATAAATATTTGAAGGAACATTTTTGGCGGGACGACATGAAGAAAGAGATTAAAGATTATGTGTCAAGATATATGATTTTTCAACAGGTGAACGCTAGAAGACAACATCCTGGAGAAGTCATGAAACCTCTTACCATACCTGAGTGGAAATGGGATGATATTATGATGGAATTTTTCACAGGGCTACCAAATACTCCTATGAGTAATGATGAAATATGGGTCATTGTTGATCGTCTTTCCATGTCATCACATTTTCTTTTTATAAGAGAAGATTTACCACTTGAACGTTTAGAAAGACTATATATTAATGAAGTTGAAAGACCTCATGTTATACCCCTATAGATTGTTTCAGATTGTGATCCCCATTTTACATCAAGATTCTGGACATGTCTTTAGGAAAACCTAGAAACTGAACTTCATTTAATCACATCATACCACCCTCAAACAGATGGACAATTAGAATGGACTATTCAAACCTTAAAATACACGTTGAGATCTTTCTCACTTGACTTTCATGGTATACGGGATCAATATTTACCTCTGGTTAAATTTTCCTATAACAAAAGATTCCATCCAAGTATTCATATGGGACCATATAAAGTGTTATATGGAAAGAGATGTCACACACCAACTTGTTGGGATGATGTTGGTGAATGAAAACTCATAGGCCTAGAACATGTTGAGGAAACAATGAAAAAGGTGAATATTATCCAAACCCACATTAAAGTAGCTCAATGTAGGAAAAATAACAATGATGAGAATTGAAAGAAATATTTGGAATTTCAAGTAGGAGATCATGTTTTTTGAAGGTATCTCCATGTAAGGGTTTCATACGATTAGATAATAAGGATAAATTGAGTCACAAGTACATCGTACCTTTCCAAATTATAGAACTAATTGGAGTTTTAGCTTATTGTTTGGCAATGCCGCCAAGTCACTCTAAAGTTCATGATGTGTTCCATGTATCACTGTTGAGAAAATACATGCATGACCCAACACTTGTAATCACCTATGAAGAAATAGAACTAGAACATGATTTGTCTTTTTATGAAGAGCCTATCAAGATTCTTGATACCAATGAAGAAGTGTTGAGAAACCGAATAACTCCTGTAACACCCGTGACTTTTATGTTATATAAACCATCAAAGGAATCTTTTTCTACACAATACTTGCTTGGCTTGCTTTGCACGCAATCACGACCTTCCTCGATAGCTTGCGTCGTACGCAATACCGAGTTTCACTAAACAACAATATGCTATTAAAACTAGCCGTTATGAATAGTAATAACCACTTTTTAAAATTTTATAAATTTTATTTTTCAAAATGGACTTCATTTTTGGACTCAGAATATCGAAATTAGCCTAGGGTGAAATTTTGGTATTTTTCTGAAAACTTTCAATTTTTGATGAATAGTGAAACCACTAAGTGGTAGGTTAAAAACTGAATTTTGCATAAAACTTAATTTTACCGCTTCTGTGAATGGAATTTCAAAAATCCGAGAGACACGGTTAATATCAAGGACTAAAATGTGGTTCAATGAGATGAAAATAATTTTTTGGTGAATAGTAACTTTTTACTTTTTTTACCGCGGTTAATAGTAAATAGGGTAACTAAGGGTAAATATGATATTAATATTACCCTAACACATGTCCTAATTCTATTGGACAAGTGTAATTCGACCAAAAACAAACTTAGGAATAAAATATGACCATTTAGGCCCACTTGGATTAGATTAGGACATTTATTATTTATTTTATTTAAAGAAGGGTTAAAATAGTTAAAATCAAAGTTTAATAAGTAAATCATTTTTTAATACGGGGTTATACATAATATAAATTCGATTGTAAATATTCATTAGAAAGCTAAAAAGATTTCCTACATGATGGTATTTTATTTGTAATTTTTAGACATCAAATAATTTAATTTATTTATGACACAAAGATGATGCAGTAATTATCTTATTAATGAAATATTGACAAAATTGATAATATAAATACAAAAATAAATGTAATTTGAGACTTTTTATGAATTCCACTAATTTTATAGGTTACTATGATATATTATTGTTGATTTAATAAACTTGGTTCGAACATATAATTCTGTTATGACATTCACAAAAATCATATATCAAATAGTGTCAAAATTGACACAAAATAGTTTTTAAATCAAATATTATATTATTAATTGTTATTTTATTCCTAAAAATCTAAGGTTCGGCCAAATGACTTAGATAAGGATATATATATTAATAATAAACAATTTGGGGTTCGTTTGGCATGTTATAGTAAGTGTATTAACCATATAGTGAAAGAAAACAAAAAGACACGGTAAATGTTAAATTAATTAACTTAGAGTTAAATCTAATTGATAAGGTTAAAATAATACCCTAAACTTGTCTAAATCCTATTGGTTGATAGGATTTCGACCCATACCGAATTTAGCTTCTAAATAAGACCCTTTGGAACCATTATAAACCGATTTTGACTTTAATATAAAATAATATTTTGAGATATTCCTAAGGTGCCCCTCTCCTCCCTTATAAAAGGGAACCTCCTCCCCCTCCTCCCCACACCAATTTGAGCACTCAAGCTCGGCCAACCCCTGCCAGTTTCTCCTCTACACTTCCCTAGAATAATCCTAGAGGTCCTGGTCTTCTCCAAAGACCAATCTTAGTTCCTTAAGTGGAGGATTCAAAGAGGCGTTCCAAAGAAGAGGTAATATCCATTACCGATCTTTTCAATTTCTTTCTTCTTCAACTTCTTCTTCTTTAGTTGTTTCATGATAAAGTAATAACATCAGTATTACTTACATACTGATATGTTATTATAAATATGAAACAACCCTAATTCACCTTCTATCCATCCTACGGAAAAATGAAATCACCGCGCGTGCGTACGTACGGAATACCGTCTCCACGCCGTGGTGTAATCTATTTTCCACCATCACCTTACAAGGATGGGTATAATGGTGTAATTAGTAACTATATATGATTATTATTAAGTAATATTGATACTGAAATAATATATATATATACTCCAATACAATTCCACGATCATAGGAACGATATCATCACTCGTGCGTACGTACGGAATACCGTCTCCACGATGTGATGCGACTCGTTCTACATGATCTTCATTTCATAATGATTATATAAATGAATTGAATGAATGAATATGGTATATAATACACTAATACCATTCTGTAAATGAATTATCTATAACCTAAAGATAAGAATAAGAATTTATTCGACAAAACACGCATAAGAACAAAAAGTTATAAAGACCCGAGTAACAAGTAACAATGAAATATTACTAACAAGAAGCTAATAATATGACCATATATGATCTCATATCAATATGTATGATTCTGGAATAAGTCAATAACATTATTTAAACCATTATACAGGAGCTTCGGACACGAACAAAGCAAATCGGACCTAAGGTAAGGGAAATATCACAATCTCATTTTTATCCGAGATTGTTTATTAGTAAGTATTTACTGGGGTGTATTTTATCATCCACATCCATGTTTCATCAATATGTAATATTATTTCCATCCACCTACAATTGTTTAAATCCATTTTTACCCTTCGGTGAGTTTTTAGTAATATGTATGAAAGGAATCTTTTGTCGTTTTTCGTACGAGGTACTTTTTGACTTTTCTGACAAAAGTACGAAGACTGTTTTATTTAACTTATACGGCATGAATGGATTTTTAAAACATTATTTCCAAGAAGCTTCCTTTACAAGTTTTCAAGTTTATTTTTAATCAACTTCTTTTATTTTAAAGTTGTATGACATGTTATGAAAGGAAAAATGTTTTTGAAGAAGAAAGGATATTTTTCTCAAGAATGGAGTTCAAGTGTTTTATCAAAATTATTTTCCATCTAAGATAATAAAGGGTTCTGTTTTTATCCCTATTATTAAATTGATTTGATTATGTTGTGATGGAATTATTTTTATGAATTCCTTTATCTTATATGAATTGTTTTATGATGTCATCCCATTTTTATTACATGGGTTATGTGATGATGTAAGATTTATGATTATGTGGCACACATAAGAAAGGATTCATTATAAGATGGGTGGGACCTATATCTCCCTCCAATGCATTGGGTAAAGACTTTATATCTCATGAGATAGACATGGCTGGAACGGAAGGTTATTTCGGTTCAGTGATACAGGACTGAAACGAGGAGTGAACTCGGTTCAGAAAGGGACTTTGTCCACTAAGATAGTCTTGGCAATGAGTCATGACTAAAAAGAAATGATTTTCCATGATTATGTGTGCATTCCACAAAGTTTCAAGTTTTATGTTATGATTATGGGGATCTCATTTTCACTTCTATGATTTATTCCATGTTAAGATATTATGATCTCTTTTGCAGGTTTTGATTTTCATAAAGATATGATATGATTTTTATTTCCTTTATTTTCCCTTGCTGAGCATTTGAGCTCACCCTTTTATGTTTTCTTTTCCCCAGGTCAGGAAGATGGATATTAAGTAGAATATGCTAAAAGGGACCCTATATAGGATGAAATAAATGGGAGACACTGTAGAAGATTTATGAACCAGTTGTTTATGTTTCCCAGTTTCTAAAGACACTATACCTATACGGTCCTTTGTGGTTTTGTCATATGTTGTAATAAGTGTGCTTCAATTTTGAAGTATTAACAATGTATGTAAAGTATGGGTCGTTATAGTTGGTATCAGAGGAAAGGTATAGTCATCCTTTGGAAACTAGGATGTGAAAGCCTTAGTAAGAACCCTAAGGATAAGTCTAAGCATAGAACACAATCTTAGAAATGGCCATGAATAACCTAGGATAAGACCATAAGCATGAAATTTTTTTTTCTTGAATTATGTGGTTTCCTATTATAATTAGTGTTGCTCACACTATTCTTCTTGGTTTTAGTCAATGGATGGAACCCGAAGGAACTGTGTTAATGCGGAATGTGATGGGCAATGCAATGATTGTCCCCCTGAGCAACCAAACGATATGGGAGCTGGAATGCAAAATCTTGTAGCCATGCTCACACAACTTTCTCAAGCTATGAATCATGCAGGATTTCCAAACGAGCAAAGGAGGGAGCAACATTCTGTTGAATCCTTCATGAGGCAGCGTCCACCTTCTTTCAGCGGGTCTACTGATCCATTAGTTGCTGAACAATGGATTAGTACTACTGAAAAGATATTTTCAGTTCTTCAATGTTCTGAGCATGATAATGTCATCCTAGCAGTGTATCGTTTGGAAGGAGATGCGGATCAATGGTGGAATCTTGTTAAGAATACGAGGCAAAGGGATGAAATTGAGTCTATGGAATGAGACGAGTTCAAGAACATATTTTTCAATAAGTACTTCCCTCGTATTCTCCGAACAAAGATGGAGAAAGAGTTCCTTGAACTGAAGCAAAGGGATGATGAATCTGTTAGTACCTATGAAGCAAATTTTACAAGACTTGCAAGGTACGCTTATGGTATTATTATCCAACCTGAGAGTAAGATCGATCGATTCTTTAGTGGCTTAAAACCAAGTCTTCGAAGGGCGTTAGCCATAAGGGACTTCAATAGCTACGAGGAAATCGTTCGATGTGCTCTCAAAGTCGAGATGGAGATTGGAGTAACCTATCAGTCACATGGGTTTGATAAGAAGAGGAAGATGGAATTCAAAGAAAAATCTAAAGAGCACACGGAAAAGAAGATGAACTTTCCCTTATGCTCAAAGTGTGGAAAGAAACATGGAGGGAGTTGTCTTAAAGGGACAAGTAAATGTTTTAAATGTGGAAAGGAAGGTCATCGGGCATTTGAATGCCGTGATAATGGGAAGAAGATGTCTAATGATGCAAACAAAGGAATGGATACACAGAATGAACCTACTACACTTCAATGTTTCAAGTGCAAGGAGATGGGGCATTATTCCAATCAATGCCCAAATCCAAGGGTTGATGATGATGGTCGACGTCAACAAACTCTTAAGGCTAAAGACAAAGGAAAGTCACATGCAATTTCTATCAGCGATGTGGAGTACGATAACGATGTGGTGAAAGGTACACTTACCATCCACTCTAAAGTAGCAAATGTTTTATTTGATTCTGGATCCACCCACTCTTTTATTTCTAAAGAATTTTCTAAGGGTATCACCGTATTACCTCAACAATTAGATGTTGAGTTAGCTGTGCCAACACCTAATGGCACAACAGTCACATCAGAAGTTTATAATTCTTCTCCGATCGAAGTTTGTGGGAAAGTGGTTCCTGCAAATCTTGTGATCCTTCCTTTAGTGGAATTTGATGTGATTCTTGGCATGGATTGGCTTTCTCTACATGGAGCTCATATCAATTTCCAAAGAAGGGAAGTCACATTTCATATTACAGATCAACCTACGATCGTCTATCAATGCAAGGATGAACATAACCTTCCAGTGGAAATTTCTTCCATCTTATGGGTATTGATTCCACTAAATGAAGGTTATTTATCTCAAATAGTTGGTGAGAAACTCTTGATTAAGAATATGCCCATTGTACGGGAGTTTGATGATGTCTTTCCGGAGGAATTACCGGGTCTTCCACCAAATCGTGAAGTTGAGTTTTCAATAGAACTCGTACCAGGTGCTTTGCCTATTTCAAAGACACCTTATAGAATGGCCCCAATTGAGTTGCAGGAATTGAAGAAGCAACTCCAAGAGAATCTTGATAAGGGATTCATACGCCCTAGTGCGTCACCTTGGGGAGCACCTGTTCTATTTGTTAAGAAGAAAGATGGATCAATGAGACTCTGCATTGATTATCGAGAACTTAACAAGATCAGTATCAAGAACAAATATCCTCTCCCACGCATTGATGACTTATTTGACCAACTACGCGAAGCTCAATAATTTTACAAGATTGATCTTTGTTCAGGGTATCATCAATTAAGGGTCAAAAGGGAGGATATACCAAAGACGGCTTTCCGTACAAGGTATGGACACTATGAATTTATAGTGATGCCATTTGGTCTTACTAATTCCCCTGCTATCTTCATGGATCTAATGAATAGAGTCTTTAGAGACTATCTTGATCAATTTGTGGTAGTCTTTATAGACGATATTCTTGTATATTCAAAGAGCAAGGAAGAGCATGAAGATCACTTGAGAATTATATTGAAGACCCTGAGAAAAGAGAAGCTTTATGCCAAATTTACCAAGTGTGAATTTTGGCTTCAAAAAGTTGCATTTTTGGGTCATATAATCTCAAAAGAGGGGATATTTGTGGATCCAGCAAAAACAGAGGTTATCGAAAGATGGTCAAGACCAACAACAGTAACTGAGATCCGAAGTTTTCTTGGTTTGGCTGGTTATTATCGACGTTTTGTAAAAGATTTTTCACGATTATCTAATCCACTCACCAAGTTGACTCGGAAAGGAGTTAAGTTTGTCTGGACAGAGGAATGTGAAGAGAATTTCAAGGAGTTGAAAAGAAGGTTATCCAGTGCACCTGTGCTCCCACTGCCTTGTAGTGGAGAAAGGTTTGTGATCTACAGTGATGCATCCAAGAAGGGATTGGGGTGTGTTCTTATGCAAAATGATATGGTGATAGCTTATGCCTCACGACAGTTGAAAATCCATGAGCAAAATTACCCAACACATGATTTGGAGTTGGCTACGGTAATCTTTGCATTAAAGATTTGGAGGCATTACCTTTATGGTGAAAGGTGTGATATTTATACTGATCATAAAAGTTTAAAGTATATTTTCACACAAAAGGAGTTGAATATGCGTCAAAGAAGATGGTTGGAGCTGATTAAGGATTATGACTGCTCAATCCATTACCACCCTGGGAAAGCAAACAAGGTGGCAGATGCATTAAGTCGACAAGAACATGCTAGTTTATCCATGATGAGGATCACAAAAGATCCAATATTTATGGATTTAAAAAGGATGGATCTTGGAATTATAATGGAAGGGGAAAAATCATATCTTTCTCAAATGAATGTTCAGCCATCTATACATGTGAAGATTAAAGAGGCACAGAAAGAAGATGTCGAGTTACAAAAGAAGGTGAGAAATGTTCCTGAATTCAACCTTGATTGTGATGGGATAATAAAGTTCAGGAATCGGGTTTGCGTTCCTCCCATCCCCGAATTAAAGAAAGAGCTGCTGGATGAGGCTCATAGTTCTTCATTCTCTATTCATCCTGGAAGCACGAAGATGTATAGGGACCTGAAAGAGTAGTTCTGGTGGGATGGCATGAAAAGAGATGTTGCTGAATATGTCTCTCGATGCTTGGTTTGTCAACAAGTTAAAGCTGAGAGACAGAAGTCTAAGGGGATGTTACAACCATTACCCATACCCGAATGGAAATGGGAAAACATCACTATGGACTTTGTCACAGGACTTCCTAAAACATCCAAAGGCAATAATGCTATCTGGGTCATAGTTGATCGTCTTACAAAGTCTGCACACTTCATTGCTATTAGAGAGGATTTCTCTCTAGATCAGCTTGCCAGGATATATGTAAAGGAAGTGGTAAGATTTCATGGAGTACCACTTTCTATTATATCTGATCGGGATCCGAGATTTACCTCGAAGTTCTGGTGAAGTCTTCAGCATACTCTGGATACAGAGTTGAGTTTCAGCACTGCTTATCATCTCCAGACAGATGGTCAGTCTGAGAGAACAATTCAAACCCTAGAAGATATGTTGAGAGCTTGCTCTATGGATTTCAAAGGAGGTTGGGATCAACACCTACCTTTGGTGGAATTTTCTTATAATAATAGCTTTCACTCAAGTATTCAGATGGCTCTTTATGAAGCTCTCTATGGAAAGAAATGCAGGACTCCAACTTGCTGGGATGAAGTTGGGGAAAGAAAGCTATTAGGACCTGATCTCGTTGATGAAATGGCAGAAAAGGTCAGATCTATTCAACAACACATAAGAGCAGCTCAGAGTCGACAGAAAAGTTATGCCGACAACCGAAGAAAATATCTAGAGTTTGAAGTGGGTGATAAAGTGTTCTTACGAATATCTCCCTGGAAGAGGGTTATGAGATTTGGAAAGAAGGGGAAGTTGAGCCCTAGATATATCGGTCCTTTTGAAATACTGGATCGTGTTGGGAAGGTTGCTTACCGATTGGCGCTTCCACCGAATCTCTCTCAAGTTCACGATGTGTTCCACGTATCTCTCCTGAGAAAGTACATACCAGATCCTTCACATGTACTCAGCTCAGAAGTTGTACCGCTGGAGCAAGATCTTTCTTATGAAGAACAGCCGATAGAGATTCTGGATCGTAGCGAAAAAGTCCTACGAAACAAGACCACTCGCTTGGTGAAAGTTTTATGGAGGAACCACCAACTTGAAGAAGCTACATGGGAGCTTGAGGATATGATGAGGGAGAAGTATCCTCATTTGTTTGTTACAAAGTGACGAATTTCGAGGGCGAAATTCTTTTTAAGGGGGGTAGAATGTAACACCCGAGACTTTTATGTTATATAAACCATCAAAGGAATCTTTTTCTACACAATACTTGGTTGGCTTTCTTTGCACGCAATCGCGACCTTCCTCGATAGCTTGCGTCGTACGCAATACCGAGTTTCACTAAACAACAATATGCTATTAAAACTAGCCGTTATGAATAGTAATAACCACTTTTTAAAATTTTATAAATTTTATTTTTCAAAATGGACTTCATTTTTGGACTCAGAATATCGAAATTAGCCTAGGGTGAAATTTTGGTATTTTTCTGAAAACTTTCAATTTTTGATGAATAGTGAAACCACTAAGTGGTAGGTTAAAAACTGAATTTTGCATAAAACTTAATTTTACCGCTTCTGTGAATGGAATTTCAAAAATCCGAGAGACACGGTTAATATCAAGGACTAAAATGTGGTTCAATGAGATGAAAATAATTTTTTGGTGAATAGTAACTTTTTACTTTTTTTACCGCGGTTAATAGTAAATAGGGTAACTAAGGGTAAATATGATATTAATATTACCCTAACACATGTCCTAATTCTATTGGACAAGTGTAATTCGACCAAAAACAAACTTAGGAATAAAATATGACCATTTAGGCCCACTTGGATTAGATTAGGACATTTATTATTTATTTTATTTAAAGAAGGGTTAAAATAGTTAAAATCAAAGTTTAATAAGTAAATCATTTTTAATATGGGGTTATACCTAAGATAAATTCGATTGTAAATATTCATTATAAAGATAAAAAGATTTCCTACATGATGGTATTTTATTTGTAATTTTTAGACATCAAATAATTTAATTTATTTATGACACAAAGATGATGCAGTAATTATCTTATTAATGAAATACTGACAAAATTGATAATATAAATACCAAAATAAATGTAATTTGAGACTTTTTATGAATTCCACTAATTTTCTAGGTTACTATGATATATTATTGTTGATTTAATCAACTTTGTTCGAACATATAATTCTGTTATGACTTTCACAAAAATCATATATCAAATAGTGTCAAAATTGACACAAAATAGTTTTTAAATCAAATATTATATTATTAATTGTTATTTTATTCCTAAAAATCTAAGGTTCGGCCAAATGACTTAGATAAGGATATATATATTAATAATAAACAATTTGGGGTTCGTTTGGCATGTTATAGTAAGTGTATTAACCATATAGTGAAAGAAAACAAAAAGACACGGTAAAAGTTAAATTAATTAACTTAGAGTTAAATCTAATTGATAGGTTAAAATAATACCCTAAACTTGTCTAAATCCTATTGGTTGATAGGCTTTCGACCCATCCCCACTTTAGCTTCGAAATAAGACCCTTTGTAACCATTATAAACCGATTTTGACTTTAATATAAAATAATATTTTGAGATATTCCTAAGGTGCCCCTCTCCTCCCTTATAAAAGGGCACCTCCTCCCCCTCCTCCTCACACCAATTTGAGCACTCAAGCTCGGCCAAACCCTGCCATTTTCTCCTCTCCACTTCCCTAGAATAACCCTAGAGGTCCTGGTCTTCTCCAAAGACCAATCTTAGTTCCTTAAGTGGAGGATTCAAAGAGGCGTTCCAAAGAAGAGGTAATATCCATTACCGATATTTTCAATTTCTTTCTTCTTCAACTTCTTCTTCTTTAGTTGTTTCATGATAAAGTAATAACATCAGTATTACTTACATACTGATATGTTATTATAAATATGAAACAACCCTAATTCACCTTCTATCCATCCTACGGAAAAATGAAATCACCGCGTGTGCGTACGTACGGAATACCGTCTCCACGCCGTGGTGTAATCTATTTTCCACCATCACCTTACAAGGATGGGTATAATGGTGTAATGAGTAACTATATATGATTATTATTAAGTAATATTGATACTGAAATAATATATATATATACTCCAATACAATTCCACGATCATAGGAACGATATCAACACTCGTGCGGACGTACGGAATACCGTCTCCACGATGTGATGCGACTCGTTCTACATGATCTTCATTTCATAATGATTATATAAATGAATTGAATGAATGAATATGGTATATAATACACTAATACCATTCTGGAAATGAATTATCTATAACCTAAAGATAAGAATAAGAATTTATTCGACAAAACACGCATAAGAACAAAAAGTTATAAAGACCCGAGTAACAAGTAACAATGAAATATTACTAACAAGAAGATAATAATATGACCATATATGATCTCATATCAATATGTATGATTCTGGAATAAGTCAATAACATTATTTAAACCATTATACAGGAGCTTCGGACACAAACAAAGCAAATCGGACCTAAGGTAAGGGAAATATCACAATCTCATTTTTATCCGAGATTGTTTATTAGTAAGTATTTACTGGGGTGTATTTTATCATCCACATCCATGTTTCATCAATATGTAATATTATTTCCATCCACCTACAATTGTTTAAATCCATTTTTACCCTTCGGTGAGTTTTTAGTAATATGTATGAAAGGAATCTTTTGTCGTTTTTCGTACGAGGTACTTTTTGACTTTTCCGACAAAAGTACGAAGAATGTTTTTTTAACTTATACAGCATGAATGGATTTTTAAAACATTATTTCCAAGAAGCTTCCTTTACAAGTTTTCAAGTTTGTTTTTAATCAAATTATTTTATTTTAAAGTTGTATGACATGTTATGAAAGGAAAAATGTTTTTGAAGAAGAAAGGATATTTTCCTCAAGAATGGAGTTCAAGTGTGTTATCAAAATTATTTTCCATCTAAGATAATAAAGGGTTCTGTTTTTATCCCTATTATTAAATTGATTTGATCATGTTGTGATGGAATTATTTTTATGAATTCCTTTATCTTATATGAATTGTTTTATGATGTCATCCCATTTTTATTACATGGGTTATGTGATGATGTAAGATTTATGATTATGTGGCACACATAAGAAAGGATTCATTATAAGATGGGTGGGACCTATATCTCCCTCCAATGCATTGGGTAAAGACTTTATATCTCATGAGATAGACATGGCTGGAACGGAAGGTTATTTCGGTTCAGTGATACAGGACTGAAACGAGGAGTGAACTCGGTTCAGAAAGGGACTTTGTCCACTAAGATAGTCTTGGCAATGAGTCATGACTAACAAGAAATGATTTACCATGATTATGTGTGCATGCCACAAAGTTTCAAGTTTTATGTTATGATTATGGGGATCTCATTTTCACTTCTATGATTTATTCCATGTTAAGATATTATGATCTCTTTTGCAGGTTTTGATTTTCATAAAGATATGATATGATTTTTATTTCCTTTATTTGCCCTTGCTGAGCATTTGAGCTCACCCTTTTATGTTTTCTTTTCCCTAGGTCAGGAAGATGGATATTAAGTAGAATATGCTAAAAGGGACCCTATATATGATGAAATAAATGGGAGACACTGTAGAAGATTTATGAACCAGTTGTTTATGTTTCCCAGTTTCTAAAGACACTATACCTATACGGTCCTTTGTGGTTTTGTCATATGTTGTAATAAGTGTGCTTCAATTTTGAAGTATTAACAATGTATGTAAAGTATGGGTCGTTATAACTCCTCTCGTAAAAGTTCTTTGGAGAAACGAGAAAATGGAAGAGGCATTATGGGAACCTGAGGATCTTATGATGAAGAACCACCCGAATCTTTTTATGAAGTGGTATTCTAGAAATTTTGAGGATGAAATTATATTAATGAGGAAAGAATGTAACACCCTAAGCTTCCACAGTATGTATATTTTTGAATAATACAAAATCATGTGATGTATGCAACACTGAGTTCAAAATCACCGCGACCTATCAAACTAGCCGTTTTAAAAGTGATTATGAATAGTAATACCCAATTTTGTAAATTTTATAAATTTTATTTTTCAATTTTGACTTCATTTTTGGATTTGGAAAATCAAAATTATATTAGGGTAATTTTTTTGTATTTTTATGATAACTTTTATATTTTGATGAATAGTGAAAAATACTAAATTTTAATTAAAAAAACATTTTTAATAAAAATAAACTATAGTGTTAAATTATAAATTTGAATATATTTAAAATATAATTAACTTATATTTTAATAATTTAATTTAATTAAGGTCATTGGATGTAATTTCACATTTTAATTATACATAAACACATGTTGATCTTTTGATAGTTTCTACTTCTTAAAAACCAGCTTTTTAGTTTTGCCAATGGGAATTAATTTTATATTAATTTCTACAACTATTTTATTTTGAATTTGAAAAAATGGATTCCATATATGGAATTACAAGTATCAATTTTTTTAAATAGGAATATTATATTTTTAGACATTTTGAATAGTTATTTAGTAAATATTTTATAAACCATGGTTAAAATGTAATCCTGTAAATAATGGTAAAAAATATTATTATAATAACATTAAATTACCATAAAATGTGACATAACCCAATTATATGATACATGTACGACCATGGGAATCCTTGGGTCAAGTTTTTGACCCCAATGAGCCACTTATATGTTAAAATGACATATTATAAAAATTAATTTAAAGTTAGAGAAAATGTATCATAAACATATATCCTTTATGAAAACAATTTTTATAAGTGTTTATATAAGTAATATTTTAAAAAATAAATATTCATTGGAAATATAAAAGTATTTCCGGCATCATGTTTTCAAATAAATTATTTTTAGACATAATATTAATATACTTAATAATGAGACAATAATGATGAAGTATTTTCCTTATTAACGAAAGAATCAAATAAATGATATTTTAAATATAAATATAAATATAATTAAACTATTTTGATTTCATCCAGACATTTTATAGGTAAATATGTAATTTTTGGGTTTATGTAATATATTTTTTTCAATGTAGTGTTGTTTTAATGACTTTCACAAGAACCAAATACAAAATAATGCCAAAATTGACATAAATGTGTTTTTAAAACAAATATTAATTTCATAAATTATATAATAATCTTAAAAATCTAATATTTTTCCGAAGGAAATACATAATTATAGATATTTGATTAATGAACCACTTTAGGTTCTGTTATAAATTTATTGTACGTTTATTAACCATGTATTATAATAGTACATGAAGACATGGTAAAAGTTAAACTGTTTAACTAAGAGTTAAATAAAAACTATAAGGTTAATATTATGACCTAAAATTGTCTAAAACTGATTGGTTGAGATATTATAGACCCATCCCCACCTTATCCTTGAATTAAATACATTTGGATCCATTAAAAACAGAAAATTATTTTATAATAAAATAATATTTCAATATTTTCCTAAAGTGACCCTCGCCTCTCTTATAAATCAGTACTTCACCTTATCTTAATTTCACAACTCCAATTCCATTTTTCTGGGCCAAACCCTTCTAAAATATCCTCTCAACTACCTCACTTCAACTAAGAGACGTTACATTGACCATAAATCTATCTTATGAAGCCCTTTTTTCAAATCAAAATAACGAACCTGAAGAAGAGGTAATTACTTCATCACATCTTTCAGTGTTCTTTTCTTCTTCCACTTCCTCTTTATTTGTTTTTTCCATACTAAAATATCACCTCCAATAAATTCTAAATAATGAGATGTATTATAAATATGGTACAACCATATTCATTATTCTATCAATACTATGAATGATGAAGTCACTATACGTGCATACATACGCCTAACCGTCTCCACGTCGTGATGTAGTTTGTTATTCAACAATTCATTTGGGATGGGTATAATAATGAGTATAACTAATGTAAATAATAAATTTAACATATTAATTATTATATATATATACATTTAATATCATCCAATTACATACGATATCACCAATAATAGAATGATATTGTTGCCTATGCGTATGTATGGCTTACCGTCTCCACGATGCGATGAGATTTCATTCCCCTACATAAACCTTCAAGAATAATATTCACTTGATGATTAAGAATAATGTTTAGAAAATTAATATCATTTTGGATATGAATCAAATAACTACATTCCCTAAAAAACATGACTTACGTTACAAAATATATAAAGGAAAGCGAATCAGTTAACCCCCAAAACAATGATACAACTGAAATATCATTAACAAAGAAATATTAGAAGATCATATAAGATATCATATTCATGTATGTGGTTCTTGTAAAATTTAATAACAATGATTTCACCATTATACCAGAGGATAATTTACCATATACTTTGGAAAAGTACACGATAAGGGTTAATAGAACAATTTCTTTATTATCTGAGGTTGTTTATATGTCAGTATCTACTGGGACCTATTTATTATCCACATCCATGTTTCAGAAAAATGTATTTCAAAATATTTTTTTATTTAATACTCTATCTGATAATGAAATTTTACCCCTTTTTACTTTTTAAAAAATGGTTTTAATTGAATATTTCCACCCCTTTCCAAATCAGGTACTTTATAACCTTTTTGAAAAATTATGGAAAGAATGTTTTCTTAACTTATACAGCAGGTGCAACTATTTTCCACCATTATAGCACCTTTAAAACTTCCCTTACAATCTTATAATAATCTTCACAAAATAAATTTATTCTTTAATTTTAAATTATTTCAATATAGACATAGATATTTTCCTCAATTAGTTTTTTATTTGATTTTATCTATGTCAACATCCTTCATTGGATTTTATGTTTTTTTGAAGTTGATTTATTATAAAAAATCTTCAATATTGTGTTGAAGGTTTTGAGATATTTTTGACTATGTATGTGATATTTTCATACCATTCATGGTTTAGGGTTAATGTATTGACATTTAATATTCTTGTTTTAATACGAATGTTTATATTATGTTCCAAATTTTCCATATGAGGAATGCATTGGACTTAGTAAGTGATGGTCAGGGCCCGCTATAGCCATTCAATGCATCGGTAGGTCTCATGAGACAAACTGGTATATTCAAATAGGTCCTTCACAAAATATTATTTGCAGTCTTTCCATGAGGGCTAGACTATGTGGTTATGATGTCCAACATTATGCATTCCATCATTATGAAATTAGCTATTGATATTACATGGGATTATTAGTTCAATAGAATATACACACGAATATAGAAATTGAATTATTTTATTTATAATTTTTATATTATACTGAGATTTAATTTTAAAAGGCATGTGTTTTAGTCTAATACATTTCCTTAAATGTTTATTCCTATTTATGAATGTTTCTGCTATATTGTTATCCTTACTGAGAATCTAACCTCACCACTTTCTATTTTTTATTTTTCCTAGGATGCGAAGAAAAATATTACAATCGACATGCAAGGATAAGATAAAGGACATGAGTGTGTTCAAAGCAGACACAATGTTGTTGTTTTTCATTTCATACTGTAATGTAAAACATATGTATGTATCTAGTACTTCTAAGTCTACTAAATTGATTGGTGCTTCGGGATTTGATCCCTTTTTAACATGTCAATGTAATGTAATAATGAATAGACTCTGGGAAACTAGGGTCATGGTGTTACATATTGAATCATCATGACCATTTGTGCTTTTTTTTAATTTATAAACAATTTATTATTATTTTTACAGTATGCATATTTATGCAATCATGTAAAATAAGAAGCTAAAATGCATTAATTTCAAAAAATTATGATTTGAGGATATAATTATATTTAATAAATTGTTTCTATATGAGGGATATCACTATGTACAAGAAAATGAAATAGAAAATTATTTCATTAATAGTGTTATAATAAAATCCGACAAATAAATATTTTCTCATAAATCCTTATTTTGATTTAATTTGGAATCAAATATTTGTATTATGTGATTTTCATCCATAGTTCAAGGTACCTCATACAAATATAGAGTTCATATGGTATTTATGGGTTCACATAACTATATATAAAAGATACGTTTTATCCATTGCTAGATTTTTTTCCACATTAAAGGAGAAGTGTAGTGAAAATTAATGTTATTATCCCAAGATGTGTGGGATTAAATCAATAATTATGGGAACTAGAAATCAAAATGGTTATCCTATCTAAATCCCACATTGAAACTCTCAGAGTATTACTATAGCCATATCTTGGACTATGATGAGAGTATTTATAGATTCTTTCCTCTTGAACAGACAAGTGGAAATTTTTTTAGATATATTACTGAGGTATTCAATTGTTTTATAAAATATTGACAAAAATTTATTGATTTAATAAATTAATAATGTCAAATTGAAAATTATTATTAATTTATAATATGATAAATTTATTTTTTATAGATAAATTTATTTATTATAGATAAAATAAAAATCACTACCACTTGTTCAATATCATTATGATCAATTATGGGTAAATTGAATGTCCCACCTATCCATATCGTCCATGATTGGTACAGGTGCGTATACATAGTAGTATTCCAAGAGAAGAAAATTTATGTATTGGAGACGTATATGGTTCCAAAGCCTCATCAGGGAGAAAAAAACTTAGATAAAGATAAATATAAGTATCATATTGAT
Organism: Viscum album; assembly: GCA_963277665.1. NCBI lineage: Eukaryota > Viridiplantae > Streptophyta > Magnoliopsida > Santalales > Viscaceae > Viscum > Viscum album. Next base: position 231,900,034 of record OY728155.1, on the reverse strand, counting down.
GATGAAATATATGTACAACAAATTGTGTTTTCATCATTGTTCTGTGAAATATATAATATACATGGGGATGATTATTCATGTAAGATGGTATCACATATACAATTTTTATTTTAGGAGATTTATTGTAATGAAATATATGATATATCATGTGAATTTTATTAGCCCTGTCTAGAAGAAGGAATTCAAGATGGAAATTAATTAATCAAGTTGATTTGGTATATTGAGAGACTAGAATCCCTTATGTTCAAAGTGAACCATTGAATATAGATCAGTCACATTATTTCTTATTTACCACCCAACATATTAACTCATATTAATAATTAAAATATAAGTATCATAACAAAGATTCTCAAAAACCAATTATATTTAATTTTCCAATTAGATATATATGATGAATACCAATTCTTTTGTCTTTATAATTGATAGGAATATGATGAAAAATAGTAATGGGATAGTGGATAAAACCATTTAGAATTTATTTGTGTACTTTCCTGGAATAATCTGATGATATAGATGGAATGAAATGAGTAAGAGGCTTACATCAGTGCATGTCGTAAGTAAGTCCATTAGAAGAATAATTTGATAGATGGTAAGAAGAAATATATTGAGGCTTAGAGATTATGTAATTTCTTCATAGAGTGATATTTTTTGATATCTACATTCTGGGGACTTGGTAAAATATTCCTCTCACACTTTTCAATTCATTTAAAAGAAATAGGTTCATTGAAAAAAAATTAAAACATGAGGTGTATCTTCATACCATAAATGTTACAAGGAAAGCAGCCTTTCCTATTGGATATTGTCATATCACATTGCATAATGGTTTGGTTATTGAATTAAACAACTATGATTATATAATTTAGTTACAAGAAACATAATATTAGTTTTTTGTTTAGATGCTAAGATATTTTATTTCTAGTTCGGAATTACATTTTTTCTATTTTCAAATGTTAACATATGTTATTCTATGAAACATATCATAAATGGATTTTATATATGTGAACTAAAAAACTATGTAATACAAATTAGTGAAGAAACCAGTGAAAATGACTCACTTAATAGCCACATATTTTATTTTAGGCATGATCATGTAAATAAGAATCATTTATATAAGCAATATTTTACATTTTATTTAGATTATGCTTAGGTAAAACCCTCATATGTATTTTATACATCATTAAAAGTGAAAATTACCAAATCAACCATCACTAAGAAAATGGTAATGGATTTAAAACTACTATATCTATTTAACACCGATGCATGTTGTATATTTCTTATAATGGTAGGTGGTGGTGTTTTTAACTTCGTTAATAATTCCAATGAGTATAGTAGGTATGGATGTATCTATATAATAAGTATTATGTGATATTACTTTTGTATGTTTCTGGAATAAAAGAATGAATTAGAAAATTATATTGGTGGGAATATTAAGGACATACTCTATGACCGATGTCAAGACTATCTCAAAAAAATATTAAACTGATAACATAATGGTGTGAGAGATAATATTACAACTAACTCCTCCTTATATACCTCAGTGTAATGTTGTTCATGAAATGAGGAATCCAACCTTGTATTGACCTGGTCAGATAAACATTGAGTCTAGAAACACTTCCCTTAACCTTTTGTGGACACATTTTATAGGAGGTGATATTGACATATAACCGAGTAATCAGTATTGTTGAGATGTGGTTTTTGAAAAAGTTCTAGTTCGAAAGGAATCCTAATATTTCACACATATTTCTACATGGATGTGAAGATTTTGGAAATAGAAAACCGAGTTACAAATTATCATCCTCAAGCATGAAGTCCATATTTTTATTTTATCCTAATAAATGAAAATGATATTATCTATATAATCCCTTAATTTTTTTATTATTTCAATGCATGAAATATTTCATCATAGGGAATAAATATCTAGTTGAAATAGTGGGTGAAATATTGAATTTTAAAAATTCAATGTTTTTGATGGATAAGAGTTGGTATGTGAAAAAATCTCTATAATAGATGGTGGGATAGGATTACATTCTGGAGACACAAGTACAATGTAGGTTTACATGAATGAGTAGGGAACTTGAGAGTAATTTTATTCTTATTATCGAGTGAAGAGACACATTACTATTAGATAATGATAAAAATATAAACTATTAGGAATAAGTATATATATAGTATGTCAGTAAATGTAATAATGTCTAGTTATCTAAGATGGATACTTTATACCAATATCGTGTTTGGATTTTTTATGACCCTCCATGAAATGTAAACCACATTTGGTGGAAATTAGAATTTCAGAAAAATATACAGATGGATTGTAAAGTGAATACAAATAATGAATGAAGATTCATTAAGGGTTTCATGATACATCATATAATAAATAATGGGGATAACTTCTCACCAGTATATATAATAAAATCCATTAGAATATTAAATTAAATAATATCCTTATATGATTTTTATATTTGGAAAAGTAATGTTGAAGATTCTTTTACACATTGAAATTTGGTTAGACATGTATATATAGCTCAAATAAAAGTATTCATGAAGTGAAATAGTTTAAAAAATAATTAAAACTATAAATATCCATTTATATTTTAAAGTACTCATCATGATCATGGAAATTTCATTTTAATTATCCCATAAAAGAGTTTGGTTTCATAAATAGTTAATAATCGTCTTGTATATATATGACGGTCATTGGAAATGTAATGGATATCTTAGTATTATAAATTGGTGAAATATAAATTAGTTTCAATGAATTTGATGCCATATAGTCATTTATGTCATGGTTTAATTAGTTTTTCTCTTTGAAAATCATAAGCATTCTTCACACATTCTAGGGATAAATATCTGTCAAGATGGAACATAGTGGATGTTAGGTGTATTTCAAAGTACCTATATTATAATGGTACTCAAAATTATGGTTATGGAAAATTATAATAGGGGATTAATTATAATATAACATGGTATTAGTATATCTAATAAATAGATTAAAAAATGGGACGAGATTGAATAAATATTTATAATTCCTCTTTCTTCAACAATGGGGTCGATAATGTATGACATGTTATGTACTCAATTTGATGTTATTTTACTTCAACCATTATTAGAAGATATTAACCCAATATATGATTGTTATATTTAGATTCTATTAAAACTATACTAATGTAGTTGACACATAAACAAATATATTGCATGCATTTTGAAGAGATTTTGAACTAATAGTTAGGCGATAAATCGATTCTAGCATCCAGATAGATCACGATGATCTGAAATAATTGTCAAGAAATTACTTTTTCCTAAAGAGTGGTATTATGATCTTGATATGCTTTAAATAACCCTTGGTAACTGACTCAATAATATAATTTTTGTATATAATGAACAATGATACAACATAGGATCAATCTTGATGAATTTATTTTTCTTCGATATTTCTGTTTTTACAAGAAATTCCAAATTGTTTTCTACTTTATGGTGGTAATACTACCAATGTTGTTCTTTCCATAGATCCTTTTTAACACTAGAGGTTAAATCATATACATTATAATTTTTGTATCTTGAGGAATATTATATATTTAGGCGATATCACATTTAGAAGGGTATTAAAAGAGGATAATTTAGTATATACAGAAATTAAATCCATATCTCATTAAAATAATGGTTTGTATATTAGATCTAGCTTGTTGAGGATTATTAGTTATTATTTCTAGTGAATGTGGAATTTTTGTGAGTGGGTGAAGTAGAAAAAACTCTTTTATATACTTTTCTAATCATTACATGTGTAAAATTTTATTTACACATGTTCTTATCTTAATATAATAGCAACGATTCTTATGGTTCGACTATATTTATGGTAATTTATTTAGATTAAATGTCATATCAAAAGGTTATATAAATTTTAATGCTATAATGAATACCATAAGATTACATGAAATTATTCTTAAATATAAGTCCAATGGTCCAGATACATAATGATAATGGGGAATAGATGATGTGAGACTCTCAGGTGTTTGGATATCCTAAGAATTGAAAATTTTCATGATATCCATAGTTTGTTATATCGGCTAGATGGGATGGTGAGGACTAAAATGCCAATAGAAACACCACATGGTTTTTATATCATTATTTGTACCTATCAATGGACAAGTTTAATGATCTATGAACAAGAAACTATTTTAAATGTATACTATTTTATTATGTAAATTAATTTAATATTAAATCAATTATATATATGTTTCAAAATGGGGGCTTCCATTGGGTGCATAATCGGTGGCATTTTATTTATTTTATGACTAATGTAGAAATCTTTCTTCTGAATGGAAGTGATATCTTAAGCCACGTTGATCATGAATATAGCACCTTTACTAAATATAGTTCCACTATTGAAGAATTCATATCCATCATGTAAATTTAATGAATAATAATGAAAGACTATATTATAACATAAAGTTATTTCCATACATTATTACATATCTTATGAAAAATGGATTATATTACATGGTATGTTTTCATAAGAGGTTGGTATTCTAAATTCTATACCTTATCTAATTTTGGAATTTATGTGTAGCTAGACAACACTCCTAGTCTTTGAGTATTTCTCATATCAATCTAGAAATTTTCATAATTGTCTCACACTTAATGTTTTACAAATTCAAGGAATATTCTTATGAATATTAGTATAGAATATAAGGCCCCACCATGGAGGCCATTATATGGTATATTATAATTTATCTACATGATATTTATAAATTAGTTATTATTTGAGTATGGAATAATTGGATCTGAATTCATTTATTTAATATTTTTACTAGTACTTGAGTGAATACATTGATAATATTTAAAAATAATAATTTCATTTTAATACACATGGTTCTTTTAATGTCTTGATTTATAAAAAGTCGACATAATGGCTTGATTTGTTCCAAAAAATATTTAATATATTATAAGTAATTGATAATAATATAAATTAAATTTATGAAATAATCAATTTTTCATAACATGTTGATTATGTATTATTTGGTGGGAATTGTATATATAGGGACACGAGATCCATTTCTGGGAGTTTAACTATACTATATAAGAAATAAGATACTATATTCCATTGTAATATTCATCCACTCTAATTTTATATATCTACTCTCATTTGTATGTCATCCTAGAGGGAGAAGTAACTGATCATAAAATATAATCCACATTATCCTGTATGGAATGAAGGAATGCCATAGCTGTGGTTTTGAGGATGTTGAAGGCTAAATCAAATATAATTTATCCTACCATGATATTGATGTTTGGATTTACCATATCCTTTTGAAGTGTGTCTGGATTATATTCAGTTATCTGATCATGATTAAATTAAGAAATAGTTACCAAAAAAATAGATTGACCAACATTAATTCTATTTGAACGATTTAATTGTTTGATTTGAATTTCATGCATAAATTCTTCTCATGATATTCACAACAGTGTTACCATGATGAGTTACTATAGATACAACATTATTATATTGACCTAGTGATAACTATTTTTGAATCCCTACCTATCTATATTCACTATGTGTCCCAGTACCAATTGTACATCATACTCTAGATTTATATACCTTTAGATATATTTTGACCTCCATCTCCAAATTTATCCCCCCATGAAGGGATTCACTCAACATTCTACTTCTTTAACAAATAAAAACCATTAGTACATCTTTATTTATAATCCATTAATTAAATTCAATAACTTTCTCATTACTTCCATGCAAGCTAGAACAAGACTAAAGATATTAGAAATTAGAAGGTAATTTTTTTCCTCTGAGGAAACAAACAAGCCCAGGGTTTCTTCTTCTTAGAGATATCATTTCTATAAAATGAATACATATCTTATTATTAAATTACTAAGAATATACTATTTTTTCCTCTTCCATTTTCGACATCTCCTTTAACGAAGATGTCTCGTTTTGAGATTTAGTTTCCTTCAAGACATATTTCAATAAAAATTTATCACATTGGGATCCCATTAATATTTTCATCCATTACGTTGGCCATAATTTATATTTATATATTCTTTCATGTAATTAATATTCTTCCCACATCATTCAAATAGATTATTTTTAATCATAATGTCACTACATTTTGATTATTCCTCATGTACATTAGGGGTTTGTTCTATTACCTCTATATTTAAATCAGCATTCACCTCCATGTCAGAGATTTAAATAACCACAGATGATTATTCTATCCAAATGACCAAAAACATTTCTTCATGTTCTCATATTTATTAATAATATATATTTATCTTTTTATATAATTATTACTATATTACTTCAAAGTACTAATTATATAAAACCTCCCTAGATTTTTTAGAAATGAATTACTTCGAATGGTGACCTTCTTGTCCATATATGACACAAACATCTTATAAATACCCCAATATATTTTTCAAATGGATTTAGTGTATATAAGATCATATCAATATTTTTATTTAAATATATCCTCAAATAATAGGAAAACCCCATCCTTGTTTCTTTTGTATTCCCTAATAAAGACATATTATACCAGCATGAGTATGATTTTTATTATTACTATCCTGGGACCAAAAATTTCATTATAAATTGGTTCATCCATTTTGATGATAAATATTTCGATAATATCCAGAACATTATTTTATTTCATAACTAGACTGACATTACTTATGGTGTAGTGTTATAAAATCAATATTATTCCATTTATTTTATATAAAATATTTCATCTAATGTTTCTCCAAATTATTAGATTTCATATGTGTAATGTGAGATAAAATATGAATTCTATGAAACATATTAGGTATAGATTTACCTTGTTCACATGAATATATTTTATAATGGGTCTTAGATGATCCCCTATTTACCTCAACATTATGTTTTAATTCTTCACTGGTATTGTTCAAAACTTTTACAAAAATAACTCATATGGTAAATCTCTTAGAATATTCTTCTACCATTGCAAACAATTCCTCTTTGATATCTATAATAGTATTTCAGATTAATCTTTTCTAATCATGTGAATATTGATATCATCTGTATATATCAATTACATCTTGTAATAATCTTCCATCTCATTATCAATATTTTTCGTTTATTTCTTAATATTATTCATTTCATTCATGGGGTATTGTATATGTCCCGTGTAGAATTCAGATATTTCATTCTTCCCCCTCTATTGATCTATACTTTATTCTCCATAATCCTTACTTCTTGGTGAATTAGATCCATATTCGACATCAATAAAGAGTGTGAATTATTCATTAGTGTTATTAGATGAGTTATCATTGTATTTAACCCTTATAAATATTCCTCTTTTACACTTCTACCATTTATTATTCTTTTGTTTTTATGTATTATCATCATCCTCACTAGATTCAAATTCATGAACGAGATTATTTAAAAAATACATATCATTATAATAAAAACTAATAAAATTATAACAACTATGTATATTCTTTCCTTTTATTTTAAAATTAACTGTAATAAATCTCTTTTATTGAATTTAGAAAATTCAATTGATGCCCTGTTCATCCTCAGAATACGAATATTCATATTATAAAACATTTAATATCTACAATTTCCCTTTCTCTTAACTTCAAAATCCATTTCAATATATTCCTTAATTTTTATATTGGGATCTATTCTCCCCTACTATATTATGAGTATGTCGTGTATCCAACCAATATTATACTATTTTATTTCATTATGAGATTATATTTATTAATTGTAACACTTTTAAAAAATCACCAATATAATTTTTATAATGATGGAAACATCTTGATTCTCACCAAACCAATGGATGTGTTTCATAATCCATTTTACACTAGTGAAATAGCCATCAATTCCTTCATCATAAGCTATTTTATAAATTACAAATTTGAACTTATGAACATTATTTTTTCATTCCTTGACTATCAAATTACTTAGTGTGTTTCTTCAAACTTTTACATATATTTTATTGGTAGTATGATAAAGCATGAAATTTTCATAAACCATCTCTAATAGAGACATTAGGATTGAATTTTAACCAATTCTATTTATGTAAATACTTCTCTTACATGATTCAGTCAGATATACACCATCAAGAATGGGTTAAAAATAAATATTAAAACATATATAACATCTAGATTAAGTGATTTGAGGTATGATAAAATCATATTATTCTAGCTATGATGATTATTCTCATCGAATATTGGAATATCTTAGTTGGTGAATGAGTTAAGATTATATATCTCTCAGAATTACCTCATTTATGTTTATAGGGAATCTAAAATATGATACAAACTAATTATATTCAAACTTTTAGATCACTGAGAGTGGGAGGGGTTTCATTAGTCATATTTTTTATTTTATTTGTTATTCCAATTATTTTTAAAACCATTTAACATATTAATGTTTTTGATCCTTCAATTATTTCTCACTGACTTTCCATTATCTGTGTTAATAATAAATTATAGAGGCACATAGTATTGACATTATTCAGATAGATGGAATTCTACTGTAAATATTGGTTATTCTCCCAATAATTGATTCTCCATTATCTTTGATCAATTTATTACCAAAATGAGAAAAAATTTCCCACAAAAAATCTATAACACCATAATGTGAATTATACCCCAAACCTTAATTTCTTATTCCCCCAAATCAATCTACCGCGTCTTCAATAGTAGTGATATAGGGTTATAAATATTTCTTTCTTTTCCACTTATATTAATTCTTTAATAGGATGTATGATCTCCACTTTTTATTAGATTAGGTTTTTATCTTATACTCTCTTAAGAATATTAAAAACAATTCTTATCTTTAGGATCCTTCTAGATCACGAGTGATCTACATCTTTCGTAGATTTATGAGTAATTGGGTACACAAAAAATATCCTTTTTCTTCATTGGTTCCCAATATTATATCTCTATTTTTCCTTGATAGTGATGTGTATTGGGTTATTAAAATTCTCTTACATATTGTATAAAATTCCACTCAATCTTTTTTTATATTCATGTTCTTTACATACCTTCGTATTTTAATATTTCTCATATTTCTCATGCATAATATCTATTCACATTTGAAAACTCCTTATTCATCATCAATATGTCATATCATCCTTATGATCTCAATATAATTCTCAATCAATTATTATTTGGTAACATTGATACGAATTGGTTGTCTCCATCATTCTAATGCTCTATAAAATACACTCCTTTAAAATCATTTTATTTTTCCATATCCATTGTTTCATGAACTTTTCAACTTGTATGTCCAACATATGATATGAAACTCATCTAAAAACAGTTTTCACTTTCTTACAATATCTCATATTTATCTATATTGTGATGTATTTTTTTGCAGTGATTGTATTTAGAAGACATGCAATCTAAAGGATTGTAATTTGAAAAGTATTACAGTATAGATTGAAGTCATTCCTTAAAGGAATACACATTAATGATATCCATTTTTTTCTTTAATGAATTTATACTCTGAGATAAAGGCTTAGGCTCTTACACAATGTGGTAAACTCAAAAACAATTCCATATGATGAATATTTATATTCAAAATTAATCTATCATCCTAAAAAAACATAAGATGAATATTTATGATCAAAATAATATTATTACACTGTAAATCCTTGAGAAATTTTGAAATATATTATTAAAAATTTTTGTCTTTTTTATATTTTTCATGGAAAACAACATTGATTTTATCTTGTGTTACATGAAACCCTATTTTTAGGGAAACGTCATATACTATTTTAATATTATTATTTAAAATAATAGTTACACCCATAATACTAGAATGAATGTTATTAATTGGAATAAACAAATTATTAAAATATATTAAATGTATATCTATATAAAATTAATTCATTGGTGAGTAATTAATTAAAAAATTATAATTAATAATAATTAAAAATAAATGATTTTTTTCTGAAATTGTATTTTTATGAAAAAAACATGTCTAAACTAAAAAATTTAAAAATAAACCTATTTTGATGAATAATATAAATTAAATAAATAAATATATATATTATTAAAAAAAATATATTAATCAATAATATTATATTTTCCATAATATAATTTAGAATAAGTCCAATTTTACACGTCGTATTGAATTTTACTAAAAATCACCTTTGTCGAATTTTTGCGCATTTATATTTAAAACTAGTTTTTAAAATTTTAAACAAATTTATATAAAAAATAATTTTTATTTTTTAGATCATATTATCAAAATTATTTTAGGATAATATTTGTATAATTTTTTTAAATGATTAATTTCATTAATCAATAGTGGAAAATTCTGCATTTTTATTGGAAACTTTCTTTATGTTCAAAATATTTATTAAGATAAATTATATTATAAATCGGTTTTAAATTAATATTATTTAAAATATATATCTATTAATCCAATTTATCTAATTGTAATCATTTTTTTATGGAAGTTTTATATAAAACCCTTGAAATAGATTGGACATTTTCTCTGTGAAAACAAGGTTTCTCAAAGCATTAGTGTGATTAATTTTAATGTAAAGTTTTCCAAATCAATAAATAGAATTAGAAAAAAGATTAAATAAATGGTATATTAATTATTTATATCATCTAATGTTGAGAAAATAATTTTTCTTCCATAATTAATATTAAAAACTATTAAAACTACTTACCACAATTAAGGTAAAAATTGGTTTACCGTTGGATTGAACTAAATAGATAATGTTTAAAATAATAAAAAGCACTATATAATATATATTTTATAGAAAAAATAGAATATATCTTGTATATGTACCAAAAATTCTCAATTTCAGAAACATTGGATTTTGAAATACCTTGGTACATCTTTTTCTTTTCAAAAATTACTAGTCTTCCACTCACCTCACATATAAAAGGCCACCCCCTATCATCTATAATTCAAACTATAAAACATTTTTTATGCCAATAAATTCCCAAATCAGTTCTCAAATTCAATATTCTCATCCTCGAATTTATATTTTGTAAAAAATAAATCATATTATGGATTTTTCTGTAATCCGAAGTAACTTTCTAGAAGAAGTGACAACATTAGTCAACAAGTGTTTTTATTTTATTTCCTCCTCCACCTTTGTAATTTTTTTATCCATTATGATATTATAACATGAATTTATTAAATAAAATTATAATATTTTATGTCAATTTAATTATAGAAAACCTTCCCCGCTTTCATCAACTGTGATTTGAAATCATCATTCATGTGTATAGTGGACTACTACATCACAAACTGATGACATTTGTTTTTCCATTACAACCTATCATGTTTGGTTATGATGATGGATAAAAAGTGTATACATGAAATATATCACATATTTATACCTATGTAAAATTATATCATATATATATATTTTAAATATGTTGTGGATATGATATTGTTCCATGTGTGTACGATAGAAACCTCCCAAATAAATGATGTGATTCGTTTTCACATTATGATTACATGGAAGATAATAAGAATAAAATAATAGAATAAATGTGAAATAAATGAAATAATTATCATATTTATGAAATAATTATCATTATTTATTGATTATATATTATTTTAATTCATATATTTTTACTTACTAGAAGATGATAACACTATTCATGTTTGTGTGGACTACCGCCTTCATGAAGCGATGTGAATCTCTTTTCATTACATCACCAAATTGATTATATTTATAAAAATATTAAATTAAATAATGTTTTATTTATTCTATTTTTTTCATTCTGTAAATATGAAATATTACTTACCTATTTTTTATAATGATCATAAAAAATTGTTATATTACTCTTGCATACATGTGACCTATAGTCTCCATGATCATACCATATTTTTTTACTCAAAACCATATTTCATGAATGATATTTAAATTATAATTTATGAATAAATGTGATAGTTATTTCAGGATTAATATTCTAGAGATAATTGAACCATTATCAATGTAATAGGATCATAAATAACAATTCATAACACATACAAAAAAATAAAGAGTTTATTAACAAAAATGTGATTTTAACATGGAATTAGTAATAAATGCTCAATAAATGGTCATAAAAAATTATATATAGAACAATATATATATAGTTATTGTATTATAAAATATTATAAATACTATTCTATTTATTATAAAGAAGTTTTGAACATGGATAATGGAAGTTGAGGATTAATGAAACATATTTATTGTCTAGTTTTGTTTGCTAGGAGACATATGAAAATTCAAAAATCTTTATTTTGTGTGGTGTTTATACAACACATAATAAATTTTATATAATTAGTATCACACATTTTATTTTATTTTATTTCAAATTTTATTTTTTTATTCTGGGTTATGATTTAAAAGATTACAAAAGCTGTAAGGTATTCAAGCCTCACATTCTACATTGGTGAAACACATGCCATATTCACTACCATGTTATTTTATATGGTGTATATACTTCATATTAATGTATATTATGATAATTCTCTAAAAAATAAAGGTGATCTATATAACCATTTTGGGATCTATCTTTTATTGGTTTAGGATTAAATAGTGACAAATGTGTTAAGGGATTTATGTTATTCTTCCTTCTATAAGACATATATTTTGTTATTTACATATATTCTTTTATGAGGTGTATAAACATAAACATTGACAAGTTATATCATGATTTTATATATTAAAATTATATTATAAATTTCATTTAATTTTATTCTATCATGGAACTTATGATTAAATACTGAAAAAGTGGTAAATGTTTTATGATACAATCTCATGATTTGTTTATATTGTTAATGATTATGTATACTATAATGAAATATTATGATATACCATTAAATAATTATCCTAAATTTATAATCCTCTGGATAGTTATGATATTTAGAATTAATAATATCATTTTCCCAATCTTTAGTAAATAAAATAATAGGGAATTATTTTTAATAAAAAACATCTTTATTTCAATATTCATTCCAAAAACACTTTTTCAACCCAAAATATGATTTCTAAAAATTATTTCCAATTTTTTTTTAAAAAATTAAATTTCTTATAAATATAATTTTAATAGTGTTTGAATTGTTCTAATTTTTTAAATAAATATTTATTTCATTTTCCAAATAATTTCAATTATGATTTTATCGAAAAAGAGAAATGAAAAATTATATTTACAAGCATGGCCTGAATAGAATTATCCATATTTAGAATAATTATTTTATATTAACATTCCACTATATGTTTTTATGTTTATTTGTAATGGAAATTATTTCCAAAATGTTCTACATGTTTTTAGTTTTAAAAAATAAATATCTCATAAAATAGGTTTTCCCTATGAAATTTCCGAAGTTTTAATTCAAAATCATTCCCCATATAATATGATTTTCTATGATGTAAGGAATTATTTTATGTGTATATGAACTAATTAAACCACTACTATTAATTTTCATAATGGATTTTCTTGAATAATATTTTTATGGAACCTATTTATATTCCAAATCTTTTATCCTGATAAATATCTTCTAAAACACACTAATTTTTCTACAGGTTATACTATGATGAAATGATGAAATGATAATGAGAAATATATATTTTAAAATGTGTATAATATGATGAAATTTTTATTAATATCATTTGATTTTATATTTTATGATATAATTAATTTTATATGATTTTTTGAACACATAAGTTAGATTTTAATTATGCAGTATGTAGGACATTTATGTCCCTCAAATTCATTGTTTAAATATCGACAATTTATTAGTAGATATGGTATTCATGAAAATAATTAAATATTCAAAATTCTATTCCTGAATTTTATTACATGTTCACAATGTTATTGGTGAACCGGATTACATATTCTTAATGATATGTGTGAACCTCATTACATGGTCATAATACTTTGTGTGGATATATCTTTCATGTCAATAATGATATTTGTAGCCCTGGTTAAATATCTATAAAATTATGAAAGGGCCTGATTTCATGACATAAAATTAACGAGTTAACCTTTCTCTACTTATAACTTTTCACAATATTTTAATTTTATTAGTATTATACACTTTTATGTTATTTACCACTATATTTCCCAATGGGATCACATTATCTTATTTTCTCATGATTCATGTCTTAAAAAATCTCAATAATTATAGAATGCCTCTTTTTTATGATCTCTAATATGTAGGGTATGGTTTTAAATTTTTATTATCATTTTATCATACCCTTATGTTCTTGTTATAATTATGTATCTCCCTTTTTTACCATTACTGGATGTCTATGATAAGCCTTTACTATATTTACATTTCTAAGACTAGAAAATATGGTTTAAATAATGGTATATTTGGGAAGAGTATTGAAGGGGAATATAATTATGGGATATATATAATGTACTTCACAATATTATAATATTGTGAACTATGACTCTAAATAAAAAATAATAATTTGGTCCTTAGGCATTATTTTTTTGGGACATATTAAATATCGATGAAAGAAGATATAATATCTATGTATGATGATTTTCACTCCCTTCCATTTTTATTAGAAGAAATTTTTTGTTGTCTTTTGAAAATAAGGATTAGAAACCTAATATTAAATTACTGGGCATATTCATAAGGATATTTCTAGGGATAAATCAACGTATAAGCCTCAATAAATAGTCTATTTTTAGAAACATTTCCATAAATTTTGGTAAATAATATAGTGAGTGGTTCCCATTAAATTTCATCCCTTTCTGGATAGATCAATTAGATGTGTCTCTCACACAGAGGTACCTATGTTTAATAAATCTTAAAATGGTGCGTTGAGCTTAACTCAATCATCATATGGTGGGTGAAAATTAGCCTTAGTACACAACTCTTTTTACAATCCTTATGGATATTCTTTAGAAATAAAAAATACCTTACAAAATATCAAAAATTATTTAAATATATGATTACTATAAATTTCATAGGATAAACCCCCCGCATCATTGATTAAAAATAATTTTTCATGATTTAATTATCCTTTATATAAATTTTACTAATTATTTTGTTTTCCACTATGAATATTTCTTCTCACACTAGTCTTTTTGGTTTTAGTAAATGGTTGGAGCCAGAAGGAACTAGGTTAGTATTGAATATGATAGACAACATGTTGATGAAAAACCCCAATTGGAAGATGATTGGAATAAAGGATGTTATGAGTAGAATTAATCAGTTATCATGCTATATGATTAACAACATGAACCATGACAAACTAACAGTCTCACAAAATAATGTAAGGATAGAGTTCAATGAGTATTCAAGTGGTGGAGACAATTGGGGAAGGAATATTCAATTTATTATATGTCACCAATAAGGGTATAATCACTCTATTTAATGTACCAAATGAATTATTATATGTTTTTTTTTGTGGATAATGACACACATAAATATATTTCCAAGGGAAAATTAAATGATTCGTTAAAAAAATGTATTTTAATAATAGTTTACATAAATAATCCTAAATGGTTGAATGTTATAAATGTATAATTTTTGGTAATCATACTAATCAATTTCCAATGGGGAATTCTCAAGAAGATTGTTATAATTTTATTATAAGTAAAGTTTTTTTTGATGATTAAGAGACTATAAAAGACATATAAAAGTAAATAAGTAATAAAGAATAAAATAATGAATCCCAGTTAATGGTTTAAAAATGATGTTAAATGATTGAAGTGTTTCTATATTGGAGATCAAGATTTATGAAATTTATAAGTATTGTTATGTATATTTTTTTCATTAAGGGTTTTCAAGAATATGGAATGGATATAATGGACAAGAAATGTGATTTCACGAAAGGGTTATATTTGATTAAGAACACATGATTAGGTGGAATATTACCCATAATACGTTCTTGAGGTTGAGATAATGATGTTTGGATAAAGAGATGATTGATATAGTAAAATTAAATTAGATAGTATTGATAAACATTTAAATGAATAATGGTTAGTTATCAATGTAGTTTATCATATTATTGATATACTTTACAACCTTTTTGGATTTTAGAAATATATCCAATAATATCTACTTTATTTAAGGAAAAAATAAATCATTTATGTTTTAACTATTATTTTAAGGTAATTTATATCATTACCATTTATCAAAATAATACATGATGATGGCATCCACATGTTTTGTATGTGAAAATTAAGAGATACTTCACGTTTTTTGGGGAATAATGTAATTTAATTTTGAAAATTTAGGGATATTATTTCTAGTGTTATGGATTTTAATCATATGGGAGGTTGATAAGGCTGACCATTTGTGAAATTTTTTATACTGAACATTGGATGAGGTTATAGATAATAATGTATTATTTCACTATATGAATATTTTTCTCGGGAAACAATATATTTATAACTAGAGATAGAACGATTGAATTTTAATTCTATTATGGTTCTGGTGAATTGTTTGTTCTTCAAAGATAAAAAAAATATTTTTGTAGAGCTGGATATGCAGATAATGTTGACCAAATCACATCCAAAATATAAAATCTTGCTTATGAGAAAAAATAAAACTACACACTAGGTATATTTGTCCCTTTGAAATTTTTGATCGTATCTGGGTGATAATATATTGAATGGAGCTTTTATCAAACCTATATGGGGTTAATGATGTGTTAAATGAATCTCTCTTGATAAAGTAAATAATTAATTGACCACATGCACAAAACACAATGTTTGTATAGTAGAAGCATGGTGTTCCTTATGAGGAATAACCAGAAGAGATTCATGATCAAATAGAGAATGTTTGACGAAAAAATGACAACTCTTCTAGTAAATATCATTTGTAAAAACTACCAACTCTAGAATGCTATGTATAAAAGTAGGATGTATTGTGGTTGGTGTATCCTTGGTTGATGGTACCAAAAAAACGAATTTTGAGGAAAAAAACATTTTACGAGGGACAGAATGAGACACCATGATATGTTGTGAAATATTTTTTTGAAATATATTTAATATATTTAATATTTGTTATTACATGTATCATTGTGTTTAACATACGTTACATGTAATAATGGGTTTAAAAACACACATACTAATGAAATATAATTATTTAAAATAATTGTTTTATCATAGTGGTTGTAATGGTGAGTATGAATATGATTAACTAAATTATGAAAATATTTTACTCCATATATACATAAAATTGAATTAGTGGTGACTAATTAATTTAAAATTCAAATAAAAAGTATTTCAAAATAATGGAAGCCATTCTTTTAAAAGATATTTTTTAGTAAATAAATATTTTTTATCTAATTAAATTAAAAACAATTATGTCACTAAATTATAGAAATTTATATAGGTCCAATTGGCTAATGAACAACTACATGGCCATCATTCACACTTATCATATAGGTAATATTGTTGCTTACTTTCTAGAATCTACCTCATCATTGGACGAGTGGTTCCTTATATTTTCTAGCCTCTGTTCCTTTCCCCTAGAGGTTATTCTCTTCATCCAGGCTGATGCATTAGGGCTTCATTATTTTAGACCTCATTAAATGTATTTTTTTTAGTTATTTATGCCTTTCCATTAATAATATAAAAAGAGTTTGGGTGTGTAAATATAGTATATTTTCAATAAAATATTTAGTAGTCATTTTATGAGTTTTCTAGAAAAGATATATGACTATGTCTAATCTTATTCTAGAAATAATAATTTTTTAAAACACATCTTAGTCCCCTTTTGCGAACATATTCTTTGAAATTGTTTTTTTAGGAAATTATAATTTTTGTAAATGATCTTAATTTTTTAAATAATAATTTGAAATTTTTTTGAAGGTAAAATAATAATAAATTTTGGATAGTATTAATTTTTTGATTAGTTTTTAGAAATACTCAATGTTATTTGAATATTTACATTTCATTTTAATTGTTTTTAAAGATAAATTATATTTTTAATTGTTTTTAAGTTAGATTTAGTCTCTTTATATGTCTACTAATACAATTTAGGTCATTATAATAATTTTCATATTATATTTTGATATAAAACCATTATAATATTTTGAATATTTTTCCCTTTGAAAACATAATTTCTTAGAGCATCTGGGGGACTAATTTTGAATTTAAATATTAAACTTATGTTATTGTAATATTGAAAAATGGATTAAAAATTTGGGTTTATCATAATTTATATGATATAAAAGGTAAAATTAATTTTTGTTCATATTTAATAGTCATAACATTAACAATTATTAAACATTATTAATGTAAAAATGCATTTATGAGGGGTTAAAATGAAGTCGTAAGGTCTAAGATAAATTTAAAAATAATCAATAATATTTTTTGTGGACATATATGGAACATAAAATGTATAAGGATCTATAATAATATATTTATTTCAATATTCGATTTTGAAAATGTGAGTACACATTTTTTCTTTTAAAATATTACAAATGTGCCACTCACCTACATTATAATAGGCCACCAAATTTTTAAGAACCCAGTTCTTATTCTAGAGTTTTGAGTTTCTTATTTTCCTTTTTCCTTTATGGTTTTAGAGAAAATAAGGAAAATGGGGAAAATCCCCAATTTTGCGGGTAAACGCCATGTACTTTTCCACACGCCGTGTACTTTGGCCGTGTGGGATTACTACATAGGGAGTGTAGGCCTACCAGCGATTAAGGGTGTAAAAATTGGATACACGCCATATACTTAGTATATACACACCGTGTAATCAGTCGGAAGGTGAACAGTAAGGCAGTGGGAGTAGCTTCTAGTGGAGCGACAATACACGTTGTGTACTCCGAAATACACACCGTGTACTCAAGTCAACATATGAACAGTGTGGCGGTGAAAAGTAGATGCTAGAGGAATAGTTAAAAAAATGAAAAGTACATGCAATGTACTTGAGAGTACACACCGTGTAGTTTGATTTTTATATTAAGATGGGTTGTAGCCTCCTCTTTCAGTAGAGGAATCTTAGAATGTCGGAAGAGTGCAAGAGAGAGGGATGGAGCTTGGAGGAGCTCCCGATCATACACCAGAACTCAGTTTCCTTAGCTGACGGTCTCATTTGAACCGCACTGGTGAGTTCTTAACTCTTCTTGAACCCTTCCTTCCAATTATTTCCCGAGGGAATGTTATTTGGGTTTGAACACATTTTCATTTATCCCAGATCTACGCTGTTCTCAGACGTTTCAGAAGGCACTGTTCACATATATTGATCAGATGAGATCAAGGTAGGTGGTCTGATGTTTAATTCCAAATGTTATGTTATTTTTGTGTATCATTGTGCTACGCGCCCATGATTGGGGTGTTGTATGGCTGAGGTCTTAACTAATTGAGATATCTAGATAATCTAATGATAATTATAAACTGCTGTTTGGGATTATTTCTTGGATCCAGGGCCACCCCGTGGGTGAGTTTACCTTGTTTAGACGTTTGGACATGATACCACAGGGTATGCCATGAATTTTAGCATGCTTTGAGTTTTTTACAGATAAAATGTATATAATTTCTTGATTACGTGTTGGGATCGGCCCGGTTTCTTGTTAGCCTAAGGGCAATGTTTCTCATGCCAAGGGAAAGTGTTTCGTTTAGACTGAGGGAAACTTTTCTTATGTCTGTGTGCAGTTTCTTCCGTGTATGAGGGAATTATCTCGTACGCATGAGGGAAATATTCATTATTTCTATGGATAGTCACTTGCAGGTTTCGATTCTATTTACCTGATAGTATGTTTTTTCATGTCTGAGGACTCTGTTTACTTCGTATATTCACTGTATTGATTTACATGTTATACCTTCCTAGCTAAAGCATAGGCTTGGTATTTTTTTACCTTGTACTTGTTAGATGGCTTGTTCTGGTTTTTGCTGCGACACTATTTAGGAGATTATCGGTTGAGGTCGGGTCTTGAGAACAAATAATTCAATGATATTTAATTTTTAAATAATAATTAAAATGTCAATGTAACTGGTAGGAATGATTAATTTTGAGTACTTCTTAGTTTACTGCATTTCATTACTGCACGCTGCAGTTGCACAAATTCACTGACAATTGGGCACAAGCCTTTGGTGGTTGCCTGCTGGGATTTATTTCTCACAACCTATTTGGGTCATGTCCTCAGACAAAACATATTATATTGCTGCATGTGTAGATAAGGGAAAAAATCCCTATATAGGTACTTGATTGTTGCATAGGAGTAGGAGAGAATGGGACCGAGCTTAGGCTTGTGATGCTACTGAGTTCCTACTATGCTATTTTATTTTTCTTTGCTGTATTTATCCCTTGAATCATATTGTATTGTTTGAGATTACAGTGTATCCTATTTTGGATACTTTCTTAGACATAGGGACATATTGCATAATTATATATGACTGTTGGTCATTTCCTTTCTTCAGTAGTGTGTCCATTTTAGCATTGGTATTATTTACGACTTCCACTTTTGTATGCTTTTATTTTGTTCCACTGTGTTACACTTTGAAAAATGAAGGCATAGTTTTCCCACTATCAGAACTGGACCCTCGTTGCTTGTCAGTAACCTCTGGCATTTGGGGAAATGCGCTTGAGGTCATGTGACCAACCGGGTTCAGGGAACCCGTTGAGTGGCACCCAGATCCGAGATGTTAAAAAGTGGTATCAGATTAATTTTTTTCTCCGAGTTATTTTATTATTTGGCGACGACTGAAAGAGATAGATTGTTAAGGGATTTAGTAATAACTGTGCTCAGGAGTAGCTACCACATGCACAGGTAAAGGCTAGATTTCCTCAGATTCAATTGTGATTTTCTATTAATGATTATTACAGTTGATTTGATTTCACCATTGGGTGACACACTTGTTCTTTTCTCTTTATATTTTTGTACTGGGGTTTTATTTAGTTGCAACCCGATGAGATGAGCGTATTCCATCTCATGCCTCATTTTGGAACATGTTAGAATCACATGCCATGCATAGTTTCCATGCCATATAGGTGCATTAGAAATTGAATGTTGTTGTGGTAGATGTTGTGCTACAAAATACATGCTGTTGTGATAGGTGCCTTGATAAATACCTACTATTTGATAGGGTATTGTTATGTAAGGTTCTATTGATGAACGCCAAACTTTGGTTTTTGAAAAGTATGGGCCCTCATCAACCGGAATTTGGTAGATCATTTACTTTTTTACCTTGTTATAACATGTATAAGATGCCTAGATTTGATTCGCGGGGAGTATGGGCCCTCACGGATCGGAATTTGGCACTTAGGTGTTGGTTGTAGTGTTTTTTTGGGCTCTAGAGTAGTTTATAATGCTTACTATTTGGAAAAATGCAGACTACATGCTGTGTAATTATAAATACATGACATGTAATTTTCTATTCTGAAAGAAACAAAAAGAATTAAGTACACACCGTGTACCCTAAGTACACTTTGTGTAGTCTCAAACCATGTCATAGGCCATGTGGGCAGAGACACGGGATGGGGAAGTTCTAGAGGGAACACGCCGTGTACCGATTGTACACGCTGTGCATGTTGACCCTATGTCTTCCCATGTAACTAAATACACATATTGATGAATATTCATTTATACGTGTTGTGTCAATGCCGAACATGCGGTGTATTATAACCTAGCAATCCGTCTGTGTAACTAACAACATGGGTTGGAAAAGCTCGTTTAGTACACGCCGTGTAGCTGAGGGACACACTGTGTAGTCTTGATCGGTGAAAGACCGTGTGGACATGGCCGTCTAGTGGGGGAAACATGGGGGGTGTACATGCCGTGTGCGGGTGTAACACGCCGTGTAGTGTCAGGTGAGTAGCCGACCATGTCACTAACAACACAGAAAGTTGGAATTTAATCCGTACACGTCGTGTCTATTTGGAACATGCCGTGTAGTGTGAGTTGTGTACCCGACCATGTAATAGACAAAACAAGTCGGTGAAGCTCATCCAGTACACACCATGTAGATCTTATACATGTTTTGTAGTCTCATTTAAAAGAGAGCCGTGTGGCTAAGACGTGTAGAAGGACTCGGGAAGGGGAAGAAAATTCAAGTACACACCCATGTGAATGACTAAAGGAAACATTTTGTGTAGTTATTATACATGCCATGTAGTCTTTTTTTGTAAAACATGAATGTTTCCTTTCTCTAGTTTCCTTCTTAAACTCCTTGTTTTAAGTCCTTGATGATCTTATTTTAAGGCGTGTGTTTGACCTTGTCGAGTCTTGCTGCCAATACGACCTCGATTTGTTCACCCGGAGAGAGGCAACAAGTATAATCTAGAGATAGTAGGCCACAGGATACCGATGGATGCTCCAACAGATCCATATGAGGCACCAACCATTATACCAGACTCAAGAGGGATGCATAATTCCGTGAAGGCTTCATGCAGTTCATGCATACCTTATAGGGAGAACCGATGTCTACCACATCTTTGGCAGAGCTGAATCATATATTCCAATATCAGTATCCGCCTACATTTTCAGGAGATGGAGGACCACAAGCTGCAGAGTCCTGGCTGGGTTTTATGCAGACTATCTTCGAGCATCTGAAGATGCCTCCATGGCGGAGGGTCAAGCTCGCTACTTACATGCTGCGTGATTCCGCCAAGAGGTGGTGGGATGTTACCACCCAGACTGAGCATCATAGAGACATGGTGTGTGAATACTTTCAAGTAGTCTTATATGAATTTTTATTTCTAGATATGCTGAGGATAGATAGAGCTTGAGAGTTCATGAATATGCAGTAGGGTGCTATGTCAGTGATATACTATTCTTCCTGCTTCACATAGCTACAACGTTTTTTACTTGTTCTGGTGGGAGATGATACATTGAGGGCTAGATGCTTTGAGTATGGTCATTGATATGACATCCGAGTGCTGGTGAATGTTTTTAGGTTGCCTAAAATGCTTGCTATTTTGAACCAGGCACTGATTACCGAGCAGAACCTGTGGGAAGCTCGTGGTGCAGACCAAGGCAGTTCGACAGAAGTTTTTGGTACTATTTCTACACGTAAGAGGAAGAGACAGATGGATTTCTCTCATGGTGCAGTAATAGCCAGAAGAACTCTTCAGGCATCCAGGTGAGGTGCTACCAGTTCGGCAAAGAGGGGTACAAGAGATCTCAGTGTCCATGTGACCCAGTGGAGTGCCCATATTGCGGCACAATGGGTCATCTGCAACGCTTTTGTAGGGCGTTTCCACCAATTTCTAGTGAGAGGGGATCTATGTAGACTCCACGTGCAGGAGTAAGGACAATAGCTTCTTACCAGTTAGGGAATTGGGATACGTCGGGATGTTCATGCAGAGGTGGTAGTCGTGGCTGTGGTAGCCAGACACCAGGATCTCAGAGACAGTAGGGCGGGTCTGCTCAGGGTAGCCAGGTGGTGTCGTAGGGTCGCGGCACTGGGCATGAATATGTTGTGCAACAAACCCAATAAGAGTAGGATCCCATACCTTCCACTGTTAGAGGTAATATGCTAATTGCTTCTGTTTTATCTTCAGTACTTTTCGATACTGGTACTATGCATTACTTTATATATATGCCAAATGTGGATATCCTTGGGCTCGATGTTTCTTCTTATTCTGATATTATGACACTACACACTCCATTGGGGAATAGAACGGCTGGTGTGCATCATTGCAAGGAGTTCCCCCTAGAAGTTGGTGGGTATCACTTTCTATGGGACCACTATGTCTTAGAGATGATGAGCTATGGCGTCATTCTCGAGATGGACTGGTTGGTACCCTTTCAAGACTTTGTGGATTTCTATCATCGCATGGTGAGTTTCATGTCACCAAAGGGTAGAGAGTTTATATACAAGGGAGAATGGGATGTCCAGGAGAGCCGAGATGGACCCGAGCATCATGGGAGAAGTGGGGTGGTAGCCCAGATTACGATCGTACATCTGGATGACTAGGGAACTTGTCAAAAGGATTTCCCTCTAGTAGTTGATCGTTACTCAATGTCTTCCCAGATGACTTTTCAGGTCATCCTCCAGAGTGAGAGGTAGATTTCTCTATTGATCTTGTTCCAGGAGCAGAACCAGTGTCCATTACTTCTTATAGGATGGCAACACCAGAGTTGTAGGAGCTCAAGAGGCAGTTGGAGGAGTTGCAGGAAAAGGGTTTCATCCGACCTAGTACTTCTCCATGGGGTTTGCCTATCCTGTTTGCGAAGAACACAAATGGTACCCTCATACTTGTGTGGATTATCGGAAGCTAAACCAATTGATGTTCAAGAACCAATATCCTTTTCCAAGGATTGATGATATTTTTGATCAACTTCGGGTAGCACGAGTATTCTCGAAGATTGACTTGAGATCTAGATATCATCAGTTGCATGTTAGACCGTCAGACATACCACTTACAAATTTTCAGAGCAGACATGTTCTATATGAGTACTTGGTCATGACGTTCGGACTCACGAATGCACCAACAATTTTCATTGCTCTAATGAATCGTGTGTTCCAACCATATCTAGAGTCTTCTGTGGTAGTCTTCATGGATGATATCTTGGTGTACTCTCACACTCGACAGGACCATGCTACCCATCTTGAGATCGTTCTGAGTACACTGAGAGATCATCAATTATATACTATGCCCTCAAAGTGCCACTTTTGGATGGACCAGATACACTTCCTGGGTTATATTATCTTAGAGGAAGGAGTTCCAGTAGACCTAGAGAAAGTGAGAGCAGTAGTTTAATGGGAGTATCCTAAAGAACTTGTTTGAGATACGAAGTTTCTTGGGGCTGGATGGTTACTACATGAACATTATATAGGACTTATCTCGCTTAGCAGTGCCATTGATAGGTTTGACTAAGAAGGGTGTGATGTTCTTTTGGTCAGAAGCTTGCGAGGCAGCTTTTCTGGAACTGAAGGGAAGGTTGACATCAGCACCAGTACTGATACTTCTAGAGTAAGGGAAGAGATATAAATTTTACTATGATGCATCAGGTATTTGGCTGGGAGCATTGTTGATGTAGGGCGATCGAGTAGTTGCGTACTGGTCTCGACAGTTGAGGCCACATGATAGGAATTACCTGACACATGATCTCGAGTTACCTACAGTTGTTCATGTGTTACACTGTTGGAGACATTTTCTCTTGGGATAACATTTTGTGGTGTTTAAGAACCAAAAAAATCTTAAGTATATCTTTACCCAGCGTGACTTGAATCTGAGACAACGAAGGAGGGTTCAATACCTTCAGTCATTGACTTCGAGCTTGCCTATACACTTGGTAAGGTTAACACAGTTGCTGATGCACTTAGTAGGAGGACTCATTTACAGGAAGTGGTGGAGGCCAGTGGTGAGTGGAAACTCATGGATTTATTCTATGAGATGCATTTGGAGGTGCACGATAGTCAGGGATGATCCTATCTTTCATCTTTAGCTGTGACTTCTACACTTCTAGATAGAGTGAAGACTATACAACTATCAGATTCAGAAGGCCTAGTTCTATCGGAGTCGGTGGAAAGTGAGGAACCTCCCCCTGGATTGATGATATGCGATGATGAGGTACTGCATATCCATGGATGAGTATGTGTTCTAGGGGATATACATGAGGAGTTGATGCGAGAGTTTCTTGCTTCTGCTTGGGCAGTGTATCCCGGGGTTGCCAAAATATACCGTGACATGAGACGTCAGTATTGGTGGCTAGGTATGAAGTGAGAGGTAGCTGGTTTTGTTAAGAGATGTTCCACATGTTAGCAGGTGAAGGTGGAGCATCATAGGCTAGTCGGACTGTTACAGTAGTTACCCATTCTGGAGTGGAAATGGGATGATGTCATGATGGAATTCATGATCGGGTTGCCGAGGTCACCTCGAGGCAATGATGCCGTGTGGGTTGTTTTGGATAGACTTACAAAAGCAGCTTACTTTTTTCTGATCAAGGAGACCTTCGGTGTTGAAAAACTTGAGAATTTGTATATCTGAGAGGTGGTACGTCTTCATGGGGTTACTCGTTCTATCATTTTAGATAGGGATTCCCACTTTACGTCTCATTTTTGGCAGCGTTTTCTGAGGGCACTGGGTACATAGGTTCTTCTGAGCACAACACACCACTCTCAGACTCATGGCCAGTCAGATCATACGATACAGGTGCCTAATGACATGCTACGTGCATACATCCTGGACTTTGGGGGCTCTTGGGGGAAGCACATAACCCTGGTCGAGATTGCCTACAATAATAGTTTTCAAGAAAATATTGAGAAATCACCTTGTGAGTCTTTATATAGTAGGACATACCGATCCCCTTTGTGTTGGATGGAGGTAGGTGAGGCAGCTTTAATGCGACTACTCCTCATGCAAGAGACTTCAGAGTTGGTCCAGTTGATACAGAAGTGGATGGATACAACATAGTCTTGGAAAAAAATTTCTGCTGATCGCCGCAGACGACCCTTGGAGTTTGTGGTCAGAGATCATGTTTTCTTGCATGTTTCATCGAGGTTGGGACATAGGCAGATCAGAAGACATGGTAATGTTTCACTGAGGTATTTGGGGCTGTTTGAGATTCGGAAGAGAGTCGGGCCGGTTGCCTATCGGCTGTTGTTACCATAGAGGTACTAAGCCATGAACAACATCTTCCATGTATCTCAACTGTGCCATTATCACTCGGACCCATCTCACATTTTTCATCCTGAGAAGGTTGAGCTTTAAGATGATGCATCATTTGAGGAGAATCTGGTTCGTATTTTTATAGGAGGACGAAGGTTCTCCAAGGCCAGTTAGTTCCTCTCATACGGGTGCTATGGCAGCATGGCCGAGTGCAGGATGAAACCTGGGAGTGGGAGACCGATGTACGTGCTCAGTGTCCATAGTTGTTCTGAGATTTATCTTCACCACACTTGGGATGGAAATTTGGGGATGAATTTCTTTAAGAGGGGAATTTTGTAAGAACCAGATCTTATTCTTGAGGTACGAGTTTCTTCTTTTCCTTTTTTCCTTTATGGTTTTTGAGAAAATAAAGAAAATGGTGAAAAATACCAAATTTTGTGGGTACACATCGTGTACTTTTCCACACTCTATGTACTTTGGCCATGTGGGATGAGTACACAGGGCGTGCAGGCCTGCCTGTGATGAAGGGTGACTACAAGCTGTGTACTTAGTATATACACGCTGTGTAATCAGTTGGAAGGTGAATAGTATGGAAGTGGGAGTAGCTGCTAGCGGAGTGACAGTACATGCCGTGTACTCAGAAATACACACCTTGTATTCATGTCGATATATGAACAATGTGGTAGTGAAAAGTAGCCGCCAGAGGAACAATTAAAAAAATGAAAAGTACACACTGTGTACTTGAGAGTACACACTGTGTAGTTTTTTTTCTACTTAAAATGGGAAGTAGCCTCCTCATTCAGTAGAGGAATCTTAGAATGCTGGAAGAGCATGTGAGAGAGGGAAGAAGCTTAGAGGAGCTTTCGATCGTACACCGGAACACAGTTTCCTTCACCGATGGTCTTGTTTGAACCGCGCGGGTGAGTTATTAACTCTTCTTGAACCCTTACATCCAATTATTTCCCAAGGGAATGTTATTTGGGTTTGAACCTGTTTTTGTTTATCTCGGATCTATATTTTTCTCAGATGTTTAGGAAGGTGTCATTCATGTATATTGATCAGAGGAGATCAAGGTAGGTGGTATGATGTTTATTTCAAATTGTCATGTTGTTTTTGTGTACCTTTGTCCTACGCGCCCATGATTAGGTTGTCATATAGTTGAGGCCTTGACTAATTAATATATCTATTATTTCATAGATAATCTAATGATAATTATAAACTACTATTTGGGATCATTTTTTGGATCCAGGGCCACCATGTGGGTGCCTTTCCCTTTTTTAACCGTTTGTCCAGGATACCCGAGGGTAAGCCGTGAATTTTAGCATGCTTTGATTTTTCTCAAGAGAAAATGTATATAATTTCTTGATTATGTGTTGGGATTGGCCTGGTTTCTTTTTAGCCTGAGGGTAGTGTTTCTCATGCCAGAGGGAAAGTGTTTTGTTTAGCCTGAGGGAAACTTTTCTTATGCCTATACACAGTTTCTTCAGTGCCTCTGGGAATTCTCTCATATAGCTGACAAAAATATTCGTTATGCCTGTGGATAGTAACTTATGGGTTTTGATTCTATTTACCTTAGGGTATGGTTTTTCATGTCTGAGGACTCTGTTTACTTCGTATATTCACTGTGATGATTTACATTTTATACATGGCAAGCAAAAGCACAGGCTTGGCATTGTTTTACCTTGTACTTGTTAGATTTCATTTGTGGGTTTTTATATGGAACTATTTAAGAGATTATCAGTTGAGGTTGGGTCTTGAGAACTTATAATTAATTGATATTTAATTGTTATACAATAAATAAAATGTAAATGCAACTGGTAGTAATGTTTACTTTTGAGTACTTCTTAGTTTACTACATTTCATTACTACACACTACTGTTGCACAAATTCACTTATAGTTGGGCACATGCCTTTAGTGGTTGCCTACTGGGATTTATTTCTCACACCCTTTTTGGGTCATGTATTGGGCCCAAATAGATTATATTGCTATAGGTGTAGATAAGGGAAAGAGTCCCTATATATGTACTTGATTGTTGCAGAGGAGTAGGAGACCATGGGACCGAGCATAGGCTTGCGATGCTGTTGAGTTCCTACTACACTGTTTTATTTTGATTTTCTGTATTTCTCCCTTTTATCATATTGTATTGTTTTATATTGTAGTGTATCTTGTTTTTGCTGCTTACTTACATTTAGGGACATATTACATCAATATATATGACTTTTGGTAATTTCTTTACTTCAGTACTATGTCCATTTCAGCATTGGTATTATTTACTGCTTCTTCTTTTGTATGCTTGAATTTTGATCCACTACGTTACACTTTAAAAAATGAGGGAATAGTATCCCCACTATCAGACCTAGGCCCTCACTGCTAGTCAACAACCTCTGACATTTGGGGAAATGCGCTTGAGGTCATGTGACCAACCGGGTTCGGGGCAACCATTGAGTGGCACCTGGATCTGGGACGTTATACAATCATCTATCCTATTTGATCATTCAAACCCTTTATCTCAACCAAATAATAACCAAAAAACATTGAACTTTAGTTATTTCATTCTACAATCCAAATTTCTATGAATAATTACAATCAATGAACGATTTTGGTGAAATCTTAATGAGTTTACCCAAAAAACTGGTAATGTTCTTCAATACGCATTTTTATTTTATTTATTCCTCCACCTAATTCAATTATTATTAAAAATGAATATATAATAACATAATTTTATTTTAATTTAATAATATTTTTTTATTTTAAGGAAATTAACTACAACCATCCCCTATACCATAAAATGTGTTACGAAATCACCACTCATGTGGGCGGTGGACTACATCCTCACAAATCGATGTCATTCATTTTTTCATTAAAACCTATATCAGTGGATATGATGAAGGATATAAAGTATATATATGATATGTATAGGATAGTTATACCAATTTATAAATTATATTATTTATAAAATTTTTAATTTGCATTATTTAGGGCGTATGGTCACATCACTCGTGTGTTCGATCGACTAGAGCCTCGTGATGTGATGATATTTGTTTTTAACTGATATTTTATATGGTAGATAATAAAGATATATCTAATTATTACATGTGATATAAATGAAATAATTATGATATTTATGAAATATGTTTCATTTTGTAAATATAATATATCAATTTTCTTCTTACATTTTCACTCACTAAATGATGCTTACCTCAGTCAGGTAAGTATCGACTACAACCTTTGTGAAGTGATGTGACTCTCTCCTTTCATCACCACATCACGTTGATGATGTGTATAAGTATATTTATGCAAAAATATGATATTTGTGATATTATTTTATTTATTTAAATATAAATAGATCTTAATTATTTTCCTTTGTTAGCATTTAAAATTGTAAATGTTACTTAGGTGTACACACAACCTACCGTCTCCATGATCATAATATAAATTATTGATCAAAACCTTCATTCATGATTATTCATAAAAGTATAATTGATTTATAATCATGATTATTAATTAATTATTATTATTATTGAAACTATATAAACATGTTCAAAACAAGTGGACAATAAATAAAAAATCAAAACAAATATGAAAAACAAAATGTTTATTTAAAAAACGTGATTTTAACATAGAATTTGTCATAAACGGGTAATAAATCTTCATTAGTAAATCATGAGTGTAATAATATATATAATTATGATTATATAATATATATAAAATAAAATTATATTTATTATACATTAGTTTCAAACATCTATAAAGGAAGTCGAGACATAACGTAATTGATTTCTAATATTTTTTTTTTCTAACAAACATATCAAAATTGACCAATAATTTATTTTTTTTACATACTTACCGTTAACATGATATCATGAATATATAAATTTTAATGGTTTATAATGTTTCATTTTATGTTATTATATATTGGGGAGTACAACTAAAAATATTATGCAATAACGGATTCTCGCCTCACCTTTTACTTATGTAAGATAGGTGCCTTAATAAGCACCAATTTATTTTATGTGGTGTATATACATACAATGAATTTATTTTATGATTATAATCATTAATTTTATCATGATTTCAATACATATTTTACCAATATCTATTTCATGAGTTTTATTGTCAAGAAGTTATTAAAGTGTATGGGTATTTTTTTCTCACTTTCCCTTCTTTAAGATACATGTTACTTTATCTTCTTTTAGGAGGTTTATATACATTTATTTTAACATTTAAAATCATTTATTTAATTATTATCATTATATTAAATATTTTATTTAATTTTATTACTTCAATGTTATTATTTTACATTGTTACTGAAGTACTAATTATTTCATTGTACAATCTCTTTGTTTATCGGGAATGATTATGATTTAGTGTCTTATATTGATATATTATTATCTGCATCTCAATAACTCTCATGAATTTCCTTATATTAGGTTTTTCATTATATTTTCATGTAATATTAAATATTTCCCACTATTTGGTACTTAATATAATTGAGAAAACCATTTTAATTAAAATTTTCATTATTATTATCTTCGATTGAAAACCCTTTTTCATCCAAAATAATGTTGTCTAGAATTATTTGAATTTTCTTTTACATTTTTAATAATATTTATAAAATAATTTTTTTCCATGTTTGAATTTTTTATAGTTTTTTTGAAATAAATATTAATTTCATCAACCAAACACAATTATTCTCTTTTTTCAGTAACTATGAATGGAATCACTGTATTAACATGTAGGAAATTAATATATTTTTACAGTAACATGAAAAATATTTTATTTTCAGAATTCATTATTTTTAATAAAGGTTATTTTCAAAAGAGATTATTTTTGAAATTTTTTATTACCTTGTAGTTTTAAAAACATATTTTCAATGAAAATCTATTTTTATTAGAAATGTTCATTTTGATCTTTTAAAATAATTCCACATATAAGATGACATCATTTAATGTAATATATTTAATTTAAAGGATTTGAAACAATGAAAACATTTTTAATATTTCAATGAATGTATATTTAGGAAAATTTGTTTTTGAAATCTTCTAATCTTCCATAGAATATACCTTGATAAAATTCATATGAATCCAACATTTTTAAAACGGGTTATGCAAGGATGAAATGTATAAATTCTTATGAATACTATATATTTTCTATAAGTTATTATATCTGAAGTGTTAATGAAACCAATTTCATATCATGTATTATGATATGATTAATTCATTACGATCGTGTTGTATACATACAAATTATTTTCATTATGTGATGGGTGGGTCCTACATATCCCTCCAATGTATTGAGAAAACATGGATAAATCATGAGTAAATATGTTATCCATGAACATGATTAAATGTTTACAATGTTTTACATAAAACATATTATTTATTAGCAATGTTATCAATGAACATGATTACATGTTCACAATGTTATGCATGAACCTGAATAGATGATCACAATGTTAGGGGTGGACATGTATTTCATGTATATAATGTTATGTGTGGACATAATTTCATACTCATAAGTTTATGTGGGGTCTTTATTTCTTGCCCTTACCTTAATGGGTGAACCCATCTCTATTTATTTATGTTCACAATTTTATATGTTGATGTTTATTCAAACATTTCATGTCTTCAACAAATGTTATAATCTCTTGGATCATGTTATTTTATTTCCATATGATTCATATCTTATGAATTATCAATATTTATATTATGAATCAGGATTATTATTTTTCATACAAAGGGTGTTGTTTTCATATGGTATTATCATGTTCACAAACCGTTGTGTTCATGTTATTTTTATGTATCTCCCTTATTTTCCATTACTATGAATCTGAGCTAACCATTTCTTATGTTTAAATTACTCATTGAATAAATAAAGGTTTTATGTAGTGTATGTTTGTGAGAAGTAATAAAGGGAAATATCATTACAGGAGATGGTGAAGATCATTCACCAAATTAGATGATTTTTTACCTATTAATCAAAGACACAAAAATTGCAAGGTCCTCAAGATATTTTTTAGTTAATATATTTATGTTTTTTAAAATTATGTAATAAATTTAAATGAAATTACTTCTTCTCTAAATACAAATAGAAAAAAAGTTTTATGATTTAGATTTACATTGATGTAGTTCTCTATTTTCTACATTAGTTCAAAATTACTTACCAGCTACATATTACTTCCTTCATTATCTAAATAATCTCGGACAATTCTCAGACAACTAAAAACAAAATCTAATAGAATGTAGATTACCCATTGAGTTACCCTTGTTTTTTTTCTCACATCATGAATCTACCATACATGGTCTATAAAGGGTCCCAAACCTCAATATATGGTCCAACTCACATTTTTAACCTAATAAATCCAACTAAAAAAGGGAAAAAAACATAGAACAATTACATACACACATAACACATCACGACTATGGGAAAGGAGTTAAGAACACCTATGTCAAATTCAAAGACAACCACATGCTCGACCATCGCCATTGAATAAAAAGTGACCCACTTTTAAATACCCATCCTAGAATCCACATGTAATGTTAGGGTTTTAGATTTTCGAATGAAGATGGGATATGATTAAATATTGAATCCATAAAATAGTGAAATGAAAAGTGATAGACTCACATGGATCGCCTATTTTAACCTAAACACTGTTCAAAAGGCCACGAATCAAAGGAGAATCATCACTTTGATGTCAAGAGGGGTTTGGTTTGTCACCCAAGATATTAGAGGAGTAATATGGTATAAAAATGGGTTTGGACCCTTAAAGACCAAGGAAAAAACTGTAATTCATAAATTTTTATGGGGCACAAGGTCTTTCTATATGGTTTGAAAAACTATGTGCCAACCATACAGCTCTCTATATCCAAGAGGGGTCAAGCCAAACCGTTTTTGAGAATCACCTGCTCATTTTGTGAAACCATGCGGAAAGATAGTATCAAACTCTTCTCAAAAGGGTCCCCATTCAATATGGTATCCTTAGCTAGGTTCATGGTTTATACTAAACATGTACCAACCATGCACCACACACTGTTTAGACACTTCCTTCATTCTTTTATGTCCCAAACCCTTGGAAACAAATTGAAACTCTTCATACACCCATAACCCAATTAATTATCCACAATAATAGAATTTTATTCAAAACATAATGAAGGATGTACCTTTAAAAATATAATTATCTATAAATTTTAAAACTAATTACATATGTAATATTTTTCATTATATGATTTGAATATTTTTAAAAGGAATTATACCTCTTTTTCCAACAATATTCTGATGATGTTGAATTTTTCAGCAACCACTAATTTTTTCAAGAATTAAGATGTTCATTATTGTATAATTATTAACAAATGTAGTAAAATATATATTGCCTCTAGTAGAAATATGTATCATTATAATATTCATATCTTAATGAATATGATATCATATTCAATATAACTAAATATTAACTCTTATGTGTGCTCCATTAACCATTTTTCATTTTACATATTGTATAAACATTATGTCATTCAATTTAATATTTTGGTATGTATTTCCCCAAATCATGCTTTGAAATTTTACTCCTGTTTCATTAACTATGTTTTACATGTCTCTTATACCATAGATTATTCTCATATTTGGAACTTAAGTTCAATGAATTTTCTTTGTAACTAATTAAAAATATATTATTAGATAATGTTTTATCTACAATATATTAATCTTATATTTTTTGAATTAATGAAGAACCATGATTTATTTATTAAATAAAATTCATTCCCATCATTATCAACCAATTTTCAAAATCATAGATGATATTATTTAAGCCCTTTATTATGGAAAACATTTTTTTTTCATTTGATCATATGTTCTTTGACTCAGTTGTACCAACACCATTGATAAACATTTAATAGCCCTGAAAAAATGTACCTTCCATACAATAATTTTAAAATTTTTAAATAAAATCTGTTAACAGTCAAATTTGTGGATAAAAAATATCTATCATTACATATAATTCTTTTCTTTCATTATATTAAGGAAACATTAATAATAATATATATCCCCAAATTTACATTATTAATTGTTTAAACCTTATTATTATTAGAATGTTTTCTTGTAGGGTTTTTCCTATATTCCTCCTCACTATGCCCATTATTTTGATGCCCACCTTAGATACCATTTAAAATATCATAATGGTTATATATATAAAAAATTGAAAACATGTTGTTTATGCTTATGTATTCCTGTGAATTTCATTTACA
Source organism: Viscum album (assembly GCA_963277665.1). Taxonomy (NCBI): domain Eukaryota; kingdom Viridiplantae; phylum Streptophyta; class Magnoliopsida; order Santalales; family Viscaceae; genus Viscum; species Viscum album. The sequence goes on along the minus strand of OY728155.1, from coordinate 231,865,326 downwards.
TTTCTCATTTTTTAACCCTTTGATTTCTATATTCCCAAGATTAATGAAATTTTAAACCCTAATGACAGTTAATTGTTACCAAATATCACAAGAAACTGGATATTATCATTGATTATAGGTCCTATATACTAATAGAGGCTTCTTCTAGAATTTAGTTACTAGAAACCTAGAATTTTTTGTTCAAAATCCTATCAGGGGATGCCAACATTCTAGAAATTATCACCTATAATTTAGATATCGTGGAGGGTTTATAATTAATTTTAGTGTTCCAATCAGGTAAAAATTTTGAATTTTCAACTAAATTACTATTTATAAATAATTTATTGTGTTACTTAGTGGGAATAAGTTTATCTAATGATTTTATTCTCACTCATTTTATTATCTGTGTTGATTTTCCATAGATTTTAATAGAAATTTTAAAGTAGTATATCCAATTAATCAATGAATTATTTTATATAGGGAAATATAATTATTTTTTTTTATCAAATATTACTTAAATAATTCTTTTTAATTCCTATATTTCATAGTTTTCTATTTATCAAAAATATTTGGAATGAATTTTATGATTTCATCAATGAGTTTAGTTTACCTCTTATAAATAATATCCATCCATTAATTCTTCTTAAATTTTCATTATTTAATAACATGATTTCATTCTTGAGTCATTAATTACACTATATAAAATAATGTAGTTAATATTTCAATGTTTATTATATATGTAGTATCACATCTTCTTCTTAATAACTACATCAATATTTTTCTTTTTTCTCTGCATAAGCTTTGATATTTTAGAATTTATCAACATAAAAATATGTTTGGACATGTAAATATATGAGATCTTATTCATCATTACTCATCTTTCTAATATTTTTCTTCATTGGAACTGATTTGAGTTATCAACATGTTATAGTGTTTTCTTTATAATTTTAACGTACTACTTTTTCAGAGATTATAGTTTTGATCATCATCTTCATACTCAGTAATCCAAATCCATGATTGTTAAGAGAAACATTTCCAATGCCAACCCATTTGAATCATATATGTGGGAGTTTTCAATTATATTTTCCCTTTTCTTTTCTTTTATTCATTGAGATAAGTGATATAATTCCATTATAGTTCTCATAATTTACCATTCCATCATCGAAGTGAATTTAAATTTCAACATCATATATTTTTTAATATCATATAATAAAATTGGAACACATATCTTATTTCATTCAAGAAAATTCAGTTCATACTGCTTTTATATACAATGATAATTTTATGAAATTTTTTATGGTGAAATTATTTTTATATTACATAGCTGATATTTTGAGATCAAACTTTTTTGGTCAAAAGATCATCAACATCATTTCAATCAGATAATAATTTTTTTAGAAATATAATCATTTGTTTTTGACTATACCAATATCTTCTATAATATAGAATTATATGGTTATATAAATCAGTTATTTGTATATAATTAAAGATACTCCTAGAAATTTGAAACTTTGTTTCTATAATTGTTTTATTTGTTTTAAAATTTCATTCAATGTTTTCTTCTATTTTATTTTCAATTTTATTCCTATTAAAATTGGATAATCATTCTCTAATAAGGGAATAAGAGTAATATTCCATGATTTTTCATCGACTTTAAAATTCTATATATATATGATTTTATTTTTTCAATTCTATGAATGAGTAGAAATATTTATTTTACTATAAAATGTAATTACCTGAAATTATGCTATGTTTAGGTTATTATCTTAATCATCAAACATTGATAATTTATCCCATAAGAAGTATGTATATCCTCAATATTGTTGAATTAAAATAATTTATCTTGAGAAACATTAGGATTTGATTTAGGGAACATGTATTCTCTGATACCACTTGACTTTCCAATGGAATGGGTGAGCCACTTAAAAGGGTGATGAATCAATGATAATTTTATTTTACAATATGTTTGTTTGAATTAAACTCTTCTTATGAGTCTTAATCAGATAAACTTAATGTAAATATAAAATATACAACCATTTAAAATTGGAATGAAAAGATCACAAGTCACACACTATTTATACATGTGTAACACCCCAAGTTTCATAGTACATTTCTCTTTGAATAATACAATAATTTGTATTGTACGCAACATTGAGTTCTAGCACACCACAACCAATCAAACTAGCCGTTATGAATAATAATACCCACGTTTTGAAATATTATAAATTTTATTTTTTAAAATTTACTTCATTTTTTTATTTGGAATATCAAAATTAGCTTAGGGTGATTTTTTTTATTTTTCTGAAAACATTAAATTTTTTTATGAATAGTAAAAAACACAGAATAATTGTTTAAAATCAATTTTTTTAAATAATTATTTATTTTATTTAAATTTATTTTTAGTAAAAATAGATACATAATAACTATATAAGTTCAATTTAATTCATTGGATACATTTTATAATAAAATTTGATATATAAAATTTTATTGAACTTTTTAATGTCTTTTACACACCTTCTAGGCACAGTTGCAAATTTGTATAAAATGTAATTTTACCACTTATGTAAATTTAATTTCAAAAATCAGAGATACATGGTTGAAATTAGTAAGTAAAATGTGGATAAGCATGATAAAAATAATTTTTGGTGAATAGAAACTTGTAATTTTATTTACCACGGTTAAAAGTAAAGAGGGTTATTAAAGGTTAAAATGATATTATAATTACCATGAGACATGTCCTAATTCTATTTGATAAGTGTTTTAGACAAAAATAAACCTTAAAAATAAAATAGGATACACTTTGATTCACTTATATAAGATTAGGACATTTATTATTATTTTATTTAAAGAAGAGTTAAGAGTGTTTAATTCCAATTTTAATAACTATTTTTTTAATATAGGGTTATACTTTTGATAATTTCGACTATAAATATTAATTTGAAAGATAAAACTATTTCCCACATAATGGTAGTTGATTTATAATTTTTATACATCAAATAAGTAAATTTATTAATGACACAATTATGATGCAGTAATTACCATATTTATGAAAGATTAAAATAATTGATCTTATAAATATAACAATAAATTTAAATTGAGACTTCTGATGCATTCCATGAAATTTACAGGTAAATATTAGTTTTTTAGAATTTATTTAAATTATTTTTTTTGATGAAATAATGTTTTTTTGACTTTCATAAAAACTAAATACTAAATAGTGTCAAAATGGACAGAAATGAGTTTTTTAAAACACATACTATATTATTAAATGATATAATTTTCCTAAAAATATAAGGTTCAGCCAAAGTAATTACATAATGATATATATGTCATTAATAAACAACTTGGGGTTCACTTGTCTTTTTATAGTATGTTTATTAACCATTTATTACATTAATACAAGAATATATGGTAAAAGTTAAACTATTTAACTAATAGTTAAATAGATAAGATAGGGTTAATATGGTGACCTAAAACTATCTAAAACCTATTGGTTAAGATGTTTTGACCCTAAACCACCTTATACTTGAAATAAATCATTTTTGAGCTATTATAAATGGAATATGATGTTATAATAAACTAATATTTCAAGATTTTCCTAAAGTGAACCTCACCTATCTTATAAAAGGGTACTTCTACTTCTCTTGAAATAACACCTCTAAATTCATTTTTCTCATCCCACCCCTACTCAAATATCTTTCCAACTACCCTCACTTCAACCTAGAGTCCTTTCTTTGATCCAAAATCCAACCTTTGGATCCTTTTTGATCAAATAAAAATGAAGCACCTGAAGAAGAGGAAATAATTTCATCACCTATTTCAATGAGTGAGAAAGGCTTATAAGCCTTTGGCCTATCTTCTAGTGGCGGACCAAATTCATGATTCGGAAGAAAGCATTACTAATCACATTTTCTCTTACTTTATCAATATCTTCAATGTTACTAGTATTGATAAATAACTCATTCCCGAAATCATTCCAAATCTAGGTACTGTGGAGGATAATACTTTTCTTAATAGCATACCTTTAGATCAAGAAATTAATGATACTGTCTTCAACCTTAACATGGAGGGTGCTCCTGGTCCGGATGGTTTTAATGATGGATTCTATAAAAAACACTAGTATGTTCTCCAAGATGATGTTTGTCGTGTGGGTAAATCTTTCTTTATTAGAGGCATCATCCCTCATGGTCTTAATTCTCAATTCTTAGTCCCCATTGCTAAAACAGAGAATGTTGATCAAATTAAACTCTTCAGACCCATTGCTCTTATAAAATCCCTCTTTATTATTATTACCAAATTAATTTTCAATTGAATGGCTTATATTAGAAATAAAATTTCCTCTTGGAACCAGTTTAGGTTCATAAAAGGTAGATCTATTCAAGAATGTATCTTTCTTTCCTCTGACACCACTAATCTCTTAATTAGAAAAAATAGATGTGGGAATGTGGCCATAAAACTTGAAATTGCTAAGGGCTTTGATACTATTGATTGGAGATTTATGTATAAAGTCTTAATTCTATTTTTCTTCAATGACACTATTATAAAATAGATAAAAACATTATTCAATTCGGCTCATATCTCTATCCTCATTAATGGTTCACCTAGAGGTTACTTCAATTTCTCTAAGGGAGTGAGACAAGGTGACCCTCTCTTGGTGATTCTCTTCTCAATTGCTGAATATTATCTTAGTATGCTTCTTACTCAGGATATTGAACAAGGTACTATCAAAACCATCTCTGCTTTTAGAAATTTGAATTCCCCCTCACATCTCCTTTATGCAGATGATATAATTATCTTTACCTAGGGAGAGAAAAGAAACATTCAAATACTAAAATCTATTCTTATCCATTATCAAGAAGTGTCTGGTCAACACATTAACTATAGTAAATCTTACACTTACTTTGGTAAAAACTTTCCTCTAGGGAGGAAAATTAACATCACCAATACTTTAGGGGTTAAGGAGGGAACCTTACCATTTACTTACCATGGTGTTTCTATTTTCTGGGGTAGACCGAAAGCTAATTACTTATCCTCGATCAGTGACCAAACGCTTTATCATCTTTCCTCTTGGAAGGGTACGAACCTTTCAATGGCTGGGAGAATTTTCCTTGTTAAATCCACCATTGTCTTTAAACTATTTTACTCAATGATGATTTATGAATGGCCAAAGAGTCTTATTAAGTGAATTAATGTTTCTATTAAGAACTTTGTTCGGACGAGGAGTACTTTGGAGAGAAAATTGTTGACAATCCCTTGGGCTAATTGTTGCAAACCTATTGAAAAAAGGAGGCACTGGTATTAAAAATATTTCCTTTTTTAACGAAGCTCTTAAAGATAAACCTATGTGGAACTTCATTCATAATAACTCTCCCTCTACGGAGTTTCTCAGGGCCTGATTTCTCCATAATCTTAAAAATAATCACACGTAATTTCTTACATCCTTTATATGGCATTCCATTAAAAACACATTCAAGTCTATTATGACTAAATCTAGATGGATGGTCAATAAGGACTCGGATCTTAATTTTTTTTGATAACTGGGCTGGTTTTCCCCGGATCTCATTGATTAACAATAACCAGCCTCCTCCCTATATTAATGATACTATTTAAAATGTCTTGCAAAGGCAGAACCCCTACCATACTGAGAATGTCGGCCAGATTGTTGACAATTATCCATTCACTAACATGGGTGATTTTATTATTCGGTAACCGGTGCATAATTGGATATTAAATTCTAAATGTTATTATAATCACTTGTTCCAAAATGTAGATAACAATTTTTTATGGTTAAAAAGCTTCAATAAATTATGGTTAAAAATCTCTAGATTCATGGTAGTTTGGGGGATTTATCATGATAGAATCCCCACGGATACCTACATTCAATCATTTGGGATTAATATTTATTCAAAATGCCGCATGTGTAATCACCATAGAAAGGTTTTAAATCACCTTTTTCATTCTTGTGACACAGAAACCACACTTTGGCATTATATATTTGACAACTTTGAGTACATATGGTTTCTTTGTAGTTCCATTCTCTTGCAGATACAACGGTGTTTGGAAGTTGCAGATTCTCAGCAAATAAAAAAATCTCTTTATCACACCTATTGTGGAACTCCTACATGTAATCTGGTATGGTAGAAATGATTTTATTTTTCTCAACATCTCATTCAAGATTAATGCAGGGAAAACCAGAATCCTCATGGACATTCATGAGGTGACTTCAATTCAAAAAGACCATTGCAACAACCCCGTTCAGGACTTTGAGATTATCAGAAGCATTGGGGTGGATGGGAAATACCCTCATTCGAAGTATACCCTTGAAGTGCTTTGGTGAACCCCACCTTCAGGCTGGATTAAAGTCAATATGGATGGAACCTCCAAAGGAAACCATGGCCCTGTGGGTTGTGGGGCCATTTTCAGAGACCACCTCGACCAGAAGCTTGGATGCTGCTATGACTCTTGTGGTGCTGCTTCATTCCAAGAATCTGAGATGATGAGTGTTATTCATGTGACTTCATTTTCTAGGATTCATAATTGGAGAAATATATGGATAGAGAGTGACTCCACTATTATTATTCAGGCCATTTGGAATGGTTCCATTCACTAGACTTGGACACTCACTTCGTGTTGGATTGACTACCTAAACTTTCTTTCAGAGATCAATGTCATCACCACTCATACCTATCATGAAGCTGACAAGATTCCCGATGGTCTTGCCAATATGGGTGTTACTCACAAGATTCATTGGAGTGATGTTCTTACTCCCAAGTTAATCCCGCTCTATGTCAGGGATGTTTGCAAAATGCCTTATTTGAGACTTGTGTAATCCCTTTTTTCCAATAAAATTTAATGTTTTGGTCTTTGACCAGAACAAGAATATTAAAAAAAATATGGTACAACCATATTTATTATTCTATGATTCCTAAGAATGACATAGTCACCATACATGCATACGTATGGATTACTATCTCCACGTCGTGGTATTCAACACTTCATAATTTTGATGGGTATAATAATGAGTATAATTGATGTAAAAAATAAATATTACATGTTAATGAATATGTATATATGATATTAAATCCAATTACATAAAATTTCATCATCAATAGAATGGTATTGCCGCTTGTGCATACGTATGGATTACTGTCTCCATGAACCCAATAAGATTCATTCCCCATCATAACCATTCATGAATAATTTTCATTTTATGATTAAAAATAATGTTTAACAACATAATATCATTCTGGATATGAATCAAATAAATCATATCCATATCAAACATGACTTACGTCACAAAAAATATAAAGGAAAATGAACCAGTTAACACCTGAATCAATGATACTACTAAAATATTATAAACAAAGCAATATTGGAAGAATATATATTATATCATAATTATGTATGTGGTTCTTTTATAATTTCATAAAAATTATTCAACTATTATACAGAAGGTTAACGTACCCTCAACCAAGGAAATGTACAAGGTAAGGGTTAATTTTACAATCTCTTTATTATCTGAGGTTGTTTATATGTGAGTATCTAGTGGACCCTCTTTCACATCAACATCCATGTTTCATTAAAATGTATTTCAAAACATTTTTACTATTTACTAGACGATGTGTTAAAGTCATTTATACCTTTTTTTACTTTTTATAAAATGGTTTCAAAGGATTCTTTATATCGCTTTCCAAATATGGTACTTTATGACCATTTCGACAAATTAAAGGAAGAATGTTTTTTAACTTATACTATGGGTGATGCTATTTTCTTCCATTACAACACCTTTCAAGCTTTCCTTTTAAGTTTATAATAATATTTTCAATATAAATGTTTTATTTTATAATTATGTGACTTTTGAATGATTTCAAAATAGAAATAGATATTTCTCTCAAATAGTTTTGATTTATTCTATATCAACATCCTTTTATGGATTTTACAGTTGTTTGAAGTTTATTTATTATGATACAATCTTCCATATTATATTGAAGGTTTTCTCATATGTATGATTATGGATGTTTTATTTTATACCATTCATGGTTTATGGTTAAAGTATTAATATTTCATATACTAGTTTTAATATGAATGTATATGTTATGTTTTAAACATTTCATATGAGGAATGCATTGGACATAGTAAGTGATGGGTGGAGCCCGCAATAGCTCCTTGATTCATTGTTAGGTCTCATGAGAGAAATTAATGTCTTGGCATAAATCCTTGAAAAATATTATTTGTAGTCTCGACACGAGGCCTTGAAGATGTGGTGGTGATGTCTGACATTATGCATTCTATCATAATGAAATTGGCCATTGATATTACATGTGATTATTCAACAAGTCGAATATGCATGTGAATACGTAAATGGAATTATTTGATTTATATTTTCCATATTATGCTGAATTTTATATTTAAAAGACTTGTTTTTTAGTCTTATACATTACATTAAATTTTTATTCTTATTTATGAAATATTTTTCTATATTCTTATCCTTACTGAGCACCTGATCTCATCCATTTCAATGTTTTTTTTCTAAGATATGAAAAAGTATATTATGAATGACCTATAGGGATAGTCTAAGGGATATGAATGTGTTAAAATGAGACACAATATTGCTGTTTTTTATTTCATAATGTAATCTAAAACTTATGTTTGTATCTAGTACTTCCAAAGTTACTAAACTAATTGTTCATTCAAGTTTTGATCCCTTGTGATCACGACAATGTTATGTAATAATACATTGACTCTAGGTAACTAGGTTCGGGAAATTAGATTTTTTGTCAGAGGAAGTTTAGTTCAATCCTTGGATGTTAGACTTTGAAAAAATCTGATTAAAGAACACTACCCTAAGATAAACTCTGAGGATTAGTATAGAAGAACTTCATAGAATTTCGGTAATGTAGATATTTTTTTATTTTCCAAGAAATATATATTTGTCTAGATATCAGTAGTTAGAGGTGGATCTGGAACAGATGTACCAACGAGTGAAAACTATGACAAGAAATTTTGGGCTTATCCTAGGGTATACTGGTACATGACAACGGGCTTTGCTGCACTCTTGGTTACGACACTCCTGATGGATTTGCTTAGGATAATTCAAATTTTATTTACAAACCATTTTGAAGGATTTATGAGTAAAACTTTCTCAAAGAATTTTTTTATGATTTTTGATTATATGCATAAACTGTTCAATTTATGTTAGGTATTTTACTAGTTTGGAATTATGTATTGTGATTCATAAACTAATCTAGTGTATTCCATTGTTTTGAAATGGTGCCTAGTGGAAGTAATATAAACTATATCAACACACGTAATCCATTTAGAGATTTCCCTCCTACTAAAGATAATTATAGTGGATCTGGTGATGCAACCAGTGATGTATAACTTATTACCATACTGGGAAAACTCACTCAGGTTATGAATAATATCCTTACCCATATTAAGCACCCAGATCCACAATTTGGAGGATAAATGTTAAACCTCTTCATGAGGCAACAACCACAACCACTCAATGGGACTATAAATCTATTTGTAGCTAAGAGAATGCATAAGTTCCTTAGAGAGAATATTTCACAATTATTTGTGTAGCTAAAGGAAAAATCTTTATTGTCATTTTATCACCTCGCGAGAGATACATATCAATGGTGGTCATTAATTCAAAACAAAAATTAGGATAAATAAGTATTAAATATGGAATAGAGTGAGTTTAAAGAGATTCTCTATGAAAAAGACTTTCCTTGTTACCATCAAGTGGATATAGAAATACAATTTCTAAGTTTGAGGGAATAGGAGGATGAGAACATTGCAAAGTTAGAGGCTAAATTTACAAGGTTATCAAGGCATGGAGTTGATTATATACGTAACCCCATGAGTTATATTAATCGATTCTTTGATTGGTTAAAACCATTTTTCTATCGATCATTAGTCACTTAATCCTTCTAATCGTATGAAGATATTTTCTCATGTGCTATCAAGCCAAAAAAGTAATTCTCTAAGTATTATGACTTTAAATAAAAGAAAGAGAAGAATAGATCTGGTGAACACCCTGTAAATGCATATAATGGGAAGAAGGGTAAAGTTGAATTTCCATCCTACAGTAAATGTGGGAAGAGATATCCTGGTACTTTCCTGAAGGGAATGAGAGTCTGTAATAAGTGTGGTGAAAAGGGCCACAAATCTCATCATTGAAAGGGAAAGAAAGAGGCTATCAATGTTGAATTATACAATTTTTGGGAAATATGGAATTATGAAATTGATTGTACTAAGCACCAAGGAAACTTACCTTAGAAAAGGCCAAGGGAGAAAGGTCAAGCTTATGAGATCCCTACTGCAGAGGTTGATTCTCTTAATGATGTGGTGGAAGGTACTTTAATGGTTTCCTCAATTTTAGCTAATGCTTTATTTGATTTTGTATCATCTCATTGTTTCATATCTTCCCTATATTCTATGAAAATTAGATATTTCCAATTTGATTTAACAAGGGAGTTGTCAGTCAAAACTCTTAAGGGAAGAATCATTGCAATAATTTTTTGTGAATCAGTTCCCATTAGGGCATATAAATGGGCTTTATCCACTGATCTCATCATCATACCTATTATTGAATTTGATATAATCCTTAGTGTAGATTGGCTTTCAGACAATGATGCAAAAAATTATTGTAAGTAATAGGAGGTTGCAATTTTTTGATGATGAGAATGAGTACCTTATCTTTAGAGCAGAAATGTCACCATCTAATTCTTTTCTAGATGCACCCCAATAGCTCTACTAAATTCAATTATTAGGGAGGAAGATAGTGAAATAACTATGGGAGCGTAAAATAATGTTCACATAGAGGATGTACCAATTGTTCTAGAATATGATGATTTGTTTCTAGAGGATTTACCTAGACATCCTCCAGAATGATAAATTGAGTTTTACATTGATTTTATTCATGGTTCAAGGCCCATATCAAAGACCCCTTATATAATGGCCGATGTGGAATTAGAGGGACTAAAGAAACAACTAGAGTAATTGAGTGATAAAGGATTTATTCTCCCTAGTGTTTCTCTATGGGGAGCCCCTATTATTTTTGTTTAGAATAAATTTGGATCTATGAGGTTGTGCATTGACTATTGGGAGATCAATGCTATAACAATAAAAAACAAGCACCCCTTACCTGGTATTGATTATTAATTTGATCAAATTCATGGAGCTCAATATTTTTCAATGTTTGAAATTTTAACTAGATATTATCGACTGTGTGTGAAGAAGGAAGAAATTCCGAAGACATCTTTTCGAACCAGGTACGGGCATTATGAGTTTCCAGTAATGCATTTTGGACTGACTAATTCCCCCTCTATTTTCCTGGATCTAATGAATCGAGTAATCAAAGAATATATTGATAACTTTGTAGTCGTATTTATTGATGATAATTTGGTATAATCGAAAAATCTATGAAGATCATGAAAATAAATTATACATTATTCTAAAAATCCATAGAAGAAATGAATTATATGGGTAGTTTATCAAGTGTTAATTCTGGCCTCAGGAAATTTATTTTCTTGGCCTTATTGTCTTTAAGGATGAAATCTATGCTGATCCTTCAAAGACCAAGTAAATACATAAATGGCCAGTATGAAAAAGTATAACTGAGGTATGTAATTTTATTAGTTTAGCAGGTTATTATCGTAATTTCACCCAGAATTTAACCCGATTGGCTAACTAATTAAACAAGATCACACGTATAGGGGATAATTTTGTTTGGAAAAAAGAATGTGAAGAAAGTTTTAAAGAACTTAATAGAATATTAGTCAATTCTTTAATATTGAATATACCTTCATGGAATGATGGGGTTTTTATTTATAGAGATGCTTCAAAGAAATCACTTGGTTGTGTCCTTATGCAGAATGATAAAGTTATTTCCTATACACCATTAAAACAAAAAATTCTTGAAAAAAACTATCCCACTCATGATCTTGAGTTAGCATCTGTAATATTTCCTTTGAATATGTGGAGACACTATCTCTATGGTGAAAATTGGGATATATATACCGATCACAAGAGTTTGAAATATATTTTCTCACAGAAAGAACTCAACATAAGGCAAGGAAGAAGGATTGAACTACTCATGGATTATGATTTCACTATACACTACCACCCGTGGATTCCAAATAAGGTGGAAAATGCTTTGATCATAACGGATCATGGACTTTGGAACAAGATGAGAGTTGAAAGAGATCTTATGTTCATGGATCCAGTAAAGATGAATATGGGAATAATCATGGAAGGTGAAACATCAATACATTTTCAAATGTTAGCCAAAACATATTTACAAGAAATTATAAAAATTTCTTAGATTGATGATAAGGGGCTTCAAAAGAAAATTAATGTTGTGAATGATGGGAGATTTATTGAATTTATATATGATGATGGAATATTGAAATTTAGGAAGAGACTTTGTGTTACTGACATACCTGATCTAAAACAGGAATTTTTGGATGATGCTGATAGCTCCAATTTCCCTATACACCCTAGTAGCACTAAGATGTATAGATATTTGAAGGAAAAGTTTTTGTAGGACAACATGAAGAAGGAAATTTCTTATTATGTGTCAAGATGTATAGTTTTTCAATAGGTGAAGGCTGGAAGAAAATGTCATAGAGGAGTCATGCGAACTCTTCCCATACCTGAGTGAAAATGAGAGATATTATGATGTACTTTTTATGGGGATACCAACGACTCCTAGAAGGAATGATGAAATATTGGTCATTGTTGATCATCTTACCAAGACAACACATTATCTTTCTATAAGAGAAGATTTACCTCTTGAACATTTAGAAATACTATATATTAATTAAGTTATAAGACTTTATGGTGTACCCCTATTGATTGTTTCTGATCATGGTCCTCGTTTCACATCAAGATTCTGAAAAAGTCTTCAGAATGTCCTAGACACTGAACTTCGTTTGAGCATTGCCTACCAACCTCAAAATGATGGAAAATTAGAACGAACAATTCAAGCCTTAGAAGACATTTTGTGATATTTATCACAAGTCTTTGAAGGTATGTGGGATCAATATTAACATCTAATATAATTTTTCTATAATAATAGATTCTATTGAAGTATTCATACAGATCCATATGAAGAGTTATATAGAAAGAGATGTCACAAACCAACTTGTTGGGATGATGTGGGTGAAAGAAAACTGGTAGGCCCATAACTTGTTGAGGAAACAATGGAAAAGTAGAAGATTATCCAAACCCACATCAAATAGGGTCAATGTAGGCAAAAGAGATATGCCGATAATCGAAAGAATGATTTGTAATTTCAAGTAGGAGATCATGTTTTCTTGAATGCATCTCCATGGAAGGGTGTTATACGATTCGGTAAGAAGGTTAAATTAAGTCCAAGGTACATCAGACCACTCAAAATTCTAGAATGAATTTGAGTTGTAGCTTACCATTTGGAAGTGCCTCCAAGTCTCTCCAACATTCATGATGTGTTCCATGTATCACAATTGAAAAAATACATGGCTGGCCCGATGCTTGTAATCACCTATGAAGAAATATAACTGGAACCCGATCTATCTTATTGTGAAGAGCCTATCATTATTTTTGATACTAGAGAACAGGTGTTGAGAAACTGGATGATTTGTTTGGTAAAATTTCTATGTAGAAACCATAATATAGAAGAGGAAATGTGGGAAACCAAGGAACTTATAATGAAGAACCACCTGAATCTTTTTATGAAGTAGTGTTTTAGAAATTTTAAGGATGAAATTATATGAAGGAGGGAAAAATATAACACCCAATATTCCACAATATGTTTTGCATTGAATAATACAATAACTTTCATTATATGAAACTTCGAGTTATTACGCACCACAACCAATCAAACTAGCTGTTATGAATAGTAATACCAAATTTTGAAAATTTTATAAATAATATTTTATTAAAATGGACTTCATTTTTAGATTCCGAATATTAAAATTATCTTAGGGTAAATTTTTGGTATTTTTTTGAAAACATTAAATTTTTGATGAATACTTAAAAAGACTATGTTATTGTTTAAAACCAAATATTTATTTAAATAATTATTTATTTTATTTAAATTTATGTTAAGGAAAAATAGATACATAATACCAAATGTTTGGATTGATTTAATGTATTTTGTTTGAAGTGATAATGTTTTCTTGACTTTCACAAAATCCAAATAGTAAATATTATCAAATTGACATAAATGAGTTTTTAAAACAAATACTATCTTATTAAGTGATGTAATTTTCCTAAATATTTTATGTTTGGCCAAACACTATTGGAAAATAGCACTATACCTACAATTTTACCGAAAACCATGGGTATAGGGAACCCCTATGCCCATGGTTTTTTAAAACCGTGGGAATATGGGTAGTATGAGAACCTATACCCACAGTTTTAAGCAACACAGTGAGAATATGTTTTTAGTGAAGACCTATTCCCACAGTTATGGAAAACTGTGGGGATAAAATAGCTATACCCATGGTTTTGATAAAAACTGTGAGTATAGAATTTTTTTCCAATGCCAATCCCCACGATTTTCAAGAAACCCTGGGTATATGTATTCTTTTCCAAAGACTTATACCCATGGTTTTATAAAACCAGGGGTATATATTTCCCACATTATGGTGGCAAAAAATTCTGCAGGATACAAAAAATATTTGGCGGGAAAATATATACCCACAGTTTTCCCTTCAATACCCACTGTTTGGATTAATATATTAATGTAGATATAAATATATAATAAATCATGTGTTGTATTTGAGTTAGTGAGCCACTTATTTGTGTCACCACTGATCACTAGATCAAATCCCATTGAGCGCATTTTTTAATAGAGGGGGCGAGATTTATATAATAAGATAAAGGTAGATATTTAAATAAAAGATGTCATTGGCTTGGTTGGTTAGTCATTTTAATTATAAACGAGAGAAGAATGATCAAAACCCATGGTCTCCCTTTTTTCTATTATGGTCGTGTATTAATATATTTAGCAGAATATAGATATATATACTTGTAAGCGACATAGGTGGAGTGGTGAGAAGCACAGAGTTCGATTGGAAGGTCATGGGTTCGACTCCTACGGGCAGTTTTTTGTACGATGTTTACCCACGGTTTTAAAGACATGGGTATAAGGCTTAGATAGCATGGCATGAGGCTCTTACACCATGGAAAAAAAATCTATACCTATGGTTGGTATGACCCTGGGTATAGGCTAGGGACCAATCCCGATGCCTTGGTTTCCCATAGTTTTGGGGCCTATACCCAGAGTTTTGAACCATGGGTATAGGTTATTTTTCCAGTAGTGAAAGTACATAAATAATGTTATATATGTCATTAATGAAAAATTTGGGGTTCACATGGTATTTTATAGTAAGTTTATTAACCATTTATTATAATAATACAAGAATACATGGTAAAAGTTAAAAATTTTAACTTAGAGTTAAACATAAAGGATAAGGTTAATATTATGGCCTAAACCAATCTATAACTTATGGTTTGGGAGGTTTTATAACCACCCCCACCTTAGACATGAAATAAATCCGTTTGGAGCCATTATAAACTGAATATTATTGTATAATAAACTAATATTTCAAACTTTTCCTAAATTGACCCTCTCCATTCATATAAAAAGGTACTTCCCCTTCTCTAAAAATCACACCTAAAAAGCCATTTTTGTTAGCCAAACCCAGATAAAATATCTTCCCAACTACCCTAACTTAAACTTAGAGGCCTTACTTTGATCAGAAATCCATCCTAAGGAGCATTTCTGATCCAATCAAAAGGAACCACCTAAAGAAGAGGTGATAATTTTATCAACTCGTTCAAAGTTTTTTTCTTCTTCCACTTCCTTTTTCTTTGTTGTTTCCATACCAAATTAATAAATCAAATAAATTATACATAATGTGATGTTATTATAAATATTTTACAACCTTTTTAATTATTCTATCCATCCTATGAATAAAAAAGTCACCATATGTGCGTACGTACGACTTACCCTCTCCACGTCATGGTATTCAACACTTCATCAATTGTATGGGTATAATAATGAAAATAATTTATGTAAATAATATATATAGTTTGTTAATGAATCTTTATATATTATATACCATCAAAATATATATTATTTAACAATCAATTGAATGGTATTGTCGCTCATTCATCCGTACGGATTACCGTCTCCTCGAACACAATAAGATTCATTCCCCATCACAACCATTCAAGAATAATTTTAATTTTATGATTAAAAATAATGTTTAAGAACATAATATAATTATGGATATGAATAAAATACATCATATCCCTATCAAATATGACTTATGTAATAAAACCTAAAATTAAAAATAAATTAGTTAACACCCGAAACAATGATAATACCAAGATATTATTAACAACACAATATTATAAAATCATATATAATATAATATTTATGTTTGTGGTTCTTGTATAATTTAATAACAATGATTTAAATAATATATAGGTGGTTAATGTACCCTTGACCAAGGAAACATACAAGTTAAGGGTTAATTTTACTCACTCTCTATTATCTGAGGTTGTTTATACGTGAATATCTACTAGGTCCTCTTTGTCATCCACATCTGTGTTTATTAAAAATGTATTTCAAACCATTTTTACTATATACTATACTATGGTTTAAAGTCATTTATACCGTTTTTGACTTTTTATAATTTTTTTTGAAACAAATCTTTCTGTCACATTCCAAATAAGTTACTTTATGATCTTTTTTACTAATTAAGGTAAGAATGTTTTTTAACTTATACGGTGGGTGAATCTATGTTCCGCCATTATAACACCTTCGAGTCTTCCCATACAAAATTATAGGAAAATTTTCCAAATAGGTTTTTTATTTTATAATAATGTGACTTTTAAATGATTTTAATATTTAAAGATATATTTCTCTCAAATTGTTTTGATTTCTTTTATGTCTACATATTTGGATGGATTTTACACTTATTGGAAGTTGATTTATTTGGATACAATCTTCCAAATTGAATTGATGGATTTTTGATATGTTTTTCTATGGATGTGTTATTCAATACCATTAATGGTTTATGGTTAAAGTATTAATATTTTTTATAATAGTTTTAAAAAGAATGTTTATGTTATGTTTCAACCTTTACATACTATGAATACGTTTGACTTAGTAAGTGATGGGTGGAGCCTACTATAGCTCTTAGATGCAACGATAGGTCTCATGAGACAAAGTAGTGTCTTGGCACATGACCTTGAAAAATTTTTATTTTTAGTCTTGGCACAAGCCCTTGACTATGTGGTTATGAGGTCTGACATTTTGAATTCCATCTTTATGAAATTGGATATTGATATTACATTTGATTATTCGACTTGTAGAATATCCATGTGAATTAGTAAATAGAATTATTTGATTTATCTTTTCCATATTATGCTGAAGTTTATGTTTAAAAGTCTTGTTTTTTAGTCTTATATGTTGCCTGAAATGTTTATGCTTATTTATGAAGGTTTCCTCTATATTGTTATCCTTACTGAGCACTTGAGATCACACCATTCTATGATTTATTTTTCCCAGGATGTGAAAAATTAAATTATGACTTACCTTTAGGGAAACTCTATGGGAGATGAATTTGTTTAAAAGAGACATAGTGTTGTTGTTGTTAATTTCATAATGTAATGTAAAACTTATGTTTGTATCTAGTACTTCCAAGGAAACTAAACTAATCGGTCTTTCAGGATTTGATCCCTTGTGATCATGTCAATGTTATGTAATAATGCACTGACTCTGGGTTACTAAGGTTGGGGCATTACAACATGGTTCAATACAACTATGGTATATTTCCCCTTACTGCAATAGTTGTAACAACCAAATATTTCTTCAATAGAAATTAAAATATTATAAATATTTCATAATCACATGAAATCACAAAATAATTAACTACTACGTGCTATGTGACCCTTAAAACATTAGTTTGTCACTTCTGTGATGTGAATTTCAGAAATCTGACATACACGGTTGCGATCAATAAGTATTTTGAGTTCGATAAGGAAAAAAAATTTGGTGAATAGTAACATACCCTTATAAATAGTAACATACCCTTATGAATAGAGATTTACCTTAATGAATAGTAAATTTACCTATATTGGTAAATAAATAATTTTTAAGTGGATATACGATATACCTATTCTTTGAAATAAGTAAATAAATGTTTTAAATCTGTTGTTTTTAGAATAATTAAGATTTTAATTAAATATTAAATTAATCATATTTGATTTTTTTTTTAAAAAAATGGACTTAATTTCTTGATTCTACACATTGAAAAATGTTTAGGGTGAATATTTTGAATTTTTCAAAAATACTGGAGTTTTGGATGAATAATAAAATATGGTAAAATACGGTATATACAAATTATTAGTCAAATAAACTATTTAAGACATCACAAGTAGTGTAATCCTACTTGGTTCATACTCAAATTCATTTATCACTATTCTTGGTCATGGAATCATCAGTATTTCTCGTCTTGAGGGAAATTAATAAACTAATGAATAAAAAATTATGAAAACTCTCCTCTCCTCCACTATAAAACCCCCTCTCACTCCCTCTTCTCTTCACTCCTCTCAAGCCTCGTGCATTTTCCAAACTAGGTCCAAATATACTCCCAACCTCCTCTACCATGTCTAGAGATCCTTGGTCTCATAAAAAGACCAAAACAACTCTCTTAAAAACGCTCTCAAGGATGTTTGGTTTAAGAGGTAAATTCCTCTTTTCAATTCATTGTCTTTCCTTTCAAGTTCATTTTTTTCTATTTCTATTGTTACCTCTACTTATCAAAAAGTTTGTATTACCCCAGTACTATAAATGTACTGGAATGTTTTCATGATAGTGGAATAATTTATCATCATCTATACCTTCTACCTTCTTTTATACTAGTAGAAAGAACACCATCTGAGATGTGTAAATTTTCCACATTCAAGGACGATGGGATTTTGATTTCTATTAGTATTCTCAATTCTGGTCAAGGAAACATTTTTTTTATGGTTAAAATGGATTATTATATACGTTATATACCCTATTTAAGGTTCTGTAATCGTTTTTTACAAATGTTATTAAGTTATAAAGAAAAATGAGTCTGTTATAATCAAAACCCACAATTTAACCAAAACAATTATCATTAAAGATATACATAATAATTCATCCTCCATCCATGTGACTAAAATATATAAATGACTAATAAAACTTATGGATTATCATAGATAATATGAGAGTTCAATTCTACAGATTTACATGAACCCCATTACTTATGAACAAGTGAACTGATTATGAAAATAAAGAAAACGAACATTGTAGAATGAAAAAATGTAATATAATAACTTATCTATAAGGGCATAAATGTACTAAAAATAATAATGATATTCTAAATACATGTCTAATAGGTTATAAAATAAGTAATTAATAAGTATAATTTCATATTACAGGATATTGAGTTCAAGAGTGGAACATGTTTGGAGTTAATGTAAGGGTTTCTCCACCCGAACAACCATTTTCATTCGGGTTACTTTTATTGTCTATTACCTCAATGCAAATCTTGGTTATTATTATGTACTCATCAAAAATTATTTTTGTGGGTTATATATATGTTTAACAACTATAATATCTCCTTATTTTATGGATGGATACACGTTTTAAAATGAACTTTGGAAATTGTTTCCGAAATACAAGCCTGATCCAAGTGAATTTTGTCTAATTCTTACCTATTTTCAAGGGAACTCTATAATCAATTTTTGGAAACCATTATCTTAATAAAATTACTAATTTCATTATTAAAATAC
The DNA here is from genome assembly GCA_963277665.1 of Viscum album. Taxonomy (NCBI): domain Eukaryota; kingdom Viridiplantae; phylum Streptophyta; class Magnoliopsida; order Santalales; family Viscaceae; genus Viscum; species Viscum album. The sequence goes on along the minus strand of OY728155.1, from coordinate 231,845,517 downwards.
CATCATACTCATCTTATTGTTTTATATAAATATTTTTCCAAAAGAACTCTTCTTCTCCAAGTAAAAGAGTATTTATCTCAAGATTTACTCGAGGATTTTATAAGAGTCTCTTCATCTATTTCAACACTCTTATTGATTATTATATATTATTGGGATTAGTATACCATGTTATCATACACACTATTTAATTTAATGGTTTATGATTACTTTGGATGTGGATGTGCTATCTTTAATCCATTCCCCAATTTACCCTAAATAGTTAGTGTTTTTGTATAACGTTTGGGGAAAGTTATTTTCATTTCATATATTAATTTACATCTAACTATATATTTTGTTTATGTTTATCACAATTCATATAAATAATAAATTTTATGTAGTATGTGTCAGGTGGGGCCCACTATATCCCCTCGGTTCATTGGTAGGACTCAAGAGACAAACTGCAGTCTTGGTACAAGGCCGTGGAATAATTATTATTTATATTCTTGGTAGGAGGCCTAGATGGTATGGTTAGGTTGTCCCACATTATGAATTCCCTCATTAAGAAAATAGAATTGATGGTTAATGTGGTTATTCGACTAGTATAATAACCATGATTATGTTATGTTATTGTAATATTTACTCATCTCATTTTCTACCATATTATGTTCAAGTTTATTTTTAGAGGCTTGTGTTTTAAATTATTCACCATGTCTAATTTTTATGATATCTTATACTTTATTTTTTACCCTTTCAGAGAATTTTATCTCACCCCTTCATTAGGTTTCATTTTCTCAAGACATGAATAAGTTTATTATGAATTACATGCTTAAATAACCTAGGATTTATGGATGTTGTCAAAGGAGTTTATATGTTGTATTTCTTTTGAAGTTTTAATGTTTAACTTATGTATGACTCTTGTTTCCATTAATACTAAACTACTCAGTCTTTAGAGATGTTTATTACTTGATTTTATTCCAATGTAATCAAATAAGGCACTGGGAAACTAGGGTCGAGTCCTTATAGTTGGTATCAGAGAAGTTTAGTAGAAAACTTGGAAATTAGATTTAGAAAACGTAGATTAGGGAAGAGTCCCTAAGAAAGTAGTTGAGGATAAACTTACATGGAAATCCTAGTATTTTGTTAAGGAATATATTATGTGGATATTTCAGGAAATACATCCCTGTGAGGATACGAGCAGGTAGAAGCGGCTCTAGCACAGATGTACCTAGGAGTGAAAGCTCTGACAAAGAGTTTGGGGAATGACTTGGGGTATCCTGGTACATGAAAATGGGCCCTGAAACACTCTTGGTTACAACAATCTCACGGGATATGCTTACGATAATTCATATTTTCTTTATAATCCATTATGAAGGATTTAAATGTAAAATTTTCCACAATGAAAACATTTTTGTGATTATAGGATTAGTCATGTGTAGGATTTCAATTTATGCTATGTATTTTGTTAAGTTAAGATTAAATTTTTTTATTCATAACCTAATCTAGTGTAATCCATTATCTAGAGATGCTGCCTAGTGGAAGGAATGGGAACCACATGAATGCACGTGTTCCTAGTAAGTATTTATCTCTGACGCAAGATAATTATGTTGGCTCTGGTGCTGTGACTGGTGCTGAGCAACTCATATCTATACAGGGACAACTTAATATGGTTATGAATAATAACCTTACCCATATAGATAATCTAGATCCACAATTTGGAGGGGATATGTTCGATTGATTTATGCGACAACAACCTATATAATTCAATGGGAGTACAAACCCATTTGTAGCAGAGCAGTGGATATGTTCCCTTGAGAAGATATTTCTCTCTTTGGGATGAAAAAAAAGAGAGAAGGGTTTCATGGCAGTTATCATCTAACATGAGACGTGGATCAATGGCGGTCGTTAATAAAAAACACAAAGGAGGAGAAAAAAATAGAAGATACGAAATGGAGGGATTTTAAGGAAATATTTTTAGGTAAATATTTCCCTCATGAACAATGATCAGATATGGAGAGGAAATTCTTGAATCTGAGGCAGATGGAGGATGAAAATGTTGCGAAGTATGAAGACAACTTTACAAGGGTGGAAAGGCATGCTATGAACTACATACATAATCCATGTAACACAATTTATTGATTATTTTATGGTTAAAAACCATTCGTCTGAAGGTCTCTAGTATACCAATGTTTCTCATCATAAGAAGATATAGTATCAAGTGCTATCAAGATAGAAATTGAATTCTCTAAGTCTTATGACTTTAAGGGAAAACAGGAGAAGAAGAAGGCTGCTGAAAATTCTGGGAAAGGAAATAAGGAAATGGGGAAGAAGGGAAGAGTTGAATTTCAATCATGCAATAATTGTGGGAAGAAACACCTTGGAACTTGCCTGAAGGGAATGAGAGTATGTTACAAGTGCTGATAAAAATGCCACATATCTCAAGATTTCAAGGGGAATAAATAAGCTACCAATATTATATGCTACAATTTTAGGGATACAGTACATTATGCACATGAATGTTCTAAGTGTCGTGGAAATGTTCTTCAAAGATGGAAAAGGGAGAAAGGCCAATATTATGAGGGTACAAGTGCGGAGGTTGATTTTTCTAACAATGTGGTGGAAGGTATATTGATTGATTCATTAAACATAGCCAATGCTTTATTTAATTCTGGATCATCACATTCATTTATAACTTCCTAGTTTTTCAAGAAAATTAGACATGTCCAATTCGATTTAATAAAGGAGTTATAAATCAAAACACCTAGTGGATTGATCATTACAACAAAGGCGCATCGATTAGTCCCCCTTATGACACATAAACATGATTTAGTTGTTAACCTTATTTTCATACCAACAGTTGACTATGATATAATACTTTGTATGAATTGGCTATCTAATTATGATGTGAAGAACTATGTAAAGAAGGAAGTTACAATTTTTTAGAATGGTGTTGAATCCCTTATTTTAATATCAGAAACCACACCATAAGATTATCATATAGATCCCCCCCAGTAGTACAACAGAATTCAATTATTGGGGATGAAGGGAATGAAATAAATAGGGGCGAGGAGAATAATTTACAGATAGAAGGAGTACTTATTGTGCAAGAATATGTTTACATGTTTCTAGAGGATTTACCTGGACATCCTCTAGAGCAAGAAATTGAGTTTTCCATTGACTTAATTCCTTGTTCAAGGCCCATATCAAAGACCCCTTATAGAATGTACACTGTGGAGTTAGTGGAACTAAAGAAACAACAAGATAATTTGAGTGATAATGGAATTATTTGAACTAGTGTATCCCCATGGGGATCCCTAGTCCTCTTTGTCAAGAAGTAAGATAGATTCATGAGGTTGTTCATTGATTACAGAGAAATAAATGCTATTACAATAATGAATAAGTATCCCCTACCATGAATTGATGATTTATTTGATCAACTTCATGGATCCCTATATTTTTAGTAGATTGATCTTCGATCTGGATATCATCAGTTTCTTGTGAGGAAGGAAGACATCCCAATAATAGCAATTCGAAGTATGTATGGGCATTATCTGTTTACTGTAATGCATTTTGGACTAACTAATTCACCACCTGTTTTCATGGATCTCATGAATATTGTCTTCAAGGAATATCTTGATGATTTTTTAGTGGTGTTAATTAATAAAATCCTGGTATACACTAAAATCCAAGAAGATCATGAAAATCACTTGCACACTATTCTGAAGACACTTAGAAGAAATAAATTATATATGAAGTTTAGAAAGTGTGATTTTTGTCTCCAATCAGTCTATTTTCTGAGCCAAATTGTCTCTATGGATGTAATATCTATAGGTCCTATAAAGACAAAGGTTGTGCAAGAATGGCCTACTCCAATGAACATAACATAATTACATAGTTCTATTGGTTTAGTGGGTTATTATCGTCATTTCATTCAGAACCTCACCTATTTAGCTAACCCAATGACCAAACTCACATTAAAAAGGGTTAAGTTCATATAGAAAAAGGAATATAAAGAATTTTTGGTAGAATTGAAGAGGAGGTTAGTGAATTCTCTGATCCTAAACCTACCATCAGGGAATGATGGGTTTGTTATCTATAGCGATACATCAAAGAAAGGACTTGGTTGTGTCTATATACGGCATTATCGAGTGATTGACTATGCAACTAGGAAGCTAAAAATTCATGAACAAAACTATCCAACACATGATATTGAGTTATAAGCGGTAATCATTGCTCTAATGATTTTGACACATCACCTCTATGGAAAAAATGGGAGGAATATATAGATCAGAAGAGTTTGAAATATATATTCTCACAGAAAAAACTCAACATGAGACAAAGGAGATGGATTGAACTAATTAAATACTATGATTGTACAATACACTACCACACATGGAAGGAAAATAAGGTAGCATATACTTTGAGTAGAAAGGACCATAGAATTCTGAACAAGATTAGAGTTGAAAGAGATCATATATTCCGGGACCTAGCAAAGATGGATATCACAATTATCTAGGAATTTAACACATCACTAATTTTTTAAATAGTTTGAAAACCTTCTATAATGGAAAGGATAAAATGTTCTGAGGTTGATGATAATGAGTTTGAAAAGAAAATTAAATTTTTAAAAGATGGGATGATAACTGACTTCTTATATGAAGGTGGAATTTTGAAATTCAGGAAGAGACTTTGTGTTCCTGCTATTCCTGAGCTAAAGAGGGAACTATTGGATGATGCTCATAGCCTTAATTTCTCTATACACCCAGGTATCACAAAGATGTGTCTAGATATCTGAGAAAACGTTTGGTGGGACAATATGAAAAGGGAGATTGCTGAATATACATCCAAGTTTCTAGTATGTCAACAAGTGAATACTGAGAGAAAAAAGTATAAGGGGATTATGTAACCACTCCCCATACCAACATGGAAGTGGGAGAAAATCACCATAAACTTTTTCACTGGACTTCCAAGGACATCTAGAGGAAATAATTCTATATGGGTCATTATGGATCGTCCTATAATAAAATCTCACTTTATCACAATTTGAGAGGACTTCTCATTGGATCAACTAGCACAGATTTACATCAAAGAAGTGGTAGGGCTGCATGGAGTACCACTATCTATTGTATCCGACCATGATCATAGATCCACCTCAAAGATTTGGAAAAGTATCTGACATTCTTTATGCACTAAACTAAACTTCAGTACGACCTATCATCCTCAAACTGATGGCCAATCAGAGAAGACTATTTCGACACTGGAAGAAAAGTTTATAGCATGTTCTATGGAATTAAAAGTATATGGGGCTAATGTCTTCCACTGGTTGGATTATACTAAAAAAATAGTTTCCACTTGAGCATCCAAATGGCACCATATAAATCCCTTTATGGGAAAAGGTATAGAACACCGACATTTTGGGATGAAGTCGGTGAGCGTAAGATGCTAGGACGTGAAATGGTCGAAGAAATGATAGAGAAGGTGAAAACCATTCAACATCATATCAAGGTAGCCCAAAGTCGACAGAATATTTATGTGTATAACCGTTTACAAGACATTGAATTAAAGGTTAGAGACCTATTATTTCTATGCATATCTCCATGGATGAAGGTCATGAGGTTTGTGAAGAAAGAAATTTAAGACCCAGGTATATCGGCCCCTTCTAGATCCTTGATTGAGTCAGAGATGTGGCTTATCGACTGGCACTTCCACCTACCATGTCAAAAGTACTTGATCTCTTTCATGTATCCCTCTTAAGGATGTACATACCTGACCATTCACATGTACTCTCTTCAGATGTGGTACAATTGGAGGATTATATTTCTTATGAGGAGCAGCTAGTGAAAATGTGGGATCATAGAGACAATATTCTATGCAACAGGACTACTCATCTAGTCAAGGTACTATGGAAAAACCATAAGTACGAAGAGGCAACATGGGAATGGGAGGAAGTAATGGAGGAAAATTACCCCCACCTATTTTGGTCTAGATATTAAAATGAAATTTCGAGGGACAAATTTTTGAAGGGGGGAAGAATGTAATGACCCAATATTTCTTCAATGGAAATTACTTTCTTATAAAAATGTCATTGTTTTTGACACTTTTTTTGGGGTGTGCGCGTCCATCCATGGAGGATGCACAACTATTTCCCCACATTCCCGCTATCCAAAGGTGGGCATCATCCATTCATGGTTCAGGAATGTTTTCTCATTGATCGAAATGGGATGATGGGATTTTGGTTACTCCTTTCATGGATTCCTCCTTGGAACTCGTCACCTAGTCAGAGTATCCCCTATAGACTAAGACATTGTTCGTGAAACCCTTCCCAGTGCCGTGTTTTCATGGAATCATGTTAATTACACTTCTTCTTTCGGGACATTCCAAGAGGTACGGTTAGGGTAGCAACATTAAGTTTGGGGTAGTAGTTATATTGGACATCACTGGCATGTCTGGACGCTGGAACACTAGTGCATATGGGTTTTTACCCCTTATTATAGGGCTTCTAGAGGGCATGGAAGCCCGAGTAATCCCACTTAGAATGCATGGAATTATATTAAATATGCATGCATATAAGGTTTTCCTCAACATCCTATGTTTAACAAAGGGTATGCCGCAGGTTTAACGTCTAGAGGAGATGGATCAAATAGATTAGAACACTGACTAGAGTGGATTAGATGGGTGCAACCCCTTAATGGAACACTAATTTTGGGGCTAATGCATGATTAGATACCCGATTATTGTTAAAAGAAATGGGGAATGTGGGGGCATGATCCCACCGGGATATGGTGGCCTAGGTATGATTCTGGATGGTTAATAGATAGTTAGGTGGAGTGGATAGAGACTGAGATGGAGTCGACTTGAGGGAGACAATGATGTTAGGCTTAAGCCTCTAAGATACCTCCAATATATCCCTGTGGTAGGGAGTCAAAGTCTACGTAGTTCATCTGAAGATGGATTACCATCGATTGGGGACATCAATGGATTACTGTCGTATGGGGCTGACAACAGCTTACCATTGTGTGAAGGTCACAATGGCTTACCACTGGCTGGAGGTCGCAATGGATTACCACTAGATAGGGGTCCCAAAGGCTTACCGTTGGATGGGGGTCGCAACAGATTACTGCTGGATGGGGGTCGCAATGGCTTACTGCTAGATGGGGTTCACAATGGCTTACTACTAGAAGGGGGTCCCAATAGATTACCAAATATTGGGGTTTCAATGGCTTAATGATTAATGTGGTTGCAGCGGCTTAACGCTAGATGGGGTAGAACCTCATAGAGGCTTCCTACATACCCTCTCTAGTAGATAAGAATCAAAGCCCACATAGTTCAGGATGGTGGATGTAGTTTAACATCGTACTTGACGAAAAGGGAGGATGTAGTTTAACGTCCTGTGGGATGAAGGTGATTCGACATGAAGGGGGTCGAAACCAATGGTTGTTGTACTTAAACCTTAGAGAGGCTTCATACGTACCTTTCCTTGTAAGGATCAAAACCTCGTAGTTCAGGTGTAGTGGGAACCGACGTGATGGGGGTCAGAACCAATGGATGGTGGGATTGAACCTCAGGGAGGCTTCCTATGTAAATTTCTCTGTCAAGGAACAAATACCTCATAGTTTAGATTGGTGTTTGGTGAACCAATGTGATGATGGTCATGACAAATGGGGGTTGGGCTTGAACCCTAGTGAGGCTTCCTACGTACCTTGCATTGGAAAGGATCAAAGTATATGTAGTTTAGGTAAAGGTGTGGGATATACACTCTAGGAATCCCATAGAGGATTTCATGGTCGATGCTCACTCTAAGCCCACATGATCCATGCTTGGTTTGAGAAAAAAGTGGTAGAAGAGACCGGATGATCACATCGTTAAAGTTGTGTCTTTGGGAAGTGGATTGGGGATTACACATATTTATAATCCCAATGAGTAAACAAGGGATTATGCGTGGTCTGTGTCCTAGGGGGGGGGGATATTGGGACTTACTCTAGGATGGAGGCCCAGGTGGTGACAAAGCCCAAATGGAGAGGGATTTGGCACCGAGGAAGAGAGGAGGGGTAGTGGTGCTACCTCCTGCATGAAAATCTAGGGGATTACTCCAATGTGGTTTCCATTTCCCTAAGGAATGAAACCACCCTAATAAAGAGGATCTAATTCCATTTGTAGAATTATCTCACTCTCGTGGAGACCAATGGGCATAGATAATGTTCAAGACAGAGCACCCCATGTGTAATGAAAGGGGCGAGGGCACAGTTTATCATTATGTGCTGAGGATGATGGCGCTTGGTAGTTTAACTTCCTACAGCTCGGATAAGGTGGGTTCACTCTGAAACCCTAGGACATACATAACTGATACCTCCCGCCCCTTGGGGAAGGGAAGGAATCAATAATGCCATGGTGAGGGGTGTTATGTAGTTATCCATTGAGGGGTCTATGTTAGCATGGCTATGTGAAGAAGAAATAGCCTTTAGCAAGCCTATGCGAAGAAGCATGAGGCGAATCAACACAATGGGATGCACCACCCAAGGGACCTTGAAATTGCTTCATGAAAACCAGAAGGGCCACATGGGAAAAGGAGTTGTAGAGCAGAGGGATTCATAGGTAGAAGCCTTGTGAAGCTCTGGTGCTCCATACAATGGAGGGGCTTTGCAAAGGGGTGTTCTTTGCGAAGTGAAGTAGCCAGACCTAGGCATATGGAATATGTGTGTATGGAAGGTTCTTGGTGAAGTGGAAAGGAATTATTAGAAAACTGATTCATGAAGGAAGGGAACCTTGAGAAGCGTAGCAGTGTGAAGCAATGCACTTCACAAAGCATTGTGACTCTTCCTTAGTATGCGGGTCACATGTGCATGAAGGGTACTTCATGAAGCATAAGTGCTCTGTGAGGTCCTTAGTCCCTTTGGGGATCTCCTTCCTCCACGGAGGCCCATGGGATCTACGAAGGGAATCCCTCTTTGAAGAGGGGTATAAATCATGCAAAGGGGAAGGCACTTCGTGATGAAAAAGTACCTTGAAAAGAATATGGTTCACAAAGCAGGGATTTCTTTGCGATAAGGGAGTCCGGAAGGTGAATGGTCGGAGGATCCACCCTTTGGGCTTGAGGGGAGACCAATATTTATAGTCAAGAGGCGCCGTGAAGCATAGCTCTCTTGGCATGAAGACGGAGCTCGCTCTGCTGTGGGTTCTCGAATGTTAGAGGGGTTCACTGAGCATACCACCTCCTCACTCCGCGGTGGGTTCGCGAATGTCATAGGGGTTCATAAGTAATCTCACCTCCTTGATTCATGGCGGGTTCACGAATGTCACTGGGGATAATGGAGAATCTCTCCACCTTGCTCTGTGGAAGTTCCTCAAAGTAGGATCTTTGCACCGGCTGTGGTTCTACAGGGCTCCGTGAATGAGCTTCGTGAGGCAGACCCCAAGGGTTTCCTATTTTTTTCTTCTTCCAAAATTTTGGCACCAAAAAATGTCCCCAAACCCCCCCTAAGACATGAATCCAAGGAGAAATCAACGGTCCAAGTCTGAGGGTCAATCACCGAAATCCCTCAGTTGATCGCAAACCTATCTCTCAGAGGAGGCTCATGAAGTAGAGAGGCGACTGGTAGGCCAAGTGTGCTATGAAGATCAATGTGGTTGGATGTGCCGCGAAGAGCTAATTGTCCTCTACGATAAATAGAGGTGCTGGAATCTCTTTTTTCCATTTTCTTCTTCGCGTTTTTGGTATTTTTCACTCCTGATTTGCGAATCTCCATGTACTTCGCGTTTTCTCTCTGTGAATCAGGCCTTCTGCTTCACGACGCACAGTGAATCATTGATTCCGCGATAGTGCACTCTGCGGCAGGCATCCAATTGTTGGTGCAAGGCTTCATGATTTTGTTACTGGGATCATGCTCTATGAGCATGTTCTACAAAAGAGCTCCACGAAAGGGATTCATGAACTAGAATGAAAAGTGTCCAAATCTTAAAAATGGAATGTATCACCAAGAGGCTACCAGGGGGTATTTGCAAACACTATCCAAAGGGAGGAGATGGAAAATAGATTGGTCTTAGCGAACATGGTACGTATCCATTCTAACCATGGTTCATTGGTGGAGATGCATTCGTAAAGCCAAATGAACTATCTGTTGTGTAAGAGGTTTTCTTTATATGGATTTGGGTTGAGGGATGGAATCATCATTCATGAACCAAGTAGAGACGAGCTGACTTACTGGTTCAGGAGCACATCATGCCAGCGCTAGTGGTTTGGGGTGGTTGACGGCCATACCAGGGAGGACTTCACATCTATTATTGCTAATTGTCTGTAAAATCATCTGAATAATTCTGACAGGAAGGAATTGCAGCCAGAAACACCCCCCCTCTGTACTAGATGATCTTGAAGGCAGCCCTGAGGAACCCAGGGAAGGGATGGTCCGATGAGTGGGATCTACTACAAGGAGGAAACTTTACCTATGTCTAGGCCTAGGCCTACTAGGTAGGTGCGTCGTGTGAAGAGTTTGGGGAAGAGATGAGAAGAGTGGGCCTATATGAGGCAACTTGGGCCTCCTTATTGCATATCTATCAACCAAAGCAGCTGATGCCAGAGTTGTTGAGAAGGTGGTCATCAAAGACCAATACCTTTAACTTACACCACCGGGAGGCTGGAATCAGTTAATAGGATATGCATTATATCTCATGGGTCTTGATACTGTGGGAGATGTGTGATGAATTTCTCCCCGTTATGGGTGTGTGGGAGGATTTGGAGCAAGTTCTGTTGCTGGGAATGGAATTGATAGAGCTAGTGCCGAGAGAGGAAAAAGAATATATGAGAGACATCCACTATAGATGGTAGTTCAATATGTTTCTGAACTTCCTGAAAGACAAACAGTTTCCAGTGATGAATCAAATAAGCCTGAAGGGGGCTCAACGGGTATAGGAGCACTCGTACTGGTGGCTCCTAGAGGAAAGCATGTGGAAAACCTGGGGATTCAGTGTCAGTACTGAGTAGTAACCAGTAGTTAGGTTTTCTGCATTCATTACAGCTCTCATCAATGGTTGGATCCTCTCGGTGACAGATACGAACATGGGTGTGCGACCAAGCACATTTATCATGGTGTCCATGTTGGCGATAGGAGGGTTGGTCATCCTTAGAATTTCTATACTCACCAAGTGGTACAAGATACTATGGAATATCAGCAAGGGGAAGAGGCCACAGAGGATATGAGGGTTGTTCTACCTTCTGTATGGGGGACAATGGTGCACGGGGGGGGGGGGGGGGGTTATGAATATAAAAACCCCATCTCCCCTCTAGAATCAAACTTCCAACCCATCCATATTGAGCGTCGTAGGGAGATTTCTATACAATTTGGTGTTTCAGGCCGTACTGAACCATCTCTGGATGGTAGAGGAGTTAAACATTCATCTATTCCCACTACCAACAAGTGCTTTCACTAATTATGTCCGAGGAACGAAAGATCACATATCCTATCTCGTGGCCTTTTGAGGTGGAGTCCTGGTGGCCAGAGTAGACCATGGGCCTCTCTATGAGCCATACTCCCTACACCAATTCGCTAGGAAATTTCGGTGTATGGAGCGACTAGCCCCATATGTCTATTCAATGGTGTTCCACGAGGAACATCCATGTGTGATGAGACAGATGTGGCTCATGTTCATACAGAAATACATGAAGGTGTAGAATGAGATTCCTCCTCCCACCGCCATCTTCGAGTTGGTGAAAGTGTACGTCAAATGCTGGGAGGTGGCCTACCTGAGGGAAATGCTGAAGAGGCCAACTGTTTGGGATGGTGAGGGTGTGCCTCCCCAAACTTGAGGCTGGGGCCAGAAGGAAGAAAGGACATCCTACGATGGTAGGGCTATTAGGGCTGTAAGGCCTGCACCGTCTGAGGTGGAGATTGTGACAGTGGATCCAATATTGGCAGCAGACTCGGTGGTCCTTGAAGATTAAATTTATTCAGAGGGGTGGCCACCGAGGGGATTCTATATAATATCCACTCATGCACTGGGTAAGTGACTGCAACGCATAGACATGCCAGAGAATACTATCTTTCTGGAGGCCTAGGAAATATGGGAAGTTAATAGGCACTTCCTCTGCCTGTCTAAGATGTGGCATCACCTGAACCATCTTGGGATGGAATTTCTAGGGATATTCCCTATCAGGGTCAGCTTTGCGGTGTCCCAGGTGGAGGCCAAACAATACCTTGTAGAGCTGGAGGAATTTGTGCTCTGCCGGGGTGCCCCACCTCCAATGACAGACCGGGTGAAAGTGTTGTTGGATCAAATTTCCCCTCTGTAGTTGCTGACTACTGAACCGAGGGAGCGCTTCCCTCTTCCGGAAGAATCGGACGAGTCCTCCTGGGGGTAGGATGTCGGTAGAGGGAGCCCATTGGAGGAGGGTGAATTTGGTGATCATGACCCGGATCATGAAGAAATTACAGAGGCCCTTGAGAAAAAATATCAATCCCCTTCCTTAGGGTTTGCTTCCAGGCCATTTTGGAACCCTCTCTAATGTTTAAACTATGCATGAGAGCCTCATTCACAGAACCCATTCTAGTCCCTCAATGGGTGAAGATGCAGGGCCTTCAGAATCCATGCCCATGGCTATGGTGATTAGTGAATCCGACTTAGCTAAGTTATTCAAGGTGGCTCCCCCAGAGTTTTCAGACATCCCTATATTATATAGAGGGCCACGTCTTGGGGTCCCCACAACAACATACTATGAATGAGACCAAATGTTTTACCTCTATAAGTATCCTTCACAAAATTCATGACTACCACTCATTGACCAGGCTAACGGAATATATACCATTTTGGTATGCGCAGTCCTTCAAATGGCATGTGATTCCTTGGTGAGGTTGATTGGTACTTCTGGAAGTGCCTTTCCTAGGGGAACACAGGTGGTCGTGGAGGCAGATATCCAGACCAACCAAGTTGCGGCACTCCAGATCACGGGTGGGACTATTGGTAGGGTTGTTCCTGAGATTATTTAAGTGGGATATGATGATGAAGACTGTTCAGACATCCTGAGTCCTGCCATACCTTATCAAACACTAGATGCGGACCCTACTATTGAGTTCTTGGGGGCATTCCCTATGTACGAGCCTTCCATCCCTTCAGAATGGGATGAAACAACCTCTGATGAAGATGATACCAAGATTTTATATCACTAATTATGGAAGTTGATGAAGCGCTTTATCGATGACACCCCTCAAGCACAATGGATAGAACGTATGGAGAAACATCATTCGTGACTGTGCAAACAATGCGCTGAGGGAGTATATTCCCATCATCCTCACATGCTCGTCCGAGATCACATGGAGGAGAAGATTCGAGAGTATTATTATGGCCTTGGTGTGGGTTGTAAGTGGAGAAAATTAGTGAACATTAAGAGGCTTCAGGAGGCTGAAAATGAGATTCAGTGGATGCAAGCCCAAGCAGATGAAAACTTTTCTCTCTTCAATGCATAGCCGGAGATTATATCATGGATGAATGCCAAGTTGGTAGAGGCCAAAGAGAAGATGAAAAAAGACTCTTCTGAGATGGATATTATCTAGAGTGACGAGGATTAGGCTCAGGCTACGGCTAAATGATTGCACCCCATTGCTTTCAAGGAGGAGTAGGAACCAAACATGTGGCAACAGATCTTGGACGCCACAAGCTAGAGGGTGGCAGAGCTGCAACATTACTTTGATAGGGTCAACCCATCCATAAGAGGGGTCGATCCTCAGGTACTATGATGTTTGTAACATTTGAACCCAATTTCACCCTTAGATTATTTTATGCTAGATATATTACTGAGTTTTGTTATTCATTTGGTTTATTTCATTTTAGTTATATTCATGGATCATATAGTGATCAGTCCCTAAGATCACGTGGCTTGGACCTGATGTGAGAAACAACAGATGACCAATTTATCATTCCACATGAATATAAGAGTGGTAACCAAGATTTGAGAATCTGGGGTTTGAACGAACAATCCAAATTTCTGAGAAGAAAGAGATAGTCCCAACTGGAGGATGAAGCTCTCAGAACAGACAAATCTTCACTTTCACAATGCGCGCTAGTGGACGAGCAGGGTAACTCTAGGGGCATTGAAATTAATCCGAACATAGGAGAGAGGAAGGTGTGAATCACGATATCCAAAATTTAGAACACTGTAGGGATGGCGTGACAATGAAGAATAACTATTGACCATGTTAAAAACATAGTATCCTCATTGCATTATCATGATATGGGGATAACAAATGAGGTCCGATCGCTGACCATGTTCAAAACATAGGGCTTGAATCTAAATGTCTTCCATTAGTCTTCCAAATCATTGTCCCAGGATAGTAGGTGAGCCATAGGCCAAGAATCCATACTATTAGGGGGTTTCTTTAGATGTGAAAGTCGATGAGGTTCTGAATAAAGGGCACGCAAAGCGTGGAGTGTGGTGTGATGGGTTGTTTGAATGGAGTCCAAAACTCTTAAAATTATGTCACTATGGTGAAGGCACTTTAGGTGGGCCCATCGGTCTGATCAGGGATCATACCTACTTCTGAACAGGACCTCTCGTGTAAGGACCTGGAATGATATGTAGCTTTACGACTTACAGAGAGGATGATGCACATAGCTTAAAGGTCATACTTCTTAGACCAAGATCAGGGATGAGGGGGCATAAGGGTTAATGAACCTAGTTTTGGGACCAATGAGAAATTCCTAGGAATTCCTTCGTATCCCATGAGGATAGGAATCAATACATACTTAGTTCTAGGAATGGAAATGTAAGATACCAGTTCTAGAGATAATAAGGTTATGCGGGTCTGGCCCTAGTACCAAAAGAAGCGACTTTTGAGAGATCTTGTTTGTCATTTAGGATGAATGAGTGTTGTTTATCTGTGAAGCGATGGACCTAGGATAGAAAGTACAGACATCACCACATGAATCCATCTATCTTCAGTAATTGAAAAATGGTATGGTGTGTGATCGATACCAAAAATTATGTCCCCTCGAATGAGGACACCATGATGCAGTACTATTTCTTATCGTGCGTCCAGGATGGTAATGAAATAGTTTAGGGTCTTGGGATGGGACCAACCATGAATTTTAACATCGTGTAGTATAGACACAATATTGTAAAGTCTTGTGGGACTAAGAAGCAAAGTTTAAATTCATATGGCTCAGACATAAAGGGAATGTGCAAGATGTGATAAAGAATACCAAATGTGAATGAAAACATAATCCCATAGCACACCACACACAATTCCTAGGAAGAAACCTCGAGCCGAGGAGGCCATAAAAGGTTAGAGAATGTGGGGTAGGAGGTAAGAGGGACTAGCTCCTTAACGGGGAGTACGTGATTCGGGAATTGTAATCCTAACATGAATGAATGCATAATCCCACAGATGCCACATCATGTTGTCCTACAAGAGATGGGGCCTAGAAGGAATAACAAAACAGATAAATTAGTGGAACTCGAGCTGGACCCAAAGTCGAGATGTCTGAGCATTCCTACGTATCCCATGGGAATGGAAATCAAGCAATACATAGTTCTAAAAGAGATATTTGTTCATGGTCTTTGAGATTAGACTGAGGAGAAGAGGAATCCTTCTATGTAAGAACGAACCTCAATCCGATCCCTAAGCCCATGTGAGTAAAACTAAGTGTGGGAAACAAGCGAATATGAGTTTTTTTGTTGCAATACCTGGAATACAAGCCCAAGGGAAGTATGTGTGGAGCCTCGAATGGCTCCTTACACTGGCTTTGTCCTCCTAACATGAAAATGCACACCGAGGGATAGTACCCGAAGGGTTGGAATTTCACTTGGACAAAATGGGGTGGAAAATGATGTGAATCGTGTAACCGACATTTAAGTCTTGAAGGGATTGGTTTGACAAAGAAGGATAACTATTTACCATATTCGAAATAAAGTATCCCTATCATGTTAGCTGAAATGGGAACAACAAATGAGCATCGACCGATGACCATATTCACAACGCAAGACATGTATTGATTTATTATCTAAAACCATCATGGATGTTGGACCGTAATGGTAGGAGGGCCCTTAGGCCTAATATCTATGCCATATGGGGGTCCCTTAGGATGTCAAAGATAATGGGAGCCCAAATGAAGTGGAACAAGAAGCCTAAAAAATGGGTGAAATCATGTCCAGGAAGATTCCGACACTCCAGGATCTATACCAGAGTACTCAAGGGCCCATTGGTGAATCACTAAAGAGGGCCAAGGGACCTGAATTAGAGGAATCCAACTCAAATAGAAGATACTAGGGAAAGGGAGTGAAGGCCACTTAGGAGAGAGAGTTATGCGGCGTGGTTGTTATAAACCCAACATGAATGGGGACATTAGCCCATACCACACCGTATACCCCTCTCTTGGAAGAATGTAGGCCAAAGGGCCAAAATGATAGGGAGGTTTCTGAGAGATGGGGCTAGACTCGAAGACTAGGATTTTGGGAGATCCTACATATCCCATGAGGATGGGAATCAAGTCGCATGTAGTTATGGAATAAGGGTTACTAGTAGTTTATCGTCATGCAGCAAGGACAAAAATAAGGGAAAGATACCCCAACGAGGGACATTTACAACATGATGAGTAACTTGACGTGAATGATGACATAATTCTATAACACACCATAAAATACTAAGAGGGAACTTGGTCCAGGGCTCCGAAAAGGCCTAGGGACCTAAGGCTAGGCCATAGATAGAATGTCATAGCTAGCTTGCAGTTTAACGTCATGCAGTGTGGATGAGGTGACCTTTATTTAATGTCATAGATATCAAACCACATATTCCTAGTTTAATGTCTTATGTGTGTGACAGAGAAGGTGAATCGTCATGCCTATGGAAGAACACAAAGCATAAATGATGATAGAGGACAACTATTGGCCATTTTCCCAACACAGAATCCACCCTTGTGTGACCGGAGTTCAGGGCAAACAATTTAGCATCAACCGTTGACCATATTTGCAACACAATACTTGTATCAATTTTCCGATCGCAATCCTCAAGGACGTTATCTCATAATGGTAGTAGGGCCCTTAGGAATAACATCCATTCAATTTAGGGGTCATTTTGGATATAGAAGACGATGGAAACCCAAATTATGGGGGTCACATAGCATGGAGGGGCCTACACTCATGGAAAGGGTGATAAACTGATGGATGTATCAAGGGGACATGTGTGGCATGGAAAAATTTCCAAACATTAATGAGGATGTGAGTCCATACCACACCACAAAATTCTAAATTAGAACATGGACCATGAGGTTTGAAATGGCTGAGGGACCTGAGGCTGGGCACCCTGGCCAGTTGTAGCCATATGGACACTCATGCAGGTATTGCCTTATCATAGCTCCTAAATCCACAAGAGTATGCTCGGTGCAGGAAAAAAGGAGTAGGATTTGGATCTCCCCATCACATAAGGGACCACCAGCTAGAATCACACTCCTTCTCAAGGAAGAACGTGTTTTGGAGAGACGGATGAGCATAATAATACACTGCACTCTATGTTTGGGACATATGGGGGTGGTGACAACGATAAAGGATGGTTGTTGACCAGATTAAAAACATAGTATCTATATCGTGTAACCTGAAATCAGAACAACAAATGAGTGTCGATCACTGACTATATTCACAATGAGAAAATTGTATCGAATTGTTTTCCAAAATCCATGATGGAGTTGGCCCAAAACAATAAGATATCCCTTAGGCTAAGTATCCATATCATTCGGGGACCCTTTTAGATATGGAAGACAATGGGAACACGAATGATGTGGTGTGTGGAGCATAAATGTGCCCGTTCAATTTAAAATATAGCTAGACTGTAAAACATCTAGAGATCTTGAGGGGAGAGGGATACATGGTATGGTCATGATGAACTCGATGTGAATGAGGGAAAAGTAGGCACCGAACCACGTGTTTCTCCCCAATGGGAGGTCCCAATGATTGGGGCTGGGCCTACAGACAAAATATATGGGTGATCCTACGTATCCCATGAGGAGGGGAATCAAGAAATACATAGTTCTAAAATGGACATGTAGTTTAACACCACACGGTAAGGACGTGGAAGGATTAGAATAATGTGGGAGGGTACATGGTGAAATCATCGTAACCCTAACATGAGTGGGGCCAATGTATCTTATACGACACCATGTGGGATCCACCAAAAGAACTATGCCTAGGAGGGGATAGTCAAAGAGGATGTTGGGGATGGACTCAAGATGAAGCATCTGAGCATTCCTATGTATCCCATGAGGATGGGAATCAAGCCATACACAGTTCTTAAAAATGCAGTTTAACATTTCGCACGATAACACATAGTTTAAAGTCAGGTAGGATTGGGCAGTTTATGGTCATGGAGGACCCTAATGCAGTTTTGTGTCATATAGGACTAGCACATTGAGGTCATGCAAGACCGTACAGTTTAAGGTCATGTTGGACCATACGTCTGAGGAAAAGTATTTCTTGAGGAACTGTGCATTGGTGGGAGGAGTTATATGCTCACCATCCTTGGTAAACAGGGTGTATACACCGTTGGAGCAATCCTTGTGGATAATGTAAGGTCCATCCAATTTGGGCTCCAACATGGGTGGTTTCATGCCAAGTATCATTGGTGTCTTTAGGGCCAATACCAAGACGCCTTAAAAAAAGGAACATAGGAAAAAAAATTGTTTAATGCTCTGGCTATCTTGTTATGATGCCTTTCCAAGTTGCGTAGGGCACAAATCCTGTTCTTGTTGAGAACTTATAGCTCAGTTGTATGGATTAATCTACTTTATATAGCGCTTTATGATCACAGACAACTGTGTGAAATGAGGTCAATTGAATCTCTATGGGCAGGACGACCTTTGTTCCATACACCAGGGAATATGGGATCACTTGGGTGGAATTAAAAGTCATCATCTAATATGCCCAGAGGGCGTTGGGGAGTTTATGCATCCAACAATTCTTATTTCGGCCAACCATTTTTTTCAGAATGTTAGAGAGTGTTTTGTTGAACACCTCGATCTATCCATTTTCTTGTGCATGATAGTTGGAGTTAGGGTAAGAATGGATATTTTACTTAGCGTACAATTTCTCCAGCTCAGTTTCTCGTAAGTTCGTGCCATTATTAGTGAGGACGACGTGATGTACTAATAATCGGTAGATGATGTTGGATCTCACAAAGTAAACGATGGAACGGGCCTTGACCTCCTTGAGTGGATTTTCCTCTGCCCACTTGGAGAATAAATCTATAGCAGTCAGGATGATTATGCACTGGTGATATACCATCGATCGATATGGTCCTACAAAATCGAGTCACCAAACCACAAATGGCCAAGCATTCTTGGTGGAGTGGAGAGGCTCTAGAAGCTGATGCATGAAGTTAGCCTGAATTTGGCATGCATGGTACCTCTTGGAGAACTCAATGCATCCATGGATCATGGGGGGCCAAAAGTACCCCAGTCTCTAGATCTGGTGAGATATTTTTGGCCCGTTCTGATGAGCCCCGCAAGAACCATAATGAACCTCCTGCATGACTTGGGAAATCTCATCTCCTTGAATGCAACAAAGGAGAACCCCATCAACCCACGATTTTAGAGGATATTATCACAATTAAGACCATCCTAGAAGGAAAATTTTTGTGGGACATGTCAAAATTCATTCACACTTGGACCAATCTGCTGTGGGATTACCATTTTCGAGGTACTCAACAAAGGAGGTTCTCCAGTAATGATTCACTTAAATCACTCCATCTGGGGGACCTTTGGGTCCTAACGTGGAGGTGATGGTGGTATGGTGTCATAACTGCAGGCTATCATCGTCACCTCAAGTGATATGACCAATGAATCTTCGATGTGCAATGTGGATAATCAAGTCATCATGTTCAGGCTCTGCGAGTGATGCAGCTAGGCCATCCAGGGCATCATCTCGACTATTTTGAGATCAATGGACATAAGAAATTTTTGGATGAGATAGGAATTGGGCCATTAATTGAAGGTTGCATTCCAAAAATGGCACAAGATCTAGCTTTCGGATGACATAGTCAATATTGACCTTCTTGATAACTAGTTTAGAGTCTCCTTTCACATGAAAATGAGGCACATCAATCACTAGGGGCATCTCGAGGCCAGTGACGAGAGCTTGATAGTCTACCTCATTGTTGGTACAACCTTCTAACAAAAATAATGAGAATGGTAGAATGGATTGTGCTAGGGTAATGAAGAAGATACCCAGGACCACTCTGTCAGGACAGGGGTCATTGAGCCTTCTACCGGTGGGGCTGCGAGAAGCACCATATAAGTGAATTTACTAGCACAGTATGGATTGGTCCACTTATAGAATCACTTCATCGGGGAAATCGAGGTCCAGGGACTAGTCCACAGGAGCTGGATGGGTGGCCAGGAAGTCTACCAACACTTTCCCTTTGATAGCAATCAGAGGGACAAACCTAATGTCGAACTTTTGAAGGATCACTACCCACCGAGCTATATGACCTGTCAACATGGGGCTATTCAGGATGTACATCAGGAGATCTACCAATGACATCAGTTGTACCTCATGATGATGGAGGTAATTCTGAAATTTCTATTCTGTGAATACAAGTACAAGGCTACTCTTCTCAATAGGGGAGTGTCTGGTATCCACATCGAGGAGCATGCAGCTGAGGTAGTAGAGGCTATTCTCTATTCCGTCATTATTCATCTGGGTGAGAAGGGAACAGAGAGATAACTACAAGCCAGTCACATAAATGACATGTGTCTTTCTAGAGATAGGTACATTAAGACCATAGGCTGGAGCAGATACAAAATTATTTCATCAAAAGTAGTCTCGCATTCTTCGTCCCACTCATAGACGATGCCTTTCATCATGAGCTAAGAAATGGGTTTACACTTTCCAAATAAATTCGTGATGAACTGGTGTATGTAGGATAAGTGGCCATAGACACCTCGAAGTTGTCAAATGTTTCTCGGAGGATACATCTGGGTAATGGACTTGATCTTCTCTAAGTCGATCTCGAGGCCCCTGTATCTGACAACGAAGGCGAGAATCTAGCCAAAGGTGACCCCAAAGCACACTTTAATGGGTCCATCTTTAGGTGGAAAGAATGGAGGAAGCTAAACACTTTATAAAGGAAATTGAGATGGTCCTGACACTGGTGAAATTGGACCACTAGTTCATCTACGTAACATTACACAAACATTCCGAGGATCAACATAAATATTTGATGCATAGCCCGCAAATAGGTGGTGCCCGCATTCTTTAAATCGATGTGCATGAATTGGTAATAGAAAGTACCTTGTGGTTCCCTGAAGGCTGTTGAATCTTTATCCTCAGGGGAAATTCAGATCTGGTTATACCTGGAGTAACCATCCATGAAGGAGAGGGCTTGGAACCCAACTATAACATCGATTAATAATTCTATCACAGGAAGGGGAAAATTATCCTTGAGACAGTGACAATTGAGATCTCAGACGTCGATGCAGACTATGATCTGTCTATTCTTCTTCCTTACTGGCACAATGTTGGCCATCCACATGGGGTACTAGAACTGCTTAATGAAATTGGATCTGATGAGTTTATCAACTTCTACCACAACCATTGCACCACGAGAAGGGTGCATCTTTCTGGGAGGCTTCTTGAACCTGCCATGATTTTCCGGGAGACCAAGGTGGTGGACGACTACCTCAGGATCTAGTCTTATAATCTCATCATAACTCTAGGCGGATACATCACGGTATTGTTTAAGTAAGTCTATGTACTTATATTGTTCCTCGAGGGGCCTGTCAGCACTGATTAATGTGGGTTTCGGGTCTACCTCGCTACCGAGGTTCACCTGTACCTTGTCATCAACTGTAGTACAGACGTCATCTTCAATGGCGGGGGGAGCATCCTATAAATCCTCTTATTCACTTATGGAGGGAGGATCCTACACAAGAGGAGATTATTATGATTTGGAAGCTCCCGATTAGAGGCTGGTACCAGCCTGGGCAGAAGTGGTCACTACTTCAGGGCACCCCTGTGCTACCATAACCATAACGATAAAGGTTTTCGATCAAATCCCATATGGTCTTCATCCCAAGGGGACAATATTGATGATATCAAAGAAATAGTGGCATGTCAGATTGATCCGGTTACTTTCGGCCCAGTGAAACAAGCAAGCATGACATATTGTTATTGCCATGGGGCAAACATCCCAATACCTTATTGGAGTAGGAGGCTCTGAGATCACCAGAGCCCGGGTTGTGTAAGAGTATGAGGTGAACTTATGGTGTCTCTTAGACTTGGTAACATCTTCCCACCTCATTCCAGAAACAACATAGCATTGAACCATTTCCATCATTGTAGCCTCCAGTCGATGGACTGGAAAGACATATGCATCATCCATAACTACCCACAGGTCGGTTGTAGCCATAGCATGCTCGACCTCGTTAGTCTGAATCTACTTTTCTGTGCTCTTGTAGTAGTTGGAATTCAGATAGTGGGATTCACAAGAAAAAAGGGGGATGTGTAACCTTGAATCAGAACCACTCAACAATTGAGGGTGTACTTAAGGCATTGGTTGAATGATTAAGGCACTACCGCATGCAGGTGGAGCCACGACATACCTATCAAGGAATTGTAGGCGGTGTCTTGGGAGAGAACCATAAACTCAATGCTATAAATTTTCCCACCGAAATTGGTCTTCAAACAGATCTTTCTAATTGGTGTCTGCTCCATCCTATCGTAACCTTAGATTCTTAGGTCAGAGATATTCAGATCATCCTCGGACATTCCCAGCTTTCGCAATGTTTGGGTCGGGATTAAGATAATCCTAGAGCCCATGTTGACATGATAATGATGAACCTCCACGCCACTAAACTAGCTAGTGATTTACAGTGGGAAAATTTTCCCTTGTATGGGAGGTCCTATATCTTCTCTAGAGAACGAGATGATGTCTTTCCATTCAGTATTCTCGACCGCCTCAGCATGGAAGTCTTCTGCGGCTGCTACCTCTGTCTCAAATTGGACGAGGATTCTGAAAGCCCCAGTGAGGGCCTCACGCATATCTAATGATAGGCGAAGGGACTGCAAGATGGATAGATTTTCTGGATTTCTGGAAAGATGTTTGAGAACATCATACATCCGTGCTAGGCATGAACTTATACTTATAGGGGTTCACTCTATGACAGGGGGTATGGTGGGCTCTCCCGGTTGGGCTGATGACTGACTAGTGCTAGTAATATCCTGCTGCTCACTAGTCGAAGCCTATGGAGTGACTATCGTATGAGGGCCATACTAATAAGACTGGAATGTGGAAAAGCGTGGCTGGTCATGAAAAAACCGAGGTGGATCGGGCTGATCCAACAACATGATTGTTGTGGAAGGTGGGCCTGATGTCACCAGATTAGAAGGCTACGTATATCGAGCTCTGCGCTGGGCCTGCTACCTAGTTTCGGTCGCGTGTATATCCTAGATGGAAGTAATAACAGTGGCCCTATAATGACCCATATTTTTTCGGCTCTGTTAACGCTGGAAACGACTAGAGACATTGGGAGGATCTTCCTGGAACTCCCCATCATCCTGAATCATGTAGGGATTTACAAGCTCTATGATATTAACCAAGGAATACCCTTAACCATCAATTGAAGAGTCGTCCACTAGAAGACATATTCTGGGAGGGATCTTCATATCTAGGGGAATGAATTCACCAAGAGTACGAGATGAAGATGTAATTGGTGGGGGAATTTGCTTTCCCTTACACCGCTGGTGTTTTCTCTTCTAGGAAGAGGATGGCTGAGACGTCGATGTAGAAGTAGTTTTTGAAGCTTCTAAAGGCTATGGACGATTCAAACATGCAAGGATAGCACCATGGGAAAGTGTGATTGTTTTAAAAGCCATACAGTCATCATTATCTTGGGTCTTGTGGTTAGAAACCTCATGCCACTCGCTTTCATTTTCACTACTGCTGTCTGGACTCACAAAAACGCACGCCACATGTGCCGGAGCTAGGCCCAACCCAACTATGTTATTATCCACATGGTCTTGAAGCCATTCCTTGAACAAATATAACTGTTTGAGGGTGTTCCCCAAGATCCGGTGGTAGGGAAGTAATTAGGGTGATCAACGAGGTTTACCTCTTCTGGAATCCTGCACTCAATCAAACGTTCAATTCCCTGCTTTAGGGAACTTCGAAAATAACAAGGGACCTATGCCTCACTGAATGAGTAAGTTTCACTCCTCTTATCCCGGAATGGGTCCCTTGGAACCTGACCCTAGCGAGGGGCTGGAGGATCCTTCCGAGGAGGTGAAGCTTTGTTATCTCGCCTAGGCAGTGGCAATGCATTGCGCATGAGGACCAACCGATTATAAGGTGGGTGTTGTTGGGCCGGAGGCTGCGCATGAGGCGGAGGGCCTCTGTGAGGCTGTAGAGGCAGCTCTACTGGTAACAACTCTAGTTTCCTGTGGGGCCTCTACTTGAGCAACAATGGCGGGCTCGGCCCTGGCTGCCCTTCTCACGAGGATTGCAGGAGGCAACAAACATGCCTGCTTAGCCTGCTGTAATGCATCCTCCAGGCACTTGGCCTTCTTAGAGAGGTCTCAGAATCCCACGAGGTAGTTCTAGGAGATCAAAGAGGGAACCCGTTCCATCTTGACATTCCCTATGCACATCGTCATCAACTTTTCCTAAGTATATGTCATGTCAAGAGAGTATGTGAGCCCCTTCCACTGGGCGAGAAAGTCTGCAACACACTCATTAGGCCTATTCATGAACTTGAAGAGGTCCGAGATACTCATCTTATGAGTGGTGGAACTGTATAGGTAGATTAATTGCATACAGAGGTCTTCCCAGCCGGCTACTGATCCGATGAGGAGGTGGTTGTACCAAATGAAAGCCGACCATTTCAATATCTGTATGAAGCACCAAATCTTGGGGGATTCCTACAGCACTGGAATTCCCAACATGGGTCCACACATTGAGATGAAGAGGACCAAGTGGTGCAGCGGGTCCCCCGTCCCATTAAAGGGGGAAGAGGAGGGATTCCCGAAACTTGAGGGTGTTGGAATATCATATACCCATGCTAAGTATGGCTTGCCATCAGGTAGGATTTCCACCTTTTGAGTCTCTAAGGCTTCTAGGTAGGTGATGAGTGCTACCATTGGATCATCTGGGTAGGGATTCACATCATGATGGGGATCCCTGACCACCATTGCGTTGGAAGGTTCCTCGACACGATAAACATGCCTAGTGGCTCAAGGAGCATCTAGTGGAATGACCAGTGGGGCAGCTGGGGGAACCTGAACTGAGTCCTAGGGATTTTCACGCCGTTCAGGAGGATTTAGTGAGAAATATTGTACCCTATTGCCGTAAGTTCCTGCCTCAACCCTATTTGCATGGGTAGGATGGTCAGGGTAACCTAGGGGCAGTTCACCAATTGAATTTTGTTCCTTACCCTACTACCCTGGTCGAGGATCACCGTAGTCTAGCCATCACTCTGAAGCGCATTTAGTATGGAGGTCATTGACTACCTTCGTCTATTCGTTTAGTTAGTGATGCATCACGCCTTTTTCAAGGTTATCTTACGCCTTCTGCAATGAGCTAGATGGGTTAGAGGGTTTCACAGTTCCAAGATTTTCCTTGCCTTTTTTAGGATTCTGGTTGAGGGCTAGTGCCTCGGTGGGCACGAGAAGACCCAGTAGACCCCTCTGTTGATGAGTAATCCTTCTTGATGGATCGAAGAAGTGTGAAACTCCCTCAGGGGGGGGGGGGGGGGTGACTCCTCTCCGAGAACCTCTATCTTGTTCTCACCCCCACCAGGTCATCCATGTTAAATGCGACCCTACCTAGAGGTATATCCTCTATGACACCTAGAAAATCGGGCTGACGCTAGATTGAAATAAAGAGGAGGGCATCATATTTCCCCCAGTCATGGATCCATACATGTTGAGAATCCTATTTTATGATCCTATGTAGTACCCTAAAACTCTGATCGCACAGTTGTGGGAGGGCCCTATGATGACCTGGAGACTCAAGGCACTGGGCCATAGGGAGTGCAGCCAAATCACCTAGACAACATTGTTTTCCAATGTCCTCTAAATGTTCTTGGATCTTAGGGTAAGGAAATTGAAGAAGATCTTGATGGAAATGAGTCACCTAGAGGGTCTAGCAGAAACACTCAACTTCCTCTTGGGTGAGGGAATATGGTGCACAAAAATTTGGCTTTGCAATCAAACAAAGCATCTCAAGGAATTGGTCTGCTGTGAGGATATCCCATAAGCTCCTGGGATTAGATTCAAGGTTTATCCCTTCATTTCCCCACTCATCAATCAGAGGTAGCTGGCGAACTGATAGTAGTAATGAAGTAAATTGCTGGGATAGTAGGCTAGATGGTGGATAATACGGCAAGAAAGCTGAAAAACCGCCACATCTCTGACTATCCTCTGATGAGTTTTGTGACTTAGCCACAACATAGCAGTAAGATTGGATGATGAGAGCAGTTTCTGACATAGGGACTATGGCTGCAGGCGATGGGTTACACTGCTTCTCGTCCTATATTAGTCCCCAGAATAACTCTCCATGATCTCTAGTCGAGGTAGAGGGTGCTTCTAGTGATGGTGGCGATTGCATGACTGTAACCTGTGGAGTTGCTAAATTTTTTCCCTCCTTGATATACCTGTATAGGGAGGCAGGAATTCAATGGACCTCGCATTCTAGAAGTATTAAGCGTATGCACCTTATTTCTGTCCTAGCCCTTGACATGGAGGATCTTGGCGAGGGTTCCATCGCTGAGTCGCATTCTGATTTAGAATATGAGAAGCAAACTGGTTTGATCTCTGTCTAAATATTCTCAGAATTTTTTATGGTGGCGACAACCCAAACTCCTACCCTGGGATGGTTCTTTAGGATAAGGTAGATTTCGGGCATGATGAGGACCTTCCTCCATACTGGTGTTGGAGCAGAGAGGATTCATGCTTGAGTAAGTCGGGGTGTGAGGAGAACTAAGATAGATATCAAATGGGACATGGGGATGACCTCTGTGGGAAGTGATGGAGAGAGTAGGACCTCCATTGGAGTGGATATAAGACCTAGTAGGACCACCATTATTGTTTCTCCTGTCGACATTAGTGCAAGGAGGGTCCTTGTTCTAGTCAAGCTGAACACAGGCAGGACCTCCATGCTGGACATTGGTGAAGCGAAGCTGACCATCACTCCTCTGATTGCTAAGGTGAGGAGGACCATCTCTGGCTACAAAATGGACATGGGGAAGCCCCCCCCCCCCCATACTGGATATTGAGATAATGTGTAGCATCTCCATATTGGCAGTCTGTGGCGGGAGGAATGACCCCATACCCTATCTAATGAGTACGGAGGAGCCTTCCGTACTGAGTGTCACTACCTTGGGGAGGACCCTCATTCGGATTGAAGGTAGAACAGGGCGGACCTCAATGTTGAGCATGGAAGCCGGGAGGACACACATTCTCCATGGTGGCGATACAGAGAGGGCCTCCGTACTAGGTGTCGCTGCAACAGAGTTGCCTGCGACAGGTGATCCCTGCACCGACAATCGAGAGAGTCAACCCAACTTTCTCGTTTGGAAATTGGGGACTCGATCCGGGATGGGCATATAGGTTCCCCTACTCAGTGTGCACAGGGGGATAATGATACATGTCGATAGTGGCTCGAGCCACAGTAGTTGCTGATGTCGACGCCCCTTGGTAGGCATCCTCCTCAGCCTACGCCCGACTCTATCGTCGAGTCATTCAGACCTAGGTCTGTGGTTCAGGTTCATAACATACCTTATCCTCAGCCCATGGGATTGGGTGGTGGTGCTGGAATGGCTTAGTGGGGGCCCTCCTTCGGGGCCCCTAGAATGAGATCCCAGCCGGGCTAGCCCACACATCCCTTACCTCGTTGGCATAAGGTTGGGAGTCATCGAGATATTCCAGGGAGAGGCTCCCGAAATGACTGAATGACCGGGTGGGGAGGAGTGGCTCCCTATGTGTCCCTTGGGGGCGGCGGTGGCAATATGGCGCAGATGTCTCTAAATCCAGGCGGCCCATATTGAGAGTCAGGAAAACCCCTTCCTACTCATATCGGCATACAAGGTTGCTTATCACCCTTCATAGTACGAATTCAGAAGGGGAGAAAGGGTGTGGATGCCCAGCTTTTATCGGTGTGGGGGTTTTTGTAGAAGTGTTTGAGCTATGTGGGATTACTGCATTGGCATTGTCCTAGACCCTGTGTCGGGGGGTGAGTGGTGATCGGGTTATTAGTACAGTAGTTTGGATCCTGAAAACCAGGGATATTAAGCCCTCAGTGCTGAAACAAAGAAATTGATATCTAGTGACCTAGGGATATTCTGTCTCCCATGAATGGTAAGAAGGATCTATGCTAACAACATCGCATACCAGGATGTCCAAGGATTTGAATACCCCAACTTCTAGTGAGTTTTATTCCAGGACCACTATATGCTTGGCGGGACCCAGTTCCGAATAACTAGATCTGGTGATACACTAATCCACTGATGTCATGAACACTACTAATCTCCACATTGAGGATAATAAATTCACATCGGGTTCACCATTTCTGATTCTGATGCTTTTTCCAGGGCACCCACATCTGTTTATGGAGGGTGCACAGCTGTTGCCCCGCATTCCCACATTCCAAAGGTGAGCGGCATCCATTTCTGGTTTAAGGACATTTTATCCCTGATCGAAACGGGATGATGGAATTTTGTTCTGTCCTTCCATGGATTCCTCCTTGGAACATGTCACCTAGTCCAGGTATCCCTTATAGACCAAGACATTGTTCGTTCAACTCTTCCCTATTCCATTTCTTCTTGGACACTGGTTTATTACAATGCTTCTGTTAGGACATTCTAAGGGGTCTGGTCAGGGCAGTAACCTTCGGTTGGGGGATTAGTCACGATGGATATCACTTGAGTGCCTGGATTCTGGAACACTACCGCATCTTGGTTTCTTCACCTTATTATAGGTCTTATCGAGGGCACGGATTCCTGAGGCATCCCACTTCGAATGCAGGGAATTATATGCCACAGGCATGTATCTTAGGTTTTCCTCATCTTCTTATGTTTAACACATGGTATTCCATAGGTTTAATGTCAAGAAGATATAGATTGGACTGATTAGCAAACTGACTAGTGTGGATCAGATGGGTGAAACCCCTAGAGGGAACACTGATGTTGGGGCTAACTTGTGATTAGCTACCTAATTATTATTAAAGGGAATGGGAAATGATGTGGCATGATCCCCTCGGGATGTGTCGACCCGGGTAAGAATCAGGATAGATAATGGATGGTTAGGTGGAATGGATAGAGAATGAGATGGAGTCGACTTGAGGGAGATGGTGATGTTGGGATTGAGCCTCAAGGAGACCTCATACATACCCCCATGGCCGAGAATCAAACTCCACGTAGTTATTTTAAAAACATATTACCATAAATTGGGGACTTCAATAGTTCACTTCCGAATGGGGTTGACAACAACTTAACACTTGGTGAAGGTCGCAACAACTTACCGCTATATGGAGGTTGCAAAATATCACTGCTACATGGGGGTTGCAATGGCTTACCACTGGATGAGGGTTGCAATACCTTACCACTGTATGGGGGTCTCAATAGATTACAATTGGATGGGTGTCATAATGTCTTACCAATGGATGGGGTTTGAAGGGATTACCATTGTATGGGGTTGCAATGGCTTACCGATTGATGGGGTTGAACCTCATAGAGGCTTCCTACATACCCTGTCTAGGAGACAAGGATCAAAGCCCACGTAGTTCGGGATGGTGGATGCAGTTTAACATCGTACATGATGAAAATGGGTCTTGTAGTTTAACTTCATGCCGAATGAAGGTGGTTTGATGTGAAGGGGGGCATAACCAATGGTTTTTCGACTTGAACCTCATGGATGCTTCCTACATACCTTGCCTTGGAAAGGATCAAAGACCTTGTAGTTTAGGTGGATTGGGAACTGGCGTGAATGGGGGTCAGAACCAATGGATAGTGGGATTGAAACTTAGGGAGGATTTATACATAACTTCCCTTGGAAAGGATCAATGACCTCATAGTTCATATGGGTGTTTGGTGAACTGATGTGAAGATGGTTAGGACCAATGGGTGTTGGGATTGAACCTCAGAAAGGCTTCCTAACTACCTTGCCTTAGTAAGAATCAAATTCAATGTAGTTCAAGTAGAGGTGTGGGACATCCACTCTAGGTAGCCCAGAGAGGATGTCATGGTCGATGCTCACTCTAAGCCCATGTGAGCCATCCTTAGTGTGAGAAACAAGAGGCAGCAGAGACCTGACGATCACATCATGAAAGCTATTTCCATGGGGAGTAGAGTGGGGCATACATATATTTAGCAGCCCAAAGAGGAAACATGGGCTTACGTGTAGTCAGTGGCTGGGGGTGGTGATTGGGACTTACTCTAGGGTGGAGGCCCGAGTGGTGACAAATCCCAAAGGTAGAGGGATTTGGCACCGGTGAAGAAATGAGAAACCTGGGTGCTAACTCCTACAAGAAAAGATAGGGGCTTACACCAAGGTCATTTCCCTTCCCCTGCGAACAAATGCTACTCTGATAAAGAGGATCTAATTCCATGTGAGTAATGATCTCACTCCCTTTGTGACTAGTGGGTGTAGAGAATGTCCGAGATAGAGAACCCCTCATGTAATGTAACGACCCGAAATTTTTTAAATAAATTCTGTTTCCTAATTTTATGTGTTTTTATTATACTCAACAAAAATGTTTTATTGGATAAACATGATTATAATTAAAATGATATCAGTGGGTTTTTACTATTATATAACCATCGGTCAACATGACCGCTGTGAACAAAATGTTTTGATTATTGTCTCTAAATATAAGTAATCTTGGTTAATTAATATAGAAAGAAGATTCGATGGCCTCACCCAGTAGTCTTGGACTGATCGAAGCCCATCTAACAGAACTTGGGAAGGAGGTAGCACCACTGGGCTTTGCTCTGGATCAAATCCAAGCCGAACTTCATCATGTGAAGCTGGAACGAAATCGCCTTCGTGAGAAGTTCAAACTGATAGAAATTACTACTCGGGCAATGTTGACTGAGCCGCCCCAAGCTTCTATCACCCTAGCACACCTTACTCTTAGGTCCTATGCTGGTATTATAAGGGGTTATGTAACGAGACCGTAACTACCTTGTGTAATCCTTGTTTTAAATAAAAATTGGGATTTCTTCTTATGATGAAGTTTATGAATTTTGAAATGACCGGATAAATATAGTATGCATATTTTGATGAATTTTAGAAAAAGGATATTTTAAATATGTTTATGTAAACCCTAAATAATTTAAAATGTGTAATGATTTTCAAAAAATGGTCTTCTGCAATTATGTTCAGTACTAAATTTAGAGTCTAATAAGATCAACTTGATTTTTGATGAATAGTAAATTATGAATAGTGATTTTATGATTAGGATTAATAATGTGTCCAAATGGATTAGTAATCTCACTTAAAGAAAGTATTAAAATAAGCTAGGCACTTTGATTAAGTAATGTGATTCAAAAAAATGGTTAAATAACGGTTTCATAAATTATTATTCAAGTAATAGTTTTTTCGGATGAATAGTGTTTTTTAATTAAAAATTTAATTAAAAATAATTAGAAAATTATTTTTATAAAAATGACTTTATTTTTGAACTCAGAGCATCGATATTATGTTATAGTTATTTTTGGGGATTTTTCTGAAAAAAATGAATTTTCGGTGAATAGTGTATTTATTTAAAAATAAAATTAAAAATATTTAGAAAATTATTTTTATAAAATGGAGTTCATTTTTGAAATCGGAGCATTGATATTTAGTTAAGGTGAAAGTTTGGGATTTTTCTGAGAAAGATGAAGTTTTCAGTGAATAGTAAAAATGCAGTTTTAGGGTTTCGGTATGTTTAATGACATCATAATTGTGTCATGATGATGTCATGAGATCTTTTAAGGGTTGGCCGGCCAAGGGTGATGAATTATTGTTTTGGGGGCCCCATGTGGCCTAACTCCATGATAAATGCCAAGGGATAGCACATGGGTTTGAGAAAAGCACATGTGAGGTGTCCCTTGGCCATTAATGCCTTGTCCCCTCACTTTCCCTATAAATACCAAGCCCTCCTCTCATCCATTCGACTCCCCACTCATTCCCAACGAATTTTTGGTCTCTTTACCTCCCAAGGAGTCCTCCCAAGGTTCCCCCAAGCCCTCAAGGTCCCAACTTTTGAGGTTTAAGAGTGACATTTTAAGGTAAGGGATCCGACCTCTCTCTTTCTTTTCAAGTAATCTCTTTTATTTCATTTCTTTTATACTCCATGTTCTTATGTGGGAGGATGTTCTTTTATATTCATCCTATTTCCTATTTCATGTTCATATGATGAGAGACCCCCCTTGCTCTCATCAATTCGTTTTATGAATGTTTAAGTGGCGCCGTTAGGCTGCCGAATTTTTAAGGGATTCTTTCACCTTCCTCGTTTTCAAGTTCTATTTTCATTCAAGTCTTTCATGTTCCTTTTTATTATGTTGGGGTATGATCTCTAAATTTATCATACTGATATTTTATGATCATATGATGAGAGACCCCATTTGATCACTTCAATTCAGTATTTTGAAGTTTTACGTGGCGCCGTTAGGCTGCCGAATTTTTAAGTGGTTCTTCACCCTTCTCGTTTTGAAGTTCTACTTTAATGACAATTATTTCAAGTTCCTTTTTGTTATATTGGGGTATTATCTCTATATATATCATACTGGACTCTTATGTTCATATTATGAGAGACCCCATTTTATCTCTTCAATTCAGTATTTTGAAGTTTTAAGCGGCGCCGTTAGGCTGCCGAATTTTTAAGTGGTTCTTCACCCTTCTCGTTTTGAAGTTCTACTTTCATGTCAATTCCTTCAAGTTCCTTTTTGTTATGTTGGTGTATGATCTCTATACCTATCATACTGGACTCTTATGTTCATATGATGAGGGACCCCATTTGATCTCTTCAATTCAGTATTTTGAAGTTTAAGTAACGCCGTTAGGCTGCCGAACTTTCATAAGAGAAATCAAACTTTTGTCTTCCTTCCATGTTTTTCATTTCAAATGGTATGTCCTTGAAATTGCACCACCATGTCCATATATACTTCTTATTCTGTCCCTCTACTATTTTATGGGTCAATTATGATTGTTCAACCCATGTTCCCTCTCTTTTCAAAGTTTCTAAAACCTTGTAACATAGCCGTTATGCTGCAGAATTTTCGTCTCAAAATGCCTCTCTTTTCTCAAAATTATTTTATGTTATAAAGTGAATACTCAAAGCTCCTATTTCTAAAGGGGTATTCACATATATATAAAAATGTTCTATTTTAAATTCTGTGATTTACATACATGATACCCGCTTTCCCTTTCCGTGGGTTCAAAGTAACGTAAAGATCATGCCTTTAAAGCAGTTTTTGAAACGTTATGATTATGAAATGAAACCCATTTGTTTTATGCTATATGGGTTATTTATGAAATGTTTGATGATGATATGTGTGGCTCACATGAAAATAAAGACAAATTTAAGGGTGCGCCCTGATAGCGCTCCAATGCATTGGGTAAAGACTTAATCTCTAGAGATGACCATTTTAACGACACCTTGGTGAATAACCTTGGTAATTTTTAACGACACCTTGGGGATGGACCTTGGTGAAACGAAACGATTGTCAATATTAAATGTTGTAGCCACATCTTCCAGTTATGAAAAATGATTATTTTTATTACGATGTATCTCATGATTTCTTTCTCATTCCTTAAAGTTCTTTTCATGTCCTTATTGAAGTATCTCAAGTTCACTTGTAAAATGTTTCTCTTGTTTCCCTTACTGGGCCTTCTGCTCACCCTTTCTTTTGATGTATGTCCCCAGGTTATGAGATGCATAATGAACATAGGATGAACTAAAGGAGAAGCCTTTCAAGTGTTTAAGAAGAATGTTTTTATGTTTTTTTTATGTATTATGATCCTTGTTTCCAAGACACTAAACCTTAACGATCCTCAGTTCCGTGTAATGAAATGAAAGTTTATGTTATAAAATGGCGGGATGCTATAGTTGGTATCAAAGGATGGTTTAGTTATTTGTGGAAATTAGGATATGAAAACTCTAGGAGGAACCCTATAGAAAAGTTTAATATAGGAAATCTTCCTGGTATTTTGGTGAGTATTGAGTAAGGGGTTGCCAAGAAAATACATCCATGTCTGGATACGAGCAGGTAGAGGTGGCTCTGGCACAGATGTACATAGGGGTAAAACCCGAAAACACTGCTTTGAGCAAGACTCGAACGGGAACTGGTACACGACAACGGGCCTTGCTGCACTCTTGGTTACGACACTCCCGGGGGATATGCTTTGGTAAATTCATAAGCATGGTATGAACCATTGTTAAAGGAACAAAGATAAAATAAAATAAAGGTTCACATAAGAATATATGATCATTCATAACCTAGATGGGAACCTAGGAGATCACAAGTTAGGGTATACCTTTCATATACAAGTTATCCTTATATGCTTTCAGTTCCTTTTCATGATTATTAGCTAAGTACTTAAGCCCCTAATTATGCTTTCTCTTCTTAGTTAATGGTGGGAAATGGAAGAACATGTTCCGACAACCAATGTGATAGGAAATGCGATGATTTTCTTATTAATATGACAGGGATGATTAGGGGATTAAAATATGATTATTATTTTGGAAGACGTTCATTATTTTGGGAACCATATTTGATCGAGGTAAATAGATTACTACGGTATTTTCATTGAGGAGTAAGGTTGACTTATATTTTGAAGAATCGATGAATTTAAGGTGAACTTATAGTAATTTAGGTTACTTATGGGAATGACTAACCTATCTTGGGTAAAATATGTTTAGGTTAGCTACTTTTTTTATAAGATGTTAGGAGTGGTTGATGTTGTCTGGAGATGAACAATGAAGTTGTTTTGGAAGACTATGTTATCAAATCCTTCTTGTATTTGGGTTTCAATCTTAGTTTGGTTTGTTTTGAGGAATTTTAAGGACCGTTATTTATGGAATGGTCTATGATGAACTTTGGGTAGTACCATGGAACTTTGATGATTTAAAAGTAGTTTCCATTCCTATGGGATTATTTCTTTTTGAAGAGTTGTTTTACCTTAACCTTTCTGTTTTTGGGATAATGTTTAAAGATAGAAGAAATAGATAGTTAATCTTTTGTAGATTATGTGATTCTATAGAAGATGATTCTTATGCCTTTATGAGACGAAGTGTTTTTGAATTCTCATCATTTGGAGAAAAGATTAGTGTTGGTAGGGACTTGTTAAAGGATGAAACTCTACTTGAAGGTAGGTATATTTTCTTATGTTTTTGTTCTATGTAGTAAATGAAATCCTCAAAATTATGAAAATAAGCGTAAAAAAAAATGTTGTTGGTTTACGTTTCCTACTAGGTAATCAAAGACCGTTTACACACATCATAAGTTTGTGATTTTCTCATGGTTAACTTTCTCCTAATCATGTTCTCTATCACTCTCCCTCAGAACTTGACCCTTTGTTTTTTCCTCCATGTCCATGTTTTCCTACATGGAACCCTAGTGTGGGTTAACTCGGGTGACCATTGTACTTCCCTTTCTTTATTTTAAAGTAATAGTTTTACTCACTCCTTTTCCGATGTGGGACTTTCAAAGAAATTTCAAAACCCAATTTTAAAATTGCGAGGACGCAATTTCTTAAGGGGGGAAGATTGTAACGACCCGAAATTTTTTAAATAAATTTTGTTTCCTAATTTTATGTGTTTTTATTATACTCAACAAAAATGTTTTATTGGATAAACATGATTATAATTAAAATGATATCAGTGGGTTTTTACTATTATATAACCATCGGTCAACATGACCGCTGTGAACAAAATGTTTTGATTATTGTCTCTAAATATAAGTAATCTTGGTTAATTAATATAGAAAGAAGATTCGATGGCCTCACCCAGTAGTCTTGGACTGATCGAAGCCCATCTAACAGAACTTGAGAAGGAGGTAGCACCACTGGGCTTTGCTCTGGATCAAATCCAAGCCGAACTTCATCATGTGAAGCTGGAACGAAATTGCCTTCGTGAGAAGTTCAAACTGATAGAAATTACTACTCGGGCAATGTTGACTGAGCCGCCCCAAGCTTCTATCACCCTAGCACACCTTACTCTTAGGTCCTATGCTGGTATTATAAGGGGTTATGTAACGAGACCGTAACTACCTTGTGTAATCCTTGTTTTAAATAAAAATTGGGATTTCTTCTTATGATGAAGTTTATGAATTTTGAAATGACCGGATAAATATAGTATGCATATTTTGATGAATTTTAGAAAAAGGATATTTTAAATATGTTTATGTAAACCCTAAATAATTTAAAATGTGTAATGATTTTCAAAAAATGGTCTTCTGCAATTATGTTCAGTACTAAATTTAGAGTCTAATAAGATCAACTTGATTTTTGATGAATAGTAAATTATGAATAGTGATTTTATGATTAGGATTAATAATGTGTCCAAATGGATTAGTAATCTCACTTAAAGAAAGTATTAAAATAAGCTAGGCACTTTGATTAAGTAATGTGATTCAAAAAAATGGTTAAATAACGGTTTCATAAATTATTATTCAAGTATTA
The DNA here is from genome assembly GCA_963277665.1 of Viscum album. NCBI lineage: Eukaryota > Viridiplantae > Streptophyta > Magnoliopsida > Santalales > Viscaceae > Viscum > Viscum album. Next base: position 231,808,919 of record OY728155.1, on the reverse strand, counting down.
GTTTTTTCGGATGCATAGTGTTTTTTAATTAAAAATTTAATTAAAAATAATTATAAAATTATTTTTATAAAAATGACTTTATTTTTGAACTCAGAGCATCGATATTATGTTATAGTTATTTTTGGGGATTTTTCTGAAAAAAATGTATTTTCGGTGAATAGTGTATTTATTTAAAAATAAAATTAAAAATATTTAGAAAATTATTTTTATAAAATGGAGTTCATTTTTGAAATCGGAGCATTGATATTTAGTTAAGGTGAAAGTTTGGGATTTTTCTGAGAAAGATGAATTTTTCAGTGAATAGTAAAAATGCAGTTTTAGGGTTTCGGTATGTTTAATGACATCATAATTGTGTCATGATGATGTCATGAGATATTTTAAGGGTTGACCGGCCAAGGGTGATGAATAATTGTTTTGGGGGCCCCATGTGGCCTAACTCCATGATAAATGCCAAGGGATAGCACATGGGTTTGAGAAAAGCACATGTGAGGTGTCCCTTGGCCATTAATGCCTTGTCCCCTCACTTTCCCTATAAATACCAAGCCCTCCTCTCATCCATTCGACTCCCCACTCATTACCAACGAATTTCTGGTCTCTTTACCTCCCAAGGAGTCCTTCCAAGGTTCCCCCAATCCCTCAAGGTCCCAACCTTTGAGGTTTAAGAGTGACATTTTAAGGTAAGGGATCCGACCTCTCTCTTTCTTTTCAAGTAATCTCTTTTATGTCATTTCTTTTATACTCCATGTTCTTATGTGGGAGGATGTTCTTTTATATTCATCCTACTGCCTATTTCATGTTCATAGGATGAGAGACCCCCCCTTTCTCTCATCAATTCGTTTTATGAATGTTTAAGTGGCGCCGTTAGGCTGCCGAATTTTTAAGGGATTCTTTCACCTTCCTCGTTTTCAAGTTCTATTTTCATTCATGTCTTTCATGTTCCTTTTTATTATGTTGGGGTATGATCTCTAAATTTATCATACTGATCTTTTATGATCATATGATGAGAGACCCCATTTGATCACTTCAATTCAGTATTTTGAAGTTTTACGTGGCGCCGTTAGGCTGCCGAATTTTTAAGTGGTTCTTCACCCTTCTCGTTTTGAAGTTATACTTTCATGACAATTATTTCAAGTTCCTTTTTGTTATATTGGGGTATGATCTCTATATATATCATACTGGACTCTTATGTTCATATTATGAGAGACCCCATTTTATCTCTTCAATTCAGTATTTTGAAGTTTTAAGCGGCGCCGTTAGGCTGCCGAATTTTTAAGTGGTTCTTCACCCTTCTCGTTTTGAAGTTCTACTTTCATGTCAATTCCTTCAAGTTCCTTTTTGTTATGTTGGGGTATGATCTCTATACCTATCATACTGTAATCTTATGTTCATATGATGAGAGACCCCATTTGATCTCTTCAATTCAGTATTTTGAAGTTTAAGTAACGCCGTTAGGCTGCCGAACTTTCATAAGAGAAATCAAACTTTTGTCTTCCTTCCATGTTTTTCATTTCAAATGGTATGTCCTTGAAATTGCACCACCATGTCCATATATACTTCTTATTCTTTCCCTCTACTATTTTATGGGTCAATTATGATTGTTCAACCCATGTTCCCTCTCTTTTCAAAGTTTCTAAAACATTGTAACATAGCCGTTATGCTGCAGAATATTCGTCTCAAAATGCCTCTCTTTTCTCAAAATTATTTTATGTTATAAAGTGAATACTCAAAGCTCCTATTTCTAAAGGGGTATTCACATATATATAAAAATGTTCTATTTTAAATTCTGTGATTTACATACATGATACCCGCTTTCCCTTTCCGTGGGTTCAAAGTAACGTAAAGATCATGTCTTTAAAGCAGTTTTTGAAACGTTATGATTATGAAATGAAACCCATTTGTTTTATGCTATATGGGTTATTTATGAAATGTTTGATGATGATATGTGTGGCTCACATGAAAATAAAGACAAATTTAAGGGTGCGCCCTGATAGCGCTCCAATGCATTGGGTAAAGACTTAATCTCTAGAGATGACCATTTTAACGACGCCTTGGTGAATAACCTTGGTAATTTTTAACGACACCTTGGGGATGGACCTTGGTGAAACGAAATGATTGTCAATATTAAATGTTGTAGCCACATCTTCCAGTTATGAAAAATGATTATTTTTATTACGATGTATCTCATGATTTCTTTCTCATGCCTTAAAGTTCTTTTCATGTCCTTATTGAAGTATCTCAAGTTCACTTGTAAAATGTTTCTCTTATTTCCCTTACTGGGCCTTCTGCTCACCCTTTCTTTTGATGTATGTCCCCAGGTTACGAGATGCATAATGAACATAGGATGAACTAAAGGAGAAGCCTTTCAAGTGTTTAAGAAGAATGTTTTTATGTTTTTTTATGTATTATGATCCTTGTTTCCAAGACACTAAACCTTAACGATCCTCAGTTCCGTGTAATGAAATGAAAGTTTATGTTATAAAATGGCGGGATGCTATATGTAATGCACGTGGCGAGGCCAAAATTTAACGTCATGTGCTGAGGATGATGGCGCTTGGCAGTTTAAACTCCTGTAGCTCGGACGAGGTGGGATCACTCCGCACCCCTAGGACATACATAAATGATACCTCCCACCCCTTGGGGAAGGTAATTAATCAGCAATGCCGTGGTGAGGGGGTGTTAAGGAGTGATCCTTTGAGGGGTCCATTTTAATGTGGCTATGCGAAGAAGTAGTAGCCGTTAGCATGCATATATGAAAAATCATGATGTGAAGCAACACAATGGGAAACACCACCCATGGGAACTTGAAATAGCTTCGTGAAAACCAAAATGGCACACTATAAATGTATTTGTAGAGAATAGGGGTTCATAGGTATAATCCTAATGAAACTCTTGTGCTCTACACAGTGGAAGGGCTTCACGAAGGGGTGTGCTTTGCAAAGTAATGTATCCAAGTCTAGGCATAGGGAATATGTCCGTATGGATGGTGATTCGTGAAGTGGAAAGGCATTCTCAGAGCATTGCTTCACAAAGCAAGGGTGCCTTGAGAAGAGTAGCAATGGGAAGCAAAATGCTTTGTAAAACACAATAAAACTGCCTTAGAATGCGAGTCACATGTGCATGAAGAGTACTTCGCGAAACATAAGTGCTCCATGAAGTCCTGAGTTCCATTGGGGATATCCTTCCTCTCTGGAGACTTGTGGTCTCTTCGAAGGGCATCCCTCTTTGAAGAGGGGTGGAATTCATGAAAAGGGGAAGGCATTTTGTGATGAAAAAGCACCTTGAAAAGATCATGGTTAACATAGAAGAAATTGCTTCATGATAAGGGATCTCAGAAAGCTAAATGTCATAGGATCAATCTTTTGGTCTTGAGTGGAGGCTAGTATTTATAAGTAAGAGTCGCCATCAAGCAGAGCTTGCTCAACACGAAAATAGAGCTTTCTCTGTGGCAGGTTTGCGAACGTCAGAGGGGTTCACGGAGCATCCCGCCTCCTCACTCCATGATGGGCGTGCGAAAATCACAGGGGTTTGCAGATCATCCTACCTCCTTGCTCTACTACGGGTTTGAGAACATCACATGGGTTCATGGAGTATCCCAACTCCTTGTTCCACAACAGGTTTGCAAAGGAGGAGCTTTGCACCGGCCACGGTGTTGCGGGGCTCTGCGAAAGAGCTTCGCGAGGCAGACCCAAAGGGTTTCCTGTTTGTTTTTTCTTCTTCCCAAACATTGGCACCAAGAATCACAATCACATGAAATCACAAAAAAATTAACTACTAAGTTCTCTGTGACCCTTAAAACATAATTTTGTCCCTTCTGTGAAGTTAATATTGAAAATATGACATATACGGTTGCGATCAGTAGGTTATTTGGAGTCTGATATAAAAACATAATTTTTGATGAATAGTAATCTACCCTTATGAATAGTAACATTCCCATATGAATAGTGATATACCATAACAAATAGTAACTTTTATTTTAATGGTATATAAATAATATTCAAGTTGATGTACGATATACCTATGCTCTGGAATAAGTAAATAAATGTTTTAAAATTGTTGTTTTTAGAATAAATACACTATTTTTGACATCATAAGTGATTTAAGACCACTTGGATCAAAATAAAATGCATTTATCACTATTCTAGGTCATGTAATCCTCACTATTTCTGGTCTTGAGTTAAATTAATAAACTAATGATGCAAATATTAGGAAAACTCTCATCTCCTCCACTATAAAACCCCCTCTCACTACCACTTTTCATGACTCCACTAAAGCCTTGTTCCTACTCCACATTCTATCCAAATATCGTCCCAAACTCTTCTCGCACATCCTGCAAGACTTGGACTCATAAAAATACAAAAAACTCTCCCTTAAATAAGCTTTAAAGGAATTTTGGTTCAAGAGGTAAATTCATCTTTTCAATTATTTGTATTTCCATTCAAGTTCACTTGTTTTATTTTTCTATTATTACCTCTCCTTATCCAAATGTGTTGATGACCCCATTACCCAACATGTAATAGAATGTTTCTATGATTGTGAAAAAATTTATCATCATTTCTTCCTTTTACCTTCTTTTATACTAATAGCAAGGACACCATCCGAGATGTGTCAATTTACCACATTCAAGGATGATGGGCTCTCGATTTCTATTATCATTATCAATTATGGTCATGAAACCATTCTAGTTATGGTTGAACCAAATTATTATATATTTTATATACTCAATTTAAGGTTCAGTAATGTATTTTTACAAATGGAGATAATTTATAAAGAAAAACGAGTCTGTTGTAATCAAAACCCACTATTTAACCGAAATAGTAGTCATTAATGATCTATATAATAATTCATCCTCATTCTATGTAATAAAATTATATAATTTACTAACAACACCTACGGATGATCATAAATTATATTAAAATACAATTCTGGATATTTACATGAACTCCATTACTTAAGAACAAGTGAACTGATTATGAAAATAATGAAAACGAACATTGCGGAACGACAAAATTCAATATAACAACTTAACAATAAGGGAAAAATGAACTAAAAATAATTATGATAAAAAAATACTGGTCTAATAGTTTCTGAAATAAGTTATTAATAAATATAATTTCACATTCCAGGAGCTTACGTTCAAGAGCGGAACATGTTGGGAGTTTAGGTAAGGGTTTCTCCACCAGAACTTCCATTTTCATTCAGGTTACATTTGTTGTCTATTTAATCAATGGAACTCTTGTGTATTTATATGTACTCTTCAAAATTTAAATTTTTGGGTTATATATATATTTACCAACCATAATATCTCTTTATTTTATGGATGTTTACATGTTTCAAAAGGAATATCTGAAATTGTTTCTGAAACAGAAGCCTGATCCAAGGGAATTTTCCCTAATTCTTAGCTATTTTCAAGGGAAATCTGAAATCCATTTTTGGATACCATTATATATATAATCACTAATTTTATTATGAAAATACCATCTTATATAATTTATAGTTTAATACAAATATTATTTGAAAAGAAATCTTTTTTATCCAAGTAAAAGAGTATTTATCTCAAGATTTACTCGAAGATTTTAAAAGAGTATCTTCATCTATTTAAATACTCTTGTTTATTTTATGTATTATTGGGACTATTATTCCATGTTAGCATCTAAAATATTTAATTTAATTGTTTATTATTCATTTTTATGTGGATGTGCTATCTTAAATCTCGTCCAAAATTTCCTCTGAATGGTTAGTGTTTATGCTTAATGTTCGGGGAAAGTTATTTTTATTTCATATATTAATTTCAATATGAATTTATATGTTGTTTATGTTTATAAAAATTCATATTATGAATTCATTATAAATAGTAAGTGTTGGGTGGGGCCCAATATAGCCCCTCAGTGGATTGATAGGTCTCATGAGATAAACTATAGTCTTGGCAGAAGGCCTTGAAAAAATTATTATTTATGGTTTTGGCACGAGGCCTTGACTATATGGTTATGTTGTCCCGCATTTTGGATTACCTCGTTATGAAAATAGTATTGATGGTTCATGTGGTTATTATACATTTTGAATACCCATGATTGTGTTATGTTATGACAATATTTACTCAACTCATTTTCTACCATATTATGTTCAAGATTATTTTTAAAGGCATGTGTTTTTAATTATTCACCATGTCTAATGTTTATGTTATCATAGAATGTATTACATACCCTTATTGAGCATTTGAGATCACTCCTTTATTTTTTTCATTTTATCAGGAAATGAAGATGTTTATTATGAATGACATATTGAAATAACCTAGGTGTTATGGATGTTTTATAAGGAGTTTTTATGTTGTATTTCGTTTCAAGTTGTAATGCTTAAATTATGTATGAATCATGTTTCCAATAATACAAAACTACTAGATACTTTGGGATTATTATTCCTTGTTTTTATGCCAATGTAATCAAATAAAGCACCATCTCTAGGCAACTAGGGTCGGGTCCTTACAATAGTGGTTAGTATGAGTCATTGAATCCACTAATAATGAGTAACCAATTACAATTTGTTAGTGAGGAATAACCGTATAACTTTGGTGTTTCCCCAAAATAAATAAAATCACATAAGATTCAAAATAATATCTTTATGGATTCAACGTGATTGTAACATGATAAATAAGATATTTTTTCATAAATCATTTCTCTAGAAACTAATGATGATCTTCCTCTCAATCCATCAAGATAATTATATTATATCATTATCACAAATTCATGTTCATTGATCTTTAATTTTATTCATGACTTTAAAATAGATTATATTTCCCACATCATGTATTATCACTTGATTATAGAACATAGCATGATCATATTCACAATATTAATAATTAAATACACAAAATAATTAAATTTGATGATCCAAAAGATATTCAAAACATTTTAATCTTTATCTTTAAATGTTTTTAATGTTTTATTAATATATAAGTCTCTCACTGAATAATCCCTTAAAATATCATTCTCAATTCTATAGAAATATTTAAATTCATAAAATCAATCCTGGCTCTTTTTTATATAGTTTCTAATAAACGAATCATATAAAATGATACTTTGTTTTTTTATTCAGTCAACTGACTATTTGAGACTACTCACAATGTCTTTGAATATTATCTTCTTTATTTAACCATTGTTTTTAGAGAAATATGAATAAGACACTCTTTCTAAATCTTAATAATAAATAATATTTTTGGGGAATTATGATACAATTATCACTATTTGAAATAATTTCAAAATATATTCATATGGAAATTCATGGAGGTTAAAATAAATGTTTATACTCTTCATTACATAGGAGAATCACTGGTTTACATTTCTATCAATAATATACTTCACTACCTGAAACAACTCATTTATGAAAAATACATTTTTATATTTAACTAAAATTAATTCATCATCAATTTAATGTCATTAATGATATTAAAATTTGGAGAACATTGTTCCATTTAAATTCCATAATAAACTTATAGATTTTATCATTTATTAGAATCATCACTAGTAATAATATATATTTTCATATAAAAGTATTTAAAAATTTCAATACATTCAATTATTCATCACCATTTTAATTTCACATGTTAACATCTTGAATCATAATTTTTTTGGGAAGTTAGATCTACTATTGATTATCTCAAGCATAATTATTTTTTATTTTCCAAAGATTTTTTAGAATGTTTCATACTTCACTGTTTTGATGTTTTATTACAATTATAGTTTGGAGGAATATTATGAAGTCTTCTAGTATCCATTAGAAAGTATAATGTGAATCCTTCACATTATTTTTTTCATTCACTATTAATTACTATGACTAGAGGAAATATATATAAATAGGATTGAATACAACAAAAATATCAATGATTCCTTCAATCATGGACTTCTCCGAATACTACCATTGTTTACCCTCAATAAATTCTGAGAACACTATTAAAATTTTGTAGAGTACTCTATAAAAGTGTCATGTTTCACATAAAAGATCAAATATTTACTTTAAATATTTTGTTTTATTTAAAATCAATATTTTGAAGTTTGATAGTACCCTTATGATATGAAGAATACACTTTTGGAGTTCATACATACCCATCTATAATCCATTATGATCTTAAAAATGTGATAGAAACCCATACAAAACCTAATGTAATCATACATAACAAATAATACACAAATGATGTGAAGGTAAACCTTCTATAATGATATCCAAACTATAAAATATTCATTGATTAGATATTTTTTATTCTCAAACATTTTATTACCAAACATGAAATGATTATTCCAGAATCAAGTTAATTTAAATATGGGGTATTTAAATAATTTCCAAAATATTTTAAACAACATCCAAAGATTCTCAAAGGTGGTTAACACATTTCATATAGTTCATCAATATCCCCATTTATTTCTGAAAAAAATAAAAACCATTAACAATTCTATATGGAACTTCACATAGTATAACCAACTAGTCAGATACATGGTTTTGATTGATATCTATCATGGATGTTAGTAGCAATAATATTATTACAGGGATGTAATTAAGAACATTTCTTAAATAAATAATATATTTAAAGTCTAGGAATAAAACTCTTCAGGGAAGATTCAAAATAATATTACCTTGACCACTGTGTAAAAAAATGGTTCAATTTTAATGTCACAATGATCAGAAACTTTTGAAACACTACTCTATAATGACTCAATAACATAAAAACATTTGAACAAGTTAGAAAAAAATAGTGGAAATGATTTGATAGCATATCCCATGAATGATAACTATCACATATGAACATTCACTTATGTTTCTTAATTAATGAGTTTGTTATTTATGTTTTTTTCCCTTCCAGAATCCCTTGAATCCAAATGGCATATTCTCATGTCATGTTCCTTGGATAAGCGATTTGTGGCTATATGATGCCACAACCTACTAAAAATAACTATATAAAGAAAAAAATTTTCATAACCCACCATCTTCAAGAGGAAGAAAGTGAGATAATGACCCCCTGAGTCCCACCACTAGTAGGCCCTGGGGTGGTGGCTAGCACTAACTGTATAAAATCTCCCAAAATGGGGGGCATTTCCATTTATAAGGAAACATGATCAAGAGATAAGATGGTGCATCCAAGAAAAATCTAAGAACAATATATATAAAGAGTTCCAAAATACACCACACAACAATGTTTAAGAAAATATACTATTACAAATACTAGAAAACGGCCAGGTAAATTCCAATAGAAAGCATTGAGATGACAAAAAAACTATCTTAAAAAATGAGCTAGTAAGGTCTAGAATGGTTCACGTAATATTACTATAAATTTAAATGGATTTATATATATATAGTGTGAGAAGAAATGTATACTTAGTAGGGAAAACAAAAGTCTATCATGCACATGTGGGGGAAGCATACTAATGCCCCATTGACAAAACCGAAGAACCAAAGAGCACCTAATAAGGTACACTAATGATACCCAACCTCACCAATGTATTCTCACCAAAAAATTCAAGGAAAGTAAAGTAATATAGTAATAACATCAAGGTTTTGGGTACCTTACACCACTTCTCACTAGTTTAGCCTCTTTTACCTAATAGAAAATGTCATCTTTCTCCTATATCCTCCAAAATAACCACATCAGAACCCGACCACACAGACCTGGGCTTCACAGCCAGTCCTGTCACCTTGGAAAAAGAAGCATATCACATCCTACCTACTGACACCTGGGCCTCACAGCTAGTCCCATCACCTCATAAAATGAATCATATGACATCCTTCCCACCAACACCTATTCCACAACCACACCACATCTATCCCATATTCACTATGGACACAAACCACACCTTATATTGAATATACATGGGAAATAACAACTCACCCGCACACACCTAGGCCTCAAAAACCACAACATACCCAAAGGGTAAAGGGATATCACTACTTGGAAGATGGAGCATGGATGAATTGGTCGGCAACCATCCATCCTACCACCAGGGTGTTTGGGAGAGACACCCTATCACATGATGATGGGGGTGTTAGGTACATAGTCATCATCTAGGGTGGGGTGAATATATAAATCACAATGAAAAATAAATAAATAAATAAATAAATATATATATATATTACTAAACACTCATCCCAACCTATGGGTTTTCAAAGAATAACCAACTCGTGAAATACCAATTTGTAATACCTCTAAAATGAACAACCATACAACAATCCATAAGCTCAAATACAACCCCATCCAATACAATTATCCAATTGTCATTATTTATTATATGATTTATTTATCCCTTCCATAACTACTCAAGAAACTACCAAGCCTAAGAGGTAACCAACATCATAGAAGCTATCAAAACCACCATAGTCATTTTAGAAGTTGAAGAGTGAGATAAATTAACACACTTCAGATTAAGACACATCGTACAAAAGATTATTAATGGAAAAAAATCCATACCAACCACAAACATCATCATTCATTAATGTCATTCCACTTAATCTATCTTCTATAATAAACAAACCCCCAACTCATAGCCGCACCCAGTGACACCTCACCTCATAACCATTCCCAAAATCCATGATACATAACTACACCACATCTTACAGACCCAGAAACATAAAAATATCACAACCTAATAGCATTCCTTCTGCATAACACTACCCATCCATTACAAAAGTAGATAATCATTCAACTTGCGATCCATTACACTCCCCTAATCCACCCCATATCACACATCAATTACCAGGACGCCAATACATAACGATTCAAGACAAACCCATGAAAAACACACTAACATATGAACCAAGTAAAGGATATTCGAAATTAATAAGGAATACCTTACTCAATTATGATTATTAATTTCTGGTGTTATCATAGATGGTTTGATCCACCGACATGAAATAATTTTCCCAGTATAAATTGATTACAATTAGCATATATTATATGTTCTAGGAAAGTAGAAACATGTATTCCATGATGATCGTGGTGGAAAATAAGGACCACCAATGACAACAATTTACAGTCAGTATATAGTCTATACAAACACAATAACAAAAAAAATAATAAAACAGAAGCATGTATCACGTTTACCCAGTCCCTTATTTATTAGTTTAAATCTTATCCAATTAACATAAATTATATTTAATTTCACTGTCTTAACAAGGAATCAATTATACACCAACCATGTATGATACAAAAATTATAGAGACGAAGTGATCCCTACTTTGAAGAAGAAGTTATCATTAATTCATTTTCACGACAATGTATGTGGTGCACATGTAGCAGGAAAAGACTATAGGGAAATGTAATCTAAAATCAGTAGAAAATAACATGGATCCTTGGGGGATAATGGTTTTGGGTACCCTAAGTGAAATGAGAATCTCTCAATAAAGAGATGATCTCATCTTTAGAATGTCCAGATCCTAAATCAATGGAAATAATGATTTAAAATCTATTAAAAGAATATCTTGAATGAGACCATGGGTTATGAATTCAAAGGATGATTCAGGTTTTTAGATGATAGATATGATTTTAAATTGATCAAAAACCCATTAAATATGGTATTAAATTCATTTTATATCAATAAAACGTCAATGGTTTGAAACAGGAAAAACTAGAGAAACCTGGAATTTTGAAAAACTATTGAATATGTCTAATCATTAGGATAATCACCATTGTGAGTCACCAGTAGAAAGGTACATGTGCGAGTAACCATTAGATATCTTCTAGTGGAAAGATACTGGTGAGAGTTACCATTGGCAAGATACTGGTGGAAAGATACCATTGTGAGTCCTCATTGGCGAGCTACTTGTGGAAAGAAAATGTTGTGAGTCACTAGTGCAAGCCACCAGTGGAAAACTACCAGTGTGAGATACCAGTATGACTCACCATGGTGAATCACTAGTTTGAGTCACCATCACAAGTCACCGTCGTGACCCACCATTAAAAACTAGAAAATTGGTAAACTGTTGTAATGTGTCACCATGACCTCCCAAAACACTTCAAACACTGGAATTTCAAAAAGTAATGGGAAAGAGAGTACTGGGAAATTAAATCAGAAACCTCAAAAAACTATTATAATATTTGAGAATCTAATAACATGATGAGAAGAAATAGGGGTTTGAACAATTACTCCACAAGATAACTCTCAAGTATTTCCCTGCACTAGAAATGCAACAACTGACTAAGCACATAAAAGATCAACGATAAACCACCTTGTGTTGTTAGAAATCTGTAGTGAAATATCTAAATCTAGAAACACCTTCCCCAAAACACATCAACCTAGAAAAACTTATAAAAAACATGAAATCATCATAAACACACAATCCAAACACACGAACTATAGAAATCGATCTTCTATGTCAAGATATTACCCACTCTGGGTGGAATTGACTCACCCACAAGAGTTTAATCATATCATAATTAATGTGTAATGATTAGAAATCCATTCATACACTTTACAAATTTCATAACATTGTCACACATTATGAAGCATGGAAAAAGATCATCTTTTTAAAGTAGTATGGTTTTATATCACATTAAAATGAAAAACAAAACAAGGAAAAACTCAGAACAACATTGGGTACTGGGAACAAATATGTGCATCTTTCTCCAAAGTACTATCCTCTAGGCCACCAACCCTAAACAACATATGTACCAAGGGAATGGAACATCCATGTAGAAGCTTCTCCGAATGATTCTAGATCTCCACTGGTCAATAAAAAGACATAACATCATCCTAAATATCCAAATCTCCCAAATCAATGATGTCAGTGTCATCGTGTATATACCGATGGACCTAAGATCTATGAAATACATCTTGGACCCTCTACAACTAAAGAGGAAGCACCCACCAGTATGCCACTTCTCTAACACATACCAACACATGAAATGGTCCAACAATCATAAGAGAAAACTTTTTCCCTCTTACAACCCTCTGATGCACATGTCGAGGGTAAATATTCAAGATCACATGGTTCTCAACCTCGAACTCCATGGGACAACACCTATGATCAACATAAGACTAATGACAGTTATGAACCGCCTTAATCCTCCCATAAACAGGCTGACCCTTCTTGGTCATGGTCTATACCACTTCCCGACTAAGAATAAGTCTCTCCCAACCTTTGACCAGAAAAAAAGTGAAGGAAACAGTCTTAATTATATGGCCCAAATGGGGCTATGCCAATGGAAGAGTGATTACTATTATTACAAGGAAACTCTACCAAGTGAATCTGTCGCACCCCAGACCCACCAATATCTAAGACACATGCCTGCAACATATCCAACAATGTCCTAATAGTATTCTCTGTCTGTTCATCTTTTTGATAGCGGAATGAAGAGATGATGAGTAACTGAGAACCAAAATAATGTTGTAAAACCTCTTATATTTGTGAGGTAAACCACATGTCCCGATATAATGTGATGGCCCTCATAAATCCTTCAATCCACACCACCTTATCCACATAACACTTTTCCAAGTCATCCAACACACCCTAATCCTTGATCACTAATTAGTGAGCATATTTTGTCAAAATATCCACTAGTACCTATATTTCATCATATCCCCCATAAGTCTTGCGTAACCTTGTGATTAAATACATCAAGATTTCATCCCACTTTACTAGAGTTGGTGGTATAGAACCAACTACTTTTGAATTTATGATAAACTTGTATTCATGGAATTTAATATTAATAAATACATTATCAAATCTTGATTGTTATTCTATGTGACAATGCATCTGATAATGTCTTAATGATAATTGTTACACTAAAGGGTCATAGTGGATTCCTACTATGATGAGACCCCAGAAGTTCCATAACACTATTCTTAAATATATGTTCTATGGACGGATGATGTTATTTGAGAGACACAAATAATATAGTCCATTAGGAGTGAGTACTAATAAAACACAGAGGCCCCTTCTCATGGAGTGATCCCTTGGTAATATCTTGGAGGATTTTATAAGAACGATACCCTCTAATAGAAAATCCACATTTCACAATGTCATTAGAAGTTCCTATATACAGACATGTGTATTGGTCCTTAGACTTTATGATTACTATTAATATGTATTAAAAAACACATACATAGATGTATTGAAAAAAACTATAATGATACACTATTCATAGTGATGTAGGATATGTTGGGTGCGACATGAGTAATACCACATTAATAGATAATGAGAGAAATGATTTTTAATTTTTGTTCCATAACAGATGTTAATATCTCAGTTCCTTCGATGGAATTGATATAGCCTAAATAAATTGATCACTATGGTGAATAATGTGCATGTTCAATTAAAGAAAGTCAAAGAAAGAATAATCTATCACATGGGTTGATTGAACTATCATGAAACCCTCTTGATTGGAGATATCGAGATAAATGGATTACATTACATTGGAAGAATTATTAGGAGGTTACATGTCATTGCAGCATTAAATTATTCTTCAATGGGTGCCTTGGTGGGTTTCTAGATTCTAACCTTGGTCTTTAGGTAGGATCTACCTAATTCCAGTGAGGAATAGGCCTAGTGGTTCACACACTATTTGTGTCCAAGTCTCTCAGTTAAATATTTATTTAACAAGTTGAATAAAGATTATTTCAAATTATGGATTAACAATTAACAAGGATGCTTGATTGAATTTATTTTGACAATAGTTATTAGATAAAATATATTTTGGGAGAAATAAAATATTTATTCATGAATAAAGTAAGGATATTTATATAATAAATAAATATTCATTATTCAAGGTCGAATAAAATTTTTAGAGGAAATAAAGTAAAATGTAAAAAAAAACTACACACCATCTATATTTATATACCCACATTGTGGTTTTTCATAGAATTTATATAAAATAATAATATTTATTTAATTAAATAATATTAGGTGTAATTCATTGGTTGCATGTAAAGTAGTAATAATTCTGAAATTTTATTATTAGACATGGGGTCTTACTAATAATTAAATGAAATGATTAAATGCATTTAGATAATTATTTCATTCATTTATTATTCTAAGTAATATAAATACCAATTAAATTTTTCTCATTAATCCAAGAAACTTGTTTTGGTTTTTCACAATATATTTATAGAAAGATCTCAAGAAAAGATAAAATTTCATTCCTCAATGAACGTTCTCATGTTACAAGACAAATCCTGCACCATAGGATCAAAGAGATAGCTTTGGAAGCATATCTGAAGAATATTGAAGTTAGACATATCATGAGAAGGATCTTCTATGCTAGGACATGGAGATCCCTTCAGTGATGTCCAGAGATATGTGGAGCACATGTGGGTCACCACCTGAAGAATCCTATAATTGGATTCTGCGACGCAACAACAGATCACATTGGATCGTGACCAGAAGCATTAATGGATAGAGAATTTCCATCAATGTAATTCCGGTGTTTTAATGAAATTAATTGTAACCAAGATATAATGATCCTCTATATGGTTTTGGGACTTAATTCTTTCCATTTTTCTTCTTCATTATATACTGAAGATCTAGTGTTTTATCATCGTGATAGATCTCATATTGACCACAGTTAATGGTAAAATTAATGTTGGTTACGCCCATCGACATTCTTCTGTTGCACCAAATGACCTAAAAAAATAATCATAATGATCATATCATTTATTATAATTATTTAGATTTTCATTCATTATTTATGCATTTATTAATTTAGTTTTTTCTATTCAATTTAATCATTTTTTGACATGGATCTCGTGATCTGTTCCTCCTCATTTTTTTCTCGTCCAACTTACAGAAACGATCTTTTTATTTTAATATTAATTAAAATAAAATATTGGATCTTATACAGAGGTGCCAATGTTTCCTGTCTGAATAACACTTGATCCCATGTTTTTTCAGTTGGAATTATATGCCATGTATTTGTAATCACACTATGTGTATTTTTATTTACATGTCGTGTAGTCAAGGTTCAATGCATTAAGAATGGTCCACCAAACCAAGCCATGTGTTGGACTTAAACTCAGTATTTATGACTCTCTGTGTTGAGTAGGAAAAAGTTGCACATGGTTTCTACATTACATTCTGTGTGGCCCACTAGACATGAGATGTTGTCCCTTCGAGTTAGGGTTGGACCATGTACCCCATACCCATCTTGCCCGACTAGAGTCCACATAACACTGATACTACACGGTGTGTGTCCCACTGGGCATGTCATGTACTCTGATGATTTCTGAAGTACATATACATGTCGTATCCCTGGGTGTGTACATAGGATGGATGGTGAACTATAGTACATGCTGGGTAGTAGGAACTACACACCATGTTCAAATATAAATTATGCATAATTATTAAAAAATATATTATATTATACAAACTTGTGATATGTGAACGATGGTGTAGGCGTAAATCTAGGTAACAACACATGATACTTGTTTTATATATATGTTTTTAATATAACATGTACTTGATATTATTTTCTACTCATTGTATAGTTATAAAAGGGAATTCACTGAGTTTCCTACAAGGTACAAGTTACGTTCAAAGATAATTTTAAATGATTTTATTTGTTTAAAATTATGATGGATGAGAATCTGAAGAAAATTTAGAAAATGGATTAAGATAAAAGGAATGATTAATTAAATATAATAATTAATTGATTCAATCATGATTTATCTTAAACAATAATGATTAATGAATTGAATTCTAGTATTATTTATGCATAAATATCGCTGCCTGTATGGATGATCTCCAGATCGACTAGGACCTTTGTATGTGGATGGGTTCTTTTATTGAATTTAATTAAATTATATTTATTGTCCTGAAATCCTTCTTCTCATCAATATATAGGGCATGCATGCCCCATGTTTCTTTTATGTAAAACCCCTTTTTACCCCTTACCTGAATTTGAGATAAATTCATATCTAATGTATGGAGCTCCCAAGTTAGTAGAGGTGGTTCATGTTAGGAGCCGAGGTGAAACCAACCCAAAGAGATACAAAGGTGGATGTGTGGAAAGCTATAAACATGAACCCAAAGGGGTCAAGGTATTTTATCCCCCTGGTCTATGGTAAGTTTATCTAATGCTAGATAAAAAACCAAGAGAACAAGTTCATGATCATGCCATTTATATTATTTTTGTCAGTTTCTTGGATTATTTATTATGGTTGTGTTTTTGTGATCACAAAATTAATTAATTAAATGATTATGCAAGATAAAACTAAAATAAAATTGGTTTATGAGTAAATATTATCTTAAACATGGTAAATCTCATAAGTATATCCCACTTAATATTAACAAGCATATAATAAATACAATGAATAGAAATTTATATATAAGGATAGAATCCCTTAAGGAAATATTAAGTCGGTATAGACTTCCTTTATATTGGTTAGAATCAAACCATAGTTCAATACACTTGGACAACCCTAGTTGGGGTGATTTAAATAATCATGGAATTAAAATTTCAGGTTTTGGGTTGTCTTGAATTAGTTCACATAAAGGGTTGACTTCCACAACATGACATGGTGTGACCAAGAGACAAAGATTGAGGAAATACAAAATAAAAGGATTTATGGATTCGGGAGTCCACTCAATGGATCAAGGAACTACGATTTATTGAAGTTGGAATTTGGAATGCCTACCTAAAACTTTTCAAGTTGCTTTAACAAACATAATTGGGGTAATTCAATGGGAAATATGGATCCTTTCCCCTAGAATATTTAGGAAACATAATATTTTGGATACAATGTTGCGTGATATTAGATTCAGATAAAATAGTTAGAGAATAATACGTAATAATTTATTTATTTGACTTTGTTTTAAAATTTTAAATTACTAAATATTTTTATCATCTTCATTTATTGAATAAAATAAAAATGACTTAAACATATCTTTTTTAACCATACTTGAGAAGGAAAACCTTCTCACTAGCACCCATTTTTTGGAGTGGTAGAGGGATTTACTCATGATCTTTCTCCATGAGATGAAAATTATATGTGACGAAGAACCCTATTCCAATTTCACATGGAAACGAGGAAAGAGATGAGGAAATATCAATCTATATAAAACATTTTGATGATTCCACAAATGTAAAATTTTTCATGCTATCGACCATGTATAATGAGCTATGGAAGAAACATGAGAACATGGATGCATATAGCATGATGTATCACGTTAAGGATCTATATCAAGAGAAGGAGAGAAAGGTGAGACATGAGATATCAAATGATTTGTTCACATCAAATCTTTGATATTCTACTATAAGTGTTCCTCATGTTGTGAGGATTATTGGCTACAATGAAAACCTGTACATCTGAGCAATTAATTTCTCAGATGAGTTGTGTATAGGTCACATCCTATCATCATTTCCTAAGAACTTCTCATGATTTGTTGTCAACTAAAATGTGATCGATAATAAGAAGAGTATAACAGATCTTTTAACATTGATTTTCTAGTTAGATAAGGACATGGGGTGTGATAAAACTGCATTCCTTATGGTGAATAACAATAAGAAGGACAAGGAAAAGGGGCCACAGATTTCAAAACGGTATGAAGCCCCTGAGAACAGCCCCTCAAAGAAGTGGAAGATCTAGAGGTTGGGAAAGGAATACGAGGAAGTATGTTTTTCATGTGGCAAGCTAGGCCACTTAAAGAGAAACTACACCCATTAGTGTGGGGATACTAAAGGTGCATTTGTTATCGAGTGTAATCATTACCATCTTAGACATTGGGTTTTAGATAGAGCATACAGGTATCACATATCTATTCAAAAATAGGAACAAAGTAGACTTATAAAGATTTGTAGAGGACATGTTGATCTTTGAGCTGCCAATGGCACGAGGATGACCACATTATCCTTTAGAGATTACCATCTCTCATTTCCTACAAAAATAGTTTTTGTTTTGTTTAACTATTAATATGTACATAGAGTAACCAAGAACATTATTTCAGTTTTGTGTTTTTATATAGAGGGATTTATTTTCAATTTTGGAAATAAGGGTTGTTTATTTTATAAGAACAAAATTTGTTATGGTATGGAACATTTAAATAACTATTTATATGTATTTAATTACGAATCCAAGTGTTAGAAACTGATAACTAAACTAACTCACCAGACTCATAAAACACCCACTGGTGGCATCACCATCTCAGTCATGTAAATGAGAAGAACTTGAAAAAGCTCTACTAAGATGGTTATTTGGACTATACTAAGATAAACATACATGATAGATGTCACATTTGTTTTCAAGAGAAAAATAACCAAGCCGCCTTTTAGTGGATAGATTGAAAGGGCCACATAGCTTCTAGGATTGGTACACATGGATGTGTGTGGACCATTTATAGTAGATGGTAGAGGAGGATATTCAAAAAACATTAATTTTACAAATTATTTGAGCACATATGGATATACCTACATAACAAGGTATAAGTCAGATTCCTTGGTAAAATTTAAGGAATTCACGAATGAAGTAGAGAATCATCTTGGTAAGAAGATAAAGAAGCATTGATTGTGTCGAGGTGGAGAATGTCTTAAGAAAAAGTTCATCGAACATTAGTGGGAGTCTGGGATTCTATCTCAACTCACTCCTCCAGATACACCATAGTGTAATGGTGTTAGTGAAAGGTGGAAGAGAACCTTGTTGGCCCTGGAGAGGGCGATGATGAGTCAAACAGATCTTCAATTATAAATTTGGGGATATTCATTAGAAACTACATCATACACATTATATTGAGTACCAAATAAGGTGTAAAGCGTAATTACCTAGGAGTTATGGAATAGAAAGAAACCCATATTGCCTCAGACACATGTATGGGGATGCACGGCATTTGATAAGGCCTTATTAGGCATCAAACTATCACCCCATGGGATGAGGTGTATCTGTATAGGATATCCCATGGAAACAAAAAGATATTAACTATATAATCCTTCATAAAATAAAGTTATTATCACTAGAAAATATATCTTTATTGAGAGGGACCACATCCTCAAATAAGATAGTGGTAGAAAGATTTACTTCGACGAATATAATGCTCACAATACATAAGAGTTAGTACAGAAACAAGTTCCACAGGTCCCTATGGAAGAGGTAAAAAAACACAAGTATTGAGTAGGTTCTCAAGAGAGGTAAGGGAAATAGGGATATTGAGATTTCTAGTCACCAAGGATGGAGAATAATTATTATTGGACAATGATGAACCTCTCTCCTATAAGGAAGTAGTAGAGAGATCAGAAGATACTAGACAACTAGAATCTATTAATTCATATATGGACTCTATGTATTAGATCCATTTCTCGGTTCTAGTCAATGAGCTTGTTGAGGTAATGAATGTTGGATGAAAATTAATAGTCCAGAGAAATCTGGAAATGGAAGGTCAAGTTAGGACCTATAATGCATGGATAATGGCTAAAAGATTTAGACAACCTCATATAATTGATTATGATGAAAACATCATTCCAGTTTCCATTATTAAATCCATAAGAATAATACATTCCATAACAAATTACCATGACTAAAAGATTATGAAAATCGGTGTCAAAATAGAATTCCTTATCAGGAACCATTAAAAAGATGTCTATATGAAACAACCAGAAGGGATTGTGACACCAGGTTAATCCAAATGGGATTGCGAGTTATAAAAAACTATTTATGTATTTAATCAACCATCTAGGACATGGAACATTTGATTTGATGAATCCATAAAGAAATGTGGTTTTATTAAGAACAAATGTGATCCATGTGTTTATAAATGGTTTAATGGGAATGTAGTCGTTATCCTAGTAGTATATGTTGATGAAATATTACTTATTGGTAACAATGCACCAGTCTTATAGTTAGTTAAGTACTAGTTGAGCAAGTGTTTATCCATGAAGGATATAGGCGAATCAACCAAAATTCTAGGGATCAAGATCATTTGTGATAGAAAATAGAGGATTCTTGGACTATGTTAGGGTACATACATTGACCAGATACTAAAAATATTTAGTCTGGAACTATCCAATATGGGATTGAATTTAATGTCACATGGCCTACATCTTTCAAAGAAAATGTGTCCTCCAACACAATAAGAGAATGATCATTTGAATAAGATACCATAAGCTTCAGCTATATGATCCATCATGTATTCCATGTTATGTATTAGGCTTGATGTTACCTATGCATTTATCATGATAGGATGATATCAATAAGATATAAGAGAACATCATCAGACAACTATTAAGACTATCCTAAAGTATCTGAGAAAATATGAGGATATGTTCTTTGTGTATGGAGGAGATATGGAGAATCTCATCAGAGGGTATGCTGATACTAGTTTTAAACATAACATAATGATCTATAGTCGCAACTAGGATATGTTTTCTATCTCAATAGAGGAGTTGTGTGCTGAAAAACT
This sequence comes from Viscum album, assembly GCA_963277665.1. Lineage (NCBI taxonomy): Eukaryota > Viridiplantae > Streptophyta > Magnoliopsida > Santalales > Viscaceae > Viscum > Viscum album. The sequence goes on along the minus strand of OY728155.1, from coordinate 231,787,562 downwards.
TCAAAATTTCTAATTATTGATGATTCTACAGTGTATTATGAAAATATAGAGGCTTATGATGCAACCAAAGAAGTCTTCTGGATTCATAACATTGTCTAAGTGAATTATGTGGTGCCTAGTAATAAATATCCTATCACATTATTTTGTGATAATACTACAGCAGGGGCTCTTGGAAAAGAAACAAGTTCACATCAATGAATAAATCTCATTCTCAAGAAGTCCCACATTTTTAGGGATTTCAATCAAATGGGTGAAGTTGTAGTGAGTATAGTGTATAGGGAAGAGAATGAGGTGGACCCCATTTAGAAAGGCCTACCTCAGTATAAGAGAGAATGTAAGGAGAGATCTAGTGGGTTAAAGGTTGTTAATAGTTGGATCTAGTCAAAGTGGGAGTATTTTTGGAGTTGGGGTCCTAGAACCAACAATTTTCTTCATTATGATGAACATGTTTTCTTGTATTTTAATATTAATAAATACCTTATCACATCTTTATTGTGATTCTCTATGATAATGCATGTGATAATGTCTTAAGGATAAATGTTACACTAAAGGGTCATAACGGATCCCTACAACGATGAGAACCTAGAAGTTCCATAACAATATACATTAATATATGTTATATGTTCAGATGATGTTATTTGAGGGACACAAATAATACAGGCCATTGAGGGTGAGGAATCATAAAACATTGAGGCAACTTCTCATGGTGTGAGCCCTTTGTAATATCTAGTGGTTTATTATGAGAACGAGAAGTTCCAGTAAGAAATCCACATTTCGTATTGTCATTGGGTATTCCTATCTGCAGGCGTGTGTATTGGTCCATATACATTGATATTATTATTAATGGGTATTAAAAATAATTAAATTAGATGTATTGAGAAACACTATGATGACACACTGTTCACAGTGAGGTAGAATATGTTGGGTGCATCACAAGTAAAACCAAATTAATAGATAATTCTATAAATTATTTGTACCTTCTGTTACATAACCGACGTTGATATCTCATGCCCTTTGTTGGAATTGAGATATCCTAAATAATTCCATGTCTATGATGGGGAAGGGTAATGTTCAATCCTGAGATGTCAAAGAAAGTATAATTGAACACATGGGTTGATGGCACTAGCATGCAACCCACTTTATTAAAGATATTTAGACAAAGGGACTACATTACATGGTATGTTTTCGTAGGAGGTGACATGTCATTGAAGAGTTAAATTTTTTCTCTATGGGTTCCTTGTCATGTTCCTAGATGATAACTTGGGACTCTAGGTAGGCTCCGCTTAATGCCATAGAGAAAGAGGCCTAGAGGGTCACACACTAAGTGTATCCATGTGTCTTAGTTAAATATTCATTTAACAAGTTAAATAAATATTATCACAAACTGTGGTATAACAGTAAATCAAGGATTCTTGATCACATTTTTTTCGACACTAGTTATTATGGAGAATATATTATGGCCAAGGTAATATATTTATTAGAAAATAATGACATGATATTTATTTATGAAATAAATAGTCATTATTAAAGGTCTAACAAATGTGCTAGAGGAAATAATGGAAAATAGAAAAACAAAAGTTCCCTGTATGATTTTTCAGGGGAATTTGTTGGAAATGATATTATATATTTAATTAAATAATATTAGGATTATTTCACTGGGTTCATTTAAAGTAATAAGAATAGTTAAATGTAATTATTAGACATGTGGTATTATTAAGAATTAAATGAAATTGATAAATTCCTTTGGGAAATTATTTCATTAGTTTATAATTCTATGTAATATAAATCCGAATTGTATTATTCTCATTAATCCTATCCATTCTTTGTGGTTGTGCACAATGGATCTATAGAAAGCTATAATGCCAAAATAGAAATCCATTCCTACAATAATTGTCTCAAGTTACGAGTGACATCCTACTCCACCTGATCAAGGAGAGAGATTTAGAAGAAGGTATCAAGGAGATCAATGGAAGACATAAAAAGAGAGGGATCATCCATTGTGGCACCCAGATATACCTTCATCAATGTAAAAAGATATGTAGAGAATGTGGGGATCACTGCTAGAGGAATCATACAATTGGATTCTTTGACACAATGACAGATCACATTGGCTCGTGACCGGAAGTATCAACAAAGTGATAACTTCCATAAAGTTTATTCTTGTAATTTAGTTAAATTAATTATAACCTACTTATGATGATCCTCTATATGGTTCCCGGATATCCCTTTTTCATTTTAAAATCTTTATTCTATACCGATAATCCAGCGTTTTATCATCCTGATAGATCTCGGATTGATCCTTATTAATGGTAAAATTAAAGTTGGTTACACCGATCCATGCTCTTCCGTAGTGCCCAAAACCTACAAGTGGTATCACAGTGGTCATATCAATGATTATAATTAAACAGTTTTTTTTATGATTTACACATTTTATAATTTATTTGGTTCAATTCATGTTAATTTTTTGTAAATGTTAATCTTGATATCTATTCCTCCTCTTTCGTTTCTCATTCACCTTACAAAAATGATATTTTTGATTTAATTATGATTAAAATTAAATAGAAAATCGCATCCTGAGGGGCCAAAGGTTTCTGAAAATACAACACCCGAATACATGTCATATCAGTTTGACTCACATGTCATGTAGTTGGACTCACACAGTTTGTATTCTACCTCAAACTCATTGTAGTCAAGGTTCAATGCATCGAGGCTGGTCCACCAAACCATGCCATGTGTTGGACTTTATCTCATTATTTATGACTCCAGGTGTTGAACAAGAACTAGTGGCACACGATATTTGGATTACATGCCATGTGGCCAACGGGACACATCATGTAGTCCCTTCGGGTTAGGGTTGGACAATGTACCCTATACCCATCTTTCCCAATTGGAGGCTGAGTAATTCATATACTACACGACGTGTGGTCTACTGGACACGCCGTGTACTTTGGTGTTTTCTAATGTACATCTATAGACTATATCCCATTGTGTGTACTTCAGATGTATGGTGACTGATATCACATGTTGTGTAGTAGGAACTACACCCTGTGTACTCTTCCAAATTATGTATATTTATTATTATATTATAAAAATTCTTGACACTCGTACCATGGTGTAGGCGTAAAGATGGGGCACACCACGTGATATGTTTTTATACATATGTGTTTAATTTAACATCTACTCATTTTCCATTTCTACTAATTGGATAGTTATGAATATGAATTCTCCAGATTTCCTTCAAGGTACAAGTTATGTACAATGAAAATTTTAAATTAATTTATTTGTTTAAAATTTTGATGGATGAAAATATCAAGGAAATTCAGAAATGGGTTTAAGATAAAATGAATGATTAATTAAATATTTTAATTAATTGATTCGAGCGTGATTTATCATAAAGATATAATGATTAAATAATGGAATGATAGTTTTATTTATGGGTAATAATAATTGCATGCACGAATGAGCATGAGCTACACCGGGACCATGGTATGTGGATGGTTTCTTTTAATTAATTTATTTAAATTATATTTGTGGTCATATGGTCCTTCTCCACAATAATATATAGGGCCCTCATGCCCAAGGTTTCTTTTATGTAAATTTCCATTTTACCCTTCACCTACATTTGGTATAAAAAAATATGTAATGGGTGGTTTTTCCAATCTAGTGGAGGTGGTTCAAGTTTTGAGTTGAGGTGAAACCAACCCATAGAGATAAAAATGTGGACAAGTGGAAACTTATAAACACAAACCCAAAATGGTAAAGGTGTTTTCTCCCCTAGGTATTGGGTTAATTTATAAACTTCTAGATAAACTAACCAATAGAAGAAACTCATGATCATGCCATTTTTTTATTTTTATGGTTTATTTATTGTGGGAGTGTTGTAACAATCACACAATTAATGAATAAAATGAGCATGCAAGATGGAAATAAAATAAGACCATATTATTTGTAAATATTATCTTAGACATGGTTATTCACTTAATTATATCCCAATTAATTTTAACAAGCATGTAATAAATATAAAAATGGAAATTTACTTATAAGGATAAAATCCTTTAATGAAATATTTAGTTGGTATAGCCTATCAATAATCTTGGTTAGAATCGAACCATAGTTGAAAGTTCTTGACCAACCCTAGTTGGGGTGAATTCAATTATTGTGGAACAATATTTGAGGTTTTCGGTTGAATTGACTTGGTTTGCATCATGTGTTAACTTTTATAGTAGGAATTGGTGTGATCAAGATGAAAAGGTTGAGGAAATCCATAAAAAAGGATTTTAGAATTTGTAAGATTAGTGGATCAAGGAACTAAAAGATAATGTAGTTGGAATTTGGAATGCCTACCCAAAACATTCCTATTTTCTTGACCAACCCTAGTTTGGGTAATGCAAAGGGAAATATGGGTCCTTTCCACTATAATATTTAGGAAATAATATATTTCAAAGTCAATGGATAAGGCTATTGGATTTCAATAAAATAGAATAAGACTAATAAGTATTAGTTTATTTATTTGTAGTAGTTTTATCTTGATAAAGTACTAAATATATTATCATCTTAATTTGTATAAATGAAAAGACAAATTATTTAAAAAATATTATTGTGAACCATACTTGAGAAGGAAAGCATTCTCATTGTCACCATTTTCCTAGAGTAGAAGAGACATTTACGCATCATCATTCGCCACAAGATTTAATTGTATGTTCTAGAGGAGCCTATTCTATTTGTTCCTAGAAATGAGGTCAATGATGAGTGAATACCGATATATATGAAACATTTGAATGATTCCACATATTTCCAATGTTTCAGGCTATTGGGTATGACTAATGATAATATAATTCAACATGAAAACATGGATGTGTATAGAATCTTGTCTCACCTTAAAGATCTATATCAGGAGAAGGTGATATAGGAAAGATATGAGATCTAAAACGCTATTTTCACAACTAACATTGGAAAGTTTGTTCCAGCTAAGCCTCATGTAATAAATCTTATTGGCTACATTGAATTCTTAGACATATTAGGGATTCAGTTCCCAGATGAGATTCATACAAATTTCATCCTATAATCTGTACTTAAGACCTCCATTAACATTATTTTAAAATAAACATGAGAAATATTGAGAAGAGTCTATCAGATACTCTACCCTTAATTATCTAGGAAGATAAATAAATGGGGCATAAAAAAAACGTGGTCCTTATGGTGAATAAGTAGAGGAATGAAAATTCAAAGGGGGAAAATGATTTTTAAATTGCATATATCCCCTTAGAATTGTCCCTTCAAGAATGGGAAGATATATAAAAAGCATGAGGAATGTGAGGCAATATGTTATTCATTTGGAAAGCCAGACAACTATAAGAGAAAATGCACCCAGAAACACGGGGACAATAAATGTGTGTTTGTTATTAAGTTTAATTATTTAATTTCTACACTTTGGATATTAAATATAAAATATGGGGCTCACATCTATATTCAAATATAGTAACCAAGTAGATTTAAAATTATCTCAAGAGGATAGGTGGATCTCCATGATGCCAATGGTTCATGGTCGACAACATTATCCATTAGATATTACTATCTCCCACTTCCAAATGGAGTGTTTTTTGTTTTACATAACTATTATTATGTACATATTTTTACCAAGAAAATAATTTCTATATCATGTTTGGATAGGGATATATTTATTTTCTTATTTGGAAAGATGATTTTTTTCTTTTATAAGAAAAACAAATTTTATGGTATGGCACATTTAAATACCGGTTTGTATGTATTAAATTTCAAAATCCAAGTGTTTGAAATCGATAAAGAAACAATCTTTGATGACTCGTACAACACTCAGTTGTGGAATCACCATCTCGGTCATGTAAATGACATGTTCTTGAAACATTTCTACCAAGATTGTCATTTATACTCCACTAGGCTAAAACCACTTGACAAATGTCATGATTGTCAACAAGGGAAAATGAAAAATCTACCTTTTGGTGGACAGGGTGAAATGGACATAGATCTTCTAGGATTGGTAAACATGGATGTGTGTGAAACATTTCTAGTAGAATATAGAGGATCATATTCTTACTTAATTACATTTACTGGTTATTTGAGAAGATACAGGTATATCTAATTAATGTGGTATAAGTTAGAGTCTTGTAGAAATTTATGGAATTCAAGAATGAAGTAGAGAATCAGCTAGTAAGAATATAAAGAATCTTTGATCCGATCGAGGTGTATAATATATGAACCATGATTTCATCAATTTTTTACAGTAGTCTTGGATTCTATCTCCAGTCACTCCTATAAAAACACCACAACGTAATGGTGTTAGTGAAAGAAGGAAACACACCTTGTTGGACATAGTGAGGTCTATGATGATTCATAAAGATCTTACATTATCCTTCTAGGGATATGCATTACAAACTGCAACATACCCATTAAACCGAGTACCAACTAAGGGCGAAAAAGGAATTCTCTCTGAGTTATGGAATGGAATGAAACCCATTTTGTCTCACACACATGTATGGTGATGAAATGCATCTGTTAAGGCCATCTTAGACCACAAACTATCACCCTGAGGCATGAGGTGTATCTTTATAGGATAACCCAAGGAAACGAAAGGATATTACATTTGTAACACATCAAACAAGAAATAAACTTTCACCAGATAATCATTCTTTATTGACTGGGAGAAGATCCTAAAAAAAGGATAGTGGGAGCATGATTGACTTTTAAGAATTTGATTCTCAAGGTACATAGATGTTCATACCGGAACAAGTTCCACAGGTCCCTTTTGAAGAGGTTCCCGAAACACAAGTACTTTGTAAGAGCTCAATAGAGGTGAGGGAACCAGAGAGATTTGGTTTCCTAGTCACCGACGGTGGTGAATAATTATTATTGTAAAATTATGAATCTCTATCATACAAGAAGTGGTAAAGAGATTAGAATCCACAAGATGTCTAGAAGCTATGAATTCTTAGATGGATTCCATGTATCCGAACCATGTTTGGGTTTTGGTCGGTGAGATAGTTTATGTAAAGATTTTTGGATAAAATGGGTATTCAAGATAAAGCCAGACATGGAAGGTCATGTTAGCACCTATAAATCAAGGCTAGTGGAAAAAGGATTCATGAAACATCGCATAATTTATAATGATGAATCATCCTCAATAGTTTACATGTTTTAATACAAAGAATCATACTTACCAAACTATCTTACCATGACTTTGAGATTTTGAAAATGGATGTCAAAATAGAATTCCATAATAGGAACTTTTTGGAAGACTTCTATATGCCGCAACCAGAATGGTTTGTGACATCAGGTAATGAAAAATGGGTTTTTATTTACATAAATCCATTAAAGGATTAAAGAAAGTATCCAGGTCATGGAACATTTGATTTTATGAATCCATAAAGGAATTTTGTCTCATTAAAAATGAATGAAAGCCATGTGTTTTTTAACAATTTAATGGTAATTCAGTTGTTATACTAGTAGTATATGTTGATGAAATATTACTTATTGGAAAGGATGTACTACTCTTATAGTTAGTTAAGTATTAATTGAACATGTTTTTATCCACGAAAGACGTAGGTGAAGCATCCTATATTCTAGGGATCAAGATCATTCGTGATAGATCCAAGAGGCTTCTTAGAATATGTCAGGGTATATACATTGACCAAATACTAATGATTATTAGTATGGAAGAATCCTATAGGGGATTTGTTCCACCAACACATGGCCTAGATCTTTCTAAGAGAATGTGTCCTCATACACAATAGGATAAAGATAAGATGAATAAAATATCATAAACATTGGCTACATGATCCATAATATATGCCATGTAATGTACCCGGCTTGATGTGGCATATGCACTGAGCATGGTTGGTAGATATCATGAATATCCAAGGGAACTATATTGGAAAGATGTTAAAATTATCCTTATATTTCTGAGATGAACAAAGGATAGTTTCATGGTGTATGGAGTTGATGAGGAGATTTTAATCAGAGGGTATGATGATGCGGGTTTTTAGACAAATCATAATGATCTATAGCCGTAATTTGGATTTGTTTTATGTCTCAATTGAGAAGCTATGAGCTGGAAGAGTTCAATGAACCTAGTTGTCACTGATGATACAAAATAGTCTAAATATATAGCATAATTTGATGCAGCCAAGGATGCCCTCTATATTAAGATATTTTTCCAAGAGTTTGATGTGGAGCCTAGTAGTAATGATCCTATGACATTGCATTGTGATAATACTGTGTAGTGGATCTTGTGAAATAAACATTGTCACATCAACAAACAAAGCACATTCTCTAGAATTATCACCTATTGAGGTATTTCTATCAACGACATGAAGTTGTAGTGAGCAAAGTGTCCACAAAAGATAACATGGAGGAGCCCATGACTAAAGACATATCTCAACAGACGAATTAATATCATGTGAGAGGTAGCAGGATAATGGTTGTTAGCAGTTGCCTCTAGTGAAATTGGGAGTCTTTTGGAGTTAGTGTCATAGATCCCACAACTCTAGACATTATGATTAACTTTTATAAATGGATTTTAATATTATTAAATACCTTATCATATCTTGACCGTTCTTCTATGTGAAAATGCATGCGATAAAGTCCTAAGGATTGTTGTTACTATAAAGGGCCATAACATATCCCTGCTATGATGACAACGTAGAAGTGCCACAATAATATTATTTAATATATGTTCTATGGATGGATTATTTTCTTTGAGAGACACAAATAATTCAGGACATTAGGGGTGATGACTCATAAAACTTTGAGGCACCATCTCATGGTCTGTGCCCTTGGTAATATCTAGAAGGATATTATGAGAATGAGACCCACCAATAGGAAATCAACATTTTGTAGGGTTATTGGATGTTAATATCTGCAGATGTGTGTATTGGTAAATAAAATTTATGATTATCATTAATGGTTATTACAAATCACACACATATATGTATTGGTGAAAACTAGGATGACAAACAATTCACAAAAAGGTAGGATATGTTGTGTGCGTCACAAGTAATACCACATTAATAGATAATGAAAGATATGAATTTCCTATTCTATTCCTTAATGGAAGATGATATCTCACACCCTTTGATGGAATTCTGATAGCTTAAATCAATCCATTTCCATTGTGAGGAATGGGAAAGTTCAATTTTGAGAAGTCAAAGAAAGAATAATTGATCACATGGGTTGATGTAACTTGCATAAAACCCGCCTAATAGGATATATCAAGACTAGGGGATTACATTACATGGTAAGTGATTTTTTGAGGTGACATGTCATTGTGACATTAACTTATTTCTCTATGGATTCCATGGCATGCTTCTAGACACTACCCATGAAATTTAGGTTGGATCTTCCTAATTCCATTGAGAAAGATACCTAGAGGGGCACACGCTACTTTTATCCAAGTTCCTCAATTAAATATTCAATTAATAAGTTGAATAAATATTATTCCCTATTATGTCTTAATAATTATTCAAGGATGCCTAATCAAATTTATTTTGATACTAGTTATTTGAGGAAATATATTGTGGGTAGAATAATATATTTATTTGAAAATAATGTAGTGATATTTATTTAAGAAATAAATAGTCATTATTTAAGGTCTAATAAAAGTGTTGGAGGAAATAATGGAAATTAGAAAAACAAAAGTACATGACATGTATATTAATGTACACACCCTATGGTTTTACTGGGAATTTGTGTGAAATTATATTATTTATTTGATTAGAAAATATTAGTTGTAATTCGATGGGAGCATGTAAAGTAATAATAATAGTCAAATGTTATTATTAGACATGTGGACATAAAAAGAATTTAATGAAATGAATAAATTCCATTGGGTAATTATTTCATTCTTTTATTATTATATGTGACATAAATCCCAATTACAATATTATAATTAAGTCTAGACAATATTTTTGGTTGTGGAAAACAGATCTATGGAATCCTTTCAAGAAAGGAGAGAATTTCATTTCTCCAAGAATGCACTCAAGTTACGACAAATATCCCCCCAACTAGATCAAGGATAGCACTTAGGAAGTGGCTCTCAAGGAAAAAGAAGTTGAAAATTTCCAGTGAAGGCTCTTCCATGCTATCACATAGAGATCCCTTCCGTAATGTTCATAGATACATGGAAGATGTGTGGATCACTGCTAGAGGAAGCCTACCCTTGGCATCTGCGACACAATGACAGATCACCTTGGATCGTGACTGGAAGCATCAACCAAGATATAATTTCCATCAAGGTAATTATTAAATTTAATTAAATTTATTATAACCAACATATTATGATCCTATTTATGGTTTTGGGACTTCCAACTTTCCTTTTTCATTCTTTGTTCAATACCAATGATATGACATTTTATCATCGGGATAGATCTCAGATTGTTCATTATTAACAATAAAATTAGAGTTGGATACACCAAACCATGCACTTATTTTGTGCCCGAAACCAACAAAATTAAACTTAGGGATACCTAAGGGATTAAACAAACCACACGAAACACTGTTCTCATCCTTACCCTACAAATACACTGTGATATTTTCCACAAACTCCACCACATCCCGCTTCATTTTGGGCCACCATAACCGAATCCATAAACATATATACATCTTTGAAACTCTTGGTTTTACAAGTAAGGGTGAGATAGGGAACTCATGAAGGACTCCCTCACACATCTCAACTTGAAAAAATAGCCGTCCGTGGAAGATCATCTAATTCTGACCATCCTTCAACCATCCATCTAAATCATCACCATGATTAATGTGACTACACAGTTTCTCTTTCTCTATGTCTCCCCACATAAATTCCACCACCTTATACAAGAAATAAGACTACATAGTCATTTGAAAAAAAATATCCTTTTACATCATCCACCATGAATATAGGTTCATGAATACCAACTCCTAATTTCCCTTGAAAGCATCCACAGACTCCCAAAAAACCTTCCTACAAGATTTCCTGCTAAAATAAACATCATAAAATCCCCCTTTCCTAACATTTAGGAGATCTCAATATCATAGTCTGGAAGAAACTCCATTCACCTCCACTACCAGAAGGTTAGATCTCATTGGGAAACGATATACCTCAAGATCTTATGATCCATGAAGAGCACTTATCACTCCCCAATGAGGTAATTCCACCACGAAATTAGTGAAAACATGAACACTTCTACCTCAAAATCATGGGTGACATTGTTACGGTCATAGGGACATAACTTTCTAAGCCTATAAGAGGTCACAATATATTTATTATTCAAGACACATCCAGAACCTAAATGGGAAGAATCAAAAAACACCTCGGACATCACCCCTACTATAGAAAATAGAGCACTGAACAACTCCCCTTTTAGATAGCCAAAAGATACCTATCATTGTTCAATAATCACAAAATCATGGTCCTTTCTAGTTAATTTTGTCAAATGAGTTTCCTATCGAGAGAAATCAGGTATGAACCTCAAATTATATACTACCATGCAAAAAAAGTGGTGAAATTCCTTTACATTATTTGGTGCTGCACAAGAATAAACTGCTTCAACCTTCGAAGGGTCCACTGCTACACACTACTAGGACACCACTTGTACCAGGAAATGTACCTCTGGTGTCTATAATTTCTACTTGGAAAACATTCTATAGAGCTTGTGGCATAAAAAAACTATAAGATAGTCTTGATATGCTTGATAATTTCCTCCTATAACATCAAGTGTATCAAACTTTCATCGATGAATACGACAAATAACCACTACTAGAACTCACAAATTATGGAGTTCATAAGACTGATGAATAGAGGTGGTGCATTCATAACACCGAACTTCATGATTAAAAACTAAAAGTGCCCATATCTGCACCAAAAATATTTCTTCAGGATATCTTCATCCTTTACCCTCAACAGGTGACATCTTGGCCGCAGATCTATCATAGAAAAATAAATTTACCATCTCATCTAGATGGAAAGATCATCAATCATCATGATACATTGGGCCTGATAAATCCCTTGTTCATCGGGTAATTCATATGAATCCTCAACTCCTGCAACATAGAAGGATCCATTTGATAAGGATCCATAAAAGTCAAACAAGGACCAGTTCGTATGTCTATCCCAAACTCAAATCCACATCGAGGGGGTAGTGTCATAACCTCCTCATGGAAAAACATCTAGAAATTTTCCAATAACCCTAGGAACCTCCACCATCCTAAAATCTGTTGTTTCTACTAACAATTTGGCTAACACAAACAGAAGAGCCTCTATATGCTAACTGCCCACCTGACTACTCTATTAACAATTGATAACCACATATCAGCCATCCATGTCTAAAAATAGAAATATCCTCCAGAAGCAATCTATAACAACATGTGTGGAATATAATTAGTCGATGCCGATATTGAGATCATATGATATCATATATAAAAAGATGATATTTCAATAGGATTGATGTGGTCACATAATCAGCATACATCCCTTTCACACATAAAACATACTAGTCTGAACTATGACTGGCATACTCAACAACAGCGAAATGGGAAGCCTATTTGTGTATATAAAAAGAGCATGGGATAGAGTAGGTATAATAAAAGAGTGTGAGGCTTAGAAATAAAACAATGAATGGGAAAGGGAACTATAAAAACTAATCATACCTCAAATGATCACTATTATCTTTAAAACAAAAACCTATGTCACATACAACTGATTATGCCCAAATCCTCTACCCCTCTTCTGATGACTGCCACCACGACCATGCTCAGGTCCAGGTCTACGAGGAACATCCTATGGTTAGAATCTACGTTTTTTATCTTCCCTCAGTGGAGCATGATCTTGTTGTTCTTATTGCTGAAACGACCTGGATAGTAATTTCTTATATGGAGAGCATTGGTCCTGATCACCTCTACCATAATGAGTTTGAACGGCCACCGAGAATTGAATATGAATATTTCCATGGACTCTATGGGTGAAACACTTGGTCCCATGTTCACAGGAAATACAGGAGGACTAAGTTATCATAAAGGAAACTGATGAGGTTGAATCACCACCATTCAAAACCACAAAGGCCTAGAACATTTGACCTTCTATTAGTAAGCATTCCTTTTGAAAAAATCCACTGGCTCACCTCTAATAGTAGACATCCTCGAAATTGAATCTGATCAACTACCTCCACCTTCTTCTAGACCTCCAAGTTCATCAGAAAGGTAAAGGTTGTAACCACATACTATATAGAAGGAACAAGTTCATCCTCTAAGAATATCGCATGAGACTCCTCTTCCAGAAACATATATGGGGAAAAATGGAGGAGACCCTTGAACATGATTCTGATATCCAGTACCAACATACTCACTTGATAGAGGGAGAGTAACTACTACCTATTCTCAGTATTCATGGTCGATGAAGGTAATTATTCCAATAATTATTTTCTAGATTATACCCACAACACATATACCTCCTTCCCTCCCCCCAGATAAATCCTCCACCATATACATACAACTCTCTACATCTAGATCACTTCCAATGGAACCCAGTACTCTGTTGGAGCCTAGATCTTACAGAAGGTGATCTCAAGCTCCTAAAAATATCTCTTCATCTCCACGTAGGAAACACTTCCCTCACATTGTCCCAAGTCCTATCAATGGATAGAATGTAATGTTTTTTCTGTAATTGGTCATCCTCATCAACTTGATCAACCCTCCACCGATCAACTGGATCATCCTGCTAAGACTGAACTGCCTAAGCAACATGTGCACTATGTCTAGGGTATATAATTGAAAAGGTAAACAAGAAATTCCTAAGAGTGTGTAGTATATAATTTTCTTTAACATTCAATTTTACTCATTTAACATGTTATTTATTTCAAATATTCCAAAACACCAAATATAAACAAGAACACAATTCATTATGATAAATGTACCTTTCCTTGGGTCTCTAATATGAAAATAGTGTAGCCTCACATGGTCATTCGTTAGTCTCAGAGTCCTCACATCAGATCATGGGGGGCCCTAAAATCCCACACCCTATTTGATCTTCCCTGTCCAATGTCGCACACAAGGTCACCTAAAACTAGTTTCCCTACCAACCTATGCTATCATCACAATGCCTAACTCAATAATACATTCTATTTATCAACCATCATACTCTGATAAAATTCTATCATGACCCTCCTTCTTCAAGATGAAAAATGATAGATAATGACCCCTGAGTTTAGCCTCCAATAGACCCTAGGGTGGAAAACAAAAAGGGTATACACTCTCAAAAAAGAGAAGGAATCTACCTTTTTAAAGAAACAATACCAGGAGATAAGATGGTTCATCCCAAAACAACTCTAATAATTATATATATAAATATTCAATTCCAAAATCCACCCACATGCATTTTTAAGAAAATAAACTATTAAAAATATAAAGAAACTCCAAGGTAAATTCCAATAGTAATCTAGGCAACGACATGACAACTATCACAATGTCTAAGCTAGTATAGTCTAGAACAGTTCATGTAACCCTCCTGGAAACAAAATATATGTTTTACATATATAGGGAGAGCATACATACATACTTATTAGGAAGAACCAAAGTCTCTTGTTCGCAAGTGGGGGAAGCATAATAATGCCCCTATGAGAAAATAGAAGAACCAAACTACACATAACAAGATAGACTATTTATACCCAACCACACCAAGGTATCCTCACGAAATAATGTAATTCATGTAAATTAATATAGTAAGCACAATGATGATTTGGATACCCGACACCACTTCCAACTGGTTTATGCACTATTGACTAATGGAAAACATCATCATGCTCCCACCAATTCTGAAATAACCATGGCACATCTCGCCCACACAAACATGGGCCTCATGGATACTCCCATCACATTGGAAAATTAATTATATCACATCCCACCCACAGACACCTAGGCCTCAAAGCTATTCGCATCACATAGAAAAATGAAGCATGTCATATCCCACCTACAGACTCCTGGGTCACAACAACACCAAATATCCCCCACATACACGTGGAATACAAACCACAGCATGCCCCAAATAAACCTGTGAAATCACAACTCACCCACACATACCTTGGCCTCACAAACCATAACTTGATCAAAGGGTCTTGGGAAATTTCTACCTTGAAGTGTAAGTAGGGAAGAATGGGTCACCGACCATCCATCCTCCCACCACAATGTTTGGGAAAGACACCCTCCAACATGATGATGGGGGATTTTGGCAACTAGTACTCAACTAGGGTGGGGTGCATAAAGAAATAAAAAAAGAAAAATGAAAGTATTTATATATTACCAAACAATCAACCCAAACTTTGGGTTATCCAAAACAAATAAGGAAAAATCCTTTGAGGCTACCTTTAAAATGTACATCCAACCAGAAATCCATAAACTCAATCATACCCCGAACCAAATCATATATCCAATTATCCTTATTTATTAAAGGGTTGATTTACCCCTTTCATCACTTCCTAGGAAACTACCTTGAACAAAAGCCAATAAGAAACACTTAACTAGTCAACACCACTATATTGATTTCAGAATGAATATATCCTAATAATTTAACGCACTTAAAAATAAGACACATCGTACAACATGATATTACTGAATCATCACCCATACCAACCACGTCCATCATCATTAATCAATGTCATTCAGCATAATATATCTTCTCCGTAGAACCACCCCCAATATACAACATCACCCAACAACACCACTCATCACAATAATTCTTAAAAACCCCCACTGCATAACCACACCACACCCAACACACCCAAAAAGAAAAACATAGCACAACATGGCAGTAAACCTACTGTGTAACACTACCAATCTATTCCACAAAAAAACAATCTCTGAACCTGAGATCCATTACACCACCTAATCCACACCATATCACATAGCCATCCCCACAACACCACTATAGCACAATTCAAAACAAACCCACACACCAAACATCATAATATTAACAAATGTAAGAATATTAATATTTAATAAGGCATGCCTTAATCAATACCAATTTTAAATTTACATGTTTATCACAGTAGGTTTGATCCTGGGGCATCTAACTATTAGTCAGGTATATGTTGTTAAAAATTTTCATATATAATATATTCACAGATACCAGTAAATACATCTAAATCCAATCTTGTGCAAAAACAATTACCCAAAATGATTATGTTTTCTAGCAAGAATATAGAATAAAAAACATGATAATAACATAATAATAATATATAATCATGAATCTCTTTTCCCCAGTCCCCTATTTATTAGTTTAAAAATGATTCCATTATCTTTCTTTAGTTTGAATTCTACTATCCCCACATGGAAATATTCATACACCCACCACATATGAAAAAAAATAATAGATACAAACATATCCCTACTAAGAAGAAGAAGAAATAAAAAATTCCTTATTGCGCCAAAGTAGGGGGTGTACAAGCAGTAAGAAAATCCACCTGGGAAACACGATCCAAAAGCTGCAGCACAATGAACAACTCCTTGGGCCAGAAAGGATCATGGCACACCAAGGGAAAATGGATGTTTTCATGAAAGAGGATATATCATCATTAGTGATTCCATATCCCAAATCAATCGAAATAACTATTTAAAATACCATTAATTGTTTATATTGACCGAGACCATGTGGTTTTCATGTAAATTGAAGATTTAGAATTTTGGAAGATATATAATATTTTAAATGGGTTCCAAAACCATTAAATATGGTATTAAATATATTTTATGTATGAGGAAACACAAGAGGGGTGAAACTGGAATAACTGGAGAAAACAGAAATTTGGAAAAATTGTCAGAAATGAGTCACTGCTAGGTGAGTCATCATCGCTAGTCACTAGGGCAAGGAACCGGTTATGATCCACTTGTGTGAGTCACTGGTAGCGGGATACCAGTGTGAGTCACCTTTGGTGAGACACCAATGGAAATATACTAGTGTGAGTCTTTGTTAGTGAGATACTAGTGGGAAGCTACTAGTGCGAGTCACTAATTGATAGCCATTAGTGGAAAAATAGTAGTGAAAATCACCATTTGAGAGAAATCAGTGTCAAGATAGTAGTGAAATTAACAAGTGTGATCTATTAGTGTCGAGATATTAGTGTGAGTCACTGATGAGAGCTACTACTATGAATCACCATTGCGAATCACTAGTGTGGGTCACTATTGTGAGTCACCATTAGGACCCACCATTGAAAACATGAAAAACTAGTAAACTATTGAAATGAGTAACCGTAACCTCCCAGAACACATCAAACACTGGAATTTCACAATGTAATGGACCAAATAGGTCCATGGAATTATAGAAATTAAACCATGGTAATGATGTCATCTATAGACACATAGAAGAAAATGTTCCATTCACTAACCCAATAAATCTAGAAAAAATTGGTGATTGATTTTTTATAAGAGTATCATCTAAATGAATCCATATTAACTCTAAATGTGTCCCATTATATACTATATGAAATTAAGCCCCACCAAATATCCAATATTTAATGGGTGATGACGAATCAATTTTCCATTACATCCCTGAATACTATTCTTAGGAGCCTCCACCCCTAGAGCTTTTAAGTACTTATAACTCTTACTTAATGATGTTGAAGGTATTTATTAATGATCAAAATAATATTTTATGTTCTTCCAAGTAATTTTCATGTTTTAATCTATTATCCATATTTCCACACAACCCTATCTCCTCATGAATACATTGGGGACTACAATGCAGAGGTCCATAAACTTTTTTTACCAGGACACCAATAAAGATTACTTATTAGTGGTGATAAACTAATGAATTTTATTAAAATGACCATATTAATATTCCCACATATACTCATTAATCATATTATCGTATCCTTCAAATATATTTGGGTAAAGTATATATCTATGGTCCTATAAAGACTCATCAATTTATATGGAATATTTTCCCTATCAAAAAACAACCCAATAATTTTGTTTATTTTACAAAGGTCAATGGAATAACCTAAGGGAAATAATGATATAGACTCATATTTAATCTCTCATTTAAGAATCTCCTCAAATTATTCTGATGGAATTATTAGAGATGTTTTGTATCACTACTCTCATTTGGGCAGTTTATCAACACATCCTATGAGAAAATAAGGACCAAGATCATACCCCTTATCATATGTATAAAGATCATTATTCTGTACATGGGAAGAACCTTGAGAAATCACATATTCCTTCACAATATTAAGAATCAAATTGTAATACACTAGTAACCATCCCTAAAAATTCTCCACCTTATACTCATATCAACACTCAAGTGTTGTCTTATATTTTTAATCACTCTATAGTAACTCCCTAATATTACTTGTTCTATATAAAACACATGAAAGGATAAAAACCAGACTTAGGAATCGACCCCGTGAACACCACCCAAAATCATCACCAATGGGAAAAACAAACTTATGCAGAACATAATTTAATTTTGAACATCCTACGACCATCCCTTCAGTGAATCCCTAAGATCAATGAAATCATTCATCACATGTACCTTTGAGTCTCCCTAATAATATTGCACCACCTACTACATCAGAGAAGAATACACAGTCATATAAAACAAAAAACCTTTTCCATCATCTATACATTAATCTAGGCTCAAGTATTCCAGCTCCTACAATGCCTTAAATGAATCCCCATACTTTTGAACAACCATCCTCTGTGATTTCCTTCTCAAAGAATCATCCATGATATTCCCCTTTCCTGAGGTGTAGGGGATCCAAAATCATCGTCCTGAAGAAACTCGATACACCACATATATTGGAAGTTCATATCTCACTAGGAAATGATATTTGTCAATCTCTTGTGATCTACGAATACCAAAACGTACTCCCTAATGAGGTAATTCTTCCACAACTTTAGTGTGTACATGACCACTAATACCTCCTGATCATGGGAAACATAGTTACTTTCTTAGGGACATAACTATATATATCCATAATAGATCACTGCTTATTTCACCATCTAGGCACATCCAAAACCCAGATGTGAATAATCACAAAACACCTCGAACAACTCCCCTTCCTCTAGAAAATAAAGAACTATAGCACTAACTGACTTCCTTTCAAATAGCCCAATGCTACATGTAATTTTTTTTCTCCACAAAAAAGGTTTGTTTTTTTATGGTTAATATTTCCAAAGGATCTTCATCCTGAGAGAAATCAGGTGAAAACCTATGATAATAGCCTGAGAGTCAAATAAATCTGTGAACTTCCTCCATATTCTTTGTTGCTTCCCAAGGAACAAATACTTCATCCTTCGATAGTTTCACTACTACACTCTACTGGGACACCACCTGTCTATGGAAACGTACCTCCGATGTCCAATATTTTCCCGTGGAAAACATTATGTAGAGATTGTGGCATAAAAAATGTAAGATAGTCCTAAGATACATAATATGATCCTCCAATAACATTGAGTAGATCAAAATTATGTTGATTAATAAGATGAATAATTGATCCTAAAACTCTTGAAGGATGGTGTTCATAATCCCCATAAACATAGTTGGAACATTCTGAATGACGAACTACATGAATACAAACTCAAAGTTCCCATATCTACACCTGAAATAATTATTCAGGAAATAGACCTCATTCAAACTCATCTTGTGACACCCCAGCTATATATCAATCATAGAAAACCAACTTTCCCCTCTCAGCTAGTCAAAAAGATCATCAATCCTTAAGAAAGGGTGACAATTACTGACCATCACTTTGGTCAACTTCTAATAGTCTATGCACAACCTCAGAACACCATCCTCATTTTTTCATAAATAACATTAGAGCACCTCATGATGATAAAATGGGCCATATATTTCCATTCTTCATTAGGTCATCAATCCAAATCCTCAAAATCCTACAACTTTGAAGGAGCCATCCGATAAGGATCCATAGATATTGGACAAGGACTGGGTTGTAAGTCTATCTCTATCAAAACTTCACATCATGGGAGTAGTGTCACAACCTACTCATGGAAAACAACTAGGAATTCCCCAACAACACTAGTAACCTCCACCATCCTAGCATTTTTTTACTAATAGTTTGTCCAACGTGGAAATATGAGGGTCTATATGCCAAATACTCATCTGAAATCTCTTCTCACCAATAAAAAACACATGTCGACCATCCATGTTTGAAAACCAAAATATCCTCTAGATGTAGTATATAACATCATGTATGGAATACAACTAGTCAATGATGACAATGACATTGTATGATTGAAAATGTAGCAAGAAGAGACCCCTATAGGATTGATGTGGTCCCACCATTATGATACATCACCTACACACATCAAATAAGCTGGTCTGACCTCTGATTAGTGTACTCAAAAATAGGGGACTAGGAATCCTTTATATTTCTAGACCCATATAATGGCCTAGAGCAGGTAAAATAAAGTAGTGTGAGGCTTCTAAATAAAATTGGGCACATGAAAAGGTACTAAAAAACTAATCATACCTCAGATGATATCTGGCCCTTTCTGAAACTACTACCTATGCCGCAAGCAACTAACCATGCCCAACTCTGCTACCCCTCTAAGGATGACCACCTACATGAATATTCTTGGGTTGAGGTACCTGAGGAACATCCTAAGGTTGGACTCTACCTTCTTCATATCCCCTCGGTGGAACATGAGCCTGCTATTCCAGATGCTAAAATTACCTAGCTAGTTACTACATATAAGGTAGGAACTAGACCTACCCCAGTCCACCATAATGATATTGAATAGACTTCAGTAACTATTTCTAAATATGGACATGGAATCTATGGGTGAAATACCTCATACCCAAGTTCAATGAACGAGAACGAGGACCATAAGTTTAGAATGGAATTTTTTGAGGTCGAACCACCACCATTCAAATCCTCGATGGCCCTGGAACCTGAGACCAACTGCTGGTAAACATTCCATTCAAAGAACTCTATAGTCTCACATATCACGGTAGGCCTCCTCGCATGTGAATATGATCAACTACCTCTTATTTCATATGGATCTCCAAGTACGTCAGCAAGGAAAAGGGAATAGTTGTGTATTGTATAGAAGAATGAAGTGCCTCCTCTATGTGTCCCACTAATGAATATTCTTCCCAAAAGAAATGAGGGAAAAATAAAGGAGTTCCTTAAACTTGATCCACAGTTTCCGTACCAAAAAACTCAATTTATAGAGGGAGATTAACTCATACCTCTTCTCAGCCTTCATGGTCAATGAAAAGAATTAATATTGGAATTAATTATTGATGTCAACACACAACATGTTTACCTCATAACATTCCCCAATATCAATAATCCACCACTGACATGAAGGTCCCTACATCTGGGTCACTTCTTAAAGGAAAGCAGTACTCTTTTGGATCCTAGATTAAACTGAAGCTGATATCAAGCTCTTATAAATATTACTCCATCTCTATATTAGAAACATTTCCCTTGTACTATCCTAAGGTCTGTTGTTGTAAATCATGTATTGTTTTCTACCATTGGTCATCCTCTCTTAATTGATCAAACCTACACCGATCAAATGAATGGACTACTGAGCCTCAACAACCCAAGCTACATGCAGAAGATGTCTAGGGGCCATAACTAAAAAGGTAAATAAGAAATTACTAAGACCGTGTAGTATTGAATTTTCATTAAGATTCATTTTAACACATTTAACAAATTCTTTATTTAAAAGTTCATAGAAAACCCAATTTAAACAACAACACAATTCATTATGATGAATGTACTATTGAGTCAAAAGTTATCTTTTGACTTCTATATTTTGTTTTGGAAATCACAAATGTCTTTTTAATCGTATCATTATGACCATGATGATCATACTAACCATGCTGATTGTACTGAACGTGCTGATCGTACTGAACATGCTGATCGTACTGACCATGCTAATCGTACAGACCATGCTGATCGTACTGACCATGCTGATCGTACTGACCATGCTGATTGTACTGACCATGATGATCATACTTTGTATAGAAATTGTATTGACTCTACTACTCATATCTTTCATTTCATACTTGTTTTGGTACTTTGTCAAAAAACATGCTTCATTTAAATTGTACTCATGATTATCTTATTCATATATATTGTTCTAACCAATACGATGTCATTGAGTTAGTTACAAACTAATCAAAATGATGTCATGCTCTCTGTTTCAATATGACCGTTATGATGACAGGTGTCCAAGTCCCTCCGAGTTTTTCTGAAAAATATGACCGTTAGAGGAGATGTGACCGTTGGAACCCGAGGCCTATAAATATGAGGTCATTTGAAGCTGAGAAAAAACAATAAACAACTAAGAACAAGCGTGATACAACTGTGATACTTTGCTTATATAAAGTTCTAGAGAGAGATGATGTGACTTCTCTCATGCTTTGTGCTTTGTGCGTCCGATCATCGTATCAAGGGATTTCAAGTGATTGAAAGACAGAGGTGCCGATTACCTAAAAAATCGAGGGCTTCCGGGGAAAGGCGGACAGACGGTCCGATCATCATATCGAGGGCTGCCGGGGATAGGTAGATGGACGAACCGATCATCGTATCGAGGGATGCTGGGGATAGGCAGACGGATGAACCGATCATCGTATCGAGGGATCACCAAGGTATTGGTGAGACATACCTTTTATCCTAGGTGAAAGGATAACACTTCTTTTTGGGTTAAAAGAATAGTAGTTTTTTTCATTTCTTCTGCTAATTGTATTAGAAAGGAAATTGCTTTTGTTTCCTTTTCTATCTCTTATACATTTGTAATTGTTTCAATTACATCCATTCTATTACATATTGTATTGATTGATTCTATACGCTTTAAGTTAGAATCATTCATCTTTATATTACTCTGATTATTGTGTTCATCTTGAATACAATTGTTATACATTTCATTTCTATTACATTACATCATACCTTTTATATTCAATACATTTGTGGGTTTTTGTATTTGTATTAGTTTAAGATCATTTAAACTAATCTCTTAAGCGCTTTAAATAAAAGGTTTTTAAACCTACAATTCACCCCCTCTTGTATTGTTCCATCTAATAGACATACTTATCTACATATTCGATCCAATAATTGGTATCAGAGAAGGTTTTCCACTAATTTGTATTTCTTATTCTATTTTTACTGACTACACTAATGCGTGGAGCGGAAAAGTTTTTTTTATCAGATGGAAGGAATGAATATTGGGTCAATAGACAATCTAAATCCTTCTAGACCACCTATCTTTGATGGAAATGATTATGAGTATTGGAGAGATCGTATGAAGACGTTTGTTATCAATACTGGCGTAGACAATTTTATTATGCTTATTGGAGGTTATAAAATTCATGACAAAGAAGTCAGTACTTTCACTTACCAAGAGAAGCAAGAATATCAACTGATTTACAAGGTACACAATACTTTATTATGTTCTATGACTAGGAATATATATAGTCAGATATCTTCATGTGAATCAGCCAACTGTATTTGGAAGAAATTGGAATTCACTCACTTTGAAACATCCAAGGTTATAGACACAAGGATAGCAATGCTTCGTGCAGAGTATCATGGATTTGTTTTTCCTTATGGAGAGGTAGTATATAAAGTGCAACAACAATTTATGACAATTGTCAACAGCTTACAATCCATGGGTGAAAAAGGTCTTGATGATGAAGCTATTGTTGATAAGATTATATATATAATGCCAAATTAATGGGAGTCAAAGAGGACAACTATTAATGAAAATAGAAAAGTTTCCCAGATTACTCTTGATGAACTCTTTGGAACTCTTCTACAGCACGGGACAAGAATGAAGAGAGATGCGGATTTCAACAAGAAGAAGAATGGGAATGGAAGTGTAGCCATTTCAACAAAAGCTAAAACACCTGAAAGGCTAACAAGATCTAAATCCAATAAAGTTATATCTGATTCAAGTGATTGTAATCTTTCGGATAATGAGTTAGCCAATCTTTCTCAAAGAATGAACAAGATTGTGGGAAATAAATACTTTCAATATAGATTCAAAAAGAAAGATAGGAAAGATAAGAATGATTAAAAGGTAAATTTTTATGAATGTAAGAAAGCAGAACATATAAGGCCTGATTTTCCTTTACTGAAGAGGAAAGACAAAAAGGAGAAACACTCTGAAAGAAACAAGAAAAGGTTTTATAAGAAAAATAAAGTATTGAAGGCAAATAATACCTGGAGTGCAAGTGGTAGTGATTCTTCATATGATTCTTCAGAATATGAGTCCTCAGGACAGAGAAATATTGGACTTATAGCCAGACTACCAATTGAAGATCATTGTCTCATGGCTAAGGTTCACAATGATGAATCTATTACAAATGTCTCTTTGAATGAAAATTATACTAATAAAAGATATTATGAATCATCAAATGATGAATCTTCATCATCAGAAGATGATACATTACCTTCCATTGAAGAAGTATCTAGATTCGCTAAATTACTTGAAAATGAAAATTCTAAACTCAAGAAGATGCTTGAGCAAGCAAATTCTAGAATTTCAATCTTGACTAAAGAAGTATCAGATCTTTCTAAAGATCTTGATGTGAAAACTTCTGCTTTTGAAAGTATTTTAAAATCCCTTGATAAAGTTAAATCTGATAAGGAAAAACCTTCTAAGGATCTTGAAAATGTAATTTCAAATAAAAATATTTTAGAGCCTAACTCTAATTCAAATTCAAATGTTTCGGAAAATAAAAAGATAGTTTTAAAATTAAAGTCAGGAAATTTTTCCTTGAAAAAATGTTTGTCAAACTTTACCAATGGAAAGGAAAACTTTGACAAGATGTATTCTCAAATTAGACCTTTGAGAAATCATTCTGGTCTTGGTTATACTCATTCCAAACCTTTTTTTAGTAATAACTATTTTTTTCCTCAAAAAACCTCTTTTTGTTCTAAGTGTCAATGTGGAGGAAACTGGAGAAGTGATTGTTCTCTTAACATAACACAATCTTTAGGATTTCATAAAGCTCATTTTGCAAAACAAATGTGGATTCCTAAAATTCTTTTATCTAACCCTTCTGGATCCAAACAAGTTTGGATTCCGAAAAACTAATTGTTTATTTTTCAGGAAAATGAGAAGTGTACCAATAAGAACATTTGGTACATGGATAATGGTTGTTCCCGACACATGACCAAAAAAAAGATCTCTTTGAAAAGCTTATCAAAACAAAAGGTGGAAATGTTACCTTCAGAGATAATGCTCAAGGAATGATTGTTGGTATAGGTAATATTGTTTTTCTTGTAAAAACTCTTATTTCAAATGTATTGTTTTTTAAAGGTCTTAAGAACAATATCATCAGCATAAGTTAATTATGTGATTAAGGTTACCTTGTGAATTTTAGAAATGATAAGTGTCTAGTCCACAATTCCAAGGATGAGTTCATTCTATTTTCCCATAGGCAAGATAATGTTTACACTATTGACTTAGAAGACCTTAGGAGCCAAAACTTACCCTTCTTAAGTGCTATAGAAGTCCAATCATGGCTATGGAATATGACACTAGGATACTGTAATCTGAGAAACCTTAGTAATCTTTCAAAGAAAAGACTTGTGAATGGACTACCAGATCTTAGATATGATTCTTCAAAAGTCTGTGATCCTTGTCAGTTTGTCTAGAAACATAAAACTAGCTTTAAATCAATTAATGAAGTTTCAACTTCTAATGCCTTACAGCTAGTGCATATGGATCTTTTTGGTCCTACACAAACTGGAAGCATTAGAGGCAAATACTTTGTATTTGTTTTAGTTGATGACTTTACTAGATTTACATGGGTCTACTTTCTCACAAAGAAATCTGAATCCTTTTCCTATTTAAAAACTTTTAGAGCCCATGTTAAAAATGAGAGAAACCTACCATTAATAACTATTCATAGTGATCATGGTGGTGAATTTCAAAATTCAGATTTTGAAACTTTTTGTAGTAAGAAAGGTATTACTCACAATTTATCAGCTCCAAGAACTCCACAAAAAAATGGTGTTGTTGAAAGACGAAATTGTATTCTTCCGGAAATGACTCGAACAATGTTGAGTGAATACTCAATTGCTAAGCACTTCTGGGCTGAAGCTGTTAGTGCTGCCTGTTATACTATAAATCGTGTTTTAACTAGACCATTTCTTAATAAAACCCCTTATGAGTTATGGACTGTCCGAAAACCTAACGTTTCATACTTCAATGTTTTTGGATGAAAAGTATTCATTCTGAATACAAAAGATAATCTACACAAATTTTCACCAAAATCTGATGAAGGAATCTTTCTAGGCTATTCTACAACCACTAAGGCTTATAGAGTTTTCAATAAAAATACTTATACTGTTGAGGAAACAGTACATGTGAAATTTGATGAATCTGATCCTTTTGTTTTCAACCAACCCAATCCTACATCCTCAGATGTGTTTTCTAAAAATGTTTATCAAATGTTATTAGAAGATCACTCTGATGAGGAAAATTTTCAAGAAATTATTCCTGAAACATTTACCATAGAAGACTTTCTACCATATGTTTATGAACAGGTTTTACCAAACCCAAATCAACTGTTTCTTAGGAATCATCCTAGTGATAACATCATTGGTGATGTAAATCAACCTGCAAGGACTAGAAATTCCTTAAGAAATGAAATAGAACATGTTGCTTTTCTTTCCCAATTTGAACCTAAAAGTCCAAGTGAGGCCTTAGGTGATGATGATTGGATTAAACAAATGCCAGATGAACTAAATGAGTTTGAGAGAAATCAAGTCTGGACTTTAGTTGATAGACCTAACGAATCAACTTTAATTGGTGTAAAATGGGTTTTCAAGAAACAAATGTGATGAAAATGGAATCATTGTAAGAAATAAAGCAGGGCTTGTTGCTAAAGTCTATAATCAACAAGAGGGAACAGACTATGAAGAATCATATGCTCATGTAGCTGGACTTGAATCTATTCGTATTCTATTATCCTTTGCAGCATATTTCAATCTCAAACTATTTCAAATGGATGTAAAATGTGATTTTATAAATGGTTTTGTTCAAGAAGAAGTTTTTGTCGAACAACCTCCTGGTTTTCAAGACCCAAAACATCCTGATCATGTTTTCAAACATACCAAGGCTCTATATGGTCTTAAGCAAGCCCCTGGAGCATGGTATGATAGACTTACAAGATTTATTTTACAAAACAATTATACAAAGGTGCAGCATATCCAACCCTTTTTATAAAAATGGAAAATAAAAATGTTTTGATTGTTCAAATCTATATTGATGACATCATATTTGGATCAACTCAGAAATCTTTAACTGATTCTTTTGCAAATTTAATGAAATTTGAGTTTGAAATGAGTATGATGGGTGAGTTAACATTCTTTTTAGGTTTTAAAATTTCTCAAAAACCAGAAGGAACATATATATCTCAACACAAGTATATAAAAGATTTACTCAAAAAGTATGGTTATGACAAGAGTAAAAGTATTAGCACTCCAATCGGTACCTAAAATGCACTTGATCCTGATGGAACTGGGAAACAAGTAGATCAAACAATTTTCAGAGGTATGATACGAAGTTAGCTATACTTGACAGCTAGTCGACTAGACTTAATGTTTTCTGTATACTTATGTGCAAGATATCAATCTAATCAAAAAGAGTCTCACTTAAAAGCTGTAAAGAGAATCTTTCGGCATTTAAAAGGCACTATGGATTTTGGTCTTTTTTAATCTTTTGGGAATGATTTTGTTTTAAATAGTTTTTCAGATGCTGACTTTGGCGGTTGTAGAATGGATAGAAAAAGTACATCTGGAACATGTCATTTCTTAGGAGATTCTCTGGTTTCTTGGTCCTGCAAGAAACAACACTCAGTAGCACTATCCACTGCTGAAGCTGAATATGTAGTAGCTGGAAGTTGCTGTGCTCAAGTATTGTGGATGCAACACACACTCACTGACTATGGATTGAGTTTCTCCAATACTCAAATTCTTTGTGATAATACTAGTCCTATAGCTCTTAGTAAGAACCCAGCACATCACTCTCTTGCAAAACACATAGATGTTAGGCATCACTTTCTTAGAGATCACACACTAAAAGGAGACATCGTTTTACAATTTATTGGAATGCAAGAACAACTTGCTAACATTTTTACAAAACCATTACCTTCCGATAGGTTTGAATTCATAAAACAGAAGCTAGGAATGATTACATTTAAATAATCATTCATATCAACTTCTTGTTTTACTTTTCTCCTTACAGCAATCAACTCTCTTTGAAAGGGGGAGGACATTTCTTACTATGTTTTTTATGCTTCTTTTTATCATATGATCTTTAATTATTTACTCTCCTAGTATGTGTTTTTTTTCATTTATCGTATTCACAGTTTTATTTTTATACACTTTTCTTTTCCGTCGTATCGACCGATGATGGTAATGATTTTCTTTTACATCGTATCGACCGATGATGGTAATGATTTTATTTTCCATCGTATCGACCGATGATGGTAATGATTTTATTTTCCATCATATCAACCGATGATGGTAATGAATTTATTTTCCATCATATTGACCGATGATGGTAATGATTTTCTTTTCCATCGTATTGACCGATGATGGTAATGATTTTCTTTTCCATCGTATCGACCGATGATGGTAATGATTTTCTTTTCCATCGTATCGACCGATGATGGTAATGATTTTCTTTTCCATCGTATTGACCGATGATGGAAATGATTTTCTTTTCCATCGTATCGACTGATGATGGTAATGATTTTCTTTTCCATCGTATCGACCGATGATGGTAATGATTTTCTTTTCCATCATATCGACCGATGATGGTAAGGATTTTTCTTTTCCATTGTATCGACCGATGATGGTAATGATTTTCTTTTCCATCGTATTGACCGATGATGGTAATGATTTTCTTTTCCATCATATCGATCGATGATGGTAATGATTTTCTTTTCCATCGTATCGACCGATGATCGTAATCTTTTTATTATCCATCGTATTGTCAGTTCATGGCAACATTATTGTTTTCCATCGGCTTGTTAGTTCATGGGAACAAGATTGTTTTCCATCGGCTTGTTAGTTAATGGTAACGACTTTGTTTTCCATCGGTATGCCAATTTTTTTTATTTTACTTCATACGTTTGTGTTTCCTTTTTAACTATACTAAAACCAACGATAACCTTACGTTCTCCGGAAGATACTTTTCATTTTCTTTTAATTTTTTTTCTTTTCGTTTTAATCCTAAAAATTGATCTGTTTTCCTCTAATCCTGACTGTAGAAGATCAACAGTCACCCCTGTATCGCCTATAAATATCCCCCCCTCCCCAAACCCACATTGATTTTTTCAGGTTTTGAGGCGACGCTCTGCTCCACTGTTTTAAATCATCGTACTATCTTTCATCGGCAACATCTCTATGTCTCAGTCTTCTGCCAACACTCCTGCCGATATGTCTTCAAAGGCTTTCTCGGAAAAAGACCTTTTAAGGGAAAGGTTAGTCTCCCGTGACTTCTTTGATTCATACGATTCTACTATCAGGAGGATTATATTGTTTCAAGGATGGGAGAATTTGTGTATTGAAAAGCCTGTTTCTCAAGATTCGGTTATCTTTGATGAAGTCTGTCAGATCAATAAAACCATATCTTTTGACAAGAATATGACTATCAATTTTACCGTGTACGATAGAAAGTTATCTATGTCTGTAAAACAAGCAACTCATTTTCTGAATGTCCCAATAGAAGGCGATTCTTTCTGTCCATCTCATAAACTACCAGAGGAAGTCAGTACGTTTAATAGAGAAAGTTCTGAAAAGTCTTTGTTTGTTATAAATGAAGAGAAGAGAAAAGTGGCTCATCTTTCTCCAGACAATCGGTTTGTGACTCTATGGATGCAAGGTTTTCTATCCCAAGGATAGGGGATAGAGAAACTATGAAAGTTTCTGATATCTTCATGTTGGACTATCTTGTCAACATGAGAAAAGTGAATCTCATGGGGTATGTTTTCAAAACAATAAAGAATGTAAATTCAGGGGCAATCAAATCTCATTTTATTATGTATCCATCCATTCTTACAAAGTTTATTTTCGAGAGTATGAAGTTTTGCAACATCCCATTCAAAGGAAACCTGATAGATCTAAAACCATCCTGGATTAGCAAAAGTAGTATGAAGAAGTTGAATGTTTATTTAGATTAGAATTCAATAATTTTGTTAAGGATGTCGAAGTTGACTCTCCTCAAAATCATTCGGCACCTATACCAGCCAAAGACTTTCAATATTCTGGTATTACTCAAAAGTCTGACCCGCAAACCAGCTCAAATCATATGAAGAAGCCAAAGTACAGTAAGGAGGTTGTAGCCAAATAGAGAAAGGATAAGGAACAGAGAAAGGAAGGTGATCCAATGTTCGGTCTTGACTCAGCTGAGGCTTTTGCTGAAAGAATAAGGGTAGAAGAAACCCTTAACGCTGAAAAGAAAAAGAAAACTGTTTTGAAAAGAAAGGCTCAAGACTTTTATATCTCGATAGTCTTGAAAATGGTTGAGGATTCTTGTGCTCAACTGATGAAATAAGTGAATCAAGAGCCCATCGTACAGAGTTTTCCTAAGAAAGAAAAAGGAAAACAAATGATGGAAGAGATAGAAGAAGTGGAAGAGGAGGAATGAGATTTTCTTTTAGAATTCCTTCAGAGTTCGATGAAAAGTAGGGAGGAATCGGTTCAAAAGCTGATTGAAGGTGTTCAACTAATCCCTCATGCCGATCAAGCACAAACTCTAGATAGAATTTCATCCCAAGGAAAGAAAGGTGCTGAATCCTCTCACACTGCTAAAGTTGGAGTCATTAGTGATAAAGTGGAAGAAGAAAGAAAGCAGAAAGGAAAAGAAAAAGGAAAACAGCTAGTTTTTGATTCAAGCCGATCAAATGAACTGGCTTCGTACGACGAGGATACTGATTCAAAGCATACAATCTCTCTCAAGAAGAGTGATTACATTGTTCATGTTTTGAGAAGGGTTGAGAAGACCATTCCATATTTCCCTAGGATATAAGAGAAGATTGATTTTATTAATGACAATTAGAATAAGAAGTTTGGCTCTGTAAAAGAATTGAGAAAGAAAGTTTTGTCAGTCGAAGCCGATTTGAAAGTCCTTTCAGAATGTTTGGCTGCCCATAAGAAGGCCTGCAACAAGATGACCAAGTGGTCATACAAAACAGAGAGTTTATTCAATGATCATGAGTTAGTAATTGAAGATATTAGAAGGTTGTCAAATGAGCTTGCAATTTATTTCAATAAGCTGGATAAAGAAACAGTTGAAAGGTTGAATATTTTGTCTTCTCAACGAGCCGATGTTCCTTCAGTAAAAGACTTGCAGGAGAGAATGAATGCTTTTCAATCTGAATTCTTGAAAGTTTCATCTTTCAAGGATGAAATGGTTTTGTTGAAGAAAAAATATTATGTGTTATCCGAAGATAACAAGAATTTGCAAAGCAGAATTGATACTCTTGAAGAATTAATCAAAGTTCAGGAAGAGACAATCAGAAATCAGGATCAACTCTTTGTCGATCAACAAGACCTTCTCAGGTCTCAGAGTGATGCTATTTTTGAAGACAATAAGGAGATAAAAAAGATGAAGGCAGTTCTTCACGAGTTGATCAAAAAGGAGAAGGAAAGAGAAAACAAGTGACTTGTATTTGTTTTCAAGTTTGCTCTTGTTTATTATTGTAATGAAATATCTTTTATCCATTGTCTTGTATTATTTTTCTAACTCTTTCAGATAATTCAAGTTTACTCCTTTCTTTTTGTAAATCACAAAGAGGGAGAATGTTTACAAAGGGGGAGAATGTTTACAATGGGGGAGAATGTTTTATAAAAGGGAAAAATGCTTTACAACAATTAAGGGAAATCTACAAATACAATCCTTAGGAAAGTACACCTAAGGGGGAGTTAGTTGTATTCAAATCTCTTATTCAGAAGAGATTCCAATAACTTAGGGGGAGATAATTATTTCTTGTTATATTTAATTTTTGTGTTGAGCTTTCCAAAAAGGGGGGGATTTTTGAGTCAAAAGTTATCTTTTGACTTCTATATTTTGTTTTGGAAATCACAAATGTCTTTTTAATCGTATCGTACTGACCATGCTGATCGTACTAACCATGATGATCATATTGAACATGTTGATTGTAATGAACATGCTGATCGTACTGACCATGCTGATCGTACTGACCATGCTGATCGTACTGACCATGCTGATCGTATTGACCATGCTGATCGTACTGACCATGATGATCGTACTAAGTATGGAAATTGTATTGACTCTTCTACTCATATCTTTCATTTCATACTTGTTTTGGCACTTTGTAAAAAAAACATGATTCATTTAAATCATACTCATGATTATCTTATTCATATATCTTGTTCTAACCAATACGATATCGTTGAGTTAGTTACA
Organism: Viscum album; assembly: GCA_963277665.1. NCBI lineage: Eukaryota > Viridiplantae > Streptophyta > Magnoliopsida > Santalales > Viscaceae > Viscum > Viscum album. Next base: position 231,755,144 of record OY728155.1, on the reverse strand, counting down.
AACTAATCAAAACGATGTCATGCTTTCTGTTTCAATTTGACCGTTATGATGCCAGGTGTCCAAGTCCCTCTGAGTTTTTCAGAGAAATATGACCGTTAGAGGAGATGTGACCATTGGAACCGGAGGCCTATAAATAGGAGGTCATTTGAAGCTGAGAAAAAATAATAGACAACTAAGAACAAGTGTGATACAACTGTGATACTTTGCTTCTATCAAGTTCTAGAGAGAGATGTTGTGACTTCTCTCATGCTTTGTGATTTGTGAGACCGATCATCGTATTGAGGGCTTTCAAGTGATTGAATGATAGAGGTGCCGATTACCTACAAAATCGAGGGCTGCCGGGGATAGGCAGACAGACGGTCCGATCATCGTATCGAGGGCTACTGGGGATAGGCAGACGGACGAACCGATCATCATATCGAGGGCTGCCAGGGATAGGCATACGGACGAACCGATCATCGTATCGAGGGCTCACCAAGGTGTTGGTGAGACATACCTTTTATCCTAGGTGAAAGGATAACCCGTCTCATTGGGTTAAAAGAATTGTATTTTTTTTCATTTCCACTGCTAATTGTATTAGAAAGGAAATTGCTTTTGTTTCCTTTTCTATCTCTTATACATTTGTAATTGTTTCAAGTACATCCATTCTATTACATATTGTATTGATTGATTCTATATGCTTTAAGGTAGAATCATTCAACTTTATATTACTCTGATTATTGTGTTCATCTTGAATACAATTTTTTTACATTTCATTAGTATTACATTACATCATACCTTTTATATTCAATAGATTTGTGGGTGTTTGTATTTGTATTAGTTTAATATCATTTAAACTAATCTCTTAAGTGCTTTAAATCAAAGGTTTTTAAAACTACAATTCACCCCCCTCTTGTATTTTTCCATCTAATAGACATACTTATCTACATATTCGATCCCACATGTACCTTTCCTAGGGTATCTTCCTTTAAAATGTTGTAGCCTCACTTAGTAATTCAGTAGTCTTAGATTCCTTGCACCAAATCAGGGGGTCCATAAATTCCCATTCCCTAGAAAATATTTCCTAGCCTATGACACACACTATGGCCACCTAACACTAATTCCCTACCAACCCATTAAATTTTCACTATACCTAACTCCCAAATCCATTATATCTATCAACCATCATCCTATGATACCATAATGTCACGAACCTACTTCTTCAAGGTGAATAAAGATTGATAATAACCCTAGGGTCTCACCTCCTGTAGGCCCTGAGGTGGAAACCAACACCAAGGGTATACAATCTCATAAAACGGGGGGCATCTCCCTGTTTAAAGAAATAAAATCTGGGGATAAGATTGTTTATACCCAAAAAACTCAAACCAGTATATATATTTATATATATAAAATGTTAAAATCCACCCCACATGCATGTTTATGAAACTAAACCATTACAAATACATAGAAACTCAAAGGTAAATTCTAGTAGCAAGATAAGTAGTGACACAAAAACTATCTCAATGCCCAAGCTAGTAATGTCTAGAATATTCCATGTTATCCTCCTAGAAAACATAGAAATTTTATATAAATAGGTGTATCATACATGTATACTCATTAGAAAAAACAGTCTCTCAAGCAAAAGTGGGGGAAGCATAATAATTCCCCTACGAGAAAATAGAAGAACCAAGCAGCACATAACAAGATGGACTGACCATCCCCAACCTCACCAAGGTATGATAACCAAATAATATAAGTATTGTAAATTAATATAGTAATCACATCAATGATTCAGTTACACCAAACCACTTCCCACTGGTATAACCACTATTTCCTAATGGAAAACATCCTCATGCACCCACCTCTTCTGAAAGAACCACATCACAACCCACCCGCTCACACATGGGCCTCATAGATAGTCCTGTCACCTTAGAAAATGAAGGATGCCACATCCCACCCATAGAAACCTAGAATCACAGCTATTCCAATCACCTAGGAAAATGAAGCATATCACATCATGCCTATATACTCCTAGGTCACAACCACCCCAATGATCTCTTACAGACACTTGTAACACAAAAAAAACATTGTCTCGAAAACTCTTATGAAAGAAAAACTATGTCGCACACACCTGGGCCTCATAAGAAAAAACTTTAATAAAGAGCCTTGGGATATCACCACCTAGAAGTGGGAGTAGGGAAGAATGGGTCGCCAGCTATCCATCCTCCCACCATGATGTTTGGGAAAGACGTCGTCCCCTGTGACGAGGGGGGTGTTTGACACATAGTTCACAACTATGGTGCGGTGTATATTGAAATCAGAAAAAACAATATAAGTATATTTGTTACCATAAACACAATCCAAACAATGGGTTCTCAAAAAAAAACTCACAAAAATCCATTTGATTCTACCACTAAAATTTACAATCACCGAAAAAATATATAAACTCAATCACACACCCAACCAATTCATTTATCCAATTATTATTATTTATTAGATGATTTATTTACCCCTTTTATCAATACCTAGGAAACTACATTGCATAAAAGGCATCCAAAAACATAGAACCAGTCAAGACCACTATGTAAATTTTAGAAAGAAAATATCCTAATAAATTAACACACTTCACAATAAGACACATCATACTACATGCTATAGAAAGATAATCACCCATACCAACAACTTCTATCATCCTACATCAATTTCATTCCTCCTAATCTATCCTCTCCAGAAAACTGACCCCTAACATACAACCAAAACAAAAGAAACATCTCATCATAATCATTCCTTGATGCCCCACTGCATAACTATACCACACTAAACACATCCACCAACAAAAACATTGCACAACTCTACAGTAAACATGTTGCGTAAAACTTATCATCCATTCCACAAACAAATAGTATCCATACCTGAGATCAATTTTACCACATGATCCACCCCATATCACATAACCATTACCACAACTCTACAATAGCACAAGTCAAAACAACCCCACATAGAACACACTACTATATTAACCAAGGAATGTATATTCAGATTTAAAAAGGAATACCTTACTCAATAATGATTGTTATCTTCTAGGGTTATCACAGATAGTTTGATCCTAGGGAATCCAATTATTAGATGGGTATAAGTTGTCAACAATTTCCATATATAATATGTTCAAGGAAACAACTAAAATAAATCCCATGAAAATATTTTGTACCTAAAATCATTCCTAATTACTATAATTTTCAGAAGGAAAAGAGATTATAAAAACACAACAAAAACAAAAAAATAAAATAGAAACATTCTTCAATTTTCCCATGTTACCTATTTATTAGATTAAACCTGATTCCATTATCTTACTTCAGTTTGAATTAAATTATCTCTACAAGGAAACATTATTACACCTTCCCCACATGATACACATATAATAGAGACAAATGGATCCCTACTATGGAGAAGAAGTGGTCACCAAATCCATTTTTTGGAAGAGTAGTGGGTAAACATGCAGTAAAAAAATGCTCTAGGGAAATTTGATCCAAAAGATATAGCAAAATCCAAGACTCTTTGGGGGAAGAAATGTTTATGGTCTACCTAATGAAAATATAAGTACTCAAGAAAGTGGTGATATCATCCATAGTAAGTCTATATCCAAAATCAAATAAAATAATGGTTTAAAAATCCATTAATGGTGGATCTTGAATGTGGCCACATGGTTCAAAAGTAAAAAAGATGATTTAGGTTTTTAAAAGAAATATATGATTTAAAAGTGGTTTAGAAACCATTAAATTTGGTAATAAATTATTTTTTCGTCAAAGAAAATTTTAGAGGGGAGAAACTGAAAAAATTATAGAAAATAGGAATTTTGAATAGCTGTTAAAAATTATTCACCGTTATTTGGGTAACCATCACTTTTCACTGGTGTGTGGGACTAGTGACAATACACTAGTGTGAGTCACCAGTAGCAAACTACCAGTGCGAGTAACTATTGGTGAGAAAATAGTGTAATGATAGAGTCGCGAGTCATTGTTGGAAAGGTATATGTAGAAAACAACCATTGAAAGTTGTCATTTGAGAGCTATCAATGTCAAGCTAACTATGCAAGTTACCTATCTGAGCTATCAGTGTCAATCAATTAGTGTGAGTCGCCGATGGGTACTACTGCTATGACTCACCAATCCGAATCACTTGTGTGAGTCACTATCGGGACCCGCCTTTGAAAACTGGGAAAACTAGTAATCTCTTGAAATATGTCAGTGTGACCTCACAGAAAACATCAAACAATATATTTTCTCAATGTAATGGACGAGAGTGGTCTGGGCCATTATAGAACATACACCATTGTAATGATGAATTGTACATACACAATGACAAAAAATGAACCACTTGATAACCTAGTACATGTAGATAAAATTTTGAGTGATTTTTTATAAGAGTATTATATAAATGATTCCATATTGAATCCAGAGGTGTCCCATGAGAGTATGTAAGGAATTAAACCCCACCAAATATCCTATATGTAATGCTTGATGAAGAATATATTTTCTCTTATATACATGAATAATTATATTATGATCCTCCAAACCTATAGCTTTTAAATACTTATATCTCATATATAAAGGATTTGAATTTAGTAATTCAAATTCCATATAATATTTTCTATTTTTCCCAAAAAAACCTCAAGTTAGCTTCTATTCTCCATAATTCCACACAACCCTATCTTCTGAAGAATACATTAAGGTCTCCAACTCAGAGGCATTTTTTTATGATATTTGAGGAGACTCCTAGGAGAGCTATAACTTATGATGGATATTTACCAATTTATTTGAACCCATATGTTATTTAGTTTCAATTTATGATCATCTAATAGAGGACATTAAAAAAAATTTTGATTGGAAATATACACTCCAAGAGTAATATTATATTCCAACACCTACTAATATTAAAAGTATTTAGGATCTTTATCATATTATGACATAAAACCAATAATTTCATGGATCCATATCTATAAGTGAAATATGTTATGGTTGTAGTTGGGATAATATATTCTCACAGGATTCCTAATTCTATATATTACCTTTAGAAAGGACAATAGGTACCCTAGTTCGATGGTTGTGATCTAGAGTAGTGAGATGAAGGAATTTTTTTGATAATGTTATCCTCAATGAAGTGAATGATAAATGCTGCTTTAGAGGATTGAGTTCTGATAGGTTTTATGGGCATGACTTTAGAGTGGTGCAACATATATATAGTGATTGTGAGGTTGGAGCTTCTAATCGTTGGTGAAGTGAGGATCCATCATAAATGAAATTTATTGTTTGGATATTGAGGAGTCATTCTATCCCAACAAATGGTAATATCCATAAACAAAGATATTTATTTATCATTGAGATACTAGTTTTGTGACTACCTGAGCTGTGAATCTGTAATGCACTCGTTCTTCAAGACTGAATGAGCTAATCCCATTGGGGTTGAATGAACCAGAATACTAGTTTTATTAATGATGGTTATTCCATGTATGCGGCGATCAAAAACATTTTTCAAGGATTGAATGATGAGGAAATAGAGAGGAAAACTCATAGCATCATCAATACTTCAATTTACTAGACCTAATGGGATGCAAGGAATCAATACATAATTGTAGTGCATCATTCGATGCTATAAATACAGTTTAGAGAAATATCATAGTTTATGGAGCTATGCTCATTACTCAATGATGGAAAATGTTCCCAGCGTCTTTGAATCATTATCAATAGACTAATTGCAGTTCCGTGTTACCAAGGGCAGTGTGTGAAATGGTACCATTATATTAATGGATTAAATCCAAACATGGATGGTTCTTGTAAAAATGGGCAAATAAAGGGAGGTGGTATAATCATATGTCATAAATGGTTTATCATTTTAGCCTTTAGCACATTTTTCATCCTAGGAAATTACTTGGGGGTGGATGTGAGAGCTCCTCATGCGGTCTTGTTACTATGAAAAAGGTTTTTTATTCTGGTCAAATAAGTAGAATATGACATAGAAGTTATGATGAAAATTTTATACGAGACAAATTATTCCCCCAGAGACCTTGTGTATATTGTTTGAGGCTATAAAAGCTCAATGGACCCTCAGGTTTCTATAAGGCATATTTGGAGAGAAGGAAACTATGTAGCAGGTGGTTTATTAAGAGGAGGTTATGGAGGTGACCATCTTATCAACTACTCAAGTTTGGGTTCACTCCCAGTTCATTATAAATACATTATACTAGAGTATTCCCTCAGTCTTCATCGCATTAGGCCCCCACGATGTGTCACTTTTTTTCATGTCACGGTGTGGTTTCAACCTCCTTTTTTATAAAAAAATTAATTTTCAATTAGTCAGTAGTGATCCACCCTATAAATCCATAATTAGTAACCATATAAGTGTTCCCTAGATAATAGTTTATGGAGGTACCCCAAATACAAAAAAATATCATAGCCCCATAGTTCCACTATGTACTATATTAATGAAAACCATGTGGGTCCTTCCCATAGTATAGGTTTTGAAAGACCTCCTCGAAGCATAATGATCAACAAGAATTCTTATCAAACCCTTTCTAGAATATTATCTACTAGTTAACATGGATTGCCTCTCTATGAAATCATTTTCATGAACCTTTAATGTCATTCCTATGGAATAATTATTTGAGTTTCTCCCTCGTATGGTTTATGAAACAAAAAATGGAAGTCCTCAACATCAATTAATATTTACTATCATCCGTAGAATCCTTCCTCATGGGTTTTTTTTATTAAATTTCCTTCTAATAAAGATTTAATTTAAAATTAAAAAGGTCATTCCCAATTGAAATTTTCCCTATCATTACACTCATACAAAAAGGATCTCAGAAAATTATGGTGAACTACATAAAGAAACTCATCACAAAATATATACATCTCATCCAAATGAAAATATTATATATGAAATATGTGATTACATTTGTCTCCCCTAGACCATTCAACCATTGAAAAAATTAACGAGTTTCTAAATGATCTCACTCATCTTAATTGAGAAACACAGAAACAGTAATTATAGACAAATCATGTTATAAAACCCCATATAGTTGAAAATAAGATTTATATGGCCATATATGAAGAGATATCCAAGTACATAATATATTTTAATTTTAATTACCATTATCAAATATAATGTACTGAATGTAAAAAAATAGGAGTCTATATTTTTTTCACTCCACCTATGTGTGAATCTCTAAAAAATAATGACCAAATATATATCTTACATGGAGTAATCTATCCATGTGATAGTGATAAATGAGTTATTTCACAAATTCAAACTGACTTCCTTCTCTATGGAACAGAGCCATAAGTCAAGGGAGTAATAAAACTCTATATAAAATACACACCACTTTTATTTAAATAAAATTTTTATATATTTATTCATTCCATATCCAATATACATATCAGTTATTGGGGGAAATATAAAGCTCTCTATTTCACCCAGATCATAGTCCAACCAGGTATAATAAGGAATGTATCATGTAATGAAATCACATCATTATAGTTCTTAGACCTGATATCCAATTATAAAATTGGTCTCTTTTTTAGAATCCTATAACTCACAAGGACCAAAAGCGGTGTAATTGGTGGGATAAATCTATTGAATAAATCATGAATCGGGTTACTAAAATGATTCTATTGGTTTTTTATCTATTTTAATGAAATCCTGTAGTTATAGTGATACCTTCAAATAAATAAATTTAAAAACCTAAATAGGTAATGAATGTTCCTCATAATTGAATAGAGGCATAATAGTATAATAAGTTCATAATAGTTTCTTCTTTAATATCATAATAGGAGTTACCCTATATCACAGGGATATTGTCATTATGAACTCCACCACTACCCTTATGATGATAAAACCCACATCAGATCCAACATGATATAGTAGTAAAATAAAATCCAACACAACCAATATGGTTGGGGTTATTGTAACCTCCCAATTCCCCATGGAAGTCATTCTTCTCAAAGACTAGAGTTGTTTTAGAAGAAAAACATATTGGTTTCTCCTATTTCATGAACCATATATCTCATTGTGATGTTATTCTATATAATAAACTATATAAAATATCAGGATATCAATTCATAAAACACATTTATGTGACTATTGAGGGGTTCATGTGGAGTCTTGTAGGGAGTATAATCCAAAAAATATTGACTAAAAAAGAATCTATATGGGATTATTATGAATTGTCCCTAGATATATGTTCAGAGGATGATAGTTCCCCTTACTACTCAAATAATAATGAGGATATGATTATCAATTAATCTATCAAATTAATACATATCATTGTACATAGAACCATAATTAAGAGAGTGCATGAAATTAAAACCAAACAACATGATAAGGAAATATATTTTTGAAATGCGGTTTTACCCACTATATGTAAAGATGGTGGGTACACCAAACAATAGAGATGTACTCTTGATCATGATGTTTATATAAATATTCTTCTACCATACACTAAGAGTAATTATGTTATAGAATATGGGAATAGTGGGGCCTCATTTATTTTCTACCAATAACTCAAAGAGGATGATATAATTTCACATGATGAAAAATTTCAAAATTCAAATTTGAATTAGAGATGTTAAGAAAATTAAATGTGGACATTCCGAGGGAAATATTCCTTCCATGTGAAAAATTAAATTGGGTTCAACATGTCATATCTAGGGGACCTTATCCAAAATAAGGAAACTAATCAACCAATGATATCAAATTATATCCATCTAAATTGCATGGGGAAACGAAAAATAACCTATCTAACCCCAACAACAATGGATTACCAATAGTTTTATATTATGGCAATAGAAACATTAAAATTCAATGAAATTATTAAAAGTATAAATAAAACTAGATATCAGAATAAAGAGTATGAAATCTGACTATTCTAGGATCATCACAATACACCTTGATAATTAGTTTAGGATATACTATTTCTATTTATTATTGACTACACTATGAATCGTGCTTCCAAAATGGAATCCAAGGATGGGTGATGAAAACTGGTAAAAAAAGAAATAATTTTCAAGAATTATTGGAATTAACACACCCCTAATATATCTTAGTAAATCCAATAATATAATATTCATTAGTTTTTTGTATTTGAATAAACATCTCATATATTTTATATCTTGTTTCAACCACAAGATGGGAACAACAAAGAATAAATAAGTTAAAATTATATAGGGCTTCATATAGATCATATAGGGTCCTATATTTTTATATTACAAAAACATTAAAACAAGGCCTATTTTAAATTTATATGATCCATGGAGATAGTTCCATTATGAATCCATATACATATTAAGGAATTAAAAGCTTAAATTTCATACAGAATAAAAATAAAACTATTTTAAACATCATAACTTAGTAGGAAGGTATCATCTATTTCTTGAATATATAGAATAATGAATAGAAACTAATGTACAAATGAATATAAAATGTAAAAGATGGTATTGAATCAATATTAATTTACATGATGTACTGTAGAAGATTTTAAGAGTTTATAATAATTGTATAATGGTTGGAATATGTTATTTTTTTATCTAACATAATGTCATGGATGATGATGTAAAAACATGAGAAAAAGTATAGTATTTTAAAAACTGTGAATTTCAACCTCATTCTAATAGTATTTTCAAATTTCATCCATAATACTTCTCAATATTATGTTTTCTTTCTAATAACGTATAGTGGAGTCATCAATTCTATTATACATAGGGGAAGAGGGAAAATAGTCTCACAATATTCAAATATAAAATTAATATGCTCCAAATATTCCAAAAAAATTGATACTCTTCATCAATACCCAAGATCAGGACCTAATACAACCTAAATACTTCAATACGTCTTCTTATTTTCTTTTGAATGATCATCATGACTACTTCCCATACCAAAAAATGCAGTGAAACTACAATCTATACAACTTATTTTTTATTTATATATTATAGAAGACTGATGAATCTAAATAGGTCATGTTGGATATACAAAAAACACTTGAGATGTTTGTCTGAACATAAAAATTAAAAGATTTTGGTGATTTAATTGATTTCCTAGATTAAAAAATAATGAATTGTGATTACTAGATGGTCAATAAATCATTTAAGCTGGTGCATTTGATACCTAGCGAACAACTAATTTATTAATTTATAACAATAGTTTTTTTATGAAATCATATGAGATATATTTATAATTTCAACATTATTAAATTGAATCTAATCATAACTGATAGAGAATGAATAATAAGAAGAGTCATCTTGGTGCCCATGCCCACCCATAATCTTTTTTAATTCTTGCCCAAATCATTATAATAAAGGGAATCACCAAAAATAATGTGACCTTCATATTATGATTGGTTATAATTAAACTAAATAGTTGTAATTCATTTTTTTGGATCCTTTCATAATAGAGTTATCATATATCAACCTATTTTTATTTCCATTAATTAGGGAAAAGGATATAGAAGAAGATGTATTCATGGTGTCCCCCAATGGATATGGATTATAATGGAATAGACTTTTATTTATGCCAATTTTTTTATATGAACAAATTTATGTGTATCATAATTAGGAATATAGTAACATATAAAAAAGGATAATTGCATAATAATAACCAAAAATCACCTTCTAATATTAATTTAATATAATGTATTTATAGAAAAACTATAATAATTAACATTCAATGTAATACAATGGGAAAATAATCAAAAAAATATTAACACAAATATAATAGAATTTTTTTTACCATTTTTATATCTGTGACTTATTACATCCAAAAATAACATTCCAAAAACAAAAAAATTGATATTAATCAAAATTTAGGAAATTAATAATATATAATCATGAAAGGAGTTAATTTGAATGATGGACGAAGATAAAATAGATAATTATTATAATTTTAAAAATATATCTTGGCTGCAATTATAACTAAATAGTGTGGAATAGTAACATGTATGTTTGGAATAGTATCCTCATCATTATAATTGAAATATAAACATTAAAAAGGTAACACAAAACAATAGATTGTTATTATGAAATTTAAATGAAATTTTAATGAAATAAATAAAAAAATATGTATTTTGTAATACCATTAAACAAATATTAAAATTAAAATTTCAAAGAAAGTACAAGTGCATTTTTTGTAAATTTTATTTCAATGCATTTCATTAATAGATTGTTTTTATGGGAATTATTTAAATTTAAATATTTCATATTTTTTTTATAAAATTATTTCTATTTTTAAAATAAACATGTAAAAAGTTTATTTAGGTTATTTGTTGTAATATTCCAAAAAATATTATTTCAAGATTAGTGAAAATATAGTTTTTAAGGTAATTCATATTTGAAAACATAATATTGAAGTAATAATGAACTAATAAATCATTAAATGGTTAAATAGACCCAAAATTAACCTAATGATATAAAATAATAATTTAAAAACAATAAAGGAAATTTCTAAAATAAAAAAATATACAATTTCCAATATCTAAAAATACAAAGTATTCCAATAAAAGTTTATTTTTATTTGTTTCTACATTACTTTTATATAAAGTAAAAATTATTTTTTAAAAAAGATTTTAAAGACCTAAAAACATATAATTTAAATAATATATTATTCATAATGACAAATATATCGTGATATATTCTTTTACATTAGAAATAATAATTTATTCAATATTTGGACCCTAAAACCCCTTACAACAACCATGAACACCACCACACCATTTTTTGAAAAAGTCATTTTCAAAGAATATAATAGCCAAATATTTTCAAAACAAATTTAAACTAGTTTTCATTAGAACCTTATGGTATTTTTTAATATAAAAAAACTATAATCCTTTCACGCATTAAGTATCATTGAAAAGGAACAACCTGAAGAAAGTGGTGAGATCCCATTATTTTTTCCTTTAATTATCCCTCTTCTGTTATTTTATCCTTATATTCATTTCTAATGAATACATTATTAAGATTTCTTAATTATGTTTTCATAATATTAATAGTATTATTATCCTATAAAAATCTTATTTATAGTATTTTTTTAAATTATGTATATCTCTGCTTCTCATTTAACAATATCCTATTAATGGTCGATTAACTGCCTAAGGGGATGTTATCACCACAATACCTATCACCTCCTTCATTTATAGTAAAAATAGATTATTTAAAATATATAAAAATATAATAATATATATTTTTAAGATTATATCATTAATTTCACTAATGTATAAATTTAATATTATCAATATAATGAGATCAAAAAAATATTAAATGTGTACAAATACATTGTAATAGTAAACCACTTCACCATTAACAAAAACATTCATAAATAAAATATAATTATTATAATTAATAAATATTTATATAAATTAATTTAATTCACTATTATATAAATTATTTTATAATTGATCTTTAATTATACATTTATCATAGATGTGACAATATATAATGTGACTTATTGTATGGGTAACTCAAAAACATGACACATTCTTTTGGGTTTTCTCTATTTCCCAAAAATTTTACAATCATTATTATCAAGAACCTTATAAAATTCATTTCAATATTATTAAATTTTATATTACAAGTGAAATGAATACATCCTCTTAGTTGATATTATTTCAACATCATGTATATTTTTTTTGAAAAATTTATTATTCTCTAAAATCACCCATTGATTCTGCTTGTGTTTTTTCATATCCTATCCATAACATATGATAAATTAATTCATATAAAGTTATATAAATATATATTTTCCCATATTTAATATGGGAACATCCTTTGATAATTCTTAAAAAAATTATATCATTATGAAACACATACTTTCTCCATGGATTTCCGTAATGTATGGGATTGTTATAAGTGTATTTTCAATGTGGAACACATTATTATGTGAATTTAAAATTTTACTATATAGCCCTAGAAATATATATCCCTTAAATTTTTTAGTCATTGTGATATATCTTAGGAGATTATCTTTAATATGTGTGAAATTACTGTTATCTTATTTCCAAATTCATGAAGTAATGATTTTTACACATATATTATATAATGTCAGGATGTTATATTTTCCACAATAGATTTTTGGGGTTTGAAAACAATGTTATGATGTCTCATTATTATGCATATGAGATATTCAATTTCTTTTAAAAATTATTTCATCATTCTTATAATAATGATCTTTTTCTTATGATAGGATCATGATGTTTATGCTCATGCTTGTAATATATTTTTCACAAATTTTCCCAATGGATCCCAAACCACGACTACATCCATCATGATTTTAATAGGCCGAGTCCTAGAGACTAGTTGCATATATTCATATCATTAACATGGGGTCTCATTGCATAAAATATATATAAAATCGCAATAATATACAAGATTATACAATTATGAAATAAAAAACTAGTAATACTTATGAATAAAAACATCTAAAATCCAAATTTTAGAATATGAAAATATTATAATTGAAATAATAGGACCAAATACAAGCCCACCAAAAGGAATTAAAAATATGTCCAACCTATGACGTTGAAAGGAAAAACTTTCAATTCAACAATCAGTCAAATCCTTGACCTCTCTAGATCAATATGCTTCACTTAATCCTAAACCATATAAGACTCCATCAAATGTCTGTAATCATTATACAACCTAAAAAATGTGAGAAAAGCCCTTTCATGGGTTCCTATAACAATACCCCGTATCATACCTTGTAATCACTATGAAAATTACATCATGAATAAAAGTAATAGCATCATAGGAATATAATAATGGAATATATTACACAAATACCCATATATGCTCATAGCAGACAAACATTCTCAAGGATAGGTCATATCCATAAAGTGAGACTCATATTTCTACATGAAGGTTCCCTATAACACTCATCTAGGAGGACATACTCCACAAGTCAGGTAGCAATAATAGTGTCCAACTAAGATGTCTTTCTCATCGGTTATAACCGTAATATATTAATGTTGGAATTTTGAATTGTTCAATACATAGAGGGGGATGGAACCCAATGCACAGATGTACACCAATAACCAAATATATGTTAACCTGGTATGTTTAGGATCAACACTAGTGTAGTTTTGGTCACAATTATACCAATAACCCCATGTAAAAAAATGATAAAGAAGATAGAGTATCTTACCATGGGATTCATGTAAGCAGTCCAATAACTATATCTACTAATGATGTTCTCTAGAAGGAATCACCACCCTATTTACATGATTTTATTCCAGAACAACCCTCAGTGAAAGGATCTAGGGAATGTAACCTCACAAAACAAGTCCATGATTAAGAGGAACTATGATCCAATCCTTCATTAGAGAATTTCATGGAGTGTATTAGAAGTAAATGGCTTGTCATACTAGAATCAGGTTCTACCCATGTAACATGTTTTGTGCTTGTGTCCACATCTACACCTGAGCTCATGGAAGGTGGGGTCAAATGATAATTTATATGTTTACTAACTATACACACTAAAAAAAGTTAGTGTGTACATGAAATGTTTCTTAACCCACATGGTATATAAAAAAACCTGATATTTTTTGTGTGTACGTAATGTAAAAGTCAAGCTAGTAAGCGAAAAAGTGTGTGGTAGGGACTATATGGTGTTTGATCCTAAAATCTCTATAGAAACCCTATCCACCACATTGTGGGCCCACATAGTGTATATTCTAAGAATACATGCAATTTAAGATGAAACATTCCATAATTTGACATTCATTCTCTGCAAACACCCACATATCCATATCCTTGGGTTTAACTACTGATATTTCCCTAAAATCATAAATTTGGTTAGACTGAGCCTAATATTCACGATTTTGTTGAATATGTCCATAAAATTAACATTGAAATGAATTTTCATCACGTTTTGTTGCTATTTCAGAATCCAAAACCATAAATGTTGGTGTATTATCTTATCTCAATCCATCATCACTGCCATCACAACTCAATCCCATAATCGGACTGAACCTGGATATGTGATATCAATATTTTTTCCTAATAAATGGGTGCTAATCTATTTTTTATCTGCTATTTTTCAAACTACTCAAAAAAATAGAAACTTCAAATGAATGAATAATGAATTATGGGTGGAATAAAAAAACATATGAGAATAATGAACCTAAACAATGTTAAGATTGGCCTTGATTAGTGGTTAGTTGATCAACTAATGAAGATCCAAAACAATATACAATTTCTCCTAAATTTCCTAATAATAAACCCATACCCACAATATGATCGATCATAGAATAATTCCATTGGTCGATTGACTTACATAAGTTGTAGAAATGGTAAAAATATCATAAAACCACATAAAAGGTCTCCTACAAAATGATTGATCTGTAATGATAAAAAAACATACATGTTTCATTATCATTGTTGAGATCCTCAAATCAGGTTGGTCACAGTTCGACATTCTCAATATAATCTAATGTCAATTTCCATGAACATTATCATCCAATGCTCTAACTCTAAATTTTTAGGGTTATACGACTAACCCTAAAAGTTGGTCATATTAGTGTTATTATTAACCAATTCTAAATAATAGAGAATAAATTTACATTAAATAAATAAATAATTTTATTCATTTAATGATCAACTCTTAACTACGATCAACCCAAACATTTTCTTCTCACCAAGGTTATGTCGCTCCATGGTTAAAATCCCCAATTGGACCTCAATGATAGCCAAATATTTGTTATTTGAACATACTTTTAATAAATATTCCATTTTTAAAAAACATGTTTGACTATGAATTTAATATATTTATTATATTTAAAAAATTAATACCATGATCACCAAGATTTATAATTTCATGTTTTCTCAACACCTATTTATGTAGATAATAAATAAAATATACTAAATTATTAAATGTAACATAATAGTCATTAAATTATACATGCCTTAGGGAATTATATCTTAGCAATCTAAGACAAATGTTCAAAAAAACAGATTTGGGTAGTGAGATTGAATTTCTGTATCCCTCTCCCATTTATGCTCATGAAAATTCCCATTGAGGATCCTCTCATTATGAGCCTCAATATCCATCAGGTAGTGAATAAAGTTTCCTCCATCTTTAATGTCTATATTGACCCAATATATAACAAGAAACATTTCTTGTACATTACTCCTCAACAACGACACGTGGAAGCCATTTCCTAGCTAATACAACACTTGGGGTGGAGCCAAGAGGTACTCCACCACACTGACACTATGTAGTATCTAGACAACTACATCAAATTTTGGATATTGATTACCTCCACAACAAAATTTCATCACCCTATATTGAGAATAAGACCTCATGAAAACACAATGTCTCTTATAGAACTCTAAATTTTTATTTCATTAGCCTCTATATGTCTTCTGATGGCTCTCTGAATTATTCATCTACTCTAGGATGGTATTCACCTTCTACATCATGGCTTGGACCAGGTGAATATGTGCTGACTCACCTGGGTCCGTCCATTATTGTAGTGATCTATTTCTTCACCTATAAAAGGAATCAATTGGTTCCAAATCGATAGAGTAATTATTTTTTTTGTATGAAAATTCCACCAATCATAAAGATCCCACCATATCTAGCCACAGTCTTACACATATTCTAAAAAGAATCTTCATGTTCCTAAATGTTCCACATTGTTTGGTCATTAGTATGGGGATGAAAATCTACAATCAAGCATAACTAGGTTCCAAAATCATCTATTAGTACCATAACTATAATGTGATATCAGAATCATGGTCAGAAACAATATTCAAGGGAACATTATTGAGCTAGACTTTCTATTAAACATAGGGGTGTCCCAATATTTCTATGGAATTCTTCTCTCAAATATTTTTTCATTTTTCTAATGTAGTGAGTATGTCTATGATTACCCAGATGGAATCATGTTTTCTGAAAATATATAGTAACCCCCTCACAATGTCCCAGGATAACCCATCACACATCCACTAAGAAACCACAATGGAATATGATAATCCTGATAGAACATGGTGGTCAGCAATCAAATACTAACAATTAATGCATCGAGAGACAAAATCTTGAACCCATCTCATTATTCTTGGACACCAATAATTATTCCAAAGGTCCTAGTACATCTTCTCCACACTTATATGTACCTATTAGGGTGAAGTATGAGACACCATCCTCACCTCCTATCCCAAAGAAACTAGTACCATATTCAATCATATAAAAATAAAGACATGATCCCCACCATCATAAACTAGAGATATCATGACCATTATATATACATATATGTTGGTTCTTATAGTCAATATCCCCAAGATGTGCCTCCCTAAATTCATGTCAAAGAGAGTGGGTAAAAATCGATAAATAGTGTTACATTGATTCATTGACACCGACAAAAGATAAATATATGATTCCAACAACTCTGACTCCCTCCATAATAAATGTGAACTAGATTTCGTAGGGAGAGTGTATACTATGAAAATCCCCTACCCATAAAAGTTGACATTTTCAAAGTAAAAATCATGGAGTAACTCTAATAATCACCTCTATCTCTACCTGAGATCCTTCTGAGTGAAGATATATATGAGACAATATTGGTAATAATAGAAAATAAATTACTCTCCATTGAATTGGTTTCACTATATATTTAGTGAAAATACTCCTGTAATGAAATCAAGATCATGGGATGCGTTGTTTTCCCCATCTGGTCTAAACTGACATGAACCATAGGCAATCACTACCTTCGTCTACATTAGGAATCCACCAATCTTGGTTCCTGGTTCTTCTTATTGCATTACATACTCTACACCCTCCATTGGAAATATAAAAATGGGACCACTCATCAATCAAAACCTCAAATGCTAGAAATCCAGGTAATACATCTCTATCCCTGAAAAAGTATTCTATTTCTATTCAATGATTTCAAGGGAAAAAATATGTTAGATTAATTAGGTATGAATATTTAATTATAACCTACCATGCAAAGGAATCTCTGTACCTCCATCACACTCATGGGTAGCTCCCATACTAACACCACCTTGACATTTTTCCGGTCCACTACTATACTGTCTTCTGAGAAAACTTTGTACCATAAAGTGGAAATCACGAATCCAGAACCACTACTTCAAGATATTAGCATAAAAAAGCTATATCAGAGTATGTCCATGTTTATCCACAACTATTTTTCATCCTCTTCCTCAGAAACCAAGTACACTATGATACCATCAAAGAAGACCAACACAGCCAAGTCTATGAAATTATTAAATATAGAGTTCAGGAGTCCCATGACCACTAATACGATGTTTTTCAAGGTGAATAGAATCACGAAGTACTCATAGGGACTATAAATACATTAGAATGTAATTTAATATACCCATACTCACTACTGGTGATATCTTGATCTGAGGATAATCATTGATATTTGTCGTTCCCCATTCAACAAAATAATTTTTAAATTGATCCTCAAAAGAGGATAGTTTTTCTTTATGGTAATTTTTGTTTAGTAGATTGTTATCCACACACACCCTTAATATATAATATGTATTCTTGGCGAACAATGTGGGGGCTGACAAGGATTACGCACTTTGTATTACAAAAGCCCTTAATTTAGAAGTCCTTCAACTACAACCCCTCATGATGCTATGGGGAGCCATATGATATGGTGGTTTAGATATTAGAGCTTTCCTTTGGTATAGATCACTAATGATGTCTTTCTATCTATGGGGTGGAAATGTTGGATCATACTCGAGAATGATATCCACATACTCCACCACCTCTGCTAGAAACTGAAAACTCATAGCATCAATGGAACCATGGTTAATGCTAGATGACTAATGATTAATACTTTTCATCCTCTAATGCACGAGCCCATCCTTCCCACTTGGGTTTCCTTCTCACCCACAAAGTAAAAAATCTTCCCATTGATACAGACACACCACATATTCCTCATAATATAGTTTATCATGGTGTAAGATGTAGATAACTAGAATATAACTATGATACCATCATAATTCCTCATCACTACTATAAATTGATCTCAAAAAAACTATCACCTACAAGAATCAGGTCAATCAATAAGTAGAAGTGTGGGATATCTGTGGCTCATCCAATAGAAGCCATTATGCGCATGCGCCATTCCAAGGGATCAATCTTGATCTCTAAGTCATGAATTATTTAATTGGAACTAAAGGAGTCTATTACAGCCATGTTTATCAATAATGGGGTTAATGAAAAAAGAACACCAATTGTACCTTGTATTATCACAGTAGCCATTAGTTCATAATACTAGACCACCTGCAGCTTCCTATCCCATGTCCCCTAGTTCCATGAACCTATCACAGTCCACCTGAGGGTGGATTATATTAAAATACATAACATTTTACTACCCCAAATACTATATAATCTCCCCTTCCATGCCCACTACCCTAAATACCTTCATGCACCTTTTGGGTCCACAGCCTAGATGGATCATCCACTAGCTCTCTATTATTTGCATGTTGGATTGGGAAATCATGTACAACATGTGAACGAACATCACAAGAGTCACCTTAACTCTCTCAATGATGACTAGATCAATCCTATAAGAACAAATACATAGAACCTGTGTAATGATATCTCTTCCTAAAGTGTATCACAAGTCCATATCTCTATGTCTATCATCAGTTCCCTACCGCCGATGTCTCAAATCCAATGTGTCCATTTCTAACACCAACTATGAGTGTCTCTTCAACAATGAAATATTTATCCTCTGAATCACACTCTAGTACCCCAACATTGGTAATAATGAAAAATTATTTAACAATATATTACATTTATTAGTTTAGTGTTACACTATATATATTATATCGAAAGAATAGATCATGAACCATATTCATAATCTATTTAGAGAGTTGGATTAATTTTTTCGAATACTCCTCCCTAGTAATACTACCCAAATGATGCTATAAAAACAACTAGATGTACAAAACCATTATAAAATATCTAAAGGAATAAACTTTGAAAATAAATTTTAAAACTAACCATTAAAGGGTCACCTTATTGTAGGACTAGGTAACTAGGTCACAATAATGTCTGGTGTACCATAATAAATTCTCACTACTATGACCAACATTTGATTAGCAGTTTTCCTGGTGAGAAAAAATACTCACATTATAGCCCAAATCTATTCATCAACAACTAATGTTTCAAACTCACATTGGATCCTAATTGGTCATTATTTATGAAAATCATAATGTGATCTCACCTTAAGAACCTCATACTTTAGTATAACTGGTAAGATATTTTGATTGATGTGTGGTTGTATGAAAATTTTACCTCCCAGAGGTAACTTCTCTTGAACATTTCCTTATATTAATGCCTCATCACTGAAGGGAACATATTTATGATCTCTTTGTTTTGTCTGATCTGTAATGTTTTTGGAGGCCCTGAAATATACAACATGTACCAGGGCCAATGAGTATTTATAGAGAGAAAAATCACAATGGAAATGGAAATGAAAACTCAATTTTATTTGATGTATGTACAAATTTTTTCCGTGTAACAAGTGTCTACATGCACCGAGTTGACAAGTAGGTTATCCATGCCATGGTGAATGGATACATTGGTTGTAGCACTAACACTAGAGTCCATAGCCTAAAATCCTATCTCAAAATACGTAACCTAATTTCCATTAAACTCATACCAATATTAGAGAATTTGGCCCTAAGGGAAATCAGACATCATTATTACCACTATATCATGACCCATCCCAATAGTTCCTTAGTTGAAACAATCCCAATCCCAACACCAATAAGCTAGAGTATAGAGACTATAACTGAGTATTCATATCACACACATGGGAGGCCTTATTCTAATGTTCATGTACATAATAACACATATCAATCAATATAAGAGTATGAAATGTAATGAAACCAATAACTATTCCTAAATACATCTAAAATCACACTATCATAGTACAACTTCATTAAACTAGAATAAAAATTTTCAAATACATTCCCACTAAATGAAGCTAAAATGAATTCCTAAAAATGAAGTAGGAAGGTACATATCTAAATGGATCCATTATAACACACCTCATTTTGTCTACCTAATATAGTTCCACATGGTAATGGTCCCACTAGGACTCCATCAAAAGGATGATAATCATTATAAGACCCAAAATTTGGGGGAAATTCATAGGAATTGGAGAGTATAAAAATACCTAGTTGGAGACCATGTAATATATAGGAAAATATCATCATGAATAAAAGATAAAAAATTTAGGAATATTTCAATGACATATTAAATAAGAACATCTAGATATACTTCTAAAAGGTACATAGACTCATGGTAAGGTAAAAATGAAAAACTTGCATAAAATTCCTTATAAAAATTCCATATAACACTATTATATGAGAAAACACTTCATGAGTCAAATATAATTAATGATATCCAATATGTGTAGTAATGTGAGTTGGGTCTTAGCAAAAAAGTACACAATGGATGTCTGAAGAGATTAATACACAAATGGGGGTCACACCCTAGTGCATGGTATATTCCAACTACCCAATCTAGATTAACCTGATTAGCAGGGGATTGAAACCAACATAGTGTTTTTTCAAGAATATACCATGAACCCACCATGGAAAAATGAGTATGATGATTTTATATCACGCTCTCAGACTCATGGATGTATTACAAAAAGATATATTTAATAGGAATGTTCCTCAGATGTGATCACCATCTAATGCCCTAGACACAATTTGTTAACATAAATTATGGATATTATTAATGGAAGATACCCAAAAGAGTGTTTTCCATAATGAATAGGATAAGGTATCCAATCCTTCTTTAGAGGAGTATATAACATACTATGGAAGAACAATATGTTTCCATCCTACATCGGGTTTAATGCATGTAATATAGTCAATGGCTATGTGTGTGTCCATATATGAAAAAATGGCTTGTGGCCAACCATAAATGGTGTGTGGGTACACACATTATCATGGGAATGTAATGCTTACAGACACAAATCCTCATACTATGGTGTAAAACCATGTAATATAACCCACATAGAATGTAACACCACCCATCTTCATGGCCATTTTCACCATGTACACACTGAGATGGCTAGAAAGGGGTCTCAAGGTGTGTGGTAGGGACCACATGACATCTAATCCTCTACTCTATATGTAAATTTTACCCACTTCTTTGATGGTCCCACATATCATGTAGTCTTGAATTACATGTCATGTGTCATGGAACATTCCATATTCTAAGGTTCATCCTCTATGTTTTCCCGAACCACCATCACATCTTGTTTAACCACCGATCTGACCATGAGATCAAGGATCTGGTCTATTCAATATAAGGTATTACCACTATAAGGAACACATCAATCCAATTCAAAAAGGATTACTTTTCAGAACGATTCATCACCATCACATGCAAAAAACCCCAAAATGTAGGTACCCATTATGGTCTTGATCCATCATCACCATTATTGAAAATTCATCATGTCATCGATACAGACCTAGATCTTGGATATCAATTTTTGTCTCCATTTAATGAGTGAATTCTTTTACTGGTATTCATTGAATCATAGGCAAAAATAGAGGATACTGATGAATGGAAGAAGAATGGTGAGTGAAAACCCAGAAACACGAGGGAGGAACAAACCTCAACCATCTCTAGATTGGGCTTGATAAGTTTCTATAAAGAAAATGAAAATAGATTAAAAAAATAACTATTTTCTCCCAAATTACACTAAAAATAAATTTGATCAAATAATATGAATGATCCATGTATAAATCCATTTGTCGATTGTTTAGCCTTCGTCATAGTAATAATCGTACATGGATAAATCAACATAAAACAGACATCCTACCTAAATATGTATCAAACACTAATGAATAAGAAATAGGAATCATTTTCATTGGTGATATCCTTAAATATCATTTCACAATGATCATAGATCCCAGTTTTGATTCAATGTTGTTCACCAAGATCATTCCCTACTAACTCTCTCTCTCTCACTCTCTCTCTCTCTCAATTTGTAGCGTGATGAGATTGTCCCAAAAGAAGGTCATTTCAGCTTCTTTATTTACCAGTACAATTTCATGGTGAATAATTTAAATTAAATAAATAATTTATATTATTCATTTGATGATCCTATATCAGTTTTGTTTCATGCGATCATCTAAAATGATCATCGATTAGGTAACTCCTAGGGTAAAAAAAATGCCGAGAACTCAATGGAAGCCCCAAATATTTGGTGAAATTCTTCATCTGTGAGACATTCAATTATTTTAAGAAGACAATATTCATATTAATTTAATACATTTAATATATTTCAAAAAATAATTATAGGCTCACTAAGAATTAGAATCGCACTTCGTCTCAGTGCCAAGCTCAAAAAAATCAAATTGATATTCTAAAGTGATTCAAGGAAAAATCAGATTTGTTAAAATACTTATTCAAACCTCATGTTCCTTCAATAATTTTCATCCTCGTAAGGAATTTTATTGCTCTCATTATTTTATATGTACACTAGGTTGGTAAGATGTATTAAGATAACCATGAAATATTTTAGGATGACATTGTTAACTAATTTAAATACAATTTTAAATTTAGAATGTAACAAACATAATTTTTTGAAGAAAAAATTCCTCATATTTAAAATTGTGTTATTCTAATTATACTTATCTTGAAATGTATCTATTAATCATATATTAATGTCACTAGACACTATAATTGGTAATATATAATGGATTATATAATTTGATATTTATGATAGTAAGAGATAACTATGAAAATCAAATGGATCCAATAGTTAAAGTCAATTGAAGTTTTTTACATAGGTGAAGAATTTATTTATACACAATTTATTAAATAATAATTGGTTGTCTTTTAATTATAATTTGACTTTTGGGAACATAAATTGTTGAAAATAAATGTTGAAATTTACACATAACATTAACTCATTTATGTTGAATATTTTCTTTAATTGATGTTTTATACATTCCTTTATATCATGTAGTTTTTCTATAAATATTGACTCATATCATTGATTCTCAAAAGTCTATATATATGTGAATAAAAATAGTGGTTCAGTCTTTGAAACCCATGTATTGTTCTCTTCCCCAGTGAGTATCTATAGGAAGATCTTTCTAATGAATCTTTTTAATCCTTCATTTGTGTAGAATTTTATATTATATTAAGTGTATATTGAATAAATATATATTGATCCCACATAAAATAGTGATAAAATTAAACATCGTTCTATATTCCACAGTGTCCCATTATATTATACAAATGTAAAAAAATTAAAAATATCCATTAGATATTCCATGAATGAGTTTTTGGATGATACAGAATAAATAAGAATATCATGATCAAATGGATAAGTCAAAGTACATAATCAACATTTGGTATATTACCATTAAAAAAAATAAAAAAGAACATCTTAATATATTTTTAATCCTTCCCCCGAATGATGAGGTAACATTCTCAACAGAACACATAATAATAGAAAAACTTAAATCAAATAGACCCTATATGATTTTATCAATAAACCTATAAGAGTTAAATAATAAACTAAATGTTATTTAAGATAAAGTTTCCATACATCCTAGTTCATGAAAATGGAGTGCACCAATTTCCTTTTTTAAGTATAATGATGTGTAAATTATAATTTAAATCAGCAAACAAGTTCCCAAAAATATCATTCGAATGAATAAGTACCCACTACCAATGATTGATAAGTAGTTCAAACAACCTTGAGGGGATTAATACATATATAAGGAATAAAATAATTTCGTATATCATTAACTATATAATAAGAGAAAATATATTAAAATGGAAGCATTTGATATAGTTTACGGACCCAATGGGTTCATATTAACCAATTTATGACTTATAAGAACATAAAAAATATTCTCAAAACTGTTGAATAGATTTTTTAGAGACTTAATTGATAGATATATCTTAGTATTTGTTGTTGATATTTTTCTGTGATAATATCTTATTCTCTAATGGAAAGAGTAACATAAAGAGTATCTGAGGAGTATGATAAATACATAAATGATGTAGAACTTGAACACTATTTAGAGTGTGTGTATTTTGAATTTATTGAGTCAAATTATTTGGGTCACGTGAGAAGTAAAAATTTTGGATCATTAATACTAAATAAAAAATAACAAATTTATAATACCAATATATTTCATGATGATCCTTAGTTATCTTCAACTACATAGGTACTAATGATGCTTTGTGATTGATTTTTAAAGATTAGTTATCTCACTATCCTTGTTATAAAAGATAGAGGTAATGTATGTTTTGATGGAATAATTTGTTGTAGTAATTATAAATCTAAAAAATGAGTATAGTCCTTGAATATTAACTCACAATACCAGATAAGGTAATGTAATGTATAAAAATGAATTAATGGATATATTGGTTACATAATAATAAAAATTAGTTAGATGAAATATAATACCTCACAATAATTTATGATTATAAAGTCCCCATCCCAAGTTGACAAAAGTTATGAATTAATTTATTACATTAAAACTATGTACAATTGATCCTATCAAAATTTATAGAATAGTTTATAATATTTAGAAAATGAGATACAAGCATATGTATTACATTACATCTTGAAATGAAATTAAATAGATTAACACTATTGGAATCACCCATATCCTATAATATTATTCTTGCATGTCAATTATAATATACATATTGGCATACTGGGAAAAAATATTACATAAGAAAGGGGTGATCTCAGGTACTGTGAAAGGAAAAGCTTTTAGTGAAAGCTTTCATAACTAAATATAAATAATTAGGCCAGATGAATAATTAAATAAATGTCATTAAAACATTATCTAGAATATAATATAGTAGGAATAAATGATAATAAAATAATTTCATATAAATAATCACATGAGAATGAAACATAACCATTAATATTAGAAAAGTAAATAATAAAATAGATTGTCAATAAAAAATATCATAATGAAAGAATGCATAATGTACGACATCATTAACATACCATTAAGTCCTCGATAAAAACCCATACATAATCCTACAATACATCATCAAATTCAAAAAATATTTTGTCTCATGAGACCGACCAATTAATTTAGGTTTAATAGCATTCCCTTACCATCACTTTCATCATATGAATGTTGGGAAACCTAATCAGAATATTAAACCATATTGAAACTGGTATATGAAATTATATCCTCTAGGCAATTATCATAATCATAAAACAAAAAGTATAATATGAATAATGGTATAAAAGTATCACATCAAAATAAAAAATAACCATAAAAATTTTCAATAAAATTTGGTAGATGGTATATAAGATACCAACTGCAATTATTAATAAGATCCAATAGAGGGTGTCAATATAAATGTAAATAATATAACAAAATCATTGGGGGATTGTTGATAGAAATACCACTTGACTTTGAAACCATTTATCTAAAAAGATTTATCATTACAAAAGAGAAAATTTTATTTGAAAATATCCATCTAAAAATTTAAAGGATTCATCATTAACTTGAGGCATGTTTAAAGTGTTACAATCTTCTCTTTCCATGTATGTAAAGAAACATTGCTTTAAAAATTTGAAAAACATTCATGTAAAATATTTTTATTAAAATAAAGTGTTAGTGTTAACCTAATGAATTAATTATGTGTTTAAGATATAAATACACCCAATATAAGTGTAAATAAAATATAATATAATCAAAATTACTTTAATAAATAATCATATCATTACATAATCAATGGAGTATAATTTTATCCCAAAGAATGGATGTTTAGTTAAGAATTCATTTACAACTATGTAAAAAGTCAGACCATATTCCCCTAAATATTAATGATCATAAAATGAAAATTTTAATTCCAAAAATATGAATTGATTAATTATATGATATATTAAAGGTAATTATTTAGACCATATACAATAAATATGTGTTGATTAAGGAATATTTCTCACAGAAGTAAAAGTGAGATATGAAACCCTTAACTTATATCTGAAACCGTTCTCCATGTGTACTAAATTTCTAGAATAATCAAATTATATAAATTAAATAATAATTACATAACCTATTAAACATATATTTTAATTATTTTAATTTTATTAAGATAATATATAGCTATTTATATGAGTTATATGGTTTAATATCATTTTTTTGGAGTGTTGGTTTCAAGGTTAAATGGTGAGTTCCCTTGAGTATAAATATAGGGGATCTTTTAAAGTGAGAATAAATTATTCAAAAGTAAAAATAATTAGTAATAATGAAATTATATATGTTTAAATAATCTCATATATAATTGGGTTTTATGGTCTGAGGATGTTTCATTATATGAAATGTTTATGAATGTGTGTTTATTTATTTTGACAGTTTTTATGACCGTCATGATGTTGTGTAATTTTATATAATATGATAGTCATAAATTGGTTACAGAACATGATTATATTATAATATGTATATATAAACTATTATTTAACAATATGAATATTTTTATGACCATCCTTAAAGAAGGTAATGGAAAATGAAAAAGAATCATCCATGAAGGCAGTGAATTGACATATCATGGATGATGTTTTCATTTTCAAAATAAAAAGAAAGGGGAAGTGATTTTAAGATAGTTAATCAATTAAAAAAATAAATTATTTAAATGATATTTAATTTAACATACCTCTTTGCATATGGAATGTTATTTGGTAATAAGATAATGAAATAAATTAAAAGAGAAATAAAGAGGATTTTACCTCTTGAATATCATCTCTTGGAAACCTCCTTAAGACACATGGATTTGGTATTTACATAAGACCATCATGTATATGAAATGAGATAAAAGATTCATAAGAGGATTAGGTATAATTTAAATGTGCCTCCAGGCATGTATGGTGTGAGTAAATGGGGTAGCGAGGGGTTGTATTTATTTGGGAGAAGAGGGATGTATTTTGATTATTTTATTCATTTTTTTATTTGGGATAATGAAAATCAATTATGTTGATAATTGTGTTTATGTATAGTAACTAGGTAATGTGAGTTTGAAATAATGGGTTATTACATCACAAATAACTCAAAAATTAATGTATTTAACTTATAATGTTAAATACCTTAAATTACCGTATTTCACGATTAATAAAAAAATCATCTGTTATTTGAAACTCTAACAAATACACCATATCCTTTTTTCAATGCATGGATTTGAAATATTCACTCAGTTTTATAAATATTATTTTCTATATATGAGAAACATTATTTTTAAATAAAATCCTCATTTATTTTGAAAATACTAATTTTAATATTATAACTAATTATACAACACAATGAAAATTTAATTGCAGTCTCAAAAATTTATATTATAACTAAAATGAAAAAATTAATTAATTTATGAATCTATTTTAGGAAAATATATTTTTATATCATTATAAAATTTATTCAATCATAAATAATAATTTACATTTCAGAAACTACAAACACTTAATTTATCATTTTTAGAACATTTAGTTAGGTAATGAATGATATAAATATTCTATATTTTAATTTATGATAAATAAAATTTTATTTATACCTTCATAGGTTAGCTGAATATTATACTGGATAGATAACTATTCAGAAATGTCTCATTATTATTTTAATATCTATGCTACTTTTTAATAGTTTTTCACGGAAAATTCAAGCTATGTGTTGTTTGTAATATAAATTACTAAATAAATTGACTTTATTAATGAAGAAACATACCATAAAATATTGGGGGAGGGGGTTATATTATCCCATAAAATGAGAAACTCTATCCATAAAATATTCATGACTATTACCTTTTATATAGATGAGGGCAGTTCTTCTTCATTGCACCCTTATGTTTCCTCATTGCCTCTTCCATTTTATTGATTCTCCAAGGAACTATTACTACTCAAGTCATAATATTTATCAATAATTTCTCTACAGTGTCGTGATTATTAACATTCTCTTCATATAATGAAAAATTAAGTTCTAATTCTATATCTTCATAGGTGAGTACATGCACTATGCCTAGCATTTACATTCTTAAAAAGAGATATGGAGAAAATATTGTACATTAGAATTGATAACTAGTATTACCAAATGATATTACATAGATCCAATTCATTATATAATTCCAAATTTTTTGATGTGCTTTGGGATCAGTTTACCTTTCTTACTGAACCTTTGGAAAATATTCCACAGAGATACTTTAAAAACGATATGACCCCCCACACTGACCATGAAATCCATTCTCATGTTGTCAACATAACCATTTTTATACATTGAGAAACATTATTATGAGAATGTATTGTCTTTACCTTTTTTGTTTTCTCATTAATATGTTCTGAGCCAATATGTTTCCTCCAACCAATTTCATCTCAATGACTTAGAGTATGGAATATGTTTCCATAAAATTCTTAATATAAAACCATATGAATAAATGAATTGAAACTATTATTTTACATAAATCTCTCTAAAGGGGAAGCAATGATCCCATATTCCTTGAATGTCATGAGATAATGATCACTAGAAGTCTTCTAATGTTGAAATAGTTCTTTCAAATAGTCCATCAGTTTGAGGATGATAAGCAGTGCGCAAATGAATCTCTAAATCTATTTTTTTTTTAAAACTCTTCCATAATATTGATGTAAAATGGTGATATCAATCACAAAAAATCTCTGTAGATTCATTACAAAGTCTTATAAAGTCGTTATTATAGAGTCATACATGGAGCACAATCGGAAAATCCCCCCATATAGAAAGAAAATATAATGATTTGGTAAGTGAATCAAAAATTACCCATATTGGATAATTGATTATTTGTTAATACGTTGGAAAAATCAAGATTAACTTCATCCCATTTTCATATAAGAATTGGTAGAGGTTCAATAAATCCTTTACGATGTTTTATTTCATCCTTCACCTATTGAAAAAAATAATCATCTTGATAAATAAACAGCAATTACCCTCTTCATTTATCCCACCAGAAATGATCCTTAAAATCCTTATACATTTTAGTGATACAAGAGTATATAGAGACATTTTATCTTTGAGTATCATCCTATAATTCCATTTTTATATCAGTAATAGTTGGAACAAAAATCCTATTCCAAAATATCAAAATATCATATTCATTTACAACGTTTACTAATTTCACATCATTCATAACTTTAATTTTATTTTGAACATTCTTATCTTTAGAATGAGAACATTTTATATTTTCCTATCAATATGTTTTGAAAATTAATTGATGAAGCTATGATGTTTAAACATACATTATAACTCCCTTATCCATCTATACTACATTCAGGTACAAGGAATTCTTATCAATCCTAATTTTTTAGAACTCTATGATCCTTCTTATTTAATTTATTTGCTACCTTATTTTCCATCCCTAGGTGGCAGTGTATTGAAAAATCATAATCCTTAAGTAGCTCAAGATCTCACCATTGAATAATATTTAATTATTTCTTTGTGAAGTTATATATGGATCTCTTATTATCTATATATATATCACTTTCTTCATTATAGAGATAGTTTCTTGATATCTTCGAAGAAAACATTATAACTACAGTACAACGTTCATGAGTTTTATAGTTTCATTTGTGGTTTTTAACTAGATTTATGCACTGGTAATAACTCGTTAATTATTCATAATAACTTGAGAAATTCCATTCATTGAGACATCTCAATAAATCACCAAAACATCATTTCCAAATTATAGAGTCAAGATTAGATAATTTAGTAATATCCAATATGATTTTTCAAAGAATTCTTAATAATCATTTTCCAAATAATCAGAATCACTTTTTGAGTAACAATGTTTTTCATTTTAGCTATTTTGGTGTGATTATGAAATATATTTTGATAGAATCATATAAAACCAGTTAAACTACATTCCTCAGTTATGTTTTTTGAAGTAGGCCATTCCTAGATAGGAATTTCCTTCATGGGAACAACTGATATTCCATCATTTGGTAAAATATGAATAAGAAAAAAACTATTTTAATGTAAAATTAAATCATTATAGACTTCTCATATTAATGTTTTATTATAATACTCTTTAAAATAATATTTAAGTAGATCTTAATTTTTTCAAAGCATTTGGATTACACCATAATGTCATCATAAACATACAACAAAAAAATATCTATATAGTTCATTGATTTCACTATTCAATAGTTTTCAGAAATAGAGGGTAAATTAGTCAGTCCAAAATGGTATTATTGTAAATAAAAAATTTCCATACATTGTTCAAAATGTTGTCTTTGGAATATCTTCTATTATTACATAAAATTTATGATTTCTAAAATGATGATCAGCCTTTGAGAAATAATGAGCTCTGTGAATTTGGTCAAATAAATTATCAATTTGTGGAAAAATATTCTTGTTAATTTTTGTAATAGTATTTATCTATATATATTTAATTCACAACCTCAATGATCCATATTTATTCTTAAGGAAATGAATAGGATCTCTCAATGGTGAAACAAAATGTAGTATGAATCCCTTACCAGTCTATTCCTATAGTGGTTTTGACTAAATTAACTCTCATATGGACATTATTTAGGGAGTTTTGTATATATATATATATATATTTATATTTATTTCAACAAGTATTAAGACATCAAAAAACTAATATACCTATTCTCTAATATTTTTAGTTAATGTTTTGTAAATAAATCAATGTATTTCTTTACAATAGGTATATCTTCAATTTTAAGATCACTTTTTTCATCAGTGGGGTTTATCTACTATTATTCTCATAGAATATCATTTAGATGATCTATAAGAGGTGTATCCAAATATGACTCATATTATGATGTCTCCCCTCTAGAGATTAAAGGTTTCATATCTTTATCATGAAACATAGTTACCTTCTCTTTGTAATAAATTTTCTTCATCAAATTTTGACAGATAGTCCATATTAAGGTTTTTATCAGTGTATATATATATAATAAAATGTAATATTAGATAACATTTATATGTCATAATATAAATTTCAAGACACATCATTGTTGAAATAACGATTCAACTTGTAGTTTTGATTTATAACTCCCCTGTTAAGGTGAACTAGAAATATCTTTGTTTAATTGAGAAGATATAAATGAATGCGAGGATCCAGAATCAAATAAATATTTATCTAATTTGAAGAAATTATTAAATTACATACCACCACTACATTTGAAAAATCATATTATGGTATTGGGACATCATAAACATGGCATTGTTGTCGTGGATATTTCTGAGCCAATTTCCCTTGACATCTAAGTCAATGATATGCATAGTTTCTCATATCCTTAGAGTTGAAGCAATTCATATGATTGAGATCATTATTTCCCTTTCAATCACCTACTTGGGTTCCTTTTTCTACAAAACTAGAACAAACTCTCATTCCCAATAGGCATATTCATTGCTGTTTAATTCCACATTTATTTTATATCATAAACCTTATTCATCTGTTCTTCCCTTTTCATTATTTCCTTTTCTTTAGTACTCAGCATCCCTCTTCTAAACTTGTTTCCCATAAAATTCAATTGGATTGTAATATTAATTCTCCATCATTACGGTACATGATACTTTATCCTACTCTCATGAGAATATTTGGGATACTAGTCCCCTTAATATAATGGTAATTATACAATCAATAAAATAGTCAATATTTATCTTTGGATGGCATATGTTATCTGATGCACGACATTAAAAACTTATAATGTTGTCTTCATACTTAGAAATGCTTCGATCCTCTATCTATCTCTAACTCAAGAATTATATCTCGATATCTGAGTTACTATTCACATGGGAAATGTATTCCCATGAAAATTTCCTTAAAATCCTTCCATTAAATATTATCACTTATTTCCTCCTTCTTTGTGTTTGGAATTAACTATCATAATTGATCCACATATCCTAAGATATGCTAAATAACCATGATAATGATTCCCCATTTAATACATCCCAAAGCAATAAAAATATTTTCTAAGTAACATATCTATTGATCAGCTAAAAATTGGTTTTTAGTCCCATTGAATGAGATAGGATGTTGTTTCATGAAGCAATGTAACAATGTTACATGACATTGTGGATCAGGATACTCCATATGAGTAAGTATATATCTCATAACTTGAGTTAGTTTCCTAGTAATGGTTTATATTTCTCCATTCATGTCTAAACTACATCTCCAACATCATTATCTTGCGTAGAAGGGATATCCCTATATGAAATATGAGCATTGATACACTTTACATTCTTTCCATTGTGGTCCACTTCTAAATAATGGAATACACTATATTAGATTATGATATTTTAAAACTAGTGAAACAATTAAAAAAAAATTATAACTAATATCAAAATCATATGCTTTATTACATTTGGAATATTCTCAAACTAATTAACAGTGTTATATTTCCCTAAAGTATGTTTTTAAAAAATCTGGTTTACAATGATTCTAATATACTTTCTAGGATTCCATCTATAAATACCTCTTCCTCAGTAGCCCATAGTTTATGGTTACATTATTACATTAGTATTAAGTAAAATGGAACACATCACAAAAAACTGAGTAGTTTATTAGAATTGTAAAACTAGAGAGAAAAATAAGAATTACATTAAAATTGAAATGAAATAAAACATAGTAACTCTATTTGAGACACCCTTATTCTCCCAGATTATCCCTGCATGTCAATCATAATATACTTCTTATAATCCTGGTGAAAATTAAAAATAAGGAATGTGTGTTATAAGATTCTCAATAATGGTTTGAATATTGTAAAATCTATCATAATTGTTATAAATAATATGATAAGGTAAATAACTAAAAACACATGCCATTAAAACATAATCCAGATCATATTATGGAAGAAATAAAAGATGAACAAATAATACCATGTAAATAAACACATGATAATGGAACATAACCATTGATATTATACTATTTTAATATTCACATTAATATTGGAATAAAGAATCTCATAATGAGGGAATTCATAATAAGGGACATAATAAATATATATTCAAGGCTTTATAAATGGAACTATACATAATCGGTTAAAACATCAGCCAATACCCAAATTAGTTTGTCTAATAAGTCATATTAATGAATCAAGGTGTTATTGAGGTACATTATCATTAAATACCATGTTATATGAATTTATAATATAAAATGGGTAAAATGTATCCAGTACATGTATTCATATAGAAACTATATTATGAAATAACATTCCCCTTGAAATAAGTATAATTATAAACTATAAAATGTAATAAGTTGAAGGGTATCAAAATGGAACATAAGTTGTTTAACTGATCATAAGAAATGTAATAAATAATAGTATATGGTATCATAATATAGAAACATCAATTATATAAAAGATCTAATAAATTGTGTTTACATAGATGAAAATACTCTAATTAAATCATTATGAAATTATTTAGAGAAATATCACTTTACATTGAGATAATTGATTTAAAATGATGTGAAATTATAAAAGGAAAAATTTTCATTAAAAATAAACCTATAAAATTGTAATGTATTTCTCCATAAATTATGGCATCATAAAGGAAATAATGTACCCTCATGCTGTATTAGTAAAAAAATCATTTTAAAAATTGAAAATGATACATTTAAAAGCATATTTTTAGATGAAAGTGTGGACATTAACCAAATTATTAGATTGTGTTTATCAGGAGTAAATCAACATAAATTATATGTAAATAAAACATATTATTATCAAAATTCATTTCACACATAATCATATAATGACATAATTAGTGGAGTAGAAGTTTAACCGAATGAATATACATTTAGCAATGAATTCCCTTTAAAATAATTAAATAGTTGAACTATATGTTCCATAAAATTTATAAACATAAAATGAATCATTTAACTTCATGAATACAAATATATTAATTATATGATATATTAAGGGTAATAGTTTACTCCACACACAATTTATAAGGTTTTGATAAGGAATATATCTCCTAGAAGAAAAATCTAGACAAGAAACACTTACCTTATATATGAATGTGTTATGTGCTTGTATTGGATATCCTGGATAGTCAAATTAGATTCATTAATTGTATAATAATGATCCTTGTAAACATATATTTTATTTATTATAATTTTTTATGTTCATTTTTGGATATTTTGATGAGTTATGCTATTTAATTTCATTGACTGAGGAGTGTTTGTTTCATTGTTTTATGGTCATTTCTCTCATGTATAAATAACGAAGTTCTTGTAAAATAAGAATAACACATCTTGAAGTGAAATTATTTGGAATTAGTTAACTATCATATAATTAAATGATATCCTATATAATTTGTTTACATGGTTTGAGGATGATTCAGTTGATAATTTTTTTTATTAAAATGTCTTAATTTATTTGGTATGTCTTACAACCATCATGAACTTTTGTCAATTTATTTATGTTTATAAATTAGTTTAAAACCCAATATGAATTATAATATTTTCATAATATATATTAAAACAATTATAAAGTTTTTATTACCATCCTTTTAGGTAGTAATGTAAAATGAAAACTCATCATCCATGAATGTGGGGAATCAAGAGATCACATATGATGTTTTCATTTTTCAAATAAAAACTATGGAGAAGTGAATTGATGATGGATTATAAATAATAAAATTAAAGTTATAGTATATATATGATATTAGAGTTACCATGAAGCATTTTATAAGTGAGGTGATTGGAGAATGAGAAAATAATATAAATATATTGAGGAAGAAAGAGTATTTTACCTCTTGAATATCATCTCTATTGGAACCACCTTTAGAAATCCGGATTTTGACTTTTTGTAATACCATAAGGACATGTATGTGGGTAAGAGGATTTGAAATTTAATTTGGTATAATTTAAATAATATTCATGGCTAGGAAGGTGTGAATAGAATGGGTGGTGCTATATATACGAAAAGAGAGGGTTGACTATTGATTGTTTTATTAATATATTTATTATTTTGGATCAAGGCAATCAATAGTTTTGATTATTATAACAATTTATATTAAATATTGTTTGTGAGTTTGAAATAATGGTTTCTTAAATTGTCTATTACTCAAAACATTCAGCATTTAACTTATAATCTGAAATACCGCAAATTACCGAATTTCACTATTCATAAAAAAAATATTTTAGAAAATTCCAAAAGACAAAACCTTATTACTTTTCAACATGTATATTTATAAAATGGTTTAAAGTTTATGAAAATTATTTTCTAAATATCATAAAATTAAGTTTTAAATTATATAATCATTTATTAAAAAAAATAGCAATTTTAATATTATAACTGATTTTACTACACATTGAAAAATTAATTGTAGTCAAATAAAATTATAGTACAGTTATAATGAAAAATGATAATTAACTTATGATTCTATTTAATGAAAATAAATTTATTTTTAAATTATTATCTTAATTATAAAATTGTAAATAAACATTTACATGTCCCAAAAATACCAACAATTAATTTATAATTTTTAAAACATTTATTTAATGATTTCATCATATAAATATATCAAATCTTCATTTATGAGATGAATAAATTTTATTTATAGTTTTATAGGTTATGTTATTATTCTAATGTCAATATTACTATTCCTAATGGTTATATTACTTTTCCAATGGTTATGTTAATATTTACTATTATATCATGGTTTTTTTAAGATAGATGTCGTGTCCAAGAAAATCTATCAAATAAATTGAATTAATTAAGAAGATACACACCATAAAATATTTTTGTGTTATAATAATCCATTACCAGAACTAACAATAACATGATCTCACAATTGAAATTTTGATATATTCATTGATGATTTAGAGTCACTAACTATATTTTTTTGATGATGAGATATATAATAATCACAATATTTTAAAGTATATGCACATTGAAGGTGTAAAACAAGAATCAAAAATAACTTTTGGAGTTAATCAAGGATAGTTATTTAATGATTCCCTACAATCATATAATGGTGAATAAGATAGTTGATTCCCATTGAATAAAGAAACCATCCACTCTATCAATGAATAGTAATGATAATGATCCTATCATTATATATATAAAAAGTCTGGATAAAGATCTTACAATAATAGACAATAAATCCTATGTTTCCCCAATTATTACCCAACAATCTATTGGTTCAATGATTAAGGAGGGACAAAAGAGAAATTTTTTGTAGAAAATATATGTGTGGAAAACAAGGGAATGTAATATTAATTTGAAAATCATCGAAAAACATATATTGGTTTTGTTTGGAATAAGACATTGTATGTAATTAGCAGTTGAGATAAACAATGATTAGTTATAAGAATCGCTTTTCTTACCATTCATTATCCATCAGACAAGTACCAAGATCTACTAAGAACATTGGGTGAAATTCTAGTGAGACAAAAAAAATTGTGAGTAAATCGACATGTTCAAGTTGTGAAACCAAGTAAAATTGCACCATCATATATATAAATGGATGATTAAACTATTAAATATATCAACATATAAATGGAAGAACGTAACCAATAATTTTTTCATTGTATTTCTAATTAAATACAAAGTAAAAAAATAAAAATAGGTTTTATTTTTAATCTACTACCAAATAAATCAAACATTTTACTATTCAATAATATTTCTTTCTTAGTAAACATTCCATGATATACCTAATGGATGTGGAAGGGATTAATGGGGAATGAAATTTTACTATGTTTGAAATATACCCAAGGTAATTCTAATTATTATAGGATAATTCTATATGCATAGAATAATAACTTAAACATCAATATGTATAATCACATAAAAATGATGGTTTTGGTGTTGAATTACGCATGAAGCCACAAATAGTCATATTTGGGTGAACCAAAGACATCATCTGACTTGATAGAACATAATCAGAACACAATGGAAGGCATGACTATTTATTGAGTTCCACATGAATGATTTATATACACATGGTAGACACTTTCATGCTTTATATGAGTTATGTCACATCTATTACATGCGGCCCTTGAAAAAAACATATTTAATGTGTGAGAAAGAATAATTCACTGCATGCAATAGGTATAATAGCATTCAAGACCCTATCACATGAAATATGAAATGAATATGGCCCTTGTGATCTCACTAAAAATTTCTATAGAAGACCCTTCATGAAATACATCTTCCTTGGCCCAATATTCTACACCACCAATTTTAATTTTGTGTATATATATATGTACACCCCCACTTCTTTAAGGTGATCCTCTAGAAGTAAAAATAATACTCTGGTCCACGTAAGAATTATCCTCCATGACATCATGAAATATATAGAACCATCAAGGTGGATATATTGCTTGAAAAGTTCCCTTTGGTAACTCCTTTGAGTGGGTCTATAGTTGTGTAATCCTAGACCAGCCTGTTTCATCCCATTTTGGGTGCATGAAAAGATGCCGCTAGTATACATGCCTATTTTTTTGAAGCTTAATTTCATGTCTCCATTCAAATAATCACATTTTAGAACCTCTTGAATGAATCTCATATGATTTTTGTGTACCTCCTATGTGAAACCCTATAATCATGTTCGCAACGATTTAATGGTCTTATAGGAGGTGTCACTAATGACACTAGTTCATGTGTTTCCATACGATTTTCTTCTCAGCATGGGTTTACTAATTTCCCATTCTTCCCATCATAGGGACACTAATAAGAACTTTGTGACTGAACACTCCTCAATACCGTTAAAACCTGGCATGGCTAAATCCATGGCCCCCAATGAGGTGTATTATAAGAAG
This sequence comes from Viscum album, assembly GCA_963277665.1. Taxonomy (NCBI): domain Eukaryota; kingdom Viridiplantae; phylum Streptophyta; class Magnoliopsida; order Santalales; family Viscaceae; genus Viscum; species Viscum album. The sequence continues at coordinate 231,716,390 of OY728155.1, read as the reverse complement.
TTATGTAATCCTAGGGGCTGAGGAGTGACTCCCACATGTCCCTGTTGGATGACATAAAACTACCAAGCAAGAACGTCATCAACAAATGAAATTGAACAGTAGTCTCACCCCATGTAATGAACATGGTATTTTCTATATGCGACCATCAGGGAATGTCACCATGGTACGACTATTCCACCTCATTCATCTTCCAAAAGTAATCCCCACACAGCTTTGATATGATAACTAGTGTATGAGTGATAGTAAATGAGATCTTCCCCACACAGAATGAGATCCTCCCCACATGGAATGTAATCCTCCTTGGGTATCATTTCATGCCTAACCTCCACACCATCACTTTTTAATGAATATTTTGTAAAACGAACATCAGGTAACCGTGATATCCAACATCCATTTTTTTCATCTCTTATATGTAAGCCCCATCATTTCCCATCCAACGGGTCTCCTCCATAGGTGTAAGCTGCAATATCACTCATACTCACAGGGAGCTTCCATGCGTAATCCCCAAACAAATCGGAAGCTTCCAAGAATAAGCCCCATAATTTTCTTCACTTATGTGGGCCTCTCTTTCTTGTGTAATCCCCATTACTCCATCAAAATCAATCCTAATGATACGATGGCTTCCACATCCCAATAAAATCATGTCATCCACCCGAGATGCTCCTATTCATAATCCCATTTGACATTATCCATTATCTCACCACCCTCGGGGAAAATAAATGGGTAATCCCCCACACCATTCATCCCTGAGCTGTAATATTAAATGCAAGATACCATGAACAATCCCCTTAATATACCTCATATAATAATGTGGGCTTAGATCCTTGTATCATAAACAAGGTACACAGGAAGCCTCTCCATAGTTCAATCTCGACCAACAGTAAACATTGGTGACCCCTCTTAAGATTTTGCCTCCCTAATCTGCCTCTAATGTTGTTCTGATCAACCTTCATAGTGAGAAATATTCCCATTATGGGACACAACTCTCATATATGACTCCATGTAGTGTTTTCATCTATCCATCAGTAAACATTATTATTGTTCAATAATAGTTACACATCTCATTGATCTTCTTTAATAAGTTAATTATGATTGTTCTCATTCCATCTCTGCAATTAATTTAACTTGTTACCTGTCTCATGTTGCTAGATCATGCTAATCATGGGATTAATATGGTAAAAAACATAGAATAAATTAACCTATGGAGTTTTCTACATCATTCTAAACATTGGTTTCTTTAGTTGAATGACTTGAAATATATGCCTATGGAATCTAATACCACATGATTAGCTTGGGAGGACTTAGGTTCGACGTTTGAGAATCCTATATATATTTGACCAATATTTCTAAATTCCAAACATGATAGTGATTCCCAAAGTGACTTCTCTCATAACTGAAAGATTCTTCCCTGTTTAGATGGTTTTAAATCTCTATACGTAAGAAACCTAATTTACCAACATTTAGAATGAGACCGCACCAAGAATGAGTTTTACAAACTCTTAATAATTTATGATCGAGACCCATAATAGGATATGAGTTCTAATGGTGATTCCATGGATAGATGAACCAAAATATCATCATCATCTTTCGATCACGGAGATATCATATCTAATGAAAATTTGGAATGTCGCCTAAATTTAGAAATCTTGAATGCTAGGTAAAAATGAAGTCCATTGCATTATAGAACACCTGGTGGGTCACCTAAGTGAATGCATCAGAAATAGAAATGGTAATCTCAATGTGAAACTCTTCACTTAAATATGAAGACTAGCATAATTTGAGATATCAAATGAATAGCAAGTCCCTAGATCAATCAATCCAATGCTAGGAACAAGTAAAAAAATAGTTGGCTTGGTGAGGAACTCAATGTAATTTGGTGTAGTTAGATGTAGGAAATTTCTTTCTACTACATATTTGTCATAGATCTCTCTCCCCAACTACGTAATATTGGATTTTATTAGGGAATTGGTCATTGATTTCATTGTATTCATATTGATCAAAAAAATATTTATGCATTCCAAAAATCAATCTATAGGAAACCAATAACCCAATGCTTGGTGGTGAAGGGGAAGGATAAATATCAATGTGAAAATACTGAATGACCCTAAATATACCAAAACGTCCGCTACATCATTATCTACCATGCACCCATGACCTACCTCACCGTTAGTGATCATTCAGAGGAGGGAGATTGATGCCCACGTATAATTGTTCAAATTAGAGTGTGTCATTCCCATGAGGGATATGGATTGCCAGGACCTTGAGTATTTTGCACCTTTCGGACACCTCTTCTCCCAAGGGATCCATAGGGAGCCACTACACCCCACTCTAAAGACGTGTTTCTTTGATATCCTATCACTAGAGTTATGCTAGGATGCACTCCTCTACAATGAGAAGGTAGGGGAAGATCAAGTCACCCAAACAATGACTATCTACTAGGAGACACCCGAAAGAACTCCCACCAGGCCTCGTTAGTGCCATCATCAACTGACCCTCCTTGTTGAGGAATAGGTTGAATACACCCCGTCTCTATAAGACCTAGTATGAATGTCCTGAAAACAATGTCAGTTGTATTCTTAGAAGGATGCTCTAAATGGGGAATTGTATTCAATAGATCATGTGGCTCCATCCACCACAAGTGCATTCTATCATGCCCTTTCTACAATAGTGTATGGACTCATTGATGCCTCAATTTTTCCATAGGTAGGCTAGTATTACTCAATTAGCTTCTAGAATCATTAGAAGATATTATGGACTAGTGTGTGATATAAATATCTAGTATAGTGGTTATCCTTATGTTATGCCATGTTCTATTGATAACCAATGCGGGGCCCTCCACTCTCTCACAATTGATATGGATGTCATCCTTATTTTCCAAAAATTGATCAATGTGGAGTCCCATCCTGCTTCATCGACACACAATGTAGTGGTCCACCCCATAATTATGATTCTTGACATTTGGGTTCTACCTATGTCACACACCATCAGTTAGAAGGTCCCAATCTCTCCATTCATAGCTTATGTGAAGGTCCTCCCTACTACAATACCTTCCACTATTGAGGTTCTCCACACAGAGAATCCAATCAGTGTTGGGGTCCTACCCACTCAATCAATGGTCAAATTGGTGGTCATACCCGCACTGATAACAATAGATAAAATTGTCATATTTATATACCAACTGACCAAATTAGTGGTTTTATTTATTCCTTCACCCACACACATGGATTTGTTACATGTTTTGAATATATTATATGTCTAGAATAACCATACTAGGGTCAAAGGGTGAATTTTCCCCACATATGGAATGAATCCAAAAAAATATGTTGTTTTTAATCCAATTCACTTCTAAAAATAAAAAAAAATTGATTCGATGATAGAAAATTCACCTAATATATATGCCTAAGAGTTTGGGGAAGGATACCAAAGGGTGAATTTATCCATATTGGAAGTTGAGTTATATAATATTCTCAAATCCCTGCACATTTAGATATATGTGGAAGAATAATTGGCTCCCTTCCTAGGTATTATGGTGCAGCCATCCATTTCATAAAAAATTTCATTATCCACCTCTACATGTAATCCTGAAGTGTTATTATAGAGTATGATAGATGACAATAAACTAGTATCCCATATATTTATTCTTCTATACTTGTACATGAGGTAGTGGTGAGAACCCAATCCTATAGGGTTGTGATGATGTGGTCGACACTGCCTAGAGAGATGACCTAACATGCAGTGATGCATCATTTGACATAGCAGTTTATCCACCAGTTCCTTCATTAACAAAATGATCCACATCTCTGCCCCCAATTCCTTGGCCACCAATAATCAGATCTTGGGCCAACCATGTGATATAATCTGATTTAGAATAAGGATGATTATTGGATACCCTAGTCGATGACCATTTTTCTATGGGGTTATAGCCAAATTTGTTTCCTACTTCGACATTTATGATACCCTCACCTTGGATTAAGTCACGTGATTTTACTAGAACAATTTGGTGATGAATTGTTTCATCTATGACCACAAATTTTTATATCCAAGAAGACAAAAGAATACTGACCAAATAGATCAGTAATGTCTCATTTTTGAGTTGGAATCACTCTCAGTAGCTCAACATTATGTTTCACCTTACATCTACCAGAACCACAAATAGTGATGTGTCTACTTCTTTGTAATGCTCGAAAGAATAATTGAAGAGGTATATTTACATGTGTAGATATGAGGCTATGGACAATACTCCACTCTCTACTTCATCCCAATCACATGGAAGCCCAAGTTACCCAATGATATTTCAGATACACCCCCAGTTATAGTGATGGTGAATATGTATAACCATTGATTGCATATGGATGAAGACACTGGCATAAGATCCTAAGAAGAGAACCCAAACACTATTGTTTAATAGTATTAGGATTATCCCCACACAGGTGTTCTAACCCACCTTCATTGGGAGGAACTCTTCCTCATGATTCCCTCCATAATTTTTCCCTCAAGTCAGAATCTTAATAAGATTATGGGACAGATCAAGCCCATGGATATGCTTAATGGTGTGCAGAAGACACTGGTCTAACCAGCTATCGTAGCCATGAAAAATTAGATGACAAATAGAAGAAGAATCATATATGATTTCCTTATGGATTGGAACCCAGATTATGGAAGACCTCTATAGTATAAAGTCCCTCCTCTATTATGGAAGAAACAGAAACCATAGTTCCTTCTTGTATAGATAATCCAAGTTGATCCTAGTGATCTTGCATAGGAAAAAAAGAGTGGAGGCTTGAGTTTGTGGAAAAATTCTTATTTTGTGTTTCCCAATGTACAAAATTAGCATGATAACTTTCTTGGAGATCCTGATCAAGCCACACCACAGGACGTGCCATGAGCCGCTGAGCTTAATAACTATGTTGATGAGAACATCAATTCCTTAGTGGTGAAGAATACTCATCAAGATAAAACTGCCTACCAAAATGATCTGATAAACTATATCACTGCTCACCTTGATTCCCTAGAGAGTTAACAAGTGGAAATAACACTTAAGAGAAATCCATATCCCTTCTGCGGAAGAAGATATGAGAGACCCCCAGATTTAGAAAATCATAACATCACACTATTCACTGGGTTGAGAGATCATCTGTATCATCTAGCCCACATCAACTCAAGGTGAATACCCATTTTTTGGACTCCAGTGTAGAAGGAATTATCCACGCTCTGATGTCTCATTAAAAAATTAGAAGGGACCATGCTTGTATGGTATGATAAGTTAACTATTTCAATCATCCCTGGTTGGGAAGACCATCTCACATAGTTTCATAATATGTTCATCTCCACTACATGCAATATATTTATTGATGTTATCTTCATGTTAAATAAACTTCTAGAGGAGAACATCGTAGAATTTTTTGTTACATGGAAGGGTCACACATAACTCACTTGACATGCCACTAACTCTAGAGTATCTTTTGACGATGTGCACTAGGAACATCAAGACTATAATTCCACCAAACCTTATCACTCAAAACATCCAAGGTGGGTTCTTTGATTTTAATCATATGTCTCATCACCTAATGTAATCCTTGTAGAAAAACATGTAGTCACATTAATTGACACTTCCATCTCCCTTATGAAGATATTTCAATTTATGAATCACAGTCGTACTTCCAGTGGGGGCCCTAGAGTAGTGAGATATATTTCTAGAAGAGCATGACCAAGCCCAACCTTACATAGTGAAATATCCCCATTAATATTTTCTTCTCTTAATGATAAATCAGTTGGATATTCCACATCAAGAACCAATGCATAATTGAGATAATGGGGCTCAAGACCCTCATTTGTCTCTATATATTAATTAGGTTAAAAATATCTTTTCTCCCATATTATATAAAAGAAACATAACCTACTCCATCATAGAAGTACATGTCCCAATTTACTTCTGTAGTTCCACGAAGCAAGTGGTTCTAAAGTAGCCAGAGTATAAGAAACCCCATGAGAAAGATCTCACAGATCTCCATATCCACTTACCTAACCATAGAATAATTGAAAATAATTTCATGATATTCTATGTGTTCAATGATTGGATCCAAACCCATATTGATAAGGGTGTGATCAGGTTGGGCCACATCCTTACAATGGTGTTTCACATCTCCATGGATCCTAATAGTGATAGTTAGGGTTTTGGTAAATGGTAGTAGGTTTCCATTGTTGGAATCATATGTATGATTATTTTTTGGCTCACAGGGTAGTTTCTCCTTCCCATAGTGCCATCCCTGTGCATCTAGGCAGGGTTGAGCCTCTTAATGTGGATGCGTCATTTCCACATGTTAATTTTGCTTCTTCATCATAGCCTTAAACATCTAAAAATAGTAGGCACCAATAGAGAAAGTGTAGGAAAATTACCTCTATGTTCCAATGTCTTCTTCAACCATTGGGTATTTCATGCCTCTCAAAATTGAAATCACACCTAGGGTATGACCAGCACTAGATGAGTCCTCTAACAATGGTCTAGAGTATGCCTTTATGAACACCATTGAACTAGTGGATGCCCATATGGTCACAAAGAGATGAGGAATATCTAGAATGTATTCTAAATACTCCCCAATATGAAACATTGATGAAGTAATCATGTGAATGAAAATCAACATAATTTTCAGACTAGAGAAAGAAAAGTCGGGCATAAAACTGATACTAGACATTAGGTTCTACATTGAACTCAATAAGAATAGTCTAACCAGTTTATTTGGTTAGAATGACCGCTACCACTTACAAAATCCTTATGCGATTCACATGATAGGTAATCTCATATGTAGATTTTTGTGCTCAGATAGACGCACAGAAGTTGTGTGCCACCTAGTTAATCCAAGGGTTTGTGTGGAATTAGACGCATCTTGAACGCCTTCTGATTATGTTGGGATTATGATTGGTGAGGAGTATAGGTGCATGCAATGGGTCATCTATGAGAGTTGGACCGATTTTTGCTCCTCATGCAGCAGTTTGAGGAATGATTCGGAGGTTTTTCATAAGGGTCTCCCAACCCAGGACGTCCATCGTTTGGAAACTCAGTCTACAGCAAGGAGGGAGGTTACTGGGAAGGGTAAAGCTCCAGAAGGAAGAGTTGAAGTCGGCCCGACGCAGATGATTACAGGTAAAGGAAGTGGTAGGGATTTTCATTCACAGTGGCTGGTGGAGAAGGATCCACCAAAAGGTGATGATAATAGGGATGTTTAGGGCACTCAGGGGATGGTATTGGGGAGGCACGTTATGTCTCCCCGGGTGGATGTTTTAGGGGGGGCACCTATTTGTATGGATCAGCTGTGGACGCAAAGGAAAAGGATCCTGGGGCACCTAGTGTTAAGGCGAATCAGGCTAATCTGAAGGTTTCAGAGGTTCTTCAAAGGATAATCCATGCTGTAGAAATACCTTATTCTTCCATGGTTAGTCCAGGTATTTAGCAGATTGGGGAAGGAAGGGTTTCCAGCATTGCGGAGGTGGTCATAAATGCTACTGCTAAGGATCCTAAAAATCCTGATTCTCTGGCTAAACCTTTTTTATCGCTGAGTAACAGGTTTGAAGGGTTGTCTGAGGATATGTTGGAAATGAAACTAGAAGATGATGTCTTTCCAGGAGGTGCTGGTGGTGCGAAGACCTTAGAGGGTCAACAGGCTGAAGGTAGGGGGCAAGAATCGGGTTACTACAAAGGGAAGGGAAGTGTTGGGATGATTGAGGACAATGTTGCAATGATGTTCGATTCTAATAAAAGCTAGTAGGGTATACAGGTTAAAGAAATGGGGAAGGAGTCCCATTCTATGGTTGTGGAAAATGCTACTACTGAAGACAAATGTCTCCCATTGATGGAGAGCAACACTCTAGGACAGAGGTCGGACATCAATTCTGGGTGTACTGATTCCGTTTTGAGGGAGCAATCTGGAAAAGGAAGGGAGAGTTCTTGGTTAGGGAAAGAAAATGTGAGCGGCCTAGTTGGACGTTCATTCAGTGATGTGGTTCAATGTGGGAAGCAGACGTTGACTATAGCTAAAGGATCTTTATCTGCTACACCAAGAAGAAGAACAAGGAAGGATTACTCATATATTTAGCATCCGATGCGGACTAGATCGGCTTCAAAGAGGAATAATGAGGTGACATTGGATTTTAAAAAATGAAGTGTGTTCACGGAGGAATCCCTAGACCATTTCGTTCTTGATCATCTTAGAAGCCAGGTTCAACGTTGATGCTTTTGGAGGCATCCATATTGGGAATTGGCTAATGGAGAAAATGACTCCTACATGGGATGAAGAAATGAGTCTAGTTATTATGATGTGTAATGCTGTGTTGGTTTGTGTTGTATGATGTTTATGTTTCCTTTTTGTGTTTTTGGTAATAAGTTGGCATACCAAATACCCATAAACCAGCTTTTAAAATGAAAAAAATGATTTTCTACTGCTGCTTACCATGAATAACTTCCATGATAATACCATGACTAGCTTATTAAGCTTCATCCATGCCTTAGAAAGCTGAAAATCATATAGTGCTGGTTCTTGGTGTGATTAGGGATAAACATCAAGATGTTTCCAGCACCAGTCAGAATCCCTTGGTTCATCCAGTAGTGTCTGTCCTGAATCCTCACAAAGAGAAACAATTTTCATGATGAAATGTGTACATGACATAGATATATGATGTTCTGAAGCTCATCGCCAATGTTCCTGTAAATCACGCAATCCATGATTCCCACTTCCTTACAGAGGACGTACGGATGGCCCTCACAAAATAATTGATAAGCACCCACCAATTTAAAATCAAGGTTGATGCCACTAATACCTTCTATTCTATTGAATTCACGTGATTAGAATTCCATGTCATCATCTAATTCTCTTTAGGAGATGAGGGGTCTACCATGCTGGATAAAATACTTCCATTGTACATCACCGACCATTTCAATGTCAGGGATATCTATTATTGTCTAGTCAACACAAGCACCTGAAAAATATCATCCTAATATAGAAACTCTAAAATCATAGACTAACTAATGTAGATCTAAGTCCCTTTAACCTAAAGATTCACGATTATGACATGAATGGGAAGAAACCATGTCGCAACATTCATTTAAATACCCTGCTCAGTTATTTGGTAAAAAACAGATAATTCATGGTTTTCACAAAGTATATCGTATAAAAAATATTGATGGATAGGTCTTCGCCCAACCAAGATGAAAAATTCCCCACATAGTATCACTACTGCCTCAATTACTCCCTTAACGGTCTATTTGGAATTCTCCAAGATGATGTGTACCCCTTCAACTCATGTAAAGCCTACTATATGGATGCTGAAAATTAAAAGGGAAAATAAAAGTTGGTTTTTGACAAATGATGTCATGAAAAACACTATTTCACCCTGCCCATGGATATATTTGGATGATAAATTCATCCATTAGGTTCATCGGTTGGAGGCCACAACATTGGACATGGGAAATTTCTTTTTCATTTCTGGGGGAAAAGGATTCGACAACCCTAAGTTCAAAGGACGTCATTATATGACTACATACTCTTATATAGGCCTGGATCAAATCATACAAGAACCCCCCAACCCCTATTATGTATCTAGGTGTTTTCCCAATATATAAAATTGTACATCATACTTTCTTATTCCACCATGAGGGGTCAAACTGACATAGTTCAACCAATCAATATTTATTTTACCTATAGCATGGTCACTATGGTTGAAGGGATTATGTAATTGGTATGGTAGTTTATGTAACCATGGTTTTAGTTTAGTGGGAATATCATAATGAAGATTCCACCACCACCTAATTGGGATTCATTATTCCCATTGAATTTTTCACTCTAGAGAACCATCTCTACCCACTTTTTCCCATGACTCAAATTATGATGAGTATTAGGAAGAAACTACTCCCTCCAATAAAGAGGGTGCCTCTACCACTGTTACTGGGTTGGTTCAAGTGAACCTCGGTACCAAGGAATATCTGATTCTGACGTTGATTAGTTCATCCATGCATGTACAGGAACATCAACATTATCTGGACTTCCTGATATACCAAAGTGATGTGTTTTCTGGGATCTATGATGGGATGATAGGTCTATACCCTCAGGTCACAATCCACTATCTTATTCTTCTGGTGAGTTATTATGGGATCAAGAATCCAACCAGAAAATTACACCCTTCCCATGGTTCTGGGTTTGAGGATGAATTTGAAAATCTTATGCATGCTAGATTCATCATAAAAGTAAAGTACCTAAACTGGTTAGCCAAAACCTTCTAATTCGGGAAGAAGAATTGGTACATCAAAGTATTTATCAATTTTTGAGATCTAAAAAATCACTATCCAAAGGATACTTTTCCCAATCGGGTGAAAGATAAATTGATTGATGCCATAATTGGGATCCAATATATCTCTTTCAGGGATGGATTCATTGAGTACAATCAAATCCAGATATCCCCTGATGATGAAAAGTCTATGGACTTTAAATCACTACATGCTACATTATGTTATCTGTTTTTTCATTTTGGTAGGAATAATGTATGTACCACATAGTAGTGGACCCTACAATTTATCTTCAAAATAACCCTTGAGATATAAGTGAAATGATATGTGTTTAAATTTGTGGTAAAATCTCACTAGTGTTAAGACCATCCTAGATATCAAAGGAAGGAGTTTGTCTTCTTCTACAACAGAATTTTTAAGATTAACTATTTGAAATGTAGTTTTGGGTGATCCTCTAGGATGTTTCTCAGTTTCATGGTTAGGCAAATAATAATCAAGATCGACCTAGAAGGGATTAAGTCCATCTACCAGATTCCTCCTATAAGAAACATATGGGATCTTCAAGGCCTTCATTGAAACATGGCCTACAAGCACTGGTTCATCCGTGAAATGTGAATTAATGCGGGAAGGTGGATTATTTGGGTTTTCTTTATATGGGATTGAATCATGATTATTGTTTGAATTAAAATCCTCAGGCCTCCTGTGTGTAGTAAACTTCTATCATAGAGGGTTCGGGCCCACATGAACCAGGCCTCAGACCCTGTTCCATGGGTTTTGTTTGTGGACATACACTTGGATTGATAGTAAGATAGATTTGAGACCTTTTAATTAGAGAGAAATTTCCACAGAGAATGAAATCACAAGCAGTATGAAGAACATAGCACTATTGCAGACCTAGTGGTCCTCGATAGAGGTCACAGGTGGGAGGCGGCGCTCCACGATAGCGTGCCGGAGGAAGGGCTGAAGCCTAGTAGAAGATGCCACCAATTGGAGGTAGAAAATGTTGTCACTCAATCACTTTGGAGTGCTGTGGATGTAGCACCATGCCGCGTCCTGCATGAATGGTAGTGATCGCTCAACCAAGGCATAAGAAGCACACTACGACAACCCGCGGGGTGATGGTGGCAGATAGATGTGACATCTGGCCGCATCCATTGAAGCAGGCCAATCAACCTCTTCTGGACCAGGCAGGAAGAGACCCGCCCAGCAGGCTGGACCCGTACTGCTAGCTAGACCTACAGCTCATCGGGTTGAACCCACGATATCGGGTCAGACCCACACTGGTAGGTCAAAACCACACCCTCTTCACGTCAGGTAGGAATCTACCGGGTTACTGGGGGACTCGGTGGGATGTACCCTTGGCCAATTGGATAGGGTTCAGCGAGGCCTATTGGGAATGGTCGACTAGCTAGGACAGACCAGACTGGCCTCAACCTTCCACAAGTCCGGTTATGTCGGTCTCAATTAACAGGGTTATGTGGGACCATCATCCTGGGTTGGTGGTGTCAATCGGACTGAATTGGATCGGACCCCATCGCAATCAGTCCCTATGGTTAATAAAATGCATGTATCGTGCAAACCACACATTTGTTTGATGATTTGTTTATGGCTTTGGGACCCTCCCAATGAGGTAGATCATTTGGATCACTCTATGGTTACTTTTGTGCAAGATGAGATTCGACTAAGGGCTTACGGAGCGATTATCCCATGCTCACTATGTTCAAAACCCTGGGACTGGCTAAGACCTAAAGATTGCTGACTTTTGGCTAGTGGGAGAAACCTCTCTATCAACCCCACAATTTTAATCCCATCTATGTGACATTGCAACACCATGTTACATGATTAGGATGAGTATCTATGTTAGACATGGCTAGTGGAAATCACCTCTCTATGATTTTTCAGGCCCATAGTACGCCATGGGGTAGGAGTTCTTAAGCAGTACAAGGTTTGTGAGGAGGAGTTATTCAGCAGTTGAATTGTTCAACAATGTGAATGATTATTCTACTATTACTACCCTAAAATATACCCAGTGTGAGCTGTATTGTGTTTCTTTATTTATATTGAGGATTTTCTGTGTGGGTTTTCCTTTAGTTTTGGGGTCCCTACTGAGTACTGTGTTACTCACCCCTGCACTGGCTTCACTTGCACGTGCTGTGTATGGTGAATAGGACCAACGTTACAATAGGGGTTCTCAGGGAGACGAGACTTACGGATGCTACAATGGTGGACAGGGTGGCCTAGGACTAGGTGAGGCCCAGTAGGACCAGGCGGATAGAAAGTTATACTTCGGCTTCTAGTATCTTCACTACTCTCATGATCAAGTGGGGTTTTCTACAGATGACCATCATAGTTTCCTTTTTGTACTTTCTGTTTCTAGTTCTTTGTTAGGTTTCTATTCTATCCTAATTAGTTTCAATTGTACTTACACTCAACATTTATATAGTGGTATTTTTTTTCCAATTTTTAGTGTGTTGGGATGTGGTTGGGTGTGTGTGTTCGTACAATTACCCAGGAAAATGACTCCAACTTGCAGGTTGAAACCTACTCCACTAGTTTCCATCCCCTAGCCATTAAGAGGTGGGATTGGGTTAGTCACAACATTGGCCCCGGGGGATCTGTTGTGATAATGTGGTATAAGAGGGAGGTCGGTTCACCCTCAAAGGCTAGGATTATGATGATTTATTTTGGGGAAAACAATGTTAATAGTTTTGAGTTTGACTTTTTTGATTTGGGGATTCCAGTGTTGGTGTTGAGACTGACGCATCCATACACTAGGACCTTGAATTTTGATTTTGATTCTATACATGAAAACACGGGTTTCATAAGTGTCTCCATATTTGGAATAAGAATCAGCTTACCAGGTATAACCTTCAAACTATGGTACATTTTGATCTATCTCAGGATGCATCCATGTAGATGACCATCCAGGATCCCTATACGAGGTTGTGAGGGTAGCCCGCCTAGCGACATGGCATTCATTCAGGGGACAGTTTTATAGATGGCCCTACCAGGTGGTTCACCAGTGCTACCACCACCTGATGGTGCGAATCTACTACCAGTGGTCCCAGAAGAGGGTGTTTATTGGGTTAGTGCACTATGTGAGATTCATAGTCAATGGCCTCCTAGGTTTAGGGGAGAGATAGATTCTCAGGTTGCTGAGGACTGGATGAGGGTTGTGACTTGGGTGTTCTGCTTAGTGAGGACACCACCTGACCAGATGGCGATCTTGGTATCAAGCCTTTTGCAAGGCTCAACAAGGATATGGTGGAGTTTGACCATTGATATTCATGATGAGGTGACCCTCACATGGGTAGAGTTTTAGAGGATTTTCCGAGAGGAGTCTTCCCCCGTGACCTTTCACTCTATGCACATCTAGGAGCTGCTCCACCTACAATTGGACAGCATGACGGTTGTTGAGTACTCAGAAAGGTTCACAGAAAAATCCTATTACTCCATAGAAATAGTGAGAAACCCATTCATCAATGGTCGATCTAGTGGGAAGGGACTCAAGGGGGAGATCAGGGCATCAGTGGTGTCTCTTAGCATCCCTACCCAAAACGATGTGCTGGATTGATCCCTTCTGATGTAGTGATTCTTGGTGTAGAAGGTACCTACAACTAGAGTTATTAGTAGACTCTATGCATCAGAGTCTTTTACAGGAAGCAGATAACAGATGCGTGGGCCCAAGTGGGCCTAGTCTTTCAGAGGCTGACCCCAGAACTCAGAGTCGACAGTGTGAGGCTCCCAAGACAGAGATATTCAGATGGGGGCCAAGCCTTTCTACTCATGTAAAGGGAAAGGACACATGGCACATGACTGACTAAATCGCCCTACAGACGAACAATTGATAGTCGAGGTGCCTCCAAGGAAATGACAATGGATCGAGCGAGGAGGTACGCAGGGTGGAAGACATGGTATGGGAGAAGGCCGAGTGGCAGGAGGTGGGAGGTGGTTCTGGTTGTTTTACTACCACTACCACCAGGTGGTCCACCATGACCTTAGGGAGTAGGCAGGTGGGGGTGGGCTCAGCTCCAGGAAGTAGAGTCTTATGACCACGGTGCTCCAGAGATGATCTAAGTTACGATCTGCGTCTTCTCCACCATATATGTAGTATTTATGGACATAGGTGCTAGTCACTCCATCTATTCCATGACTCTCATTCAGATCATGGAGAATTCGGTTGATATGGTGGCTTGATCCTTATTGATAGAGACTCTTATAGGATGGTATTTGATTATTACACACTAGTTTTGGTAGTGTGATATTACTCTATGAGGAGAGATCTTTGGTTGGGATCTCCTAGAAGCTGTGTTGAGGGCTTATGACGTCATCTTGTGTATGGATTGGTTATCCACAATCCATGCTCAGATCGACTATTTTAGGCATATAGTGTAGTGTATCTGTGGAGATAAAAATAGGTTATCCTTCACCCATGAGATGGAAACCCTTGAAGCGTAGGATGTAATCTCTAAGAAGAGGGTACAACTGATCACTAACACGTCAGATAACATCACCCTGAGTGAAGTGTAGGAGTAGAGTCCAAGATTATCTATTGTGGTGGATGAGTACGGGGATGTTTTTCCTGATGAGGTTCTAGGGCTACCTCTTTTAGAGAGGTATATTTTTTTATCGACCTATACATCAGGAAGACACTGATATCCACACTGGCATATCGAATGGATCATGCAGAGCTTTGTGAGCTGAGGGTACATTTGGAGGACTTGATGGACAAGGGTTTCATAAGGCCCATCATTTCACCATGGACATCCATTGTGTTTTTTTCCAAGAAGGGAGATGTGAGTTTGAGGTTGTGCATGGACTTCCAGCACCTGAACGAAGAGACTGTGAAGAACAAGTACCCACTACCAAGAATTGATGATGTATTCAACCAGATGGAGGGAGAAAAGTGGTTCTCAAAGATATAACTCTAATTCAGCTATCACCTACTTTGGGTATGAGATGAGGATGTACCGAATACAGTATTCAGGTACCAGTATGGCCACTATGAGATCTTGGTGATGCCTTTGTTCATGAACAACTCCTCAGCAGTGTTCATGGTCTTCATGAACAGTCTCTTCTAGCCCTACCTTGACTAGTTTTTTGTTGTCTTCATCAATGAAATAATGGTGTACTCAACACCGGAGGAGGAGCACACTGTACACCTGCAGATAGTCTTGGATACACTCCGAGAGAACCAACTTTATGGTATGCTTCTAAAGCATCAATTTTAGATTCCGGACATCCATTTCCGAGGACATATCATCTCAGATCCTAGAGCTACAGTAGATCCAGCAAAGATAGAGGTGGTTCTTTCTTGGGATCCAACTAAAAGAATAATAGTGCTATGGAGATGCTTGGGGATTTCTAGTTACTATTAGTGGTTCATGCCTGACTTTTCTAGGGTTACAACACCCTTATCGGCATTGAAACAGAATGTATATCCCTTCGTATGGTTAGAGAAATGCCAATATAGTTTAAAGGAGATGAGGTAGAGACTGACTAGTTCCCCTATCTCGACACTACCAGAGGATGGAATTGGGTATATAGTTTACTGTGACGCATCACGGACCTAGCTTGGCAATGTCATGATGCAGTATCAAGAGGGTATCACCTAAGGCTCATGAGAGTTGAGGTAGCATGAGCAAAATTACATGACCCATGACCTGAAGTTATTAGTGGTGGTATTTTCCTTGATGATGTGGAAAAACTACATGATGGTTGAACATTTTACAGTTTACTCAGACCACAAGAGTCTCTGGTAAATTTTATCGCAGAAGAAGATAAATTTGAGACATAAGTTATGACTAGAGCTATTCAAGGACTATAATTTTGAGATAGTTTATACTCTTTGAAAGGGGAATGTGGTGACAAACACGCTCAACAGGAGGACTAGGTTCCAGCTGCTGAGTGAGGCGACATAGCAGCTAGCTGCGATGCAGATATCCTTTGTGGATAATGGTGAGGATTCTTACCTCAAGTCAATGGCTGTTACTCCCCCACATTTACAACGAGTTTAGGAGGCACACCTAGGGTATGTTGACTATGAGTCCCAATATGCTCAGATATCCTTAGGATAGGTTCATGATCAATATTCAATAGGTGGGGATCACATTATCCTTTTTAGAGGGTGCACCTTTGTACTAGTGGAGTTTTTGGAGGAGAAGTTGAGGGAGTTTCATACATCTCCCTTGGTAGTACATCCTGGATTGGTGAAGATGTTCCAGGAACACTGGTGTCAGTACTTTTGGCTAGGGATGAAGAAAGTAGTAGTCAAGTTCATTTCACAATGCCTCACTTGTCAGCAAGTGAAGGCCGAGCACCAGGTTTCTGGAGGCTTGACTCAGCCACTCAAGGTACCAGAGTGGAAATGGGATGGTATCTAGATGGAATTCATGTTGAGGTTACCATGTACATCTTGAGGTCAGAACTCTTTTTGGTTGATCATTGAATGAATCAACATGTCGTCTCACTTCCCACCCATCCAGGAGCAAGGACTAGTAGAGGTCTTTGGAAGCCTCTATATCCAGGAGATAGTGAGGCTTCATAGGGTGCCTTCAAAAATCATCTTGGATCGCGACACACTATTTACATTCTGGTTGTGGAAAGGATTACAGGAGGTTTTCTGGATGCATATTCGTTTGAGGACATCTTTTCATCCCCAGAAGATTGGTTAGACAGAGCGTACCATACAGACCATGGAGTACATGCTTCATTATTGCATCCAAGACTTTATTCATAGTGGTGGGGACCACTCGACACTGGTTGAGTTTTCATATACCAACATCTATCACTCCACAATTGTCTTGGAACCGATTGAGGCCTTGTACGACGGATTTTTAGATCACACTTATGCTGGATACACCTAGGGGAGTTGTCACTCATGGGTCCATAGTTGGTAAGGGCTACCCAAAAGAATTTACAGATTATCCAGGTTAAGATGATAACCGCACGGAGTATGCATAAGTCTTATGCTGATAGGAGATGGAGACCCTTGGATTCCAAGGATAGAGATTATGTGTTCCTTTGGGTCTCACCCCCACAAAGATTGTATAGATTTAGAAATGGAATCATGATATCTCTGAGGGTTAGCAAACCCTCTCAGATCATGAGCAGAGTTGGCGAGGTGGTGTACCACCTAGCTATTTCCCCACAAATGTATCATCTCCATGATGTTTTCCATGTGTCGCAGATGATGAGGATTGTGAATGATCCATGACACGTCATTGACTGGGGTAAGAAGGATATTGACGATATGATGACTTTTTCGGAGTTCTTAGTGTATATAAAGGATCGACAGGAGTGGGTCCTATGTGGGCAGTCAATTCCTCTAGTTCACAACTGATGGAAGCATGTGAATATCTAGGAGAGAACATGGGAGAGAAAGAGTCTTAGATTCATGCTTATTACCACCATATTTTTTATTAGATATTGTTTTGGATTTATGGGATGTAAATCCCTAAGGTAAGGATAATGTCACCTCTCATAATTTCCATGTATTTTTTTATTTATATGGAATTATTTAGAGGTTGTGAAATTAGATGAAACCTGACTCCGAGGTTTGGAGAGCTCAGAATGGAATTTTGAACTTTTTTTAAGGTACGTTCAATAAAAAAGAGAGTGGGATTTTATATCATTTGAACCATTCCTCTGATAAAAAATTTTAGGGAACTGTAGAATTCAAAATTCCAGGATTTTCCTAGAAATAACTTAACATTGGCATGTTAGGGATAATCAGAATGTTTTTTCAAATATTTTTTGAGAAAAACAATAAAATAATTTAAAATAAGTATTTTATTTTCTTTCGCAATTTTTAGTGGTGGACAGGCAGACTACATGGAAACAATAGGGCATTGATGATTCACATCAATGAGGTTCATTAATGGCTCGTTAAGCACGCAGTGTAACGACAAATTAATTTTATTTAATAGAGACACTATTTATTCAATAAAACAGTGTAACGATGCAATGTCACATCGTTATGTGAATGGGGCGACATGATCCTATTTAAAATTTGATGTTCTAAAAAAAGGATTAAAAATTTTGAGGATACCTTGCCAAACCTCTAATGGACTTCGACCCTATCAAACAATGATGAATGCCAAAAAATCTTACACATCTTCGATTCCTTTATAAGATCAGAGATGAGAAGTGACATCGACGTCTTAAATCCGTCATGGATGAATGCAACGACATCAGACATCATAAGTTGTAGGAGTTATGTGATTTTAAAATTTTCCCAGTCCTTATTTAAAAATGACGAAGGACGATTAACACATAAATAGGTTAATACATAGACTGTGCGTTCTTGTAGGAGGGAGACTTCTTTGGGGTTTCTTTATCCGGGATTGAAATATCATTAGTGTTAGAATTAAAATCCCTATACCTCCATTGTGTGGTAAAATTTTAACACAGAGGGAGAGGACCAACACAAAAAAGGAACGAGCCCTTCTATGGTGGATGTTCTTCATTTCCAAACTCTTGAATTGACAGTAATACATATTTGAGACCTTCTTGGTGGAGAGGACATTCTCAGGAGAACATAGGTGCAAGAAGCATGAATACCAGATTACTAGTGTGGACCCGGTGGTCCATGAAAAAAATCCACCAGCACGCTGGTGTTGGCGGTGGCACCATCGACTACCTGATGTGGCTCGCGGTGGTGGCAGCGGGTGGGAGGCGGCGTTCCATGATGGTGCACTGGAGGAAGGGGAGCGGCTCACTAGGCCGCAATGCATCAGAAGAAGATATCAATTGGGTTGCTAGCCGGAGCCAGCAGAACCGCTCACTCAACTACATTGGAGGGCTAAAGTCACGACACCGAGCCGCATCCCGCATGATAGGACATGGTCACTCGAGCGTGGTAGAGAAGGAACCCCACGGTGACCCGCATGGTGATGGCTGTAGAAGAACGTGTAATATGGCCCCGTCCACTGTGGCGGAATGGTCCACCTCTTATGGAGAGGGCGGGGTGCGAACTGTATAGTGGGCTGGACCTACAACTAACCGCCCTGAACCAACACTAGTGGGCCTGACCTGCACCCAGCGGCCCGAACCCGTAACCTCTTTGGGCTGGTCCGAACTAGACTTGGTTTCTGGGTGACTCAGCTGGTTGGTCCCTTGGTCAATTCGGTCAGGTCCATCGAGGCCTGTTGGGCCTGACCTAATGCCCAGGCCAGACCAGACCGACCCTGACCTGCACCATGGCAGTCCTAGTCTGTCTAAATGAACCAGGGTATGTGGGAACCTTGGGCCAGGTTGTTCGGGTCGGTCCGACCGAGTTAGACCGGGCCCTGTTGCAACCGGTCCCTTGGTTACTAAAACACATGTATCATAAAAACCGCATGTCTGATTGACATTATGTTTTCGGTGTTGGGACCCCATCAATGAGAAAGATATTTTGGAATTATCTATTGTGACTTTAGTGTATGTTGAGATTCTAATAAGAGCTTTATCAGGGGTTCTCCCATGTGCACTATGTACAGAAACCTATGACTGGATGAGAAATCAAAACTTCTGACATTTGGCCCACTGGGAAGGACCTCTCTGTGACTAGGCAGATCCACGGTGGGAAGAACCTCTCTGTGACTTTTCAGGCCCATGGTACATGATTAGGATGGGTTCCTTAGTTTTTCATGACTAGTGAAAATCACTTATCTGTGAATTTTCAGGCCCATGGTACGTGATGGAGCAGAAGTACCTAAGCATTCCAAAGTTAGTGGGAATCACCTATTCGTGACATGGCAGGCCCACTGTACTCTTTTTAGAAGGAGTTTTCCAGAAACCGAGGTGTTCTAAGATATAAAAGACGATGATATATTTACTACCCTATAATAAACACAGTGTGAGTTGTCTTGTGTTTCGTGCTTTACTTTGAGGAATTGTTGTGTTGTTTTTTCTTTTAGTTTTTGGGTCCCTACTGAGTAATGTGTTACTCACCCCTGCATGGGAATCACCTGCGTATGTTGTGTCTAATGCAGATGGCTAACATTATGACCTGGGTGCTATGGGATACGGGACTAATGAATGCTACGACCGTGGGCATGGTGGCCTTGGACCAGGTGGGGCACAGTAGGGCCGAGCAGACATTACGTACTACATCATCTTCATCTAGCTTCACAACTCTCACAATAAGTTGGGGTTTTTTGCAGATGACCATCATATTTTTTTCGTACCTGCTGTTTTCAGTTCATTGTTGGGTATGTATACTATCCCACTTACTTTCAGTTGTACTTTCACTCACCTTTTTTAGTGGTACTTGTTTCCCCTTTTCAGTGTGTTGGGATGTGGTTGGGCATGTGTGTGCATACAGGTACTCAGAAAAATTCCTCCCACATGCAGGTTGATGCTGGTGACACTACTTTCTAGCTCCTGGCCTTCGGGAGGCGGGCTTGGGGTAGTCATGGCATAGGCCCCATGGGAATAGTCATGACACTACAATTCATACTCAATCAAGAATATATAAGTGGTCAGTTTACCTACGGCTACGATTTCTATTTTTTTTTGAACATCATATCCTCTTTGATTTAAGAAATTTATATGAATGCCTTATCTTTATCTTCAATTTCTAATTTTTTAATGATTTTCAGCATACCTTTATGATCAACTATGCGATTCTTAGATTTTCATAGAAATGGGACTAATTTTATCATCTATTTCATTAGAGTTATCAATCCCCAATAGCTTTCATTCTCCAACATCACCCTAGAATAATGGAACAATATTCTTATTTCCATAGAGTGATTCATATGTAGTCATCCCAGTGTATGAGTTAATACCATTGTTATAAGAAAATTTATCAAGGGGATTGTTTTGATCCCAACAACCCTTGAAATCAATATAATAATATATCGGGAAATACTCTAGGGATTGAATGGTTATTCAAGACTACATATCAATATATGGATGATAATAACTAATGAAAGAAAACATAGAATACAAATCATGTTAATGAAATCACCAGAACAATGAATTAATACATAAATCACACCTAGATACAATATAATGTGATACTCCACAATAATGTACCACTTCAATAATGTATATTCTGTAATTTTGATCAATATATAATAAATATCTGAATTCAATAAAGTGTGATGTAATTGTAATGTTATCAAAATTAACCCAAACAACATTGTATTTATTATTTATTTTTGAGAGTCTATTGAGAAAATATATGGTGATGGTTTCCCATTTTCATTTAGGTATGGGTAATTATTGTAACATCCCATTAAAATTTTATCTCCTCGCCTTATCTTATTGACATACCAAGTAACGATATACATACTATGAAATATATATCTTTTTTGTCCCACCATGAAAACTCTATCAGTGATCTATACTTCTTCATAATTACTAAATGAATAGAGAACGATAAATTATCAGATTCATCCAATATATCCTTTAAATATATTTTTTACTTAACACCTACATGGTTCTAAAACCTTATCTTTCTATCATAATCAAGGATTAACAAGGTAAAATTTATCACCAATTTATCTATTAAATATCATTATATGTAGACTCTTTAATTTACACACAATATATGGTAAAAACTCAATTGAGAAAGTTCAAAATTTCCCCTTCTTTAATATTTAATAATCCATCATTTTCAAATCAATATAAATTGAATCTTTTGTGATCATCAACATAGAAAAACAAGTATGCCCCTTTACACTCAAAGAATCTCCACCTGGTTATCCTTCACATGGTGGTAGTATATCATGCAGTAATAATATTTAATCAACTCTATCCATCATATCATGAGGATATTAATATTTTTTATTGATAATAAAAATTATACATTCATTATTAGTATATATGTCTCACCTTTCTCCATAAATATAATGCCTCCAAATACATAATGAAAAAACTACTATAGATAACTCTACATCTTTAGTGGGTTAATTTTTATTCTAGACAATATATTGTTATAAGGTGTATGATATAACTATATAATCATGTCTGAGGATTAATCCTAGTCCCTTATTCGATAAAAAAAATATTACCTAAACCCATATCCACTTCAGGGCAGGGTAATCATAGGTGCACTGACTAATCATCTATACAGTTCATTAAAATTTTTCTCACATTTATTTACCCAAGGCAATTCAATCCATTTTGAGTTAACATTGCGATTGGATTTTGAATCCATGAGATATTATCCACATAATATTGAGAATATCAAGAAAAACCAAAAAAATAATGGATTCCATTTATTGTGGTTGGTTTGGGCCAATGTTAAATTAATTCCTTATTTTATGGATCAAAGGATATTATATCACTTGAGATTATACGAACCAAAAATGAAACCCTATATATGTAAAATTTAAACTCATTAAATATTATATTAAACTTCTTCATTATTAGGGTCTTCAATAAAATCCCTAGGTGATATTCATATCCTTCATTGCTCATTGAATATATAAGAATGTAATCTATAAAGACTCATAAAAACTGATCGAGGTAATTTCTAAGGGATTAACTAAATAAATATAGGAATATGGTTGTATGACCAGTATGACCAAAGGAAATAACTATAAATTAATATTTTCCATACCTTGTACTAAATAATATATTGTGAATATCACCTGTCATGAAACTAAATTGATATTACCTTGAATTAATTTCAATATAGAATTTTATTGATCTCTACACAGATTATCAAAAATTAATCAATATGGGGAATATGATACATGTTATTCATTTTTAACTTTTTATGACCATGTTTATTAATTTAGAGCCACATTGATCCATCCATAATTATATGAAAGAGAAAAGTTATACCCAAATATGATGAACATGAAAAAATGAACCCCATATTATGACTCACCCATAATTTCTTCATTAATTCATAGAAATAAATTGGGGTTATTCTATATTGATTATTTGAAATAAGTGTTCCACCAGTTTTGAGTTCTTTTGAAAACTCAATATCATGATTAGGAAGATTAATATGAAATTATTCTTTAAAAACACCAACAAATTCACATAAATTTGGAATATCAACAATTTTGATATTATCCCCAATCATCTATGATAAACACCTCTTTTGAATGAGAATATAGATCCATAGTATGTATGTAATTTCCATTGTATGTTAATATTTATTGTCACACAGAAAAATGATCATATATTGGTTCATAATATTAAACACAACATCTCTTCCTTATAAATTTATGTTTGTTTTATGAAAATAAATCCACACCAAGTATAAGATAATAAAAAATTCAACAACATGGAAAAAACAATATTTATTGGAAAAAAATTCCCAAAAAACATCAATTTGAGATGAATCATACACTGGAGATGCGGTCATTATATCATGATGGAATTTCATTACTAATTCAACATCTATTCAGTTTAGTGGTATTGTGATACCAAATTTAAATTATACAGATATAAAAGAGTGGTTAAATGGATAATCAAAATAAAAATTGTATGATCGAGAGTGGATGGTACATGTACCCTTCACCACATCATTATCATAACACAATATTGACTTTGGTTATTACATATGGTATTCCTTTTTTTGGAATTAGTGGTTGATGATGTCATTTAATTTCATTAACTATCATATTTAAGGACTAGTTTGAAAAATTGAAAATATCAATACATTTGAAACCGAAGAGTATTGGTGTTTTATATTGTGATTTATCCATCATTTATTTTCTAACATATTCTTCCCATCATTTCATAATTAAATTTCCCTCTGACCTTCCTTTTAACCCTTAAAACATTTATCATTACCCTTAATATAATATACTTTATGCTTCTTTTGAAATTTTGAGAGTAATGTAAAACTCATCATCATCACACAATGGTTTTATTATTATAATTTCTTCTAAATTACATTGTTATATTCTTATCAAAACCACGAGATTGTTTAGTAAATCCAATATCCATCTCTACTATGATAGCACATAGAATGATTTCATTATAGCTACAGAAGTTTATTATGGATAAAACCCATAAAATAAATGGTTTTATGGTATTAAGAATTGATCAATACTAAAAGTATTTTGGATAATGATAGTAGAATAATACAACAAAATTATTGTTTAATTTTACACACACATACTATGTTATTCATAATCAACGTACATTATTTCAAATAATTCCTTCTCTGTTTTAACATGTAGAATAGGTAGAATTTACTTTTCCAAAATAATATAATAAATTTACCCAAATATATGGATTTAATTTCTTTATGTTCCCTCAAGTTTCCAATATGATTCCATTATTGATATGATTCACCTTAAAAATGATTAATATATGAAATAAATCTTTTTTAATGAAAAATACAGAATGGAAAATATATTTCCTGCTGTATTGGTCAATTTTTTAGCCACTAGTAGAATATCTAACCAAATAAAAGTATGTGGATGTTTCCTCATGATGGACCGAACCGAACATTGTTACCTCATTTGGTCATTTTGAATCATGACATGATTCATAGTTTGATAAAAGTGTATAATCACTAAAAATATTATTTTTATTCCCAAAACCCATAAAAATCATAGTGTGATGAATAATAAACATGATTTCCTCATTAGGAAAATTATTTCAATGGTTGTAACATACATCTTTAAAATTGTTTTTTTGGTACCATCCATTTACTAAGACCAAAATTCATAGTGTGAGGAATAATAAGTCATATTATGAAACCACATAATCAATAAAAATAAAATATATTGTTTCAAAATCCCAAAGTAATGTTTCCATCTCATGATTGCTTACGTTTTTTCATAGGTCATCGTTGATCATCAGATATTCAAATTATTTATAAATTTTTATATAGAAAATATTGATTTACCCATGAATATCCCATAGATGTTTCAAACCAGGTGTGATGTAAGGGTAAAATTACTATGTACCAAAATTATTGTTGATATATACTCGACCAACCTTATTAAGGGTAACTACCCCAAGATTTAACAGTTTTGAAACCATGCCAACTTTTAGTATCAAAACATGGATTTTTTCTATGAAAACCATAGTTAGTTCCTTACAATAACATAGGATATCCTAATATTCATTGGTTATCCTATGGGTTCACACTAAATTTTTTCATCCTAGTTTCATAAGGAAACAAAAACTCCCTCAATTTCCAACTATAGTGACTCATAATTTTCCTAGGTAAATATTTCATCTTATTATATTAATAGTCAACATAGAACACTAAAATCCATGCTAAAATCATGTAGGATTAGTTATGGTGGAAGCGTGGATATATAAATAACTTGTTCATAAGAGATATATATCATCTCCCACTAAATTCTTAATGAAACTTACCCTTGCTACATATATAATAATTACAAATGTCTTCAAAAACAGAGAAAAATGAACAAAAAAAGGGTGATATAAGATGATCATTACGGGTAAACAAGGGATATATTTGTAATCACTTTAAAATCACATTATTATAAGGGAACAATTATATAAGAGTAATATTGGAAAACCATAAACAACATATCATTGATTAACATCAGGAGTAATGGAATGAATTAAAGAACCTAAGCCATGAGAGAATAATAATACTATAAGTTATATGTTTTTGTCATACATATATGAATAAAAATTCAATTTCACATATAATCCAAACATTGAAAACTATCATAGTTGATTGGTCTTACTCCACATTACATCTTATCATTATTCAAAGATCACACATAAGACTATCCTATTGGAAAGAGTCCCTAATTGAATTGTGTTTAATCAATATTCTAACCCATGTTTTCTCATGAGATATCCATGATTAAACAATTAATTGGATGCCGATATAATTCTTATCCCAAAAATTACATATTTACCATACAACCTATATGTTCTCCAAGATCGTATAATAGTCATCATTTTATAACCAGTGGAATGGAATTGGGTTTTATAAACAACTCATCAGAGTTTCATATCATAAACTGTTGAAGATAAATTGGTTTGGTAAATATTTCATCATAACTTTTCAAACCAATTATAGAGAATAATGTTTCAAATAGTCATACATTAGTAATCATCAAATTCCATAAAAAATGAAATTTTACTTTATTATTGGATAATATACCCAATAAATCATATGTAATAAAAATGATATTATCATAGATGAAAAATTCCATTCCAATATCATTGGAACAATTAAAGAAGAAAATACCCATTACTCATTGAATTATAATATATAAAATATAAAAAACATCCAAATATTAATGAAAAAAATCTTATTATAAATTAACCTTCAAAAATTTATAATGTGAGAATTAAATAATTGATTAGTCATCTTTGTGTAAAATTGTGTTCATTACTTGTTTATAAAAAAATGATTACTTTTTCATTTTAGGTAAATAGTCAAAAGAACCTATTTCAAAAAATGATAAGAAGATTCCAAATAAATAAAAAATAAAAAAATGATATCATGGTAAAAAAAATAAAAAACTATAAAATAATATAAAAAAAATATTGAAAACATTTTTAGAAAACATTGATATATATTTGAAGGAATTTTTGACTAAAGAGTGAAATAATGTCAGGTTTCCATTAAAAACAACGTTTAGTATCTTAAGTTCCCAAGGAGAGGAAAATGAAAGGAAACCATGAAATATACATTAATATCCATATATGTTAAAAATTCATGGTACGATATAGATATAGGAAACAAAAATTCATCATCCTCATCATTATCATAAATAATCCCAAAAAACAATCAGATAATGTCATAAATCCATTACCTTGAGTTTGACTTTTATAGAAATTATTGTACCCTTTTTAAAAATAAATATAAAATTATTATAGTTAAACACTAGAAACAATTACATACTTATAATAACATATATAATCCATATTTGGAATTTCAACACCCTTTATCAATAATTTCTTATTATAATAATCATTTATAGGTGTTATTTGTTTTGTTTTTCATGAGAATTTTATTTTGGTAGTTTCATTACTTGTACATTGATCATGGTTCCATCATCTACCTAATGTTTATAATTATATAAATATACCATTTATTCATTATATATTAATATATATTTTTAATCATATATATATTGTATATATAGAAAAATTAATTATTACGTTCATAGAGACTTTAGGTTATAAATACGCATTAAAACAAGTTTCACTTCAGAACAAATGGAATGGAAGAATTGTAAATAATAAATCTCATTTAATGAATAATTATTCAATCATATATTTAAAATATAATAATTAATCTAGAAATATTATCTTCAATATAAAATAAAATCCCAAAAATAATCGCATCGATTAATGGTTGTGGTAGTCGGGACGTACACATGAGTGGCATTATTGTTTTCTAATGGATTTTATTGTGAGAAGGTTCATAAGGTATTAAAATTACAAGAGAAAAATTATTTCTTAAATTACATGTATAATCATTAATCCTCTCACAATAACTATCCATTAAATATGATGATATAAAATGAATTATATCGCTTCTTAGATGGGGTAGTCTATATGTACGCATGAGTGAAACAATCACATTACATTTTATATAAAATATAGTTTATAAGGGATGTTATGTAATACTAATTACATTTAGTTATATTTCATATACTGAATATGATAGTTTTTCATTAATAACACATATTTAATGTAGGTAGAAGGGGAAATAAATTCAATGATTTTGGTTAAAAAGATTACATCTTCTTTTATATTCTTCCACTTGATCCTTCATTAATTATTCTTGGAATATTCTTTAAAAAATAAAATCATCACTAATTCAAATAATTTTTTGTTGAAAATAAAATTTTATAGGAATTGGTTGAGATGGATAGATAAATGTAGTCTAAATAATATAATTGTGGGTGTCCTTTTATTGAGGGAAAGTGGAAAAAATTAAAATTTCCTAAATGATTAAAATATAATAAATTAATACCCATTAAAAATGATTCAAAATTATTAAAGGTTGTATGTTGAGATAGTATTAGATCATACTATTTTAATAACATATTATTTAGAACATTTTAATTTGAAGACATTCTATTATCTCTTGGTTTAATCCCCCTGTAAACTCATTTAATCATAAAGGTAGAGACAAATATATACTATTAAATATGCATATTGAAAAAACATGAATTTGGAATCATTGATTTTTTTGGAAATGATGATTCCAAAAATGAAATAAATTTTAACAAATTAAATTCACTGATGTGGTAAATTTAAATTAAAATTAATACTAACAAACATGATGAAAATATATTTTATAGGAAAAATTGTTTTCATAAGTGTAAAATGATTTTAAAGAAGAATTCAACATAATATTAATGTTAATGAAATTAATTTCAATAACAGTAATATAAATCAATTGAATTTACTTTTTAATTCATTTTTAAAAAATCATAAATTTTAAATTCATGAAATATAAATCAATTTATAATATAAAATATTATTTTAATTATTCATAAAAAACAATTTTTTTAGAAATCATAAACATTTATTCTACACTAATTTTGAAATTATCATATTAAAAACGTTTTTAACATTTAAACATAAAATTTTTAATACCATTGGAGTTTATTTATGTTATTTTCCCAAGAAAATCAATAAAACTGATTTTGGAGGAAAACATTTTTTTTAAAGAAAAAAATGACTTTACTAAAAAGGGGAAAAAAATTTCTAAATATGTTTTGTTTAGCCCAATATTTCATAAATATTTTTCAAAATTAGGTTATTGATATTTCCCGATTTCCAATATAATGGAATTTATTGAATAATATACAATATTATTTTTAAATTTGGATCGGGGTAGCATGTATCACAAGTTATATAGAAAATTAAATATCATTTAATAGCTATAAAAAATATAATCTAAAGGCGTTATATAAAAATTTAGTGAAAACCATATGATATAAGCTTATGTATTATATGGGATCAAAAATTGTTTTCATTGATTTTAGTTTATCATTTTCTTAGATAATATACCCCTATCTAGATAATGGAAAGTAGACGGATCTGTGGAACAGAAGACCCTTGGGATAATCACCTAGAGAAGGGTTCATTATTAATTGTGTAATGTTCTATACTTTTTGTTCCTGGACTTTGTGATAAATCTGGCATTTGAGGTTTTTAGGGGTAGTTTGAGGTGTTTTTGGAAAAAGTGATTCATCCAATGGTGACCTACTACATTATTTTTATAAATTTCTTGTATCCCAATGGCAATTCATTTAAATTTTGAGACATTACCAAAGGTTATACATTTACAATGGTCATATATTCTATTGTGGATATATTTACAATGGTGAGACATTCCAATGGTGATAAATTTCAAATGGTGAAACCCTCCTATGGAGAGAAATTTCAACATTGAGATATTTCCAAAGGTGATAAATTTCCAATGGTGAGACATTTTCAATGGTGAGACATTCTATTAGTGAGACATTCCCATGGAGTCACATTACAAATGGTGAGAAATTCCAATGATGAGACATTCCAACCGTGATAAATTTCCAATGGTGAGACATTCTAACGGGGAGAAATTTCTAATGTTGAGACATTTCCAATGGTGATATATTACCAACAGTGATACATTTCCAATATTTTTCCATTTTTTTATAAATGGAAAAATTTTGAGTCATTTCCATCATTTCCAGCAGCTTTCCATTCCCAATGGTGAGACATTACCAACAGCGATACATTTCCAATTGCGAGAGATTCTATGGGTGAGACATTCCAATAGTGTGACATCACAATGGGTGATACATTCCAACTATGATACATTCCAACAATGATAAATTTAAAATTGTGATACATTATAATGGTGAAGAATTTCCAATGATGAGACATTTTTAATGATGATACATTTCCAACATTGAGACATTTCCAACACTTTTCCATTTTCCATAATATTCTAGCTTTTATAGTTTCCTTTTTTAACATATTTCTTTGATTACAAAAGATTTAAATGACATATTTAAGTGGGTTTTAAGCTATTTCAAGGGAAATAAATCATATTGTTGATTTTCTAAAAATATATACGTTTTTAAATGGTCAAAGAAATTTTTTTTTCTAGAGATCAGGATTTAATGGAAATTCAAAAACATTTTATATCTCATGAGTATCGGATCTAATCCTTCAAATTTATTGAAATTACCTTCATTAATTCCTTCTTACTTCTCTTGAGACTGTACATACCATTTCAAATGGGCATATTTAATTGGGATTTTGATGATGGACTGTTTCATTTAACTGGATGATATTAATATATGAACTAATGGGATAGAAATATTAAATAAGATTATTCTATTAATGAAAATTGATTTCTAATGAATATTTATTTCACAAAATTAAAGAGGATGATAAAGTTAAATTTTTTGAAAAGATAGAGACTCTTGAAAGTAGCCTAATGACTAATGACATGAATTGTGTCTTGTGTTTTGTTTGTTTGTTTTATACATTTAGAGGTGGCATTGATTGTGTATTTTTTTGAGTAGTCTAGTTTGTATGTGAACCAATAGGTTGGGATTTATTATTGGATACTATATATATAATTTAATTTCATTTTGATTTCTATAAACACCCACCCAAGTTGAGAACCTTCTGCTAAACAGCCCCATCGTTATGGGGGAAGGTGTATTTCCCAAAATACGGAGGGGAGTATGGATGGAAAGGTACCTATTCTTTTCCACTTTATCATCAAATATAGGTATATATGGAAATGATTTTAAAGTAAAATGGTTTTCTAGTGACCTAGATTTTGGTTGTGATAACCAAGGTTTCCTTGGGGTAGATGTGTTAGTTTATGTGTATGCGGGTGAGGTGGTTTATTTCCTTGGTGTCTTTGAGATGAAATATGGTGTTATTTCACAAGTATCATCAATATGAGATGTGATGTGATGTGTTTTGTTTCCTAGGTGTCTATGAGAGGGATTTTTTATGAGTCAGAGGCGTGTTCTAGTAGGATGTGATGTGGTATACCGAAGGAATGGGCGCACCAAGACGTACATCATTATAAAAGAGAAACATATGAGTGGAAATAAGGTATAGGGTACCCTATAATCAATGTTGTTTATTATATATTATATTACATGGATGAGTTATTTGGTGAGTGAGCCTTGGAGAGGTTGGGGTTTGGGATATTATATATGTTTAGGTGTTGTAGGGTTCCACTACATTCACATGGGTTCACTATTATTCTCTTTTCACATGTACATGATTGAGTTTGGTTTTCCTATTGATTATATACATATTATCACCATATATATATAAAAACAATTTTCAAACATCATGGAGTACTTTGTGGAAAATTATGGATATTTCTTGTTCGGGCAATTATGGAAGTTGATGTGTCATTGCCTTATCATTTATTCTTTCAGGATTTCTTTTGGAGACTATAATATGTTTCAGTTTTGATTTATTTATGCACTATGTGATGGGATGGATTTATCTTATAATATTTCATGGTGTTTTTTTATTCATCCTATCTCTTGATCTATTTTTCATATAAAGGTTAATTCCTCCCATATTGCGATATTTGTACACCATTGGTTCCAGTCTCCAACTCAGGGTGTACTAGAGGTGGTACTCTGGGGATCATTATCTCCCTTTCTTCCTTACAAGCCCAAGAGCAGTATTTGTGAAGGGACAAGGTCAGGACCGAGTGGTATTAGAAGGATTTTGTTAATGGATAGAGTGATGTTCGAAGTTAGACATAAGGGGGAATGCATGTGATAGTAGGGTAACAATGTCACATGATCTAAGTACATGACATAGGTTAGGGAAGAGTAGCTAGAACATGGGATTTT
The DNA here is from genome assembly GCA_963277665.1 of Viscum album. Classification (NCBI taxonomy): domain Eukaryota; kingdom Viridiplantae; phylum Streptophyta; class Magnoliopsida; order Santalales; family Viscaceae; genus Viscum; species Viscum album. Next base: position 231,684,368 of record OY728155.1, on the reverse strand, counting down.
AGGACTCCCTGTGATCTTAAGTAAGGAATCTGAGCCTACCAAATATCCTAGTGGGGAATCACTACTTGTAGGGTTGAGAACTAAGAGAGGTACATGCATGATAGTGGATTGGGTTCTCATTTTATTTTTTTGATGTCTTGATGTTAAAATGAATTAGTTGAATCAAGTGTCACGACCCATCCCCCGGGGCCCATGCCATGACTACCCAAATCCCACCATCCATAGGCCAGGGGCTGGTGACTAGCACCGGTAAGACATATCCCAAAAAATGGGAAGGCATTGCCTCAAACCTGTAAAATCACCCAAACTAATCACACAACAAGATATAAGAAAAAGGTAAACTATAAAGTAAATAGGGTGTGTACAATAAGTAAAAGGGGACTGAATACAAGACCAACTGGAAAGTACAAGTATAACTGAAAAAGAACTGCTCTTGTGAACACCTGCCATGGACCCTACCTGAATGGTAGGTACATTGTTCGAATGGTCGTCCCTACGGATCATCTCGTCTAATGTCCACCTTCGATCAGCCTCCAGTTTGGTACCCTCGACCTCGATCAGCATTTTCCATCATCTGCACAAGACATCGCAAGGTGTGGGCATAGCCCATGCAGGGGTGAGTATAACGATACTCAGTAGGGACCCTAAGACTCCTAATGTCTCTCAATTTCACCAGGGATAAACCACAATGCAAGGAAACAATAGTCAACCCTACTTAGGAATATTACCATACATATACCTAAGTTATCAAGATATTCTCATCTTAGACAGAAATGAAGAATACCAAAAAGGTAACACCACGAAGAAATTGTACCACACAAGTACACCACAAAGATATAAGACTCAGCTCACACAGGTATAAGTGAAGTATATAAGTATAGATGATTAATCATGAAGCTAGATCATCTTATTCTATCAAGAGGCACTTCTGGTGATTATACAGAGTTTGAACCACGCAGGATCTATAGATACTAACCACCGCAATGACCCCCACAAGATCTGACCAACATAGGATCAGTATGCACTGACCCACACAGGATCTCTGAGCGCTGACCCACATAGGATCTGACCCAAACAGGAGCCGTATGGGCTGACCCACATAGGATCGCTGAGCATTGACCCACACATGATCTGACCCACAAAGGATCGGTATGTTCTGACCCACATAGGATAGCTGAGCACTGAACCACACATGATCTATATGTAGTAACCTCTGAAATGACACACATACGATCCAACATGCCCAGAGTCGATAGGTAACTAACCTTCGTATTATCTGTCTCCAACCTCCACCTCACTGCCAGCCACTGGATTCCTCGCTCTCGGTGCATTCATGTTTCGTAAAATATGTACCTCGAGATATCAGTTGAACCTCGACCACCACTAAGTTCCACGAAGAAGTATCCCAAGTCATGTCACGTCATAAGGGACCCAACGCAATTGACGAAACTTCAATCAGATTCCTGGTCTGTAAGTATTTAGCCTTTCCACTCCGAGGGCCCAGTTGGATTCGAGGTTCGATCCAACCCCGGTTCTCCTCCCAGCGGTGCGGACACGTTCCAATCTCCCCTACAGCCGATTGTGTTTCAGCCGCCCTCCAACCTCCATTGTAGCCATGTGGTTGTGTTCTCCTATTCCGGCGACACGAACGCATGCCGCTGCTCCACCATGCGGCTGGCCAGCGTGCTAGCCATGACCCTACTCTGCTGTGCCCGACAGGCCGTGACCTCTATCTAAACCGGTGGTGCAGACACATGCCACCCTCCTTCCTCACAGTCGGCCAGGTGTCGGCCGCCGCCTTCTTCCGCGGGCCATCAGAGCTTCGTTCCAAGCCCAAAAATTATAATGTTTTTATATTTGTGATCCTTGGGTAAAGATCTTCGCATCTAGATGTAACGCTTGACAAGACATTGTGTTTATAGCATCAATAATTAGTTTTAATTAATAAACACAGAAAGAACGATCGAATAAAAAAAAGAAAATAGGGTAAGGTATATGCAGGATGATGGCCATGTTTGTTTGGCCATCGTTGTTGTGAATCCCAAATATGAATATTCAACAAAAAGAGATTCAATAATAATTCAAATTAAATCCCCTACCTAGATATTAATTAGAGGTGTTGTGAGGAAGGATATGAAGTCTTTGAAGGGGTACCTGTGTTCGTCTCTTCAGAAACTCACTTTCAAACCACGATCAAACGTCAACGTTCATGATCCAAAGGGTTGTTATTCATTATATAATATTTCTCAAAATGTTTTCCCAAGCTCTCCTTTGCCGTTGATTCCAAAAAAAGAAGTGGGGATCTAACATTAATTGAGTTAACTCAATTAAATTTTCCACATTAAAGTCAGTGCATTAAATTTGTTGCATTAAATTGGTATAATTACAATGGTTTCCTCACATTAAATAGGGGTTCGAGTGGTCCCCACCACTGAATTCAAATTGAGTGGTTTCAATTTAAAAATAAAATAAAATAAAGCATGTTTATTTTATTTTCTCCCATGAAAAGTGTGAAAAATAATTTTCACCCCTGACCTACTACAGTCATAACGATGGTATCCTTATGAAAATATCGGCGATGCATGTTCAATGGTGCCCTCATATTCTAATTCCAAGCACCGGTTCAAAATTTACAAAACGCCACTTGCGTGTTTACTGAATATGCATGAAAAAAGTTCATAAATTCATTTTGGGAACACCGAGCCTTAGAATCACGCACTATCAATTTTCACATACTCATAATACTCCCATATAATTAAAAGAACTTACAAGGAAAATTCCAGGTCATTACATTCACCCCATGTCAGGGATTTCCTTCCCGAAAGCCACAACCCAGACTACGGAAACACATGGGGGTACTGAGCACAAATTTGAGTGTCCCGCTCCCATGTGATCTCCTGGAGGTTCCTGTGCTACCAACGAATGCACAAAAAAGCTATCAACCACCCATGATGTAACGTCCCGGTTCCAGAAGCCACCCAGAGGCACCCCGTACACGGTTGGTCACATGGCGTCAAGCGCATTTCCCCAAACACCAGAGGCTGCAGACTAGTAGTGAGGGCCTTGAGTGTGATTGTGGAGAAACTATGCCCTCATTGGAAAAGTAACACATCAGAAGGGAAATAAATAAAAAATAGAAAATGCAGTAAATATACCAACAACAGTAATAGCAGAAGACTAGAACAACAAACAACTAAACAACATATATAAATGATGCATGGTAACATGTGTCTAGGAAAGAAGCCAAAACAATCACAATTCTATAATACAAGTTAGACTAGACCAAAATACAAAAGAAAGAGATGAACATATCTAAAGAATCGCAAGCCTAAGCTTTGTCCCATGATCTCCAGCTCCACATCAAGTTAAGTACCTGAAGTAGAAGGGTTATTTCTCTTGTCTATACCTACATCAATATAATCAGTTTGGGCCCAAAAGCATGGCCCAAATAGGGTGTGAGACTAAATCCCAGCAGGCAACCACCCAAAGATCTGTTCCTAATAGTCAGTAAATATATGGTAGGTAGAATCATATAAGCAATAAACAAGAAGAACTTAGCAGAAAACAATTCCACATATCAAACGAAACTAATCAAGCACAGTAACCCTCTAGGAAGTGCACACAGCCTATCCCCTCTAGTTGAGATATAAGAATTTATAAATACTCTTTGAGGAAGCACTCACAGTCAATTCCCCTTGTAGTCAAAAGTAATTCAAGACTCTCTGAGGAAGCTCATGTGGTCAATTCCCCATATAGTCTAAGGTAATTCAAGGACTCTATGAGGAAGCTCACATGATCAATTCCCCTTATAGCCCCAAGGTCAAGTACTCTATGAGGAAGCTCACTCAGTCAATTCCTCTAATAGCCCCAAGTATTTCAAAGTCTCTATGAGGATGATCACCCGGTCAATTCCCCTTATATACTAATGTGGTTCAAAGACTCTCTAAGGAAGCTCACTCGGTCAATTCCCCTTATAGTCTAAAGTGCACAAAGACTCTCTGAGAAATCTCACTAGGTCAATTCCCTTTATACTCTACCACATCAGGTTCTCTCAGGCCAGTGTAGGTTAACGAGAATAGAAAGGAAAAAATGGACAAGGTAAAACTCAAGAAATACATGTCTAAAACAGTATACATCATATCAATTTTGTCGGAATACAAACACTCCACCATATAGCATTAGGAATGGAAAATAGGCAAGGTGGCCAAACAGGCTAAGTAAAGAAACAATTATTGGAAACACATCCAAAGAATAGAAACCAACCCTATTAATATACAATTTTCCTCTATTTACACATACCAACATAGCAGGCAATTAACAACGGTAAAATGGTAAACACACAATACCCCGTTCAAGGGTATTGGGCATAATTGCACATAATACTCAAAGAAATTCAACAGAAAGGCACAAACAACCTACCTCAGCATTGTGAGATCGATATACTCTGGCGTCAGCCCTTTGATTGACCTAGAACATGGTAGATCTACAAAAACGTCTAAAATGTTCAACCCATGATATCTAATGAGAGAGGAGAAATCAACAGATGGTTCTCTAGGAGAAGAGGGAACTCACCGATGCGATTCTAATGATACTAACGGTATTCGATTTAGAGGACAAATGCTTGCTTGGGTGTTCATCGAAGATCCACAGCCGTACGATGCTCTCAGTTGAATGAGACCTAGAAAAAGATAATTCTAGTGAATATATGTGACCCCAGTGTGTTTAATGAAAAAAAGGAAAGTACATGGCATGTACTTTTGAAGTACATGACGTTTACTCACTGTTTCCATACTCTGCTTTAGGTGGCATATAGGTCACCCCCCCATGTTCATGTGCATAGCTGCTACATGGCCAACACCCAACTACCTACATTAAATGACTACAGGGCGTGTACTCATAAAGTAAATGACATGTACTTAGAAAATCTCCCGGAAATCCTCTTTTCCTCAAAAACGACTAGAAAAGGAAAACATACCTGAAATGAAGGCCCAGGTTCTTTCAAACTTCCTCCTTAAAGAAATCCATCCTTGAATTTCCCTAGTGCGGCGTAGAAGAAGAACCCTAGAATAGTTTTGGACACTATGCTCATACATCGGCCTCCATCTCCCAAATCTTTTCCTTTACCCACCCATGCTCCCATAGCACTTTTACCAGAGGAACAAGATGGCCACTGAGAACCTTTGTACTGCGATAAACAATCTACATAGAATTCTCCTTAAACGACGCATTCGCTTCATGCTCAACCTCATCGTGTTGAAAGACATGAGGCGGGCCTGAAAAGCTACGTCAGAGCTGAGGAAAGTGAAAACAATTCAGAAAATCCCAGTACCTCTGGGGTAACTACAACCGATAGGAAGCCGGGCGAAATATCTCCACAACCTCAAACGATCTGATGTACCTTGGTGAAATCTTACCTTGTCTCCTTATTATTTTGTGTCCCAACATTGGTGGGACACACAGTAAAACCTGATCCCCGAACCCGAACTCCAGAGGTCGTCTCTACTGATCAGCATAAGACTTTTGTCGAGAATGCGCATCATCTATCCTCTTTTGAATCAACTCTATCTGCTCGGTGGTCCCCCGAACAAGACGAGGTCCCAGAAAAGCTGCCACTCCTACGTCTAGAAACCATAAGGGTGATCGGAATGGCATTCCCTACATAGACTCATAAGGTGCCATTTGAATAGTTTCTTGAAAACTATTATTTTAGGAAAACTCCACAAGAGGTATATGCTTCTCCCAAGAACCACCAAAATCCAAGATGCATTCTTAGAGCATTTCTCCAAGTACCTGAATTGGATGCTTAGACTAACCATCTGTTTGGGGGGTTAAGATGTACTCAAAAGTACCTATATACCAAAAGCCTTCTAAATCCCCTGCCAGACCCAAGGAGTGAAACGAGCATCCCTATCTGAAAAAATAGAGTATGGAACTCCATGCAGAAGTACAATCTCATGGATGTAAAACCATCCCAGCTCATGAACATTGAAGGTCTCCCTGATCGGCATAAAGTGGGCATCATTCGTGAGTCAGTCAATGAAAACCCAAACTCCATCATTCCCTCGAGGTGACCTCAGCAACCCTGTTACAAAATCCATTACGATGTCATTCCACTTCCACTCAGGAATGGGTAGCTACTATAAAAGTATAACTGGCCGCTGATGCTCAGCCGTCACATGTTGATAGGTGGAACACCTTATGATGAAAAAATAAGCATCCCTCTTTATTACTGGCCCCAAATTCTAATAGTGAATATCACAATAAATCTTGTTGACACCAGGATAAACATACCAAATTGAGGAATGAAAATACCACATCAGATCCTCACATATATATGCTAAAACCCACACTCTCCCCTGAAAATGCATGATCTCATCCCTCCCTACTGTCCATCCAGGAATAGGTTCCTCTCCTGACACACTCTCCCATAGAACTAGGCCTTTTGAAACTGATATTTGTGTCATTCTCACTCGATCAAGAAGAGTAGAGGTAACAACTTCAGACGAAAGAAACATCTGCCCCTATATTTCGGGCACCTCCAAATGCATCTCAGAGAACAAGGCCATACGATGCCACTAACTGTTGGCCTCTTGAACTGCCTGTATCTACGTCCTTCTGCTCAATGAATCAGCCACTATGTTTCCTTTCCTAGGAGTACATGCAAGTTCAAATTCAAAGGACTGAAGGTACTCAACCAACCTTCGTTGTCTCAAATTCAGATCAGGCTGAGTGAAAATGTACTCGAGACTCTTGTGGTCAGTGAAAACCACAAAATTCTATCCCAGAAGATAGTGTCTCCAACAATGTAAGGCATAAACAAAAACTGATAACTTGAGATCTTGTGTTTCATAATTCCTCTCACGTGGCCACAACTGCTGAGACTCGTACACAACGACTCCATCTCCTTGAATATGCATAGATCCCAGCCAGATACCTGATGCATCACAAAAAATAGTATAGCTCTTGCAAGAATATGGAAAGTCTAGTATCAGTGCTGAAGTAAACCTCCCTTTCAGCTTCTGAAAGGGTGACTCACATGAATTTGACCAAAGGAACTTTTCAACATTCTTATTCAAACATGTCAGCAGTGTCGCTAAGTATGAAATGTCATGTATGAAACATCTGTAGTATCCAGCCAGCCCTAGAAAACTCAACACCTACAAGACGTTCTTTGGCTGCTCCAAGGAAACTACTTCTCTCACTTTCTCTGGGTCTACTGATACTCTTGTCTCTAAGATAACATGACCCAAGAAGTGAGTCTGGTCCATCCAGAAGTGGCATTTTTATATCTTAGCATATAACAGATGCTCTCTCAATGGACTCAAAATGATCTCAAGATGGGTAGCATGGTCATGTTGAGTGTGAGAGTACACCAAGATATCATCCTCAAAAACCACCATGAAGGATTCCAAGTATGGATGAAATACTCGGTTCATCAGTTCCATGAAGTCTGTAGGTGCATTTGTGAGACCAAAATGTAGAACCATTTACTCGTATAGACCATACCTACTCTGGAAGGCTGTATATGGTATATCTGATGGTATAATGCACAAGTGATGGTAACCGGACCTCAAGTCAATCTTTGAGAACACCTGGGCTCCTCGAAGATGATCAATGATACCATCAATCCTAGGGAAGGGATATCGGTTCTTGAACGTCAATTGGTTCAACTTCCAATAGTCCACACAAAGCCTGAGGGTATCGTCTGCCTTCTTCACAAACAGTACAGGCGAAACCAAAGGAGAAGTACCGGGTCGGATGAAACCCTTTCCCTGCAACTCCCCCAACTTCGTCTTGAGATCCTGCAACTCAGGTGTAGTCATACTATAAGGAGGGATAGACACAGGTGCCACTCCTGGCACAAGCTCAATAAAAAGGTCTACCTCACACTCCAGAGGAAAACCTGAAAGGTCCTCTAGAAAGACATATTTGAAACAATACACCACTAGAGGAAATTCTAACTGTAAAGTCTCCTAGTAATCCAGATATAGACTAGAAATATGGAATTTAACTCCTCTTAACCCATGATTCTTGGGTCCCTCTCTACTTGCCTGAACATCCCATTCTCCCTTATGAAGAAAAGATTCACCTTCTAGTGACGTAAAACTCACCCAACGGCGATAACAGTCGACGAATTCCTGGAATGGAACCAACCTGTCCATCCAGAGAATGACATCATAGCATGTCATATCTAGAACATATAGGTCTCATAAGAAATGACACCCACCAACCTATATAGGGAACTCCATGCACTGACATACACTTGTTGTTCTAGTCCCCAAAGGAGTGTCTAGAGTCAAGATATCGGTAGTGGAAAAGATGCAGAGACCCATGATCTTTTCAACTGTAACAAATATAAAGATATGGGAAGCCCCTGTATCAAAAAGATCAGAATCTAAAACTGAGGCTACTAAGATCGTACCTTGAACTATAGAGGTTTTGAGATCCTGCTATTACTAGGTCTGCTCCACTGCAAAAGTATGACCTGTACCACGGCCCTGTGACCCTGGCTGACCACTATGAGCTGATCCACCCTGATGTCACTGAAATCCTAGTGACTGACCACCATGGCCACGACTTCCACCTCAGCTTCAATGGCCAGAAGAACTCCAGGTCCTTGACTGATGAGAATCTGATGGCACTTCCCTTAAATTCAGAGTCATAGAAGAACCCCCGTCACTAGCTACTAGTGAGAATATCAGACAGAAGCGCTGAAGGTGACCCATCTTGCGGCAATATTGGCACTCCAGTAGGTCTCCTGGGAAATGTGGCCTCGTATGCCATCTCTTCCCGCACTGGTAGCACACCACCTGGCTACCAGAAGATGCATCCCGCCTACTCTAATCACCATGTGAAGTCTACTAGCAGCGCTTCCTACTATTAGTAGGAGGAATACTAAATATCGATGTTGAACCGCCCTGGCTAATACCTCTAGAATCCCTCAAAATATGTTCCTTAATCAGCACCTAGTTGATGATAGAGGATATTAATGTCAACTTGAAGATGTTCACCTGAAACGCTGCAGCTCTGTGAAGCGAGAGGAATACTCCATAACCGTAAGAGTACCCTGATTCAGACTCATGAACTCTCAGGATCAATCGTCCCTCAATGTATCTAGATAGAAGTAATCGTAGAAGATGCACCAAAACTCATCCAAAGACATGTTCTGCTGGAATCTCACCTGTGAAATCACATTCCACCACCTCTTGGTGGAGTATTGAAGCATGTAGGTAGCGAGCTTCACCCTCTTCTATGGAGGTATATACAGATTGTTGAAAATTGTCAGTGTGGCTTCTAGCCATGAATCTACATCCTGGGGTCCTCCATCCCCTGAGGATGTGGGAGGATACTACTGCTGGAAGACCCATGTCAATTCTTCCATCTATGGGCCAGGAGACGATGCTCACTGAAAGGTCTGCATCATCTTGAAAATTCCCTCTCTTAATTGTGAATCATCACCTATGTCGGGTATAACAACTAGTTCCAAATATAGCATGATAGAAGGATTTGTCGGTAGTCCCTTATCAGCCATGTCTGGTGTCTGATTACTTCTCTTAAACTGGCGTACAACCAGAGGACATCTTGGTGGCATGACTCTGCAAGGTCAACCGCACACCTTAGAACAAGATTTTCATGGACTGAAAACTAGAGTTGTTAGAAGGGAACATGAGAAATAAAGCACTCAAATTTTACAAAACATGAATAAATAGAATTTATAATTCCTACACGGTGTGTTCCCTTAATTCACTTACATGGCATGTACTCTTGGATAAATAGGTCGTGTAACACCCCAAATACACGGTGTGTTTTCATAACACTTGGTGTATACTGGAATCTTTATTCCATGCCTGAGTCCTTCTACATGGTTAAGCCACGCGGCTCTCCTAAGACAAGACTACATGGAATGTTCACGGTATACACAGTGTGCACTAGACAAGCTTCACCAAGACCATGTTGTTAGTGACATGGCCTAACACATGACTCACACTACACGGTATGTTCAAATCAGACACAACGTGTACATGAAAGGTGTTACGACCCATCCTTAGGGCCCATGCTGTGACTACCCCCATCCCGCCTTCCATAGGCTAGGGGATGGAGAATAGTACCAAAGGCGTAAATCCCAAGAAAAAGGGAAGGCATTGACTTTATGAACACAAACAAAAAAACAACCAGAGTACAAGTGGAAGCAAAACACTAGGTAAAACTAAATACAAAAGTAGTGTTTAAATTAAAGGGGGCCAGAAATACCAGCCCATCTGTAAAGTACGAGGTAAAAGACAAAATAGTTGGAAGGTGTCGAGTTTCTCCTGGATTGTCATACGGAGTTCCTACCTAAATGGTAGTTACATATGGCCACCTCAGCTCTCCATGTCCGTTTGTCACCTCAAGATACCGTCTCGTCATGAAGTCCACCTTCAGGTACCGTCTTGTCGTCATGTACACCTCCGGGTACCATCCAGATCTATAAGCCTCAACCACAATCTGTGTTGTCCATCGTTTGCATCCAACACAACAAGGTGTGGGCATAGCCCGTGCATGGGTGAGTATAACGATACTCATTAGGGACCTTGAGACCCTCAATGAATCCCTAAATCCAAAAAGGATAAACCACAAAGGAAGATCTCAATAGATAACCTTTACTTAGATATATGACCATACATATAACTAAGTCATCATGTAACCCATCTTAATCACGAGGAAAACAAAAAGGTCATTGACTCAGCTCAAACCAGGAGTTTTATCCACGATGATGAAAACACGACTACTGGAGAACTCCTCCTCTGTCGAGCGTAGTAGTTTTGTTACGACTCCGAGGTGCTACTCACTAACCTTATATGGCTGAGGTACTCCTCCAGTCGAGTACCGTGGGTCTTCCACCTCACAAAGTAGTGCTCCTCCGCCATGGGTATGCCACCTCACACAGTTGTGCTACCCCTCATAGCCTTCAGAGGTACTCCTACTATCGAGTACGGCATGTCTTCCACCTCACAAAGCAGTGCTCCTCTTCCATGGGTCTTCCATCTCACAACGTAGTGCTCCCCAATAGGCTATACAAGTCACTCCGAATCAAATCGGACAAGAAGTCATCAGGTCTTATCCAGCTACAAGGTCACCGTACTTCGTATGCTCACCTCTAGGAGGACCTACTCCACAAGCTACTGGTCGATACTCCAAGTATCACAAAGTCCCACGAAGAAGTATCACAAAGGAGCGCCTCATCATAGGTGTTTTAACGCAACAGACGCCGCGTCAATTGGACGCCCGATCCATGAGTTATTAACCTCTTTATTTTGGGGGCCCGGATGGTATCATATACAAACCAACCCGAACATATATCAACTATACCCCGAACTCCAATGGGGTATACTCAAAGGGACGACTATGCTCCAAGAGTATTGGTGCTGCTGACGGCTCGTCAAACGGACGTCCGGTGTAAAAGATATGGCCCAAGAAGGTAATGAGCCAGTAATGAGCCCGGGTCTGGTCCGACCTGGTCAGACCAACTCGGCCTTACCCAAACTGGGCCGACCTGGTCTAGGTCGACCCGGTCAGACTCACTGGGTCTGACCCGGCCCATTGGGTGAGTCAGCCCACTATGTTTTGACCCGATCCAGTGGGCCTGGACCAGTGGACCGCGAGGGCGGTTCGTCTCGATAGTCTCCATGTAGGTGGCTCAGTAACTCAGCCCGGGAGACTGGGCTGGTTCGACGAGCGACCTCGTGGGGGCATCGTGGGCTGGTTCTGCAGGCCAGTGACTGGGAGGCCAGCGGGTAGACCGTGCAGGGCACGGGCGGGCCGGCTGGGTTCCGGGCTGGCCGCGGGGGCACCAGGCAGGGCACACATGCGCCAGGTAGGGGGCCGAACACCGGGCAGCGCCAGGCGGCGTGCCGGGTAGCGCGGCAGGGCGCCGCGGGGGCGCCAGGGTGAACCGGGCATGCCACCAGTATGGGTGCTGGGCAGGACGCCGACAAGGGCGCGAGGTGCCGGGATGGAAGTGCAGCACATCGGGGGGCGCCGGGGCTGCTCCGGCAGGGCGCCGGGTGCACCGTCAGGGCGCCGGGGGTGCGCCGGTAGGGCGCCGCGGGTGCGCCGGCAGTGCGCCAGCAGGGGCGCAGGGTGTCGGGTCTGCGCCAGGGGGACGTGAGGGAGGCACAGTTCACGACGTTCGCAGGTACCACTGCCTTTGTTCGCCGCCATCATCTTCGTCACCTCATTGCCATGCTGTCGTGGAGTCATTATAAAAAAGAACAACGAAGGGGTCAGGCCATGTTGGTTTTCCCCGCACCCTCCGCATTTAGGGTGCTAGCAATATTTGCTCGTTTGTATGAACCACAAAAACCACCATTATTCGTTTTGAGAGAAAGGAAGAACATTGGAAAGGTTAATACATTAAATAAAAATGAAACCCCTACCTCTTTCTCATCACTCGTTGGTGGAGTCGTGGAAGGAAGACGATGAAGACCGTCATTCGTCGCGTCTGCCACACGTCCCCAATTACGAGCTGCGTTGGTTCATTGACGATGTTGTGGATGATAGGTTTCTGGGGAAGGAAGGTCAAAGAAGAATCGCGTGGATGATTGTCGTTGGTGTTCATCTCGTTCTTTGTTGGAGAGGATAAGATTTCTCCAAGCATTGGGCATCGTAATACTTTACCAGTGCTTCGTCGCTTGGTGAAGCCATCCCAAAACCTTCTCCCAAGCTCCCGGAATATAGGAGAGGGGGAGAGGTATTTAACCATCATGGAATTTATGACGGTTCATTTATTTGGAACCTTCCTAAATTCCAACAATGCGGTTACATAATTTAAAAAAGGGGGTCGGGCAAATTAAACTGCATTGGAACAATTTAAGAGGTGAATTGGCACAACTTAAGAGTGGAGGATGCCAAGAAGTTTCCCCCAAATAGCATGCATCATAACCTATGACAGGAAATAATTTTATGTTGACACATAAAATTAATTGACAACAATTAATTTCACGTCGACACATAAAATTAACTCACAGTAATTAATTTTACGTCGACCCATAAAATTAACTAACAATAATTAATTTCACGTATACTCAAAAAATAAATTGAGAGCAATTAATTTTACGTCGACACATAAAATTAACTGACATCAATTAATTTTATGTCGACCCATCAAATTAATTGTGTGCAATTAATTTTACGTCGACAGGTAAAATTAATTTATTGGGGGGGGGGGGGGTTGAGAGGTTTCTTCTCCCTCCCCATTAAATGGGATGTTAGGGTGTGTCGGTCCCACCTCCATCTCCCATGTGGAGGTTTTAAATAACTCACTCAACACATGGAAATTAAAAAAAATGATGTGTTGTATTTTATTTTGTTATTTTTTTTTAAAAAAGCTAAAAACTAACTTTTATTCGTGCTCATCTACCATTGAGGTGAAACTCTTCTTAATAAAAAAAACGGTGCTGCAAGTTCACCGGTGCCCTCAGAATTCGATTCCAAGAACCGGTTCAAAGGTTTTAAAGCACCGCTCATACGTTTACTGAATGTACCTGAAAAACAGTTCGAAAAATTATTATCAGTCACCCTCAACCCACTACAGTCATGGTTAGGCTATGCCTAGGAGAAAAACACCCAAATGAACTCAATAGTACTCTCGTATTTTCAATTCTAGTTACTTTTTAGAAGTTATGAATTTTTATAATACAACAATTTTCACTTGACTATTTTATTTACGGCCAAAAACTAACTCTCTTAGGTAGCCCGTGCCAGCCAAAGTTAGTATCTGATTAAAGAAAACATACCCTCACGATTTCAGCATGGTCCCATATTTTTAATCCGAGTTACCATTTGGGAGTTATAAGCATTTGAAAAATAAAATAACTTTATTTAATTATTTTATTTATAGTCATGCCATTTTCAGGTTTTCTCATAGGAGGCCTGCGCCGACTAAAATTAAGTCATGCCTAGGGTAAACCCACTATACTAAGAACAAAAGTGCCCTCATATTTCTGATCCGAGCAACCATTTAAGAGTTATTCCACTTTTTATGTAAAACTACTTACACACGTTAATTTAAGCTTAACAAAACTTCAGAAAACTATTCCGGGCACACTGGGCCTCGGAATCAGGTGCTGTCAAAAACTGCGTACTCGTAAAATTCTAAAGAATTTAGGGAAAAACATTTCCATGAAATTTATGGGTCTTTACTTTACTCCCACCTCAGGGATTTACGAACCCGTAAAGCTAAAACACAATCTAGGGAAACTAAAGGATGTACCGAGCACGCATCTGAGCCTCCCGCTCTCAAGTGCTGTCTCGGAGGTTCTCATGCAACCAATGAACGTGCACTAGAGGAATCGACCATCCATGATGACCCTGCTCCTATCGATCCTCGTTATCCCTCGGAACCTCTATGAAGGTCGCCCTGTCATCGATGTCCAGCTCCCCATGATCGATGATGTGGGTCAGGTCGTGCACGTACCTCCTCTGCTGAGATACGTGGAAGACGTCATGAACCTAGTGCAAATGAGGTGGAAGGGATAGATGAAATGTGGAGATAACTTGCCGCCCCAGAAAAATCTCCGTAGTCCACGTCGAGGTGAGACCGGTAAAAAACGTGGTCGCCATCCTCAAACTCCAGTGGTCTCTGTCTCCTACCAGCATAGGACTTCTGTCTACTTTGTGCAGTCTTCATCCGCTCATGGATGATCTGCACCTTCTCCATCATATCCTTCACCATCCCTTGTCTTAAAAGAGCCTCTTAGAATTCCCCTTTTCTGAAAAAGTGAAATATTGTCTCATCCACTAGATGAACCACGTTTTTTCATGATACAGTCAATCCGGACATGAACAGTACATTTCATGTCTTGGATGACGTCGTAATGCCTTGACGCTACTACCAAGAGATCCAACCATCACTCTCACCTCCAATGGTTGAGTCCCACTGTCGGCATCAGTGTGTGGTTACTGGGTCTCCTCTAATTTGAATCACGAAAGTGAGGGTCAAGTCAACAGTTTTAACCAGAACCTCTTAGTATCAACCACACAAAAGGGAAGGAAAGCAAACGTCACAAGGACTGGTGTCTTTTATTACTACAACTCAAGTACAAGGACACACAAAAACCACAAACAAAAACATCATGGAAACTAGAAGCACCACGAACAAAGGCCTCCATGTCTGGAAATAGTCCAGCTCCTGTCCACATGCTTCCGGAGCTCCATAGTCATATACTTCAGGTGTATGAAGTTGTGGTCTTCCATGTACACCTGTTCCCTGTGGTCAGGGTGGACCTCCTGGTGGTGGTGGTGGAAACACCTCGATGCATCGTCCACCTCCAGCTGCATGGCCAGCTCCGCTGTCTCAGTCTCCCGATCCTTGCGGTCCGCCTCGATCGAACCTCTACCTCTGCCTGGGAGGCCCTTCATCTATCTACTGATCATCCGAGCGGTGGGTCGGACAGTCACGAGCCATGTGACCCTATCCGCTGCATGTGTAACACAACATGTAAGGTCAGGCTCTGTCACTCCCCTTGGTGCCTCGCACTGCCAACCCTGAGTCGTTCGACCGACCACCTGTAGGTCTAGCCATCTTTGACCTTTGTGTCATCTATCTACTGCCACCTGCAGAAGACTCCGCTGCATACCGGCTAGTAGTGGATCCTGCTGCTGGTGACTGCTCAGCAAGGAAACTCTCCACTAAGAGGGATCACTCCAACACCCCCGTCTGCGTCGGGATGCTGTGAGAAACAACAGAAGCTCTAATATCTCTCTCGAGCCCATGCTCGAAGGCCCGGGCCCTGAATAACGAGTCTCATACCATATTAGTGGAGTAGATCAAGAGGTCGGTGAACCTCGCTGAATACTGTGCCACTATCTTGCTACCCTGCTGAAGATGCAGTAGCTCCTGTATACGCACCACTCGAAGGGTGGCTGGTACAAAATCTGCATAGAACAGGCTCTCAAAGTCTACCGATAGAAGTGTCGCCTCGTCATGCATCTGGAGCATCATGCTCCACAATATCCCAGCTACTGCCTGAAGGAGGCTGGCATCAAGGATCACCAGAAAGTATGCTGATGTCCTTACTATCCTAAACACTCTCACCACATCCTCCAGCCAATCCTCAGCCACATGTGGTTCCACCTCTCCCCAGAACCAGGGTGGCCTCTGGCACTGGAATTCATGTAGCACACTCAAGGGGCGTGCATCGCCTACTACTGGGGCTAGTGGCATCGGTGGCCCAACGGGTGGTAGTACTGCGGGTGCCTCCGCTGGTGCCTCAACTGGACGAGGGCCATGTACTGAGGCCTCATCTCTTAGCGGGCTGTCAGTACGTGAAACTCTCCGGGCTCTAACTAGTCATCATCGGGGAGGCATCCAGAAAGAAATAGATGCAACATGGTAAAAAGACTATACCTGGTAAGATGACGTGATTTGAGCTGATATAATGGAAATTTTTTGAAACACACACATAATCAGTGTTTTCGTGCATTGAGTTGGAAATTAGAAGTCAGGGTCTTGGTGTATGGATACGCCGGTCGCCACAACAACACTGGACTCCCCAAACTAAAAACCAAACTTGGTACCCTTAACACTATTGCTTCACAGAATGAAAATATCAGAGTCATAAGTTCTGCAGTAGAACCGACGACCTCTGATACCAATTTTTCACGAACCGTCCTCGGGGCCCATGTCGTGACTACCCCAAGCCTGCCTTCCATTGGCCAGGGGCTGGCGACTAGCACCAAAGGAATAAATCCTGGTAAAATGGGAAGGCGTTGCCTTTACGAACACAAAAAAAAACCAGAGTACAAGTAGGAGAAAAACACAAGGTAAAACCGAATAAAAAAGTAGTGATGAAAGTAAAGGGGGCCGAAAATACAAGCCCATCTATAAAGTACAAGGAAAAAGACAAAATAGCTAGAAGGTGTTGAGCTGCTCCTAGATCATCTTTCAAAGTTCCTACCTGAAGGGTAGATACAGATGGACACCTCAGTTCTCCACATCCATTTGTCACCTCTGGGTCCCGTCTCATCATGAAGTCCACCTCCGGGTACCGTATCTTCGTAAATTCCACCTCCAGGTACCGTATAGCTTTACAAGCCTAAACCACGATCAGTTTTTTCCATCGTCTGCATCCAACACAACAAGGTACAGGAATAGCCCATGTAGGGGTTAGTATAACGATACCCAATAGGGACCCCGAGACCCTCAAGGTCTCACTAAATCCAACAAAGATAAACCACAATGGAAGATCTCAACATATAACCTTTGCATAGATATATTCCCATATATATACCTAAGTCATCATGTAACCCATCTCAATCATGAGGAAAACACAAATGTCATTGACTCAGCTCAAACCAGGATTTTTATCCACGATGACGAAAACATGGCGGCTGGAGAACTCCTCCTCTGTCGAGCACAGTAGTCCTGTCACAACTGTGAGGCTCTAATCAATAACCTTAGATGGCTGAGGCACTCCTCCTGTCGAGTATCGTGGGTCTTCCACATCACAAAGTAGTGCTCCTCTGCCATGGTTCTTCCACCTCACACAGTACTGCACCCCCTCATAGCCTATAGAGGTACTCCTCCTGTCAATTACCACGGGTCTACCACCTCACAAAGTAGTGCTCCTCCGCCATGGGTCTGCCACCTCACAAAGTAGTGCTCCACACTAGGATATACATATCACTCCGAATCAAATCGGACAAGCAGTCATCAGATCTCATCAAGCTACAAGGTCACCGTACTCTATATGCTCGCCTTAGAGAGGATCTGCTCCACGAGCCTTTGGTCGACACACCAAGTGTCACGAAGTCCCACGAAGAAGTATCAAAAAGGAGCGCCTTGTGATAGGGGTCTTAACGCAACAGACAATGCATCAATTGGACTCCCGGTCAGTGAGTTATTAGCCTTTTTGTTCTGGGGGCCCGGTAGGTTTCGTATACGAACCATCCCGGCCATATATCAACTATACCCTGAACTCCCATGGGGTATACCCAAACGGACGGCTATGCTCCAAGAGTACCAGCGCCGTTGACTGTTCATCAAATGGACGTCCGGTGCCAAAGATATGGCCCAAGAAGGTAATGGGCCGGTAATGCGCCCGGGTCCAGTCCGACCCGGTCAGACCAACTCGTCCTCACCCAAACTGGGCAGACCTAGTCTGGGTCGACCCGGTCAGACTCGCTGGGTCTGACCCAGCCCATTGGGCGAGTCAGCCCGCTATGTTTTGACCCGGTTCGCTGGGCTCGGCCCAGCGGATCGTGAGGGCAGTTCAGCCCGACAGTCTCCATGTAGGCGACTCGGTAACTCGGCCCGGGAGACTAGGCCGGTTTGACGAGCAACCCCAAGGGGGCGTCATGGGCCGGTTCAGTATGCCGGTGATCGGGAGGCCAGCGGGCAGACCGCGAGGGGCGCGGGCGGGCCGGCTGGGCTCCGGGCAGGCCGCGGGTGCACCGGGCAGGGGGCGGGTGCCCCAGGCAGGGTGTCGAACGTCGGGCAGTGTGCGAGGGCACGCCAGGTAGAGCGGGAGGGCGCCGTGGGGGTGCCAGGGTGTGCCGACCAGGACGCCGGTAGAGGCATTGGGCAAGACGCTGTCAAGGGTGTGATGCGTCGGGCTGGTAGTGCAGCACGCCGGGGGGCGTCAGGCTACGCCGGCGGGGCGCCGGCTGTGCCGTCAGGGCGTCGGGGGTGCGCCAACAGGGCACCGGGGGTGCGCCTGCAGGGCACCGCGGGTGCGGCGGGAGGGCACCGTGGGTGCTGTGGGAGGGCGCCGTGGGTGCGTCGGCAGCGCGTCGGAAGGGGCGAGGGGCGCCAGGTGCGCGCCAGGGGGACGCGGGGGCGGCTCAGTTCATAGAGGTCAAGGGTAGTGCAACCTTTGTTCACCGCCTTCGTCGTCGTCGCCACATTTTCATGCCATCATGGAGTCATTACAGAAAGAAAAATGAAGGGGTCGGGCCATGTTGGTTTGGCCCGTTGCCTCCGTGTTTCGGGTGGTAGCAATAGGTTCTCGCATGTATGAAGCACAACAACCACCGTTCTTCGTTTTTAGAGAAAGTAAGAACATGGTAAAGGTTCATATTTTAAATAAAAATAAAACCCCTACCTCTTGCTTGTCACTCATTGGTGGAGTCATGGAAGGAAGACGATGAATACCATCATTCGTCGCGTCAACCACACGTCCCCAATTCCGAGCTGCGTCAGTTCATTGACTATGTGGCAGAGGATAGGTTCTGGGGAAGGAATGTTGAAGAAGAATCGCGTGGAAGATCGTCCTTGGTGTTTTTCGCGTTCATTGTTGGAGAGGATAAGATTTCCCCAAGTGTTGGGCATCACAATATTTTACCAGCGCTTTGTTTCTTGGTGAAGCCGTCCCAAAACCTTATCCCAAGCTCCCTATATATAGGAGATGGGGAGAGGTATGTAACCATCATGTAATTTATGATGGTTCATTTATTTAGAACCTTCATAAATTCTAACAATGTGGTTACTTAATTATGAAAAGGGGGTCGGGTGAATTAAATTGCGTTAGCACAATTTAAGAGGTGCATTGGCACAACTTAAGAGAGGAGGATTCCAAGATGTTTCCCCCACAGAGACTGCGTCAAAACATATCACACGAATTAATTTTATGTGGACACATAAAATTAATTGATAGCAATTAATTTCACGTCCACATATAAAATTAACTCACAATAATTAATTTTAAGTTGCCCCGTCAAATTAACTGACAATAATTAATTTTTCATCAGCTCATAAAATTAATTGAGAGCAATTAATTTTACGTCTACACATAAAATTAACTGACAACAATTAATTTTATGTCGACCCATAAAATTAATTTAGTGGAATTAATTTTACGTCGAAACATAGAATTAATTGATTTGGGGTGGGGGTTGAGAGGTTTCCACTCCCTCCCCATTAAATGAGAGGTTATGGTATGTCGGTCCCACCTCCAACTCCCAAGGGAAGGTTTTAAATAACTCAATCAATACATGAAAACTAAAAAATAAATAAAATGAAGTGTTGTACTTTATTTTATTATTATTTTTTAAAAAAACATAAAAACTAACATTTATTCCCGCTCATCTTCCATTGAATTGAAAGTTTTCTTAAGCAAAAATCGGCGCTGCAACTTCAACAGTTCCCTTGGAATTCGATTCCGAGCACCGGCTCAAATGTAATAAAACACCGCTCGTACGTTTACTGAACGTACCCGAAAAAAGGTTCAGAAAATTATTTTCAATCACCCTTGACCCACTGCGGTTAAGGTTATGCTCTTCCTAGGAGAAACATACCCCAAGAAACAAAACATTACTCTCAGATTTTCAATTAAAGTTACTTTTTAGAAGTTATGAATTTATACAATAAAATAATTGTCACTTAATTATTTTATTTACAGCCAAAAACTAACTTTTCAGGTAGCCCACGTCGGCCAAAGTTAGTATCTTCTTAATGAAATCATACCCTCACAAGTTCAGTGGTGGTATCAGAATTTTAATTTGAGTTACCATTTGTGAGTTATAAGCATTTGAAAAATAAAATAACGGTATTTAATTATTTTATTTATGGTTATGCAATTTTTGGGTTTTCTCAGAGGAGGCATGCACCGACTAAACTTAAGTCATGCCTAGGGTAAACCCACCATCCTAAGTACAACAGTGCCCTCAGATTTCTGATCTGTGTAACTGTTTAAGAGTTATTCCACTTTTTTAGGAAAACTGCTTAAGTGCATTAATTTAAGCATAACAAAACTTCAGAAAATTATTCCGGGCACACCGGGCCTCAGAATCAAGTGCCGCTAGAAACTGCGTACTCGTAAAATTCCAAAGAATTTTTTTAAAAAAATTCCATTGAAATTTATGGGTCTTTACAACAGGATAACACCGACCCATTTTGTGAGCGACATGGTTGGGTACCTGGGTCAACTACACGGCGTGTTCAATCCAACAAAGGATTTATAGATTAAGGATTATCCATCCATGTTGTTAGTTACACGAGCTGACACAGGGTCAAAACTGCATGGAATGTTCAACTGGTACATGATGTGTTCCCACCAGACATTCCCCATCCTGTGTCTCTACCCACATAGCATATGACACAGTTAGAGACTACACAACGTGTACAGAAAGTACATGGCGTGTACTTAAGAAAAAAAGTTTCTTCCCGAACAAAAGAACACATGGCATGTACTTAACATTACACGACGTGTATTATGAGTTTTTCCAGATAATAAGCCTCATAAAATACTCCAGAACCCATAAAAACACTAAAACGAACATTTAAATCTCCAAATTCCGATCCGTGAGGGCCCATAACCCCCAAAAATCAATTATCAGACACTTATACATGTTGTAACAAGGCATACAAGGCAATGATCTAGGAAATTCTAGTCCATGAGGGCCCATAACACCTCAAGAACCAAATTTTGATATTCATTCCAACAAAACCTTACACACAAAATACCTTATCAGACAACATGTATTTTTATCAAGGCATCTATCTCAACAACATGTATATTCTACACAACATCTATCACAACAACATGCAATCACTAATGCATCCGAGATGGCATGGAAAGAATGCATGACATGTGATTTATATCAAGTGCCTATATGATGCATGAGATGTCATACCTTCATCTCATTGGGTTGTGACATAAATATGACCTCAATAACATTAATGGTAATAACAAAAAACATGTGAATCATCCAATAGTGAAAATTAAATAAACAGTAATGTTGCAAAACCAGAAAATTTGCATTAAACGATGTAGATTGGCTTTTCCCTGTACACGAGTTAGCTACTCCCAAGAACATCTTATTACCAAGTACCTATTACTTTATATCCTTGGATAAAGGCCCCAAACAGTATGTCAAGAGAAAATAATTCATCTGATACCACTTTGTAATGTCCTGGTCCCGGAAGCCACCCAGAGGTGCCCTGTACCCGGTTGGACACATGGCCTCAAGTGCATTTCCCCAAATGCCAGAGGCTACTAACTATCAGTGAGGACCTTGGAAGTGATAGTGGGGAAACTATACCTTCAATTGTAGAGTAACACAATGGAAGGGAAAAAAATACACAATATAAGAAGCAATTAATATACCAACCATAGTAATAGCTGAAGACTGAAATAACAAACAACTGAAGAACATATATAAATGATGCATGGTAACATGTGTCTAGGGAAGTATCCAAACAAATCACAATACTGGAATACAAGAAGCACTAATGAAAAGTAAAAAAGAAATAGATGAACAACTCCTCAGCATCGCAAGCCTAATCTAGGTCCCATGCTCTCCAGCTCCATAGCAAGTCAAGTACTTAAAGTACAAGGGCGCTTAACCTTGATTATACCAGCTGCAATATAATCTGTTTGGTCCCAAAATCATGGCTCAAATAGGTTGTGACACTAAATCCCAGTAGGCAACCACCCAATTATCTTTTCCTAATAGTGATTGAATACATGGCAGGTAAAAGCATAGAAGCAGTAAACAAGAAACACTCAGTAGAAAATAATTCCACATATCAAAATCAACTAATCATGCACATTAACCCTCTAAGAAGTGCACACAACCTATCCCCTCTAGTTCAGTTATAAGAATATATATGTTCTCTATGAGGAAGCACTCATAGTCAATTCCCCTTTTAGTCAAAAGTAATTCAAGACTCTTTGAGGAAGCTCACACGGTCAATTCCCCTTATAGTCTAAGATAAGTCAAGGACTCTATGAGGAAGCTCACATGGTAAATTCACCTTATATCCCCAAGGTCAAGGACTCTATGAGGAAGCTCACTCGGTCAATTCCCCTTATAATCTAATGTAAACAAAGACTCTTTGAGGAAGTTCACTCGGTTAATTCCCCATATAGTCTACTACACCAGGTTCTCTCGGCCCTGTGTAGGTCAACGAGCATAGAAATGAAATAATGGCCTAGGTAAACCACAAGAACTACTTGGTGAAAATAGTCTACATCATATCAAGAATGTCAGAATACAAACACTCCACCCTACAAAACTAGGCACGGAAAACATGAAAGGTGTCCAAACAGGCTAAGCATACCAACAATCATGGGAAACACATCCAAATCATAGAAATCAATCCTATTCATATCCAATTAGCCTCTATTTATATATACCAGCATAACAAGAAATTAACAGTGTTAAAATAGTAAACGCACAATACCCCATTCAAGGGTATTTTGTATAATTTCACATAATACTCAAATACTTTCAATAGAAAGGCACAAACCACATACGTCGGAATTTTGAGATCGATATACTCCAGCGTCAACCCTTGGATCGGCTTAGAATGCAGTAGATCTACAAAATCATCTAAAACATTCAACCCATGATATATCACAAGAGAGGAGAAATCAGTAGATGGTGCTCTAGGAGAAGAGAGAACTCATCGATGTGATTTCAAAGAAACTGAAAATGTTTGATTCAGAGGAAGAATGCTCACACAGAAGTTCGTCGAAGATTCGCGGCTGTACGATGGTCTCGGTCGAACGAGACCTAGAAGGAGAGTGTTCTAGTGATTACCCGTGACCATGGTGCATTTAATGAAAAAAAGAAAGTACAAGGCGTGTAATTTTTATGTACATGGCATGTAATAACCTTTTTCGTACGTCTCTTTAGGCGGCCTCTAGGTCACCCCCACATGGACATGTGCATGGCCGCTATACGGCAAGCACTTGGCTACCTGCGGTAACTGAGTACATGGCGTGTACTCATAATGTACATGGCGCGTACTTCAAAAAATTTAAGGAAATCCTCTTTTTCCAAAAAATGACCAGAAAATAAAAAGATAAATGAAAATAAGGTTTGGGTTCTTACACATGAAGGACCTTCTCCTGTCAATCATCAATCTCTACTGGAACCTCCCAAAACACCACCCCATCATCGATGTCCAGCTCTCCCTAGTCAATGATGTGTGAAGGATCATTTACGTATCTCCACAATTGGGATACAAAGAAAACATCGTGCACCTAGTGAAACTGAGGTGGAAGAGGTTAACGATAATCCACCTCACCAACTCTACTGAGGACATGAAAGGGTCTGATGAACCTCCAAGATAACTTTCCACCCTGACCAAATCTACAGAAAACTCATCGATACTAGACCCATAGAAAGACACAGTAACCATCCTCGAACTCAAGAGGTCTCCATTTCCTATCATTATAAAACTTATGCCAACTTTTTGTAGTATTCATCCACTCCTGGATAATCTGCACCTTCTCCATGGTAGCCTATACCATCTCTGGTCCCATTAGTTCTGGCTCCCCTGGGTTAGTCCATCACAAAAGTGATCTACAAGGTCGACTGTACAATGCCTTGAATGGTTCCATTCTGATAGTGGAGTGATAGATTTTGTTGTACATGAACTCCACCAATGGAAATTGTTCCTCTTAACTACAGCTGAAATCTAGGATGCATGCACACATATTGTCCTCAAGGGTCTGAATGGTCCACTCTGTCTAACCATCAATCTATGGATGAAAGGTGGTGCTCAATCAAAGCTATGTCCCGAATTCCTCTTGTATCCCCTTCCATAACTGGGAAGTGAAATGTGTATCACGATTGGAGACAATCATCGTTGGCACTCTATGAAGCCTCATAATCTCCTGCACATAGAGGCTTCCCAGGCCCTCTATTGGTCCCTGATCCCTGATAGGTAGGAATTGGCTGACTTGTTAAGTCGGTCAACAATCACCCATATGGAATCATTCCCATTAGAAATGCATGGAAGTATGGTCAAAAAGTCTAAGGAGATTCCATCCACCTTCCACTCTGGCACCTCTAGTGGATGAACTAAGCCTACTTGAACCTAATGATCTACCTTCACTTGCTGACAAGTGAGGCACCAAGAGACAAACTCTACCACCATTTTCTTCATTCTCGGCCACCAGTCCTGACATCGGAGGTCCTGCTACATCTTCACCACTCTGAGATGTATTTATAGAAGGTTTTTGTGGAACTACCTCTATAATTCCTCCATAAGTTCCACTAGTACCATAGTATGCCCTCTGAAGGGGATGACATGCTCCCCACCTTCATAAAATAACTCAGGTTCTTGTCCTATAGATAAATGAGCATGTCGACCCTCGCAGTCAGTGTCCTCAAGCTGTGCCACCATGACTCACTGAAAGAGTGGGGGAGTGACTGTCAGAGACTGAAGATAAGATGCTCTATCTCGATTCACTTAGGATATCCGCAAAGCGGCTAGTTTCTCTGTTTCTTCCCTCAGAAACTAGATACTAGATCTCCTACTGAGAGTATCTGCTACTATGTTCCCCTTCCTAGAGTATAGACTATCTCGAAGTCATAGTCCTTGAGGAACTCAAGCAAACACTACTGTCTCAGGTTTAGGTCCTTCTGAGAGAAGATATACCAGAGACTCTTGTATTCTGATTAGACTGTAAAAAGTTCACCCATCAAGTAATTTTTTCATATATTCTTGGCATTGACCACTTCTTCTAACTATAGGAACTGGGTAGGATGGCACTTCTCATACTGCCTTAGCTGTCAAGAACCATATGTGGTCACTTCTTGCTCCTGCATCAAGACACATCCGAGTCTGGTCACTGATGTGTCTTAGTAGACTACGTGCCCAACACCCTCCTCTGGTAGCCTCAAGATGGGGGAACTCGTCATTATTTGCCTCAGTTCTAGGAAACTCTTTTGGAATCTCTCTGACCACATGTGGGGTTTCCCCTTCTTTGTCAATGCTGATAAGGGTGCCGCAACTCTGGAAATGTTAGGCACAAACCTCAGGTTGAAACTAGCCTGTCCTAGAAAACTCTGCACCTCTGTCACACTCCTTGGTGGCTCCCAAGCATGCACAACCTCGATCATCGCTGGATCCACTTCTACTCCATACTATGATATGACGTGTCCCAAGAAGTGAACCTCTCAGATCTAGAACTAGAACATAAAAAGATTACCATAATAATGGTTCCCTCGGATTGTGTCTAGAACTATCTACAGATGATAGGCTTGCTCCTCCTCTATAGATGAGTATATCAAGATGTCGTCGATGAAGACTACCAGAAAGCTATCGTGGTATGGTTGGATGATCATGTTCATGAGTCCCATGATCACTGTTGGGGTATTGGTCACACTGAATGGAATAACCAAGAACTCATTATGGCCATACCGACATCTGGAATCCATCTTCTACACATCCTCGTCTCATACCCTAAACTGGTGATAGCCTGATCTGAGGTCTATCTTCGAGAACCATAATGCTCTATTTAGTTGAAAAAATAGATCATCAATTATCAGAAGTGGGTACTTGTTCTTCACGGTCCCTTGGTTTAGACGTTGATAGTCTACAGAGAGTCTCAAACTCCCATCTTCCTTCTTGGCGAACAGAATCAGGGACACCCAAGGAGAAACACTGGGCCTAATGAATCCCTTGCTGTATAAGTCATCTAGCTGTACTCGAAGCTCTCGAAGCTCTGCAGGAGCCATCTGATATGCTGGTGTAGATATCAGTGACATCCTGGAGTAAAAGGTGATGTATAATTCCACCTCTCTACGAGGAGGTAGACCTGAAACATCATCAGGGAAAACATCAGCATAATGGTCCACCACTACAGGATAGCTCAGACTCTCATTATTGACTACTCCGAGGTTAAGGGTATCCCACTGATGTGTGATCAGCTACACCCTACTCTAGGTAAGTCCATCCTATGCGGTAAAGGTTACCTTATCACTGGTGAAGGAAAAACTGGTCCCGTCCATGCAGACACACCACACTTTGGGCCTAATATAGTCAATCTGAGCATGGAATTTTGATAACCAATCCATACCCAAGATGAAGTATTAAGGACTAGACGCCACTAATAAGAGATCCCAACCGAAGCTCTCACCTCCTAGGGTTAGCTCACACTACCAGCACTAGTGTGTAATCGTCGAATATACTCCTATAGTATTTTCTATCCACTAGGATCAAGCCAATGGCTCCACCGGTATCACTGAGCTCTGAACAAGGGTTGTGGGAATAATTGAATGACTGGAACCTTTTTCTATAAGTACTTCAGCTATGGTGGAGTAGACATATATTCTACCTCAAATCATCTATAGAGAGTCATGGTCGTCGGACTCAGCTGCCTAAAGCTGAGCTCGTCCCTATCCACCAACACCCTGTGGTCAGGGTGGACCACCTGGTGGTGGTGGCGGTAGAACCTAGAATCGTCACCCACCGCCTAATACATGACCTACTCCACTTCCACATCCGCCTCCTGCCTGCAAACCTCCTCGATCGAATCATTGCCTCTTCCCAAGTGGTTCTTCAATCATTTATAGGTCATATGTACCGTGGGTCAGGCAGTCGTGAGCCATGTGACCCTACCCACCGCATGAAAAACACTGCTTGTTCCTCGCTGGTCCTGCACTGTCTCGAGAGCCCCACACCACCGACACTATATCCTGTGGTCGTCAACCTGTGGGAGTAATCCTCTTGGACCTCTGCATTATTTTTTTTCTACCAACTGCTGATGACTCTGCTATGTGTTGTCTGGTGGTGGGTCTTGTTACCGGTGACTGCTTAGCAAGTAAGCTCCCCACTAAGAGTGCTTGATATAACAACCCCACCTGCAATGCTGAGAGAAACCTTCAAACCTCTAATATCCCATCAAAGGCCCTGCTCGAAGGTCCGTGCCCTAATGAAAGGGTCATGCACCATGTCAGTGGAGTAGTGTGAGGGGTCAGGGACCTCACTAAATAATGATCCATAGTCATGTTTCCCTAATGCAAGTGGAGAAGAACCTGTATACGCACTGAGCATATGGTCACGGGGACAAATTATGCCCTGAAAAGGCTCTCGAAGTCTTCCCAGATGAGAGTCACCTCATCGTGAACCTAGATCATCAAGCTCCATCATCTGCCCACTTCTTCCTGAAGAATACTGTCGGTAAGGATCACCATGAGATCAGATGGTGTCCCTACTAGTCGAAAAACACTAACGAAGGCCACTATATAGTCCCTAGCCACCTGTGGATCTATCTCACCCAGGAACCTCCGTTGCCTCTAGCGGTTGAACTTGTGAAACATGCCCAAGAAGTGTGCACCCTCTGTTCCAGGGGCTGGTGGCATCGGCTTCCCAACAGGTAGTGGTGCTGCTGGTACACCACCCCATGGTACAACTTCCATAAGGGGGCCCTCCACCAAGCCTCATTGCTCGGTGGGCTGTCATAATGTAATCTATCTAGAACCCTGGAAGTCTGTCTGCGTGGAGGAATCCTAAAATGAAACTGGTGTGCCAAGATCAATAAGTTATACCTGATGAGCTGACTCAAATAGATAACAAAGAACACTTTTCAAAAACACATATGCAATTAGTATTTTCAGGAACTGAGTTAGAAATCAGAAGTCGGGGTCCTGGTGTTTAGATTCGTCAGCCATGACACCAACACTAGATTCCCAAAACTGAAAACCACACTCATCACACTTAACACTATTTCCACATAGAAAAGATCAGAGTCCTAGTTCTTCCATGGAACCGAACTCCTATAATACAAATTTGTCTTGACCCGTCCCCTGGGGCCTGTGCCGTGACTACCCCAAGCCTGTCTTCCATAAGCTAGGGGCTGGTGAATAGAACCAGGAAGGAATATCCCTAAAACCGGGAAGGCGATGACTCAAACTTGTAAACTCACCCAAACCATGAACATAGAAAGATACAAGCCCAAGGTAAACTATAAAGTAAATAGGATGTGTACAGTAAGTAAAATGGGCCAGAATATAAACCAAATTGGAAGGTATAAGTAAAACTGAAAAAGAACAGCTCCTATGAGAACCCGCCAAGGGCCCTACCTGAAGGGTAGGTACAGCTCTCAAATAGTCATCCTTTTAGATCATCTCATCTAATGTGCATCTTTGATTAGCCTCCAGTATAGTACCCTCGACCTCGATCAACGATTCCTGACATCTGCATAAGACACAACAAGGTGCGGGAATAGCCTGTGTAGGGGTGAGTATAACGATACTCATTAGAGACCCCAAGACCCCCGAGGTCTCTCAATTACACAAGGGATAAACCAAAAAGCATAGAAAAAATAGTCAACCCTATTTAGGTATATGCCCATACATATACCTAAGTTATCAAGATATACTCATCTCACACATGAATGAAGAATACTACCAAGGTAACACCATGAAGGTAGAAGTACCACACTGCTAACACCACGAAGGTATTGTACCACATAGGTACACCAAGAAGATATAAGACTCATCTCACATAGGTATAAGTGAAGTACAGATGTAAAAATTATTAGTCACAAAGATAGATCATATTCTTCTGTCAAGATTCACTACGGGTGATTATACGGAGTCTGACCCACATGTGATCGATATGTATTAACTCCCTTAATGACCCAAACAATATTTGACCCACAATAAATTGATTTTCGCTGACCCACATAGGATCAATGAGCACTGAACAACACTGGATCAGTATGTGATGACCCATACAAGATTGCTGAGCACTGTCCCACATAGGATCAATGAGCGCTGACCCACACATGATCTATAGCTACTAACCTATGCAATGATCCACACAGGATCCAACCTACCCAGATTCGATAGGTAAATAAACTCCGTATTATCTTTTTCCAACATCCGCCTCACTGCCAGCCACTGGATTCCTCGAACCCTACACACTCGAGTTCTGTAGAATCTGTCCCTCGAGATATTAGTCATACCTCAAACACAACTAAGTTCCAAGAAGAAGTATTCCAGAGGTCCGTCAAATCATAAAGGACCGTAAGCAATGGATGGAATGCCAAAACGACGCCCAGTTTGTAAGTTGTTAGCGTTTTTGTTCTGAGGGACCTGTTGGATTTGGGATTCGATCCATCCTGGCTATGCTCTACCATTATCCAAAACTCAAGTGGACTATACCAAAAATACCATCTAAATCCCAGAATTACCATTCCCTAGAAGGTTCATCATATAGAAGAACAATTATCAAGATATGGCCACAAAGGCGTATCTAGGTCTAGAGGGGCCCGAGTCTAGTCTGACCCGGTCTAGGCCGACCCGACCCTGTCTGGGTCCGGTCCTATTGGCCCAAGGCCACTACGGGCCCAGCATGCTGGGCGTGACCTGACCTACACATGGTGTGGCCCGCTGGGCACAATGTGCTGGGAGAGACCTTCCCGACCAGGTGCAGGGTCCACCATAGCTGACAATCAGGGAAGAGGCGCCCCCCCTCCACCCCTGGTTTCCCCGAACAGTCCAACGGACCATTCGGTCGCCTATCTAGCATGTGGGACTTCTTGGCCATCCCGATTAGTGTGGGGGACATACAGTTCTCCTCCCAATGGTGCGGACGCGCGATGCTTTCCACCTATGGCCGGTCGGGTTTAGACCGCCCTTCGGCCTCCGCCGCGGCCAAGCGGCCACGCCCTCCTGTTCTAGTGGCACAGAAGCACACCGCCTCTCTTCCACACGGATGACCGGCGTGCCGGCTGCAACCCTACTCCGCCAAGGCCGACATGCCGTGGCTTACTACATAAGCGGCTGGTCGGGTGCCGACCTATGCCTTCTTCCAGGAGCTATCACAGCTTCATTCCAAGCCCTAACAATTATGACGTTTTCATATTCAAGATCCTCGGGTTGAGATATCCGCATCCATATGTCACGCTAGATGATACATTGTGTTTCCAGGGTCATTAACTAGTTGGCATTGATGAATTCTCAAAGAAAGTGAGAAGAACAAAAGAAAAATGGTTAAGGTATATGGGAGACGATGGCCAGGTTTGTTTGGCCATCGTGGTTGTGAATCCAGAAGATGAAGAATAAATAAAAATAAATTTAATCATAATTAAAATTAAAACCCATACATTGACGTTTGTTGGAGTTGTCATGAGGAAGGATATGAATTCGATGAAGGGGCACCGATGTTTGTTGCTCCCGCAACACACTTCTAAACCATGCTCCACCATCAATGTTCTTGATCATAAGTGTTGTTCTTCGTTGGATAATATTTCTCCAAAGGATCTCCCAAGATCTCCTTTGACAATGATTCCCAACAATGAAGTAAGGATCCAACTTTAATTGAGTTAATTTGGTTATATTTTCCACATTAAATTTTGAACATTAAAGTTGGCACATTAAATTAGGATAATTCTAGTGGTTTCCTTACATTAAATGGGGGTTCGGGTGGTCCCTATCATAGAATTCAAAATGAGAGGATTCAATTTCAAAATAAATTAAAATAATTCATTTATATTTTATTTTCTCCAATGAAATGACCGAAAACTGATTTTCACCCTTGACCTACTATGGTTGAGGTGACGGTCTCCTTAAGTGAATATTGTCACTACGAGGTTAACAGTGTCCTCAAGTTTACATTCCGAGCACCGGTTCAAAAGTTACAAAACACTACTCGCACGTTTTCTGAACACACCTGAAAAAATTACAGACATTCATTCCAGGTACACCGGGCTTTGGAATCATGCATCGTCAATTTTTTGTGGACTCATAATATTCCCATATAATTAAAAAAATTACATGGAAAATTCGGGGTCTTTACATCAAGAAATATTACATTTGTTTCTTTAACATTATATCATGGTAATACTGTTAATAAATATTTATCGGTTTTTTAATTATTTGTATAACAAAAAATAAAGAGTAATATGGTCGTTAACAGTCATGATTTATTTGCATGAATCATTCTTGAGGTTTTAATGTGTTGTTTCCTTTCCTATTATAACATGATTCTTAATTAATTGAATTTTGATTTCATTGTTAGAAATGTATAACATGCCATCATGTTTTCCTAATTAATATAATTGTTATAGATTCATGATTTGATGTATTGTAGTTTACAAGTGGCATATAAAATTTCATACATTTCTTTCCATCTATAACTTTTCATAAGAATGTGTTGTTGACTAGTAAAAAAATCTGGCATTAGACATTTAAATTATAAAATTAATGAAGATTCCCATCATAATTATTGCTAATTATTTAGAATTTGGAAACCATGACAAGAATAACTTGCATATTATTTTCCCTCGATTGACATTAAACAATATTGATATAACATTATATTGTAAGCATATGTTAGGGTAGAAATCCATGTGACATTTATTTAATTTTTTTAAAAATTATAAACATGTATTATGGTAACTTTATGAGACATAAGAATATTTAAATTTTTAATATTATTATTTAATGATTATTTTTTTATTTACATAAATAACCTTAAAATACATTTTATTTTATGATTAGTCTCTTATGGGAAGCACATCTAAAGATAAAATCATTTTTGTGACAACTAGGAAAATTATGATATGAATCATTTGAGCAAGTATCATTTGTAATATGTTAAATTTAAATATGAAGTAGAATAATGTAACAATATTTCAGTATATAAGAATATATTCTGGAGCTATGAGATGATTAAATAATTCTTATCTCGGTCATTATGTTGTAGGAAATATAGTAATACAATATTTTCTGTTCTCAATTATAGGTTAAGAATGAATGATTAATTTTCATGACTCAGTATGAATGTTGTGTATGTAATAGAGTATTTGATCATGTCAAATCTTGAAAAATAATAATACTACATATGTAGTTTTAATTTTTTTAAAAGAAGTTTTCCTTTATCCATTAAAATATTAGAGGTTGTTTACTCTAATAATGATATAACATGAAACAACACAATACAACATGTGTAGTTTTAACTTTGTTTTCATATAGAATATTTTAACTTGAAGATTATGAAATAATTTTTTAGGAAATAGTCTTCCAAAACGAAATACAGAAGTACATTTTCTAATTTTTTTTCATTTGTAATATATTTCTAAAAATGATTTTTTACTAGTTTTTAAATGATGTAATATTTAATTTTTGTCAAAAAAGTGAATTGAATCATTATTTTAACAAAAATGACCTTGGAAAAAACTTATCATCATAACCACTCAATAATTTTTATCATTTGTTAAAATAGTCCAATATTATTTTCAAAAAATGTTTTTCAATAATTTTTTTAAAATTATTATATTCTAAAAATGTGGTTTCAAAATAAAAATTGTATCTTCTCTTACAAATGATCCAAGTGTTCTTTTATAGATATTGTTATCTAAGATGGAATCATTCATTGTTACTTATGGTTTTTTGGGGATATAATCCTTCAATATAATCCTAAACAATAATATAGTTTTTTATGATGATATGTATACGAATCCCACATCCTTTACAGATGTAATGATATATATTAACTTATTTGTGATCTCATGGCACACATATGAATAGATTATGATTATATGACAGGAGGTCCCAAAAATATATACCCTCAAATACATTAGAAAAAGCTTCATAAATCATCAGATTAATATGTCATGTATAAACCTGATTTCATTACGAAAAAAATTATGTTTGTGCATGGTTTTAATGTACATGTGATTATTCTTGGACTTGGTTTTCATGTCTGCAAGACTAGGTGTGGACCTAATTTCATATATGCTAATTTAAGAAAGGTTCAGATTTTATATCTGCAAATTAATGGTTGATTCTATTTCTATTTATACATTTATAAAATTTTTTATGTTTGTTTTACTCTCTATATTCATATAACTATATTATGATCTCATTTGTTATAACTAATTATTGATGATTCTATACTATAATGAATATTTTCTATTATTATGATAATGTTTCTTTCAATGAATATTGATTGTGAAATATGAAATATTTGGTATGAACATTGTAATATTTGATCATGATCTCTTAGATTTATAGATGACATACTCTTATGAATGATCCTTGATTTAACTACCAAATTTACCATGGAGGAAGTAACTTTCCATTAAATATTTTATATGATAATTTCCAAACTCCATTGAAGCCTCTTCTAATCTATTGGATAGTGAGAAATAAATCAATGTAATAGAAATGTTATATTCCATTATTCAATTCTTAGACCATGAAAAAGTATTTCTATAAATTTATCATTTGAATGGTGAATAATATAAACGGTGTATACTTTATTAGAATACAAGGAAAGAGGATAACATTGAATATATTGAATTAGGTGATTTTAAGATGAAATTTTTAGTAGGTATTTCCCTCTTATTCTACATTAAAAAAATATAATGGTAATTATATAATCTTTATAAAGAAGATAATGAATCCATTAGTAACTATAAGGAAACTTTTACATGACTTCAGTCATATTCTTTTGGTTTAATGATCACCTGTAAATGAAAAACTCATCGATTTTTTATTGGAATGAACCAATGTTTAAAAAAATAATTATTTATAAGAGTGTTTAGAAGAAATGAATAAGTTGTTCAATGTGCACTCAAAGTAGAAAAAAATCATGAAAATCATATATATGGTGATATGAAATGGAATATGGAGTTTCATGGATGATATAGTGGTATGATGCATTGAGGGAAGTTAAATTTTCAACCTCCGATTTTTTAAAAAATATAGAAATTGATCTAAGATGATTTCTTGATTAAATCACTAGGTTTTTTCGAGTGTGAGATTCATAGATATTGAGAAAAATAAATTTGATGTTAAAAGGAATCTCAATGAAATGAATAGAGAGTGTTCTTAATAAAATAATGTTCTGGAATATAGTTTTGTACATGTTAATATTTTGGGAATTAGGAGAATCAATTTTTTTAATTTGATTGATATTGAGGATAATAAGCCACAACAATCTATGATATAAGAGGAAAAAAGAAAATCTTATGAAATAAAAATAGCTAATGTGAATTATGATAGTTATAGATAACTTATCTTCCAATTAATAGTAGGGGATCCCATATTTATGTTTATATGAGTAATCCATATGAAAGTATTATCCTTTATTTTAATTATATATGATTTTTATAATTCATTAGCAATCTTAACATAGATTTTATATAAATTTCTATCATAAGGAAATAATATTTAATTTTCGTAATAACCTCATGATCATAAATCAATAAAATATGAACTAAAATAACAAATGGAAATAATTTTTCAAATGATTAAAGAATATTTATATAATAATGTGTCAACTATATTTTGGAATCGTATATGATTTTATTATGGATTTATATTGTGAACTGATTCGAATATTTTAGAGAATATATGATTATGGTTTATTTAATTACATATTATACTTTATGACTGATTAAAATTATATCCAAACAATCATTATATTAATCATGGAAGAATATGAGATAAAATATTTTGAGACTTTTTATTTCATCCATTGTAAAACTTGTTTTGTAGGAGCCTTGAGAAAAATATATATAGAATGGATCAAGGTGAATACTTACTATTATTATTGAGGTTTAAAAGATTAATGTATTTTATTGGATAACATGTGATAAAAATTTTGTATTTGTTTAATATATAGGGAAATATAGGATATGTAGACATTATTCAATAGTCCAAATGATCAATTAAATTTTAAAATTAGTACTTCAAGCATGAAAAATTCATCATGAATATCCATTTCATCGAAGTCGATATGAAGTGAAAATTCATCTAATTTGATCTAAAGGATGAAATTGTGATTATAAAATAAAAAAGAAATCATGTAAGAACATATTATCAGGTTCTCTATGCTTAAAATAAAATAATCACTCATTAATATGAAAATGATATGAAAATAAATTTTTTTTCATTTGTCCCTCATTTCTAATGAATTAATGCTCATTCCATTCATCATATGTTATGACCTTTTTTAATTAACATTATCATGACCATATTATCTATAATAAGATATTATTCCTTATTAACTATTTTCCTCCCCAATATATATAATTTTACTTCCCACCAATGATATCCTTTTATGGGAACTTGATTATGTGCTATTTTAAGTATCCTTTATATTTCCCACCATCCAATTTCATAAGTTATTTTATTATCCCAATGTATGATGTGGGTTTTAAATAAAGTTATATTTAAATACCAACCCATTGAGGAAAAATATAAATATTTGGGGGCATAATTTATTTATGTGGGGATGGGGAATTTAAAATCCTAAATTTTTAATTTAACAGAAAAATAATTCTAATATATTTCAAACCAAGGAATAATGAGAATCTAGTGTATTGAGAACATATAATTATTTAACTATGACAATTATATCATTATTTCTGAATTATAGGGTAAAAATAAGAGCAACCATGTTATGGAATGCATATATAATGGATCTACCCAATACAAATTTATTGATCAAATCTTATGGAATAAACAATAAATTTCCAGTGAATCAATTTTATATTTTAAAAATTCATTTTCTTTAAAATAATATTTATTTAAGTTTTTTAAAGGAAATTTTATTTAATTTATGAATATTTAAAATTAATATTTTATAGAATAAAAATAAGTTTTTAAATAAAAAATTTATATTTCAAGGATTATTTTTATCGATTTTTTCTGAAATTATTTATTTTCCATTGAATATTGAAAATACCAATTTTTTAAATACTCTCATTTATTTTATTTTAATGAAATATCATATAAGGCCAATTATATTTTATATTTCATCATAAATTGATATAAGATACTTATGATACCTTATCATTAATAAACTCCATTTAAATAAGAAAGATTAATGGTTTTTATATCATTTATTTTTTATGATTGAAAAAAATATATTTTTCTAAAAAACTATTTCGGTGTGTTTTATTGGATTTTATTAAAATTGGGTTATTCCATTATTGATATAGAATTATGAAAAATGGATACAATATTGAGAATTAGGATCTTCAAAACTGAAAAATATTCCCCATTATTTTATGTCATTATTGATAGTATTAGTGAAATATTTTTATTACCTCTAAGGGTAAAACAAGAAAAGAGTGTTAAAACCATGGGATACGGTCTCATAATTTTCCTACATAACTCTTTTATTCCATTGGATGGATGATATTAGACCATATATATCCAAAATTTTAATATATTGAATTTTTGGGTAATTTAAACTTGAAAAATAATGTTACATTGTTTTATGTTATGAAGAATCCAAAATGTCAATCTCTTGGATTTTATGTCTCTAAATTATTCATAGCCATAAGGGAGGAAATTTTCAGAAATAATTTTTTATTTGTTATATGAATTATCTTTATATCATGGTAATTAATATATAATTTTTAATTACAGATTAGTTACATTAAATTTTTACATAACCCTAGCACAATATTTATTCAATTTATAGAATAATAAAATAAAATATTTTAAAATTATTATAAGTAATAATATTCCATTGAATTATAGAAAAAAATAGAAAAATGTGGAATTTTTGAGATGTCTAAATGGTTTATATTTAAATTTATTAACAATAATGATGACATTAACATTATAATAACTTAATAGTTCCATAATTGAAATTCAAGATTTTTTATAAGAAATTATATTTGTTTATATGTTTTAAAAATAATAATAAAACTAAAACAGAACAAGTAAAATTATTAATGGTAAAAAATATCATCTACTTCCTACTAATGTGAAATTTTTTTGTTTTATTAATAATAATATGACCATTTAATATTCAAAAATATTTTATCAAGGATATGGTTAAAATAATATAATGAAATGATTAAACCAAGTGATATGGTATAAAATTAACCCAAAACCAATCTGAAATTCATTTCCAAAGGTTATATTGACCATATCTTATTTTTATTCTAGTATTTGGCGTTTGGGAATCATGTTTGTTGGGAGTGAATTTATAATATATATATTTTTGAAATTACATGTTTTATCATTTCCCATCCTAATAAAAGAACCCCATGTTTGTTGGTGTTTGGGAATCATATTTTTCAATACACCACATTGAGCAATATAAATTGACCAACCACATATCTATTACCATCTCAAATTACCTAGACACGAATTATGGGTTTTATTCTTCTTAAAATATCATTCCAAGTGTCCCATTGAAAAATCTAAATAAGGAATGTCGAATAAGATGTAATCTACTTTCCCAACAACATTCAAATTAATTATTATTATACGTATAGTAAATCAATTTTATTCATATGAAAATAAAAAATTTAGTTTTCTAAATATTCTAAAATTTTATTTTTATTATGTAATCACCATTATCCATCCCTTATTCCATCAAATGTGAAGTGAAAATATTTATCACGTTCACGTGTGGTATGTCTCCTATACGCAATGATACAATTGATTTTATATAAACATATTTCATGAAAGTTTTTATGTAGGATTTATGTTATATATAAGTTATCTATTAAATATTTATCCTTATTTAATTATAGTATCATATCTACCTGATTACCTTTCAATCCATTGGATAATGGTAACGTTACTCATGTTCATGTGTTAATTACCACATCCATGATGTGATGTAAATAGTTTTTTATTTTGTCTTTACAAATATGGTAACAAGGATACATTAAAGAAATAATTATGGTATTTATTATATAAAAATTATTCACTAAATTTGAATTATTATTAATATTTATTTTATTCCATTTGTCAAAAATTGAAATAAACATCCTTGTGTACATATGAGTTATCATCTCTATGAATGATGTATTTCAGTTGTTTATCAATACCTTTTTTAAATATATAAATATATATAATGAATATATATAATATTTATATAATTTAAAGAATTTGGATATGATGGGTTCATGGTATAATTCGAAAGATCATAACCACCTAACCAAAAGTCTAATGAAAAATGAAGCATTGAACACATGAAAATAATGATTGTAATAATGTATTATTAATAAATTAGTGACAAATATTTATAAGTGGATCACAAAAGATCAAGTCTCGAAAGACTGATTAGTTTAGTAGCCTTGGAAACACTATATACATTCACAAATGTTACATTACATCATAAAGTCAAAAACTACAGTAACAAAGTCTCCATAGTTCACACTCATATCCCCTTCAGAATATCCCTGTAGGTCAGTCATAAAATATTTCTTCACATCCTCGGAAAAATAAAATATATAAAGGGGCAAGCTTAGATGCTCAATAAGGATAACAATATAAGGGAAACTTTCATAAATATACATAAACATTTAAGGCAATGTATAACTAAAACGAAATCCTTTTAAACTTGATGTTCAACATAATATGGAAAAAATAAAATGAAATAATGCCATTTACTTATTCAAATGGATATTCTATTTGTTGAATAATCCCATGAAATATCAATAACCACTTTTATAATGATAGAATGCATAATGCCAGACTATCATAACCACATAGCCAAGGCCTCTTGCCAAGACTACAAATAAGATTTTGTCAAGGCCTTGTGCCAAGACACTAATTTGTCTCATGAGACCTACCGATGCATTGAGGATGTATAGAGGGCTCCAACAGTCACTTATTAAGTCCGATGGATTCCTTATATGAAAATGTTTAAACATATCATAAACCATAACATAATCGTACCACATAAAACATGCATAAATGAAACATAACATTTACACATTTCAATAACAAGATATCAATACAACACATTGATATAATAAAAACATTATCAAAACCATTTTCAATACCAAAATAAAAGAAAAGTTAAACATGGTATTTATTTTTCATTTAAAAAAAATTATGGCTAGTAGAGGAAGCCGAAACTCAAATAATGGTCACGGCAGCGGAGAAGTCATTGTCGCCACATAAGTACAACAAAAAACATTCCATTTTGTCATTTCGTAAAATTATTTTTATAAAAAATATTTCTTTTTAATATACGTAAAAGTCAAAGGGGTTTATACACCGTATAAAAGAACGTCTTGTATTAAAACCGAATATTCCTCAATGAAAGAAGATTGAGATGAAGTCCTTCACAAAGATAATTATTTAAATAAAATAGATATATTATGTGTATTAACTATAATTACAGATAAATAAAGTACAAATACAAGATAGGACATAATAATATCATGACATAACTTGAAAGTAAGAGATTATCCGAAAGAATGGAAATTTGGTTAAGAAGTTCCCTAACCTCGTGTCTGACTTGACTTGATCAATCTATAATATATTAAATAAAAAACTAGAGTTAATTGCTACTTGATTAAGAACCATTTTCAAGTTCATTATTCCTTTTATATCACTTATTACCATGTTATGAACATTATGTAATTTTTTAATGGACGTTTTGTCAATCTTTAACACTTGAGTCAAAAATAAACTTCTTATAATTACCAATTGTTTATGTGGTAGAATATCCATTATATACATAATTATATTCATGTTGTAGATATCATATATATCATATATATCCCGTATATATATATATATATATGCATTTATAACATTACATAACATGTAGAGGTAAGAAATGAAATCCATCGTTCATGGAGATGGTAAGTCGTACGTACGCATGAATACTACTTTCATTTATATTTCGTATTTAATGGAATGAAATCATAATGATATAAAAGTATATTATAATTCTAGTATAATATCATATATAATATCATTTAATCCATCCTTTATACGTCCCACATATGGCATTAACGATTAAAATCACATTGAGGGGGCGGTAGTCCGCACTTCCTAAAATGAAAATATCACGTTTAACCATAATAGAAATCATAAAGGTATGCCATAAATGAAAAATTCAGAAGCATAAAAAAACCATAAACATAATATATATCATATATAAATATAGTTACACATTAATTTTGACCATGAGAGGTGTTAAAAGAATATTGAACAATCATCATTTCGTGAGGCAGTAATTCGCCACCCACAGAAAAAGTATGTTCTTTAACCATTAGATGAAGGTGTGTGTAAGTGTAAATCAAATAATTCAGATAAAAACATCCTAGTATATTTATGATACTGGTTTTGTTACAAAATAAAGGAATAAAAATATTTTAAGGGGTTTGAGAATCCAAATAAAACAAAAGAACATAAGAGAAGACATTACCTTAAAATCGGGTAACTCTTTTTGATTTGAGACAAAGGATTCATGGGGAATACTTATACCAAAAGTGAGGCTTCTAGGAGTAAGAGTGGGAAGTTAAGAGAGTATGTTGGCAGAGGCTGGCTGAGCCAAATGGCTTTGTAGGTATGAATAAGGTGGTAGTGGTGGGGGCCTTTTATAATAGGAGAGGAGGGGTGCTCTTGGAAGGTCAGGAAATGTTACATTATTATGAAATGATTTTCGGATTTTAAAGTTCCCAAAATGATATATTTAGAGGATAAGGTTATAAGGGTTCTAAATCTACTCACCAAATAGGTTTATGATAAGTGTATGTCTTAGAGTTGACATTATCTTTTCATTTTATATAAATCGTTAATTAATGAGGTAATCGCTGCATCATCATGGTGTCATAAATAAATTTATTTATTTAAGGTCTAAAAATTATAAATAAATTACCATGATGTAGGAAATCTATTTATATTTCCAATGGATATTTATAGTCGAAATTTTAACTTCTATAACCCCATTTAATAATTGTTTTAGTAAAACAACACATGTGTGTGACAATTTTATTTTTATTTTAAATAAAAAGTTAATAAGGTCATTTTCTTACACAAGTGGCTCCATGGGGTCCCCAAGTTGACCCATGGGTTGTCTTGGTCTTCCATGACTCATCCAATAAGGGTAGAACAAGTGTAAAGGTAATTTCACATTATTATAACATTATATCTACCTTAAATTACACTAATTACTTTTAATTGCGATTAATAAAACTTAAAAGTTACTATTCCCCAAAAATTATTTTCATCCCATTGAACCACATTTTACTTACTAATAGAAACCATGTATGTCTGATTTTTTAAATTCAATTCACAGAAGTGGTAACGTTTCATTTAAACAAATTTTTTTTTAACTACCCCTTAGTGGTTTAACTATTAATCAAAAAATGAAGTTTTTCAGAAAAATACCAAAAATTAAACCTAAGTTATATTTTATATTCCTAATTAAAAAATGATGTCTATTTTACAAAATTCAAAACATATAAGTTGAATTAATTAATTTAATAATTAATCCCCACTGTCACAACAAATAACATGTTTTTAAGAAGCAATATATATCAAAAGATTGACAATTGTTTATGTCCAATATCAAAGTGAAATTAATTATAATGACCACCATTGGATAAAATGGTAAAAATATATTCTAAGTATACTTTAAAACCACTAAATAGTATATTTTATCACTTTAAATTATTTTGTTTAAAAAACTTGTTTTTAATTAAACTTTAGTATTTTACACTTCATAAAAAAATTGAAAGTTCTCAGAAAATTACAAAAAATTGAACATAGGATAACTTTGATATTACGAATAAAAAAATTAAGTCCATTGGAAATATAAAATTTATATAATTTCAAAAAGTGGGTATTACTATTCATAACGGCTACTTTGATTGTTCGCGGTGTGTTAGAACTCGAGGTTGTGTACAACACACGCTGCTATATTATTCAAAGAGAAGCGTACCATGGAAGCATGGGGTGTTACATTCTCCACTCATTCAATAAATTGTGTCCTCACAATTTGAAATTGTTCTTCGAAAATAAAAAGATGAAAGTAGAAAATACCTTTGTGGAAAAACCACATTGGAAATAAGGTTAATAAAATTTAGTCTTAATAAGAGGGAAAGGGAAATGAAAAAGTCACCACCAAATTATGAACTAGATTAGGAGAACATTGGTGGAAATTAGAGACATAGAATTGGAAGAAAAATGTAAATATTTGTAGAGAGTGATTGAGGTCATAAATCAAAAACTAGTGTAAAATTGAGGGCCTCAAAGCCTTCAATCTATGGTGATTTAAAATATCATCAGTTCAACAAAACATAAGATATTAGGATAACAAATTTTTTTGTTTTAATATCCCTTTACTAATGTTTAAGAATTAATTTATTCATAGAATATGAGAGAGGTATATATATATACTTGAAAAGTAGAGTTTCAACCTTTAACTAATTTCTACAACAAACTCATATTTCACTCAAAAAGATAATAGAACTCAAAAATATTATATTTATCCTAATCGTACAAGGTTCCGAATATTAACACATACCATTTAGATTAGGAAAACTATTTTCTATTAACCAGGGACTTCCTGTAGGCTAGTGGTAAATAATAAAGGCATGTTGCACTATGGTTGTGGGTTCGATTCCTGCATCTTTGTCCGACGTGCCGGGCTATCCCCCGACCTGCAGGTTGTCATTTTCCTAAAATTGTAGTATTATAATATTCCAAAAATAATCTTCAGAAATGTTTTAACATTAAAAAAGACTATCCAATGTTAAACTTAATCCATTCAAACCTTTATAGTTATAAAAAATACATATGTCCAAAATTTCTCTAAAATGTC
Source organism: Viscum album (assembly GCA_963277665.1). NCBI lineage: Eukaryota > Viridiplantae > Streptophyta > Magnoliopsida > Santalales > Viscaceae > Viscum > Viscum album. Next base: position 231,641,098 of record OY728155.1, on the reverse strand, counting down.
TCTAAATTCCAAATTCAATTCATTAGATTCCCCAAACAATGTAAAGTTTCTCTCATTGTCACGTACTAAAAATATGATTACCTTCATCATATTAAAACCTTAATGATAACAATAAGTACTGTAGTACAGTCCTTATATATATTTCACATTATTTTTATAACCATAATATATTTATTGAGTCCAAAAACACAAATACAATAATTATTCAACTCCATCTGTAGTAACATCATAAGCTTGCCCTTGATCCCTTGGCCTATTCTGAGGTAAGTTTCCATGACGCTTAGGAAATTCATTTGTATAATTCCCCATTTCTCTACAATTTTAGCATTCAACATTGATATCCTCTTTCATTACCTTGCAATCACGAGCCTGATGACATTTTTCTCCACATTTATAACAAACTCCCATTCCTTTTAGACAAGTCCCAGGGTGATTCTTCCCACAATTATCGCATAATGAAAAATCCTTCATTCCTTTTCCCCTTTATCTCTCTCTTGTTCCACCATTCTCTTCTTCTCTTGCTTTACTTTGTTTTCATAAGACTTAGAGAATTCCTTTTCTGTCTTGATAGCACATGAGACTATATCTTTATTCGTTGAGAAAGATTGTGATACTAATGCTCGACATAGAAATAGTTTTAACCCATAAAATAAATGATAGATCTTACTTCTTGGGTTACATATATAATCTGAAGCATACCTTGCTAACCTTGTAATGTTGGCCTCCTACATTGCAACATTCTCATCCTCCTTTTGTCTCAGACTTAGAAATTTCCTTTCCATATCTGCTCGATGTTCAAGAGGAAAGTATTTTTCTAAAAAAAGCTCTTTGAACTCCCTCCATTCCATATTTGATACTTCATCATCTTCCTTTGTGTTTTGAATCAATGACCACCATTTATCTGCATCTCCAGTGTGGCGGTAAACTGCCATGATAACCTTTTCCCTCTCACTACTCCCTAAGGCATGTAATATTTTCTCAAAGGAATTTATCCATTTCTTGGCTACTAAGGGATTTGTATTCCCATTTAATGTTGGTGGTTGTTGCCTCATGAAGTGTTCTAACATTAATCCTCCATGTTGCGGATTGGGGTGCTCCATACGAGTAAGGTTATTATTCATAACCTGAGTGAGTTGTCCTAGTATGGTGATAAGCTTATTAGCACCAGTTGTATGACTAGATCCATTATAATTATCTTGAGAAGGAGGGAAATACCTACATGGAGTTCATGAATTGATACGGTTTCCATTCCTTCCACTAGGCGCCATTTCTAAGCAAGCGCATAAACTAGACCAGTTTATGAATCAAAATACATAATTACATACTTGTAAAACCCTTAACATAAATGGAACAGTTTATGGATATAATCTATAATCATAAAAATGTTTTCTATGAGGAAGTATATACTCATAAACCCTTCCTAATGGTTTGTAAAGAAAATGAGAATTATCCTAATCATATCCACCGGGATTGTCGTAACCAAGATTGAATCAAGGCTTGTTGTCTTTCACCAGTTCCCATTCAAGTCTAGATCAAAGCGGTGTTTTCAGGTTTTACTCCTAGTTACATCTATGCTAGAGCCGCCTCTACCTGCTCATATCTAGACATGGATGTATTGCTCGAAAAACTAAAAAAATCTCTACAATACCAAAATTCTAGGTAGTTCTTCTATACTAATCCTAAAAGTCTATCTTAGGGATATGGGCTCTAATCAGAGTTTTTCTAAATCTAGCTTCCAAGGATAATAATAAACTACCTCTAATACCAACTATAACGCCCCAAACCCAATTACACAGAGTTAGTGAATTATTGCGTAACATTGGCATGATTACAAAAGATCATGTCTCGAAAGACCGATTAGTTTAGTAGCTTTGGAAACACTAGATACATTCACAAATGTTACATTACATCATAAAGTGAAAAAATAAAATAACATAGTCTCCATTGTCCACACTCATATCCCCTTCAGACTATCCCTGTAGGTCAGTCATAAAATATTTCTTCACATCCTCGGAAAAATAAAACATAGAAAGGGGTGAGCTCAGATGTTCAATAAGGATAACAATATAACTAAACCTTTCATAAATATACATAAACATTTAAGTAAATTTATAACTAAAACAAAATCCTTTTAAACATAAACTTTAGAATAATATGGAAAAAATAAAATGAAATAATTCCATTTACTTATTCACATGGATATTATTCTTGTCGAATAATCACATGAAATATCAATAACCACTTTCATAATGATGGAATGCATAATGAGAGACTATCATAACCACATAGGCAAGGCCTCGTGCCAAGACTACAAATAAGATTTTGTCAAGGCCTCGTGCCAAGACACTAGTTTGTCTCTTGAGACCAACTGATGCATCAAGGAGCTATAGAGGGCTCCACCAGTCACTTATTAAGTCTAATGCATTCCTTATATGAAAAGGTTTAAACATATCATAAACCATCACCTAATTGTATCACATAAAACATGCATAAAGGAAACATGACATTTCCACATTTCAATCACAAGATATCAATACAACAAATTGATATAATAAAAACATTATCAAAAACATTTTCAATACCAAAATAAAAGAAAAGTAAAATATGGTATTAATTTTTCATTTAAAAAAATGTTATGGCTTGTAGAGGAAGCCAAAACTCAAATAATGGTCACGGCGGCGGAGAAGTCATTGTCCCCGCATACGTACAACCAAATAACTTTCCCTTTTGTCATTTAGTAAAACTCTTCATATAAAAAATATTCCTTTTTAATATACGTAAAAGTCAAAGGGGTTAATACACCGTATAAAATAAAGTCTTGTATTAAAACAAAATATGCCTCAATGAAAGAAGATTGAGACGAAGTCCCTTACCAAGATAGTTTTTTAAATAAAATAGATCTATTATGTGTATTGACTATAATTACACATAAAGAAATTATAAATACACGATAGGACATAATACTATCATGACATAATTTTAAAGTAGGAGATTATCCCAATGAACAGAAATTGGGTTAAGAAGTTTCCTTACCTCATGTCCGACTTGACTCGATCGTTTTTTAATCTCCTGAATAATAAACTAGAGTTAATTTATAATTTATTAAGAACCTTTTTCAAGTTAATTATTCCTTTTATATCACTTATTACCATGTTATGAACATTTTGTAATTATTTAAGTTAATAACAGTTGTTTTGTCGATCTTAGGTACTTGAGTAAAAAAACATCTTATAATTACAAGTTGTTTATGTGGTAGAATATCCATTATCTCCATAATTATATTCATGATGTAGATATCATATATATCATATATATACAATATATATAGGCATTTAAAATATTACATAACATTTAGAGGTAAGAAATGAAATGCACCGTTCATGGAGACGGTAAGCCGTACGTACGCATGAATGATACTTTCATTTCTATTTCATATTTAATGGAATGAAATCATAATGATATAAAGGTATATTATAATTCCAGTATCATATAATATATAATATCACATACTCCATCCATTATACGTCCTACATATGGCACTAACAATTCAAATCACTTTGAGGGGGCGGTAGTCCACACTTCCTAAAATGAAATTATCGCGTTTACCTTTAATGGAAATCATGAAGGTATGTCGTAAATGAAAAATAAATAAGCATAAGGAAAAAATAAACATAATATATATCATATATAAACATAGTGACACCTTAATGGCCACCATGAGAGGTTTCAAAAGAAGATTGAACAATCATCGTTTTGTGAGGCAGTAATTGGCCACCCACAGAAATAGTACGTTCTTTAACCATTAGACGAAGGTGTCTGTAAGTGTAAATAAAATACTTCTCAAAGAAAAATAAAATTATATTGAATATACTGGTGTTGTTACAAAATAAAGGAATAAAAATATTTTATGGGGTTGGAGAAGCAAAATAAAACAAAAGAACATAAGAGAAGACATTACCTTAAAATCGGGTAACTCTTTTTGATTTGAGCGAAAGGCTTCTTGGGGAAGACTTCTTCCCAATATGAGGCTTCTAGGAGTAAGAGAGGGAATTTGAGAGAGTATTTTGGAAGAGGTTTTCTAAGCCAAATGGCTTTGAAGGTGTGAATAAGGTGGTAGTGGTGGGGGCCTTTTATAAGAGGAGAGGAGGGGCACTCTTGGTGAGTCATGAAATGTTACATTATTATGAAATGATTTTTGGATTTTAAAGGTCCCACAATGATACATTTCTAGGATAAGGTGATAAGGGCTCGAAATCTACCCACCAAATAGGTTTTTGACATGTTTATGTCTTATATTTCACATTATCTTTTCATTTTATTTAAATCGTTAATTATTGAGGAAATCGCTGCATCATCACAGTGTCATAAATAAATAAATTTATTTAATGTATAAAAATTAAAAAAAATTACCATGATTTAGGAAATATTTTTATATTTCCAATGGATATTTATATTTGAAAAGTTAACCTATATATCCTCATTTAATAATTTATTTTAGTAAAACAACACATGTTTGTGACAATTTTTTTTATTTTAAATAAAAAGTTATTAATGTCATTTTCTTACCCAAGTGGCTCCATGGGGTCCCCAAGTTGACCCATGGATTTTCATGGTCGGACATGACTCATCCAATAATTGTAGGACAAGTTTAAAGGTAATTTCATATTATTATAACATTATATCTACCTTAAATTACACTAATTACTTTTAATCGCGATTAATAAAACTTAAAAGTTACTATTCACCAAAAATTATTTTCATCCCATTGAACCGCATTTTAATTAATAATGGAAACCATGTATGTTCGATTTTTGAAATTAAATTCATAGAATTTGTAAAGTTTCATTTAAACAAAAAATTAGTTTTTTTAACTACCACTTAGTGGTTTCACTATTCATCAAAAATTGAAGTTTTTTAGAAAAATACCAAAAATTAACCCTAAGATATATTTGATATTTCTAAATAAAAAATGATTTCTATTTTAAAAAATTCAAAAAATATAATTTGAATTAATTAAATTAATAATTAATTCCCGTTGTCACAAAAAATAGCTTGTTTTTAAAAAGCAATATATATCGAAAGATTGACAATTGTTGATGTCGAATTTCAAAGTGAAAATAATTCTAATGACACCATTGGATAAAATGGAAAAACTATATTCTAATTATACTTTAAAACAACTCAATAGTATAATTTATCACCTTAAATTATTTTTATTAAAAAATTTGTTTTTAATTAATGTTTAGTATTTTACACTATTCATAAAATTGAAAGTTCTCAGAAAATTACAAAAAATTCAACTCATGATTATTTCTATATTACGAATAAAAAAATGATGTACATTTTGAAATATAAAATTTATATAATTTCAAAAAGTGGTTTTTACTATTCATAACGACTACTTTGATTGGTCACGGTGTGTTAGAACTCGAGGTTGTGTACAACACACGCTGCTCTATTATTCAAAGAGAAGCGTACCATGGATGCTTGGGGTGTTACATTCTTGATGTCTTGTAATTTTGGTGTAGCCATCCTATAAGGAGGAATGGACACCAGTGCCACTCCTAGAACAAGCTCAATAGAAAAGTAAACAATTTTCGAGGGAGGAGACCCTAAAAAGTTCTTTGAAAAAATATCCTTGAAATGATCCAACACTAAAGGAAAGTCCATCTACAATGTTACCTGGTCATCCATATACAGACTTATAATCTGGGCTGTAACATCTCCCAACCCATGATGCTCAGGTCCCGCACTACATTCCTAGATACCCCATTCAACCATATTTAGAAAAACCCACCCTCTAGTGATGTGAAACTCACCATAAATTGATAGTAGTAAAAAAATAATGGTAGGGAACCAAACAGTCCATTCTGAAAATGAAAACATAGCCTATCATCTCTAAGACATAGAGGTCCCATAATAAGTGACACCCACCAACCTCAAGAGGGAACTCCTTGTACTAATGTACACTAGTCGTTCTAGTCCCCAATGGAGTGTCTCACATCAAGATATCAGTAGAAGTAAATATATAGAGCCCAATTATCTCCATAGTAGAAAAAATATGAAACTATGTGAAGCCCCTGTATCGTAAAGGGTAGTAGCTAAAACTGAAGAGACTAGAATCATACCTATAACTATAGAGGGTCTAGAATCCTACTTCTACTGGGTCTTCTCCACTGCAAAAGTCTAACCTTTACCACAACATAGTGAACCTTCCTGAACACCTTAAGCTAATCCACCATATTGTTATAGAAAGGCTGGTGACTGGCTACAATGGACATGACCTCCACCTCAACCTGAACAGCCAGACGAACTCTAGTTCCCAGACTGATGAGAGACTGGTGGTTCTCCTGCTGAATGAGGAGTCATAGAAGAACCTTTGTCACCAGCTTCTGGTTAGAAAAGCTGATATAAATTAAAATAATGACCCATCTTTCCGCAAGATCAGCACTCAATTGGGTCTATCAGGCAATGTCTCCACATATGAAAACCCTTTCCACACTTGTAGCATACCACCAGCCTACATTGATATCAACATGTAGACTCCCTCTGGTGATTCCTACTATCTTATGGAGAAGCACCAACTCAAGATTCTGAACCCCCCAGACCCACAGCTCCAGAATCCCACAGGTTGCGCTTTTTGATTAGGTCCTAGTTGACTATGGAAGATATAGTCATTAAACTGAAGATGTTCCCAGGAGATATGATTTCACGATGGATACCATCCTAGAAAATCTTTACTAAGAATAACTAATAACACCTATAATGGGTGTGAAGCGCTGCAGCTCTGTGAAACGAGAAGAATACTCCATGACCGAGAGAGTACTAAGCTCCAAACTCATGAACTCTTGGGCTCAGTTGGCCATCAATTTCTCTAGGTATAAGTGGTCATAAAAGGTACACAATAACGCATTCCAATCCATATCTAGATAGAGACCCACTGGTGATATCACATCCCACCATCTCTTGAAGGAATCGAGAAGCATGTGTGTAGAAAGTTTCACACTCCTTTTTAGAGGCATCTCCAAATGTTCAATTATTTATTACATGGCTTCTACCCATGAATATACAGCCTAAGGTCCTCCATATCCAGAGAATGTGTGAGGATGATGCTGCTAAAAAAACCATGCCAACTCTTCCATAGACGTGGTATGATGTGGTTCTGCTAGGAAGTTCTGCATAATCCTCATGAAGCCTTCTCAATACTATGCATCAACACCTGTATCTAAAATAATGGTTGGTGCCAAGACAAACATGAAGGGAGGATCTTCTAATAGTCCATGATCTTCCATGTTCAGTGTCTTATTGTTTCCCTGTATATGGAAAACAATAGAAAGACGTCCTGGTGGTATGACTCTACATAGATAACCACCCACCTCAGTTCAAGATTATTATGTACTAAAACATAGAAGTGCAATAAGGTTATAGGAAGAAGAATAAATTCATGTTTTTCGAAACATAGATACACGGTGTGTATTACCCCGACGTGGCATGTTCCATTAAAACTTTACATGGTCATGTACTTCTGCCAACCAGGGTCGGGTAACCCACAAACACATGGTGTGTTCTATTTTAAACATTACATTTAAATGAATCATTCTCCCCTTCCTGAGTTACTATACATAGCTATAAACATGGATCCTACTTGGGAAACTGTATAAGGCATGTGTGCCCTAGACACGACATCTATCCCTTAAGTCATAACCAACCATGTCGTTAGTCACATGGTTGGTGACATGGTCAACTCTACAAGGCGTGTAAGAACACAACATGGCTTGTATCACATGAGAGTCATCCATCCATGTTATTAGTGACATGGCTGGAAACATGGTCTGTACTACACAACGTGTACGTCTGGTAAATAGTGTGCTCCACCAATCAAAACTCAACCCTGTGTCTCTGCCCACACAGTCTGTCGCACGGTTAAATACTATATGGCGTGTATATATAGTACATGACGTGTACTTAAGAAAAATAGGATACATGGAATGTATTAATCAATACACACCATGCATTCAGGGCATTTCTAGATAGTAATACTCTGAAACTACACTAGAACCCATAAAATCATTGAAACAAACATTTAAGTTCCTAATTTTGATTCGTGGGGGCCCATAATCACCGCGAATCAATGTTTGGAATCCTATTCATGTATATCACAGTATAACAGTGAAATAAAACACATTATCCACAAAATGTTGAACCAGGAGAGCCCATAACTCCTCAAGAACTTATGTTTGGTGTCCATTTAACTGATAATTTAAATATTCAAAAACCCTTTCAAAATAGTTGGCATTCTGTAAACAAATCTATCACAACGACATGCATATCTAGCCCAAAACCTATCACAAAAACATGCAATCAGTAATGCACCCAAAATGGCATGATGAGTATGTATGACAAGTGATCTCTAGAAAGTGCCTATATGATGAATGATATCACATACCCTCATCTCATTGGGTTTCAACAGAAATAAATTTCAATAAAATCAATTTTAAAAACACTAAAAATGTGAACCAACCTATAGTGAAATCCAATCAACTGTAATAATTGCAAAACTATAAAAATTGAAATAATAGAGTAAATTATTTTTTCCCTGTATAACGGTTAGCTACTCCCAATCACAACATATTACCAACTGCATATTATTTTCTATTCTTTTCTATAGGTTCTAAATAGTATGTCAAGAAGAAAATAATTTCTTGGATACCACTTTGTAACGTCTCGGTTCTAGGTTCAACTAAAGGTGACCTGTACCAGGTTGGTCACATGGGATAAAAGGCATTTCCCCGAATGCAAGAGGTTTTCGACGAGCAGTAAGGGCCTTAGGTGTGATATTGGAGAAAATATGCCCTCTTTGGCAGAGTAAAATAGTGAAACAATCATATAATAGTAAAAAAAGCAGTAATACCATACAATAAGTAAAAAACGAAAGACTGAGTGTAAACAAACAATTTCATTATATATATATATAATGATGCATGTCACAGGTATCACTAGTAGAAAAAAGGTCTTTAATGTAGGTTTTTTTATTTTTTACATCGGCTTTTAACCGACGTTGAAGTCGCCGACGTAAAAAATATGACTTTTTATGTCGGTTTTTGTAAACCGACGACAAAAACAAATTTTATTTTCATTTTAGCATCGATTTTGTAAAACCCCAAGGCCAAATAAACTAATTTTCATCATTTTTGGCATCAGTTTCCTTAAAAACCGATGCCAAAACATTGAAAAATTATTTTTGGCATCGGTTCATGAAAAAAAACCGATGCCAAACATCAATTTTTTATTCTTCTATGTTTTAGAGCATTTCCTAATATTTGATTTTACTGGTCGTGGAGATAAAACCGAGTTACGGATCAAACATTATGTCCGTATGAAGTTGAACATGTCAAAGTTTCGATTGATACAACTTGTTTTAAAGAAAACAAGATAAACACGAATTAAAATCACATACACCAAATGATATAATATATACATAATACTTCAAACACATTTCAATTGTTTTTGGATATTCCATTGAAATGATATTTTTTTATCATCATATCTCTTATATTTAGTGTAGAACTCATGCGAGAATGAAAACGATGATCGATAATTAAACTTACACCAAGCTTTGTAAATCTCATCCGAATGTTTTTTATTTTTAACTCGATAATAAAACTAAATCATCATTATATAAAAACTAATAAAGTTTCTAATAAATGAAGGACATTAATAATAAATAAAATAAATGAATAGAATACAAACCATATTCAAATTAACGATGGATGCCATGTTGAAAACTTGATTGAATCGAAGAGGATGAAAATGATGAACGAAGGAGAAACAGATTTATATATATTAAATGAAAATATTTTCGATTGAGTTGTATGAAAATGTATGCAGGATTTTAAAAAGTTAAACACGTGTTGTGAAAAAAAATGTAATACTGATCCTGCATATTGGTGAATACTATTTGGCATTAGTTTTGTTTGAAACCGACAAAAAGAGGATTTATGTTGGTCTTTTGGGGTCGGTTTTTTATGAAAACCGACACCAAAAATTCCAATCGATAACATTTTTGGCGTCGGGTTTTAAATAAACTGATGCTAAAAAGATAAAAAACAATACGTTTCATGTTTTTTTTTTGAAAACCGATTTGAAAATTAAAAATAAAATGTTTTTCATGTCAGTTTTTAAAAAAAGAGGCGTGATAAAAAAACAGTTTTGGCGTCGGTTTTTATGAAAACCAACGCGAAAACTAAAAAAATAATTTTTGGCATCGGTTTTTAGGAAAATCGATGCCAAAACATAAAAAAAAATTATCAGGTTTTATAGAATTTTTTAAGCTTCGATTTGACTGGTTGTGGAGCTAAAATGGAGTAACGGATTAAAAGTTATGGCCTCTGAAAGTTGGACTTAATTAAGACTTCTTTTAGATAAGATCAACTTCCAACATCCATAACTTTTAATCCGTAACTCCGTTTTTGCTCCATGACCAGTCAAATAAAAGCTTAGGAAATTATCTATAGGAATGTAAATGGTTTTTACATTTTTGGAGTTGGTTTTCATAAAAGGCATCGTCATAACTTGTTTTTTATTTTTTCGCGTCGGTTTTCAAAAAACCCGATGCCAAAACTATTTTTTTTAGTGTTTGGCATTGGTTTTTAAAAAACCAATGCCAAAAAGTCTCCAAAAAAATATTTTATGTCTGTTTATAAGAAACCGACATCAAATTGAAGATGTTAAAAATGATTTGTCTACCATGGTATCTAGGAAAGAATCCAAACAAGTCACAATGATGGGATATAGTACGAAACCAATGTACAAATAAAACAAGAAAACTTCAACATAATTGAAGCCTCAGCATGGTCCCATGCTCCCCATCTCCACAATAGTCAAGTACCTTATGTAGAAGGGAGTTTTACCTTATCTATAACTGAAACAATATAATCTGTTTGGGCCAAAAAACACGACCCAAACAAGGTGTGAGAAAAATCCCAGTAGGAAACCTCCCAAAGGATTGTGCTAACTATTAGTGAATATATATAACAAGAAAAATTCAAAATTATATAATAAATAAGGAAGTACTCCAAAATCAACAATCATATAGTTTCAACTACATTCATTGAAATTTATTAATTATTCAACCAATCATTCAAAAGTAACCCTCTAGGAATGTTCTCCCAGCCTAACCCCTCGGGTTCAACATATCATTTAATAATAAAGATATAATGACCCCCATGGGATAACTCACATAGTCATACCACTTTGGTAACATGAAAAAAATGACTCTTCGAGGAAGCACTCACTGCCAATTCCCCCTATAGAATATTAATGTTAAACTAAAGAATATATCATGATGAAGTCAATTCCAATAACCCTTGAGATCTCGTAACAATAAATTTATACAATCTATGTTAAAAACCAATGTAAATCACCCATATAGTTTCGCAGTGTGGAAGGTAAAATTGAAACTCTAGGGAAGACGTCAACGTCAATTCCCCCTATGGTCTCACTAAACCAGGTTCCCACAACCCTGGGTTTGTAATCATGCACAATTGATATTATGTAGCCAAAGTAAATCACGAATACCAAATGGATAAATGGATACAAATCATAACACAAGTATGTCAGATAATATCATTCCATCCTAACAACACTAGGAATGGAAAATAGAGCAGCCTAACTTGAGATTCTAGACCCAAGGGATAATATCAGATCAAACATGGGAAAACACATCTATAACAAGGTAATTATCCTTATTTACAATCAAAAACCTATACTCAAGAAATTAAATAATGGAAGGAATTAATAGGGTTAAATTAACTAAACACAAAATACCCTAAACTAGGGTATTGGGAAATTTTTTCACGTATAATTCAAAGACAAAAAACAGCATGGAATAAACCACCATCCTCGACGATGTATGATCGATATAGTTGAACCTATGACTCTGAATCAGACTATAACATCATAGATATCCCAAAACGTCAAAAGAATTCAATCTTGAATAACTCACATAAGAGGATAAGTCCAGAGGAGAGGCTCTAGATGAAGGAAGAACTCACCAATGAGATTCCAATGCAATATATGATGGTTGATTGGGAGAACAGATGGTCGATCGGGCTCTTAGAGAATAATCGGTGATATCAGTCGCTCTTAGATGAGACGAAGCTAGAAGAAGGAGGTTCTTTCAATTAAGAGTGACCCGATTCTAATGTATCAATTAAAAAGAAAAATACTCAGTGTGTTCTTTAACAATAAACAGTGTGTATATGCATTTATTGTGCCCTGTTTTAGGTGGTCTCTAGGTCACCTCACACAACCATGTACTCATCCATTACATGGAAAATACATAGCTACCCACAAAAACTAGGTACATGAAGTGTATTCCTATGTACATGAAATATACTTCTTTAATTTCCATAAACTCATCTTTCTCCCAAAAAGACCAGAAACCAAGATCCATACCTAAAAAAAGACCCGAGTTCTTACATTTATACCCATTCACAATGATATAAGATTAATTTTCATACCATATTTATATTCCTATCATATAATATCATATATATTGACTAATTAATTACGATTCCACACTGTAATGAATATTTTCTATTATTATGATAATGTTTTTTTTTTCATATCTCATTTTTTTTGATATATGAAATATTTTGTGCAAAATTTATTATGTATGAACATGATATCACAACCTAAATATTAACTTATACACATATTTGATCCTTTATTGATATCATCTATGTTTACCTAAAATAATATAATCTCACCAACTCTTATGTTTTTCCTTATCCATGTCATGAATAATGGTTTAAAGTTGTGTATACCTAAGAAACACTCTATTTGGGAAAAGTCGACAATTTTTTCATGAAATATGAGAACTATCTTCCAAGTATCCATATACATTAAGACTTTATAGTTATCATTTATTTCATAAATTTATTTATTTAATATTAATATAATGTGATGTAATATTTATGTATGCTAGGTACGATTCACTATATTTATTATCATTGCTTCACTAATATTCTACCTTTTTTATGTTATACACTCATGATGTATTATGAACATGAAGAACTAAACTCAGCATTAGAGATATATAATAATATTCATATTCTTATTCTTGTTACATTTTAATTCATTCAACCACAATGATGTAATTTTATAAGATTAATGTTCTTCTCCCCAATGATGTTATATTTACATAGTCTTATTCTTAGCATAATTTCCTTATAGTCTTATTTAGATACAACAATAATTTTTAATTTTTAATACACCATTAATTTTTCATAAACAATATTTCTTGAATCACAATATCATTATGACCTCTAATCAATTGCAATCAGTATAATTTAGTCCTCCAGATTACTAAATTAAATAAAGGAAGTCATCACTTTTATTTTTGGTTCATAAATTATACATTGTTTTTACAGAATAAAGCTTTTTTATGTTGATTCTCTTTAAATTTATTGACATCATCCTTATAGATTCAGAAGAAACATCTATTATTATATTTCACTATTTTGTAATGATAATGGTAACTCTTTTCACGATATATCCATAAGCAAAGAAAATATCACCTTTCATCGACTCAATCCAAATATCTTCTTATCCTTATGTACATTCTGGTAACATAATGAAAACTACATGTCACTATCTTCATATTTTTAATGAAAAACATTCTTCTACTTATTGGTATTTAATAACATTATTAATTCATTCAATCGATCTATTGTACGATTCCAGGATAACTTAAATATCATGCAAGCACAAAAATTATTACATTATTCATGATGTAGATCAACATTTATTCAAGCAGTCAATTTAGAACCCTTTATGTGGTTGGTCTATGCTTCATAATATTGTAAACTAATTAACCTAATTTTCATACCCATAATATGTTATTGTATAAAATAGTCATTTTTCTTGATGTGGGCTCAAATTCCATCATGCCTTAGTTTTTATTTTTTATTTATATGGTATGTTTTCATTCCTTCATGAATTATTTTCTCTTTTATTTATGTGGCATATTTTAAGGTATTTATGTAGTGATTGGAATCACACATCAGGTGTTTGGGACTAGATAATTATGTAGTCACTTCAACGATCATGACACCATTATTGTTCTATTATGTACTAGATAATTGGGGCCTATCGATATGAAATTCCACTATGCCTCTCTATAGTTAATGATATGTTTCAAACGACATTGTTTAGAAAGTATATTACAATTAAAATAAATGTGCTTATCTATGATTAAATAAAATTTGAACCAGATATATCTTACATTGTAGAGAAAATCAAGATTCTTGACACAATATAGTAGGAACTGATTAATCGAATGACTTGACCAACAATGGAAAATTGAAAAAAAAATCATAAAATAAAAGAAGCAATGCTGGAAACTAGAGATGTTAAGAAGAATAAACACCCTCATTTTTTTATAAGTTGATATCAATAAATATTTTAGTTATATGTTTTTAGGGGGGATGAATGTAATAACATACTATTTTATAAGTTGATATCATTAAATATTTTAGTTAATTTGAATCTATTTTATTACTTAATTTAGCAAAAAAACATGTTGACATTAAAAAAGATATTTATTAGAAAAACTAATTTTCTTTATGTTTTTTATTTAATCCCAAATAATTTTCTCAAAATTATATAAATTTAATGTTTAAAAATTGAATACATATTTTAAAATAGGATATCCAAATTTGGAAAATATTTCCCTATAATTTCATGTCCATGTTAACAGTAATTATTGTAATTGTTTTATTATAAAGGGAAAATTAGTTAATTAAGGGAAACAATAATGGGATAATGAATAAATAGAAACATTAAAACATTCAATAATTTTATTGGACAATTATATATCAGATATAATCATCAAATATTAGAATATATTACATTTTGTTTGTATTTGGTCATGATGTTTACATTTTTATGTTTTTTAATGAAAAGTATAAAATGCATTTAACATTGGTCTATTATTGTTACATTTTTTGAATATGGATAAAAAATGTATGTTCGGTTATGAATATTGATTTTATACAGATATTATTTTATTAATTATCATTCTATTTATACTTTTTTACTATGAAATAATTACATTAAATACATAATAAGTAGCGATGAAATATCTATTCAATTAAAAGAAAATGAAAAAAAATTATATTATGAAAATAATAAAAGTTTTATAATATGAGTGAGTTAGTGTGAACCATTATATATATATATATATGAAATACTAGAGATTTTATAAATTTAAATGTTTTAATTCCATATCTTCCATGATTTGTTTGTGAAATTAAATGAATAATGTTAGAAATTACATTAAATGTATTTTATAATAAATTATATATTGTTTAATAATTTATACTTCCTAAAAATATAATCTTCACTAAATGAATGGGATATTTTTGAAATTAACAACCATGGTCTATTTATTAGATATTGTTTCCCATATGATAACACTATTAACTATTATTGTGTGGAAAGATTAAATATTGCAGTAACCATTGAATGATTAATGAGGGGTTAAAACGAAATGATAATAGTGAAAACACAACTAAAAAATGAAAAATATATTTATTTATAAGGTTATTTATACTCATCCAAATATTATATTTAAATTATATCAATTTGGATACATTTCATAATGAAATATAATTTATATTAATTTAATTCATTATGAAATTTGAAGAATGCCCATCCCCTCTCTTATAAAAGGAAACCCCTTATCATAATTATACACACAAATTAGAGCCATAGTGTTTGAAGAAAACCTAGGAATTTTCTCCATCAACAACCATAACATTGTTTTATAGGTTTTATTAGACCTACCATATTTCTCTTAAAAAAGATATCTAACAGTAGTCTTCCATGGAATATGTAATCATATTTACAAAATCCATTATGTTTATTTATTCTCTAACATCCTATTAATGTGTTGTACCCATCCTATTATAATAAATCTGGTATCATAATCATACTAACATTTTTTTTATGATTATGGTAAAACTATACTATATCTCATTTTCATCCTATTATAAGAAAAACATTACTCATGAATACATATGTCTTATCATCTCCACATAGTGATGCAATTCATTTTTCATCACAATTTCATAAGGATGATTATAAATATGAAACTAATGAATATATATGATAAATGTGATATAATAAAGATTAAATAAGGATTCATTATTATTAAACTTTCTTTTTTTAAATCTTTTGAAAAGTAAAAAAAACATTCTTGAATACATACAATCGACCATATCCACGAACACTGTAATGTATTTTTATTCTCTATAATTTATGGATGACTCTAAATATTTAATTATTGAATATATTTAATATTAATGTCATTGATTGAATTATATATATTTTGGAACCAATATAAGTTTATAATTATCAGAACTAATTAATCAAAACAGATAAAAAAAATGAACTAGTCAACACTAGAGAGAATGATAAAAGTAATAAGGTAGTTCAGAAATGGGTGATAAAATGATTCAAAGGGATTATATATGATATTATATATATATATCTAGTATTTATATATAATATATCTAAATTTATTATATTTTATATCAACCTAACTTAAATGTAATTTCATGCTTTAGGTAATGGGATTAGATATCAATTTCGTTTTATTGAAACATATTTTAATACTATTCACCTAGTTTTATGATATTATGTATATAGTAGAAAAATTATGTATTTATTATCATTATTCAATTGTAATTACATTTAACATAACTATATGTTGTCTTGGTATCATGGATAATCTTTTTCATGAATATATTTACCATTTCTTCAAATGGGTTTTTACATTGAATGTTATTTATTTGAAATGGAAATTATTTATAATATGAATTCATTACTAGATACAAATATTTATTTTTAGGAAATATTTTTTATGAATTTTGTTAGTAATTAAACATATTAGAAATTACTTATAAACTAATTTATGGCTGGGACCTAAAACTATTTAGTCATTCAATGTATCGACTGCTCTGTTGAGAAAAATCAATTTTCCAAATTAGATAGGTTATTTCCAAAAGATTAAATTTTTCTTAACGAAACACCTTTATGGTAGAGATACTTTAATTTATAAATCCATTACTTCCAAGAGCATACATATTTTTTTAATAGATAAATTATTATTATGCATGATATTACTACATTCATATTATCCATTTATTCATTTTTATCTAATGTTGTTGATTAAATTGTATGTTTTTTCAGTTAGTTACCTTATTATATTCATTATGCCTTATTAACTCATTATATTTACATCTATGAGTAACCCTTACTAAATATATGGACTCACCTTATTATGTTTTTTACCTTTTGTATATATATGAAGAAATGTGTTATAAATATTATCCAGAATGAATGATTTTTTCATTTTATATGTATTTTATATATCTAATGTAATATTAGAATCATGGGTGTATCTTGTTTTCCAAGACAATTAATCTGATCAATAATTCATGGAAATATATATTGTATGTATGATAATGTTATAATTTATACACTATCTCTATGTTACATAATTTGTTTTTGTTATATAAACATTATTTACCTTAATTTTTCTTTATTTTAGTAACTACATTTTTAACCCTGAGAACAAATTTTATGACTAAAATGAAAATAATTATATTCAATAATTTGTATCATTGTGATTAGAATAAGGAAACTATATTATGAAACAAGATTTCATATTTGAGACATGTTAATTTGAATATTAGAATATATAATGCGTAAAAACCATATTTTTTAGAGGTGTATTTTTAAGAATAAAATAAATTAGGTTAAAATTCTAAATGTGGTTTATTTTCAAGACATTAATTTATTTACAACAATCAAAACAATTTTAGGTATCATTATACTAAACCTAACAATTAATTAAATTTTTTGAATTATTAAATGAATTTAATTTAGATTAATTTTTTAAAATAATTATTTATTTTGTTCCAAAATATTTGACATGTGGTTTATAAATTCGAAATAGTATATTTAAATTGAATAACATTTCTCATTAATTTTTTTTTCAATTATATTATTTTATATGTTTTAATTATAGACATAGTTTATGATCATTTCACAATAGTTTATATATATATGTATAATCTATATTTTCAATATTAACCTAAAATTAAATATTTTTTAAAAAACATAAACATATAAACTAAGCTAATTTTGACATCCCTAATCCAATAATACCATCATTTTTATGAAAATTTAAATCAAGAATTTACAAATTGAACATTAAAATATATTAAAAGATAATGTCTCAATACAGTTTGCATTATGCAATAGTTTTGAGACCCAATACCCCTACCATTCTTAGGGTCTTAGGTAATACACTCTCGATTTAAAAATGTATACATTCTATCCATTTTCTTGCTGTATAACTAAAATGAAATTAATTAAAAACTATCTTACTGAGTTATGAGATGGATTTTTTCCATGATAATCAAACAATGTGATATCTAGATGATCTAAAGCTCTTTTTATACATTTTTATTTCTTTAAAGATGTGATAATCCTTCAAGATTTAATAATTTCATCATTTTTCAATCTCTTAGATTGGGAACACCCAATTATTATTATTCATTGAATTGATTTGACATTACTTCCATCCCTAGAATCTTTAAACTAAGAATATTTTTGATAGTTTAAATTTACTAATCCTTCATTGATTACGGTGTTTGATCCATAACGTCATATTGACCAAAAACAATTATCATTATTGCACAATTACATTTAAAAAAAATCTAAATGATATTTATTAACATTTGTAGCCACCAAATAAAACGTTTCCAATGAATTGATCAGTTTTATATAAAAAATTTTAGAATCAACATTCTAAAAATTAGTGCCTTGAAATTATTCATCAATTAAAGAGAGTAATTAAATTATTTAATTTAATATTATTCTATTTAATATAACCATCTTTATGGGAGACATTCTACTATTTATTATTATATATAATGCATCCCCAATTTATCCTTTTTTATTGTAAATTTTTTGTTTTCCCAGAATTAGTCTCAAAATGTATTAGAATATATAAGTCACTTTATAATTATTGAAATTCTTGGAATACTATTTTTACACAACATTAAGATCATTTAGACATTGAAGGAATATTTTTTCAAAAATCATACATGTAAAACTGGAGGAATAATAATTAAAATATTTAACTAAAAATTTAATATTCTAATAATTTTCTTCTAATGGTTCATCCAATTTAAAATTCTAAATATTCTGTTATTTTTTCCCCTATGTTATTTCTATATTATAATTTTTTTTCAATAACCGTGTAATGTTTTATATTAAATATAGAATCTAAATTTTTCAACTGTGTAAAATATAAACACTCATAAAATCTAAAATTCACGTAATTATAAAAAAATACTAGGATCTCAATGAAAAGAAAAAAACATAGGGAACCATAGCTCTAACGTAACTTGTGATCCATTATTGGGATGATTCAAACCCATCTAAGAGTTAGGTTGATTAAGTGTGTTCCAAATTTTAATAAAAACAAAATATATTCCTTAAAACATTAAACCTCCTGAGATATTTACCCTATTATGTTAGTGAAAAATATGTGGTTTTGATTATTTATCATTTAATATACTACTGTTCAATGTATATAACTTATTAAATTGTATCATGTTTTTAAAGTTTTTTTTCTCTAGGTAATCCTTTTGAATGTATAGTAAACTACCATTAAATATTGAATTATATACTAAAAATTTTATTGTCCATTTTAAGTGGTTGTTAGATATTTTTATATTAACCCACATTGCATCCAAAAATCACATAATTTACAACCATGTATTTCTAATTTTGAATATCCCATCATAATTCATAAAGATGGTATAGGATGAGAAATTATTCTCAAATTTCTGATCAATTTTTTGAGATGATTAAAAAATATATAAGGATTTAAAAACATTTAATAATATTGAAATATTTTCTCAAAGGAATTTTGTTTATGGCTATGTTAATGTCTTCATGAACTACTGAGGTAGATAGACCTATAATTCACCCCAAATATTATGGGATCTTCTAAAAAATTTACTCATTGAATCCTCAATTCAATCTACAAGAATAAAAAACAAACAATTTAACCTTAAGACAATACCTTCAAAAGTGAATCAACTGAAAATAATTAATGGTGATAGAAATCAAAACATGGGTCTATTATTTTTCATTTCAGGTAACACATTTTTGTTCTTAACATTCACATTGATATTTAATCATACATCTAAATCAGTGAATAACCTCTGATTCATACCATTATCACTAAAAATCCTTCTTATGCTTCTTCATTAATACCAAAAAGGACCTTTCATTGATCATAAGTGTATGGTCATTATAATTTTCTTACTACACCAAAAAACACACCCTCCTTATTCTTTTTCTTTTTCATGTTTTCTTTCTCTATATACATCCTAAATTCACATCTACAATAATATTTTTGATATTGTTTTTTTTGGTTTCTATATTAAGGATCACTTTCCTCAATATGAATTCCCAAAACTAATGTATAGGTTAATTCACAACTTTTAATGGGATAATCATATATTTATATAAAAAATTATATTTTGAATAACTGTAATTATATGAAATGAATCTCATCCATATTTCATACCCAACGATCCACCAGATCTTCTCTTTTTCAAACGGATACCTCAAAAAAAAACACTATCCTTCATAAATATTATTCCAAAATTTCAAACAATGCTATATGAATTTCTTTTTATTTTCATGATATGAAGCGGGATTTATTTCTCTCAAAGTATCTCTAGATAAAAAATACATCAATATCCATGACTATATATAAAATAATGAGTATCATCAAACTCATGGGGTGGAAAATAACTTTAAAACATAATAGATCCCCTGAACACTATACAACTATATTATTGATATATATACTCTATCAATATTTTATCATCCTCATATTCTATGTTACTCTATAAGTATGAAAGTTGTTTTATATAATTTAAACACTTGATAATATCACATGCATCGACTAAATAATTTTTTCATGTGAATTTCTACATTTATTTAAATTTTGAAGAAAATAATTTTGTTATTGATTAAATTAACTCTATTATATCTCATTCATTATTAATCTCTATTTTCATTTTGAAGATATAAACATCTCTCATTTTTCGCATTTAAAAAAATGTAATGATATTACAAACAACTTCATGAATCAAAAAAATAATATCTTCATTATTCTTATAAACTTGTTAGTTTTTCTCTCTTTGTGAAGATATTAATCCTCTTAATCTTTATAAAAATAAATATAGAATCGTTTATTCCATAATATTTACGGTGTTGAAAATATGATTTCAAAACTCTACCATCATCCAAAATGACTTCTTCATCCTAATCTATAATTCTAGAAACTCACATTTTCATCCACTAGATACCTCAATATCTTCTAATTCTTTTATGAATTATATGTATTTTTATATGAATCATATAATATATCACATGGTACATATGAAGCTATTTATAAGACACAATGACACATATGGACATTAAATATACTCATACACATCTTAAAATGATTCTAATATAGATCTTTAGTATTATCCATTTTTACACTAAGAGTCAAAAATAATCCTACATTATGTAAAAAAATAATATGGAACTATGATAAAAACTTTTACATAGTATGATAACTCTTACATTGATTCCTAAATAAATCATATAAATTTTTTTTGTCACTCATATTTACCCCTATATAACTAATATATAGATCTACCAATATATTCTGTTATTTAGTTTTAGCACTAGAATTTCATATTAATTGAAATCAATTATGAATGAATTCAACTAAATATTGATCCTTATAAAATCACTCCAACCCTAGTTTAATACCTCAAATAATTATTTAATTTAATATAATAATTCTAAAACAACTTTATTGTGTTTTAATTTACATTTTAGTAAATAAATATATATGGTAGTGAATTCTTAAAAATATTATTATTTATTATAGTTTTTCACTTCCTTCATCATAATATTGTATAATAATTTATTATTAACTAATTTCAATTCAATGAGTTTTAGTGAAAATATGTATGAATACTTAAAAATTTTTCTAGATATCTTAATGAATTTAAATATATTTTAAAAATAGTTAAATATAAAAATACATGTTTTTCATCACAATAATTTCAATTTTGCACTCTGAATAAAATGTATATTTTATATCACATAACAACTTAGCCAATTCATGTTCAATTATATGAAACTCTTCATAAAATTATTTTCTATTGAGAGTTTACTATTCTTTATATTGATAACCAATCTGTAATAAATTCAACTTCATTTACACACAATTGAATAGAAATTCACTCTCTATAGTGTATATTTGAAATAAAAAATAGAAAATGAAATATATATATTGAATTGTCATGTTCAGAAACCAAAGAGGTTTTACAAGGAATGATTTTAGTCTTTATGATCTATTATATTAGAATATATGTCTTATAAAAATAAAGTGTGAAAAATTAAGGCACATAAAATCATTTATTAGATGAAGCATCTCCCTAGAAAATTTCATGACACACACACTAGATCCACTAGTCTAGAAAAACATTAGATATGATCTTTTTTATCCCATCTGAATGAGTTTAATATATTCCATATGTAAATTTTTATCCCTAAAAAGAAAATATCATAACATCAATAATTTTTTTATTAAGGATGATAGATACTTACACCATATTTTATCATATATTTTTATCCCATGTTTGTGTTTAATACAAAGTGGTATTGATTTAGGTTTCTAAAACCCGTATTGAATATCATTTTCTCCATAATTATAATTTTATATCCTTGGTGTCTGAGTCCTCATAAATCATTCCAAGTAATTAATAATGATGTAATTATGATCAAAAAATGAATCTGCCTCTTGTTAATGATATTCCTACAACCTTATATAGCTTTACAACTTTGACCTTATTTTGATTCTGAGGATAAAGTTATGTGACAATATTCACCGAAAAAATAATCTTATTGAACCCATTGATATAATAATGATCAGTTCCGATCATTATGATGTTATGACCTATCCCATATTCTCTCGATTCATATTTATTGGTTTATTATTAATGCATATTATAATACAACCATTAAAAAAATTTAAATTAACCTAATTCGATACACATGTGAATGATAAAAATTCTCAAATACTAATTATCAAAAAATGTGCTTTTACCCCCCATATTTCAGTATGCATCACCCAATAAGAAAAATTTCCATGTGATGAGAAACCCAACATATATATCATACACAATGTATTATTGGATTGATTCTATTTATTTCAGAATATATAGTTATTCTTATATCCCTTATTATGTATCATACTAGAAAAACGATTATCCACTCTATACCAGTGTTATATTTTTCCTCATTCACATTGCTTTGTCACTAATTTCATTGTATGAGGAAGGAACCATAAAATATTACTTGGTATGAGAGTCTGGTCTATGAATATGAACAATGGACCTTCTTCTGCAACCTAAAACTATATAATATCAGACTCATTATTTTTAGATTATAAACTAAATATCATATAAACCACCCAATAAGACTTTATATATATTTATATGTGTACATTATATATATCCATTATTTATTTTATGATATCTAAACTATGTATGTGTAGGTCAGATTTGATAAAATGGAATGTGTTGGGGGGAATTTTCCTCTAGTATACAAAATGAAAAAAAATCCATTTTTAGAAATATATATTTAAAATATTGAATGAATTAATGAATTTTGAAGATAGAAGAATAAAAATTAAAAGTCTAATGAACAAATGGAAAAATGAATGATCCTAAAATAAAAATGATCAAGTGTTAAACTAACATCTTAGGTAAATAAAGAATAAGAAATATTCCAAAATTATTCATATTTGTGAATTAAATATTAATTTTACTTAAAGGGGTTGCTATGTTCGATGGCGTACCCAATACGCAACAACGTGTTTCTTTGATATCTTTCGTAACTCACTGATAATATCATAATATTATTTTAAATTGTAGTTAATGCTTAGCCATTTTATTAGTGAGAATGAATATAACAAACTAAAATATTATTTTACATGTTTTTTAAATTTATTTACATTTATCCTATAAAATTTAAAGGCTTAAAAAGTGAATTAATGTAATTTAAAGCATAAATAATCTAATATTCTTTTAAAAGGTTGATTTACCAACTTTTTATGGAGAAAACTATTTAAATATAATATTGGTAGTTTTTATATGTTCTATTTTACCGAATAAAATTCTTATTTTAAATCAGGACATCAAAATTTACTTTGGGTAAGTTTTTTGTATTTTTCCGATAAAATTCATTTTTATGAATAGTGAAAAATATTGTATTTTAATTCAAAAGTGCATTTTAATATAATTTATTTATATGGTTAGAATATCTTTTTAATTGGTAATGAGGTGTAATTATATTATGTTTTTACCATTTAATCCAATGTTGTTCATTTGTGTTAATTTGACATTGATATTGGACATAAACAAGTATCAATCTTCTGATAATCGTTGTTTCTTAAAAACACACTATTTGTGTTGATAACAGATATAAAATTTAAATTAATTAATCCAACTTCTATGTTTTAAATTTGGTAAGATACATAGAATTTTTGAATTTTGAATATCAAATATAGATTAGGCTGATTGTTTGGTATTTTTTTGAAAAACATCAATTTTTGATGAATAGTGAAACCACTATGTCGTAATTAAAAAACTGACTTTTTCAATTAAATGAAATTTTACCACTTCTGCAAATTGAATTTTGAAAATCTGAAATACATGGTTTTTATTAATAAGTAAAATGAGGTTCAATAAGATGAAAATAATTTTTGGTGAATAGTAACTTTTGACTTTTATTTTTCTAGGTTAAAGGTAAATAGAATAATTCAAGGTAAATATAATATCATAATAATAAAAAATTACCTTATCACTTGTCCTTACCTTATTATATGAGTCATATCCGACCATGGGAATATGTGGGTGTATTTTGGGACCCCATGGAGCCACTAAAGAGTGAGAATGACACTTTATTTTAATTAACTTAAAGTAAAGACAAAAATGACATAAACAAATATCTTTTTGTAAATTAATTTTTACATAGGGTAATATAGGTTATCTTTTCAACTATAAATATTCATCAGAAAGATAAAATAATTTCCTACATCATGGTATTTATTTTATAATTGTTAGACATAAAATAAATGAAATTATTTATGACACAATAATGATGCACTGTTTACCTCATTGATAAATGATTTAAATTAATAAGATTATAAATATTTAAATAATATCCGAAACCTATCCAAATTTTGTTGGATGATTTTATTTCTACTATTAGTCGTCTTATATTTTACTTTAATTAGTTTTGGACCATTAGAAACTGAGTATCATTATATAATAAAATAATATTTTCACACTTCCCTAAGGAGACCATCCTCCCCCTTATATAAAGCCCTCAATTTTAACCCATTCCACACACCTCTCAAGACCCTTGGCTCATCCAAACTCTGCTAAAATAATCTCTCAATATCCCACTCCTCCTCCTAGAAGCCTTTCCTTAGGCATAAGGCACTTCAAAAATTCCTTTTCGTTCAAATCAAATGGAGTTACCCAAATTAAAGCTAACAGTTTATCTTAACTTCTTTTCTTTTATTTTATTTCTCCAACCCCTAAAATAATTTTATTCCTTTAATTTATAAAAACAATTGTACCCTCAATATACTAGGATGTTTTTATGAGAATTATTTTAACTACACTTACACAAACCTCCATCTAATGGGTGAAGAACATACTGTTTCTGTGGATAGCAAACTAACGCCTCACGAAATGATGATTATTCAATTATCTCTTACCACCTCTCATGGTGGACATTAATATGACACTATATTTATATATGATCTATATTATGTAAATTTTTTCATTATTTTTATGGATTTTTCTTTTGTAGAATACCTTTTTGGTTTCCATTATGGGTAAACACCATATTTTCATTTGAGGAAGTGTGGACTGCCACCCCCTCAAAGTGATATGACTCCTTAATGCCATATGTGGGATGTATAAAGGATGGAGTTAATGATATTATATATGATATTATAATTTAATTATAATATACCTATTTATATTTATTTTTTACTTCCATTAAAATAAGAAATAGAAATGAATTTAGCGTTCATGCGTACGTACGACTTACCGTCTCCAGGAACAGCGCATTTCATTTCAAACCTCCAAATGTTATGTACTATTATAAATACATGTATATACTAGATATATATATTATATAAAATATATATCAATATGGAATATAATTATAGATATAATGAAATTTTCAGTATGTGAACATCTTGTAATTATAAGAAGTCCATTTTTGACTCAAGTACCAAATATCGAAAAAACGAACGTTATTAACATAAATGATTAAATAATTTTTATAACATAGTAATATGTTTTATAAAAGGAACAATAAAAATGTAAAAGTTTCTTAAGAAATTATAAATTAACTTTAGTTTATTATTCCGGAGATTAAAGAATGAACGAGTCAAGTCGGATACATGGTATGGGACTTCGTCTCAATCTCCTTTCATTGACACATATGTTGTTTTAATACACGACATTATTTTATATGCCGTATAAAATTATTTTACTTTCCATTAAAATGGAATATTTTTATATGAATCATTTTACTAAATGACAAAAAGGAATGTTTCTTTTTAACGGAAGTGGTGACAAAGACTATTCCGCTGCCATGAGTAATATTTGATCTTTTGGATTCCTTAATAAGTCGTATTATATTTAAAAGGAATATAAAATATCATATACTATTTTATGTAATTTGGTATTGAAAATGGTTTGATAATGGATTTCTTTAATTTCAATATATTTAAATGATATATTGTGATTAAAATGTGGAAATTTTATCTTCCTTTTATGTTTTTTTTATGTGTTATGAATATGTAATGGTTCACGGTTTTTATTTACGTATATGGGTGGTTCCATGATAATCCAAGGGAGGGTGAGCCTGATATAGCTATCCAATTCATTGGGTAACTTGACAGAGGTAAACATGAATGTGTCTCCTAAGATATTTAGGGAATATACTATGATGGGTATTCTAAATGTAACTCCCAACATAGCTATGATAGCTACATTGTTAGAATGATATTGATTCGACAAGTTGCCTTTAAGATTTATGTTTTCTATGTGGTATTCATAAATCTTATGATTTCATTAGTTATGTTAATGATTTTATGTTATGTATGCAATAATGAACTAATGTTTTCTATCTTTGTTTTATAACCCTTATTGATCATTTTATGCTCACTCCATGTTTTGAAATGTTTTTTATAGGACCTAAAGATTATTAGGTTCAAGGATGGGATCAAGGAAATTTCATGTTTTCAAAAACATGGGACTAGACATGACTATTTTTTTCAAGAGTTTTTATTTTAGTAAAAAAATGGAAACTAAGTAGATGTGTCTACCTTGTTATTTTTGAGATGTAATGTAATAGTTATGGCCTAATTATCTAAAAATATAAACCTAAAATGATCATCAATGTGAATTACTCATTTAATAAAAGATTGTGTAATTTTTAAGGCCAAGTCATTATATTTTGTATCAGAGGTCAGTTTAGATAAATTTAAAAGTTAGGGTATTGTTAAATTAAAATCCATAAACTAATTTATGTTAATATTGAAATGATATAGAATTTAAAGATTACCATGTTGCTTCTCCTATGATATTTCTGTATTTAGAATTGTTTTCTGCAGAGGAAACATGGTATCTATGTGGGGATAACATTATGAGGAAGAAAATATTCCAAATCAACAACCTTAGATGATTGGAATCAGAACAGAATAGTTTGTTGCAGTGATTGCATAGTTGACACAAGGTATAAATGGTGGTGGTATCTATACACAAGATCAGCCAGATCAACCACAGAGGAACATGTCAGTAGTAGAGAATTTCATGAGGCAACACCCCCATCATTCAGAGGATCATCAGACCCTATGAAATATGAAGGGTGGATTAAAGCACTGGAGAAATTTTTTGATGTAATGGGGTGTTCAGAACATCCAAAGGTTAGTTTTTATGTTTACTGTTTTGACGGTGAATCTGATCAGTGGTGGTAAATAGTGAACAATACTAGGGATTTTAGGGATATTGATGCTATTGATTGGGATGAATTCAATGATATGTTTCTTGAGAAATATTTTCCTATGGTGGTTCTTCATAGTATGAAAAAACAATTCCTATAATTGAGGTTTTATAATGACTCAGTGGATGCTTATGAAGTAAAATTCACCTAACTGGAAAGGTATGCTCTAAATTTCATATGAGATATTGATAGTAAAATCAACCATTTTTACATTGGATTAATGAAAAAGTATCGAAGGTATTTAGCTTCTTGAGAGTTCAAAATTTATGAAAAACATATTTTTTGTGCAGAGAAGGTCGAAATGGAGTTTGCCGATGATCAGATGTTCTTTTGAAAACAACAAAATAAGAGGTCGAGGTGGCTGGAAAAAGTGAATAACTCTTCAAAAAAGTCATATGGTAAGAAACATAAGTTTATAATTTGTAAAAATTATGGTAAAAAGAATGATGGGGAATGTCTTTTGAATTCTGTTAAGTGCTACTGATGTGATATAATGGGACATAAGGCTCATAATTACACTAAAAAAGATCAAGGTAATGGTAAGAGAAAATATGATTTATAGTTAGTAAAATGTTTTAAGAGCAATAAAATGGGTCATTATGAAAATGAGGGTCCAACAAAGAACGCAGCTAAGGGAAAGAAGCTAGACTACAACAAAAGGGGTGGTCAAGTCCTTTGCAACTGCTTCAGCAGATGTTGGGCCATCAAATGAAGTAGTATCAGGTACACTTTTTTTTTGTTCAGATTATTACAATGTGTTTTTGGATTCAGGGTCTACACACTCTTTAATTTGTGGGAAGTTTTCTAGTAAATTGGAAATTATATCTCAAGATATGAATACAAAAATTTTGGTAAAAAACCTAGAAGAAATGTTGAGACAAAAATAAATTATAAGAACCTTCTTGTCCTTGTGTGCGGAAAGAATCTACCTACAAACCTTATTGTTTTGCCTCTAGTAGAGTTTGATGTTATTTTGGGTATGGATTGGCTTTATGTTTCTAATGCTAAGATTGACTGGAGATCTAAATATGCTTCTTTTTAAGATGATTTTCAGTTTGTGTACAATAATGAACCATTTATTTTGATAACATATCAGGAAGATGAGAAACTTGTAAAATATGGAATTGAATGTTACCTTGAAAATAGTGTTGAAAACAAAGGAACTGTTCAGATTAATGATGTGCTAGTGGTAATTGAGTACCTTGATGTTTTTCCTGGTGAGTTTCTTGGTATTATACCTGACCAGAAAGATGAATTTTCTGTTGACTTAGTTCCTGATTATAATCCAATTTTAAATCCCCTTTATCAAATGTCTCAAATTAAAATTTTATAGTTAAAGAATCAATTACATGAGTTATTAGATAAATGTTTCATTCAACCTTTCACTTCACTAGGGGTGATCCTATATGTTTTTTAGAAATAAATATGGTTTAATGAGACTTTTCATTGATTATAGAGCATTTAATAACATAAATATTAATAGAAAGTATCCTTCTTTACATATCGATGATTTTTTTCATCCACTCTTGGGAGCTTAGTATTTTTCAGTGATTGATTTGAGGTCGGGGTACCATCAGTTGAAATTACAGGAAGTATAAATTCTGAAGACAACATTTAATACTAGATATGGTCATTAAGAATTTTTAGTTATGCCTTTTGGTTTAACCAATGCACCTGTTATATTCATGGATCTTATGAATAGAATTTTCTGTGAGTTCTTAGATAAGTTTGTGGTTGTGTTCATTGATGATATTTGGTTTATTATAAAATTAAAGAGAAACATGAAAGTTATTTAAGTGTTGTCTTTAAAAAATTAAATGAAAAGAAAATACCTGGGATGTTCAGAAAGTGTGAAGTTTGGTTACCAAAAATTTCTCTCCTTGGTCACATTGTTTCAAAAAATGGAATAACTATTGACTCAACTAGAACAAAATTTGTTGAAGAATTGCCAAGACCCAAAAATATAACCGAGATTCATAGTTATCTTAGTTTGGTGTGCTATTACTGGATGTTTTTTGATAATTTTTCATAGTTATCTAGTGCAATGACTAAGTTAACTCGAAAAGGAGTTATGTTCATTTGGAAAAAAGAATGTGATGATTGTTTTCAAGAATTGAAATGAATATTAGTGAATGCCCCAGTTTTGGCACTACCTTCTGGAAATGGTTAGTTTTTTTATAGTGATGCCTCGTTTAATGGACTTGGTTATGTCCTTATGTAGAATGATCGTGTAATTGCTTATGCTTCATGTTAGTTGAAACCTCATGACTTAAATTACCATAAAGATGATTTGAAATTAGGTGCTGTTGTTTTTGCTTTAAAAATATGGAGGCATCATTTGTATGGAGTAAAATGTGACATATATACTGACCACAAAAGTTTTAAGTATATATACTCAAAAATAATTGAACATGAGACAGAGGATATGGTTGAAATTAATCCACAATTATTATTACATGATCCATTACCATCCTAGAAAAGAAAATAATGTGGATGATTCTTTGAGTCAAAAAAGTAATGCTTCATTAACCATGACACATTTGGAACGATATCCTTTGGTTTTTGATTTAATAAACATTGGCATAGAAGATGTTGGTTTAGGAAATTCTTCATTTTCATTTCAGGTGTTAGTGAATGAATCTCTATTATAGAGAATAAAGAAAGATCATAAAAAAGACAGTGAGTTATAGAAAAAGTTATAGTTGGTTCAGAATGGTAAGTTGCCTGAATTTAACGTTGAAAATTATTGTGATTTGAGGTTTGGGAAGAAATTATGTGTGCCTTGTAATTCACAGTTGAATAATGGGTTGTTATGTGGATCTCTTAGTTCTCATTTTTAATTTCATCCTGACAGTACTAAGATGTACAGAGCTCTTCGTTAGTATTACTGGTGAGATGCAATGAAAAGTGATATTGCTGATTTTACTGTGAAGTGTTTGATGTGTCAGCATGTTAAAGTAGAGCGGCAGTTACCGAAATGGATTCTTTAGTCTTTACTGGTTCTAGAGTTGAAATGGAAAAATATATCCATGGACTTAGTTGTTGGATTATCGTAGACATCTCATGGTAATAATGTAATATGTGTTATTGTTGATCGGTTGATTAAATCTACTCATTTCCTTCTTATTCAAGATACACTGTCTCTAGATAAACATTCTCAGTTTTATATTAAAGTGATAGTCAGGTTTAATGGAGTTACACTCTCTATTGTATATGATCATGATCTTAAGTTGACTTCTAACTTTTGGAAAGGCCTTCATATGTCGTTAGGTACTGAATTAAATTTTAGAACAATTTTTCATCCGCAATCATATGGGAAGTCAAAATGAACAATTCTGACCTTGGAGTATATGATATGTGCTTTATCACTGGATTTATAGGGAAGTTGTGACCAAAATTTTTCTTTGGTCAAATTTTCTTATAATAACAGTTTTCATTCCAGTATACAGATGGCTCTATTTGAGGCATTATATGGAAAGCAGTGTCGAACTCCAGCTTTTTGGGGTGAAGTATGTGAAAGGAATCTGGTGGGACCAGAATTGGTTGAAGAGATAGCAGAAAAGGTTTAGTTTATTTAGAAGCAAATGAGAACAGCTCAGAGTAGCTAAAAAAGTTAGGCAGATAATTGAAATAAGGATCTTTCTTTTGAGGTAGGTGATCTTGTCTTTCTCAATGTCTATCCATGGAAAACTGTGGTGCATTTTGGTAGGTAGGGAAAGTTGAGTTTGATTATCA
This sequence comes from Viscum album, assembly GCA_963277665.1. Lineage (NCBI taxonomy): Eukaryota > Viridiplantae > Streptophyta > Magnoliopsida > Santalales > Viscaceae > Viscum > Viscum album. The sequence goes on along the minus strand of OY728155.1, from coordinate 231,609,112 downwards.
TTGGATCTTAGGAAATCCAGGAGAAAGTTGGATCAGTTGTGTACATAATGTCTTTACCTCCATGTTTTTCCCAGGTACACAATGTTTTTCATGTTTCAATGTTGAGAAAGTATATTCCATATCCATGTCACGTTTTAAGTCCAAATATAGTACAGTTGGAAGAGAATCTCTCTTATGAGGAACAAACAATCTAGATTATTGATCATAGAGAGAAAGTGTTACCGAATAAGGTAATTTACCAGGTAAGGGTTTTGTGAAAAAACCATATGGTTGAAGAGGCAACGTGGTATTTTGAAAATGCATTGAGGGATTAATACCCCAATTTATTTGATAAGTGAATAAAATTGTGAGGACATAATTTCCAATAGGGAGAAGGATGTAACAACCCAGGTAAATAAATAATAATAAATTTTCCATAATTATTCATATTTTTGAATTAAAAATTAATTTTACTTCAAATGGGTTGCTATGTTCGATGGCGTACTCGATACGCAACAACGAGTTTCTTTAAAATCTTTCGTTGCACACTAATAATATAATAATATTATTTTAAAATGTACTTAATGCCTAGACATTGTATTGGTATAAATGAGTAGAACTAACTAATATATGATTATACATGTTTTTTAAATGTTTTTACTTTTATCCAATAACATTTTGAGGCTTAAAATGTGAATTAATCTTATTTAAAGTATAAATACTCTAATATTATTTAAAAGGTCGATTTGCCGCCTTTTGATGGAGAACCCTATTTGAATATAGTTTTTCTCACTTTTATATGTTATATTTGACCAAATAAATTTTTTCGTTAGAATGAGGACTTCAAAATTTACTTTGGGTTAGTTTTGGGTATTTTTTTGATAAAATTCATTTTTTTATAAATAGTCAAAAGTACTGTATTTTAATTCAAAAGTGACTTTTAATATAATTAATTTATATGGTTATATTATCTTTTTAATTGGTTTTATAGTGTAATTATATTATTTTTTTACCATTTAATCCAATGTTGGTCATTATAATTAATTTCACTTTGAAATTAGACATAAACAAGTATCAATCATTTGATAGTTTCTGTTTCTTAAAAACACGCTATTTGTTTTGATAACAGGAAATAATTCTATATTAATTAATCAAAAATCCATGTTTTGAATTTGGTAAAATAGACATCATTTTTGAATTCAAAATATCAAATATTTCTAAGGCTGAATGTTTGTTATTTTTCTAAAAAAATCAATTTTTGATGAATAGTGAAACCACTTAGTCATAGTTAAAAAACTAACTTTTTGATTTAATTGAAATTTTACCTCTTCTGTGAATTGAATTTTGAAAATACAACATAAATGTTAGTTATTATTATGTAAAATGTGGTTCAATAAGATGATAATAATTTTTGGTGAATAGTAACTTTTGACTTTTATTTACCACAATTAAAGGAAAATAGGGCAACTCATGGTAAAAAAAATAATTATACTACAAAATTATCATAACACTTGTCCAAAAATTATTGGATGAGTCATGTCCGACCATGGGAATCCTTGGGTCTATCTTGGGACCCCATGGAGGCACATAAGAGTGATAATGACATGTTATTTTAATTAACTTAATGTAAAGACAAAAATGACATAAACAAATATCTTTTAGTAAATTTATTTTTATATAGGGTTATAAAAGTTATCATTTAGACTATAAATACTCATTGGAAATATAAAACTATTTCCTACACCATGGTATTTTTTTATAATTATTATACATCAAATAAATGAAATAATTTATGACACAATAATGATGAATTATTTACCTCATTAATAAATAATTTAAATAAATAAGATTATAAATATTATAATAATATACAAAACCTATCCATTTATTATTGGATGATTTTATTTCGACCATTATTCAACTTATTGTTGACTTTAATTAGTTTTTTTCCTTTATAATCGAAATATCATTATATAATAAAATAATATTTTCACACTTTCCTAAAGAGCCCCTCCTCCCCCTTATAAAAATCCCTCACTTATAACCAATTCCACACACCTCTGAATACCCTAGGCTCATCCAAAAACTACCCAAATAAGTTCTTAGGATCCCTATTCTTCTCCTAGAATCTATACTCTAGGCAGAAGGCACTTCAAGAAGTCCTTTTGGTTCAAACATAAGGGAGTTACCCAAATTAAAGGCAACAATTTCTCTTAACATCTTTTCTTTTATTTTACTTCTCCAACCCCTAAAATATTTTTATTACATTATTTTATAAAAAAACCAATATACTCAATATACTAGGATTTTTTTTTAGAATGATTCAAACTACACTTACACACACCTCCATCTAAGGGGTGAAGAACATACTGTTCTTGTGGATGGCAAACTAACGCCTCACGAAATGTTGATTGTTCGATTATCTCTTACCACCTCTCATGGTGGCCATTAAGATGAAAATATATTTATATATGAATTATATTATGTTTAAGTTTTCTTTATGCTTTTGTATTTTTCATTTATAGCATGACTTCATGGTTTCCATTTTGGGTAAACGGGGTGATTTCATTTGAGGAAGTGCGGCCTACCGCCCCCTAAAAGTAATATGACTCATTAATGCCTTATGTGGGACATATAAAGGATGGTGTTAATGATATTATATATGATATTATAATGGAATTATAATATACCTTTTTATTTTTATGTTTTAATTCCATTACCATAAGAAATATAAATGAAATTAGCGTTCATGCGTACGTACGGCTTACCGTCTCAATGAAGGGTGCATTTCATTTCTTACATCCAAATGTTATGTACTATTATAAATACATGTATATAATAGATATATATTATATATATAATATATAAATTAGGAATATAATTATGGATATAATTAACCTTTGACAATGTGAACAACTTGTTATTATAAGAAGTCCATTTTTGAGTCAAATAGCAAATATCAACATATAAAACGATATTAACTCAAATGATTACATAATGTTTATATCATGGTAATAAGTGATATAAAAGAAATAATAATCTTGTAAAAGGTTCTTAAGGAAGTAGAAATTGACATTAGATTATTTTAATAGATATTAAAGAATGAATGGGTCAAATCAGACAAGAGGTAATGAACTTCATCTAAATCTCCTTTCATTGAGCCATATTTTGTTTTAAAAAACAACTTGGTTTTTAAGCTGTAAAAACTCCGTTGACATTTCATTTAAATGGAATATTTTTCTATGAATCATTTTACTAAACGACAAAAAAGAATGTTTCTTTTTAACGTAAGCGGTGACAACGACCTTTCCACTGTAGCGAGTATTATTTGATCTTTTGGATTCCTTAACAAGCTGGAATGTTTTTAAAATGAAAATAAAATTCAATAGACTCTTTTATGTATTTTGGTATAGAAAATGGTTTGGTAATGGATTTTTTTGAATTTTAATATATTTAAATGATATATAGTAATTAAAATGTGAAAATTTTATCTTCCTTTTATGTTTGTTTTATGTGTTATGAATATGTAATGGTTCTTGGTCATTGTTTATGTATACGGGTGATTCAGTGATAAACCTACGACAGGTGAGCTCGAGAAATCTCTCCAATACATTGTGTAATGTGAAAAAGGTAAATGTGAATGTGTCTCCAAAGAGATTTTGGGAATATATTGTGTTGGGTATTCCAAATGTAACTCCCTACATAGCTGTAATAGCTACAATGTAGGTATGATATGGATGACCCACGTTACCTTTATGATATATGTTATCTATGTGGTATTCATAAATCTTATGATTTCGTGAGTTATGTTAAAGAGATTAGGTTATGTACACAATGGTGAACTAATGTTTTATTTCATTGTTTTATAACCCTTAATGATCTTTTTATGCTCATCCCATGTATTGAAATGTTTTTCATAGGACCTAAAGATGATTAGGGTCAAGGATTAGATCAAGGAAATGTCATGCTGTCTAAAACATGGGAGTAGACGTCACTATTTTTTCATGATATTTTATTTTATAAAAAAGTGGAAACTGAGTAGAAGTGTCTACCTTGTAATTTATGAGATGTAATGTAATAGTTATGTTCTAATTCACTAAAACTCCAAACCAAAAAAGATCCTCAATGTAAATTATTCATTTAATTCAAGATTATGTAATATTTTAGTTCGGGACCTTATAGTTAATTAATAGATTAACAATTGATTGTACAAATAAAGAAATTGAAAAATAAATTAAATCATACAAAGTAAATAATAAAAAATAGTTGGTATGGAATTATATCAATATCTCTAAATGAAAACCTATGTCTAAACCTAAATCTTATAGGGATTTAATGTATTAGTCCCCTGTAATTATCAATAGATTTGAAAATTAATCATTCCCTTGGCCTTTTGTTTATATAATGAAACCTAAAATAATATTGAATCTATTCATTTAATAGTAAATATAGAGACATCATGATGAATATTACCATGAATTTTTGACATAAGTAGAAGGAAAACAAAAGTACCTCACTTTAAAAGTATTGAGAACCAAATTTAGAAGAATGAGGAAGATGAAAGTATTTAAAGGAATAAATAAATTATTAAATTCTATGAATAATCTCAATGAGTATTATGAAATCTAGGTGAGAATGTCAATAAAATAATTGATTGGGAAGATATTAAAATTTTTACACACTCTAGATTTTTAAAAAAAGATTTAGAAAAGACACCACAATGAGGGAGACATAGTGATCCCAGTACATTATTTTTGGAAAGTAGATAAGATAGTACCCAGAAAGCTTAGCCAGGGTGGAAGCCCCTAACTATTAATTAAAATAAAAGAAAAGTCCATAAAACAGGAGCCACAGAACCAAAACAAAAACTACATACCATCAAAATCAAACCCAACACTACCTCCATGACCAAAAGCTTCATCCATAGTCACCAATTCCCATTCTGAGCTGTCATATTTCTTGAGGAACTTGAAATATTTCTGTCTAAGATTAAATTGTTCCAAAGATAGGAATTCATTAGTAGTTTTCATACCTTTATTAAAAGATCTAGTGGGCATCAGCTTTGACAGGTTAGAGTAGTCCTTCCTCGGCCGTCTTCACGGTGATGCAAGCACATCCCCTTGGTTCCCAATCAACATCTTCTTCCCTCCCTGAACAACATCACAATATGATGGTTGGATCTTACCACTCTCATTTTCTATTTCACTGTCAGATACATCCCCCCAATTGCTGAGAATCTGCATATTCTGATAAGGATCAATCCTGGACTGATGAAGTTTACAATTTGTGTCAATCACGGCTAGGCATTGTGGATTTTCCAGCAATTCAATGCCTTCACAGATCCCTTTTTCACTACCCTCATTCACTACCACATCCTCCTGAAGGGTTACCATGGTCTGCAAATTGGCACTATCCGACACAACCTCCTCCAAAACCTGCGGCAACATCCCATGAAACTGACTGCCCATGGGGACATTGACCAGCACGCTATCCTTCCCCTCATCCCTGCCCTGAATTCCAATAGCACATGCTTCTAAAATCCCAACAGACAGCCGCTGCTCATAACTAGCAGACTTTAAGAACCCCACTGCTCCACACCTCTGTTCCTCAGCCCGAACAACACCCTTATTGATACCAATCCACCACCCTTCAGAACAGGGAACATCCTTACCATTACCCCTATCAACATCCTGCTTCACACCTTTTTCCACCCTCAGATCATTTTTGAGCTGATCAAAGACAACATTGACCAACAGATTGGGAGAGGCCACTGCCTTTGTTCCCACTACCAATGTGCCTCGATTCCTAGAAATAACAACCCTTCTGCTGGCCACACTTGGAAACAAAATTTTCCCCTCACCTATCCTCCCCTTCGGCTCAAACAACCTGCTCCTCCCTTCACCATTGCACTGCGAACCCCGATGCCCCAAACGATGATAAATCAAGCAGTAGCCCATATTCGACTCAAACACCACGACATGCTTCCATTTGAATTCTGTTCCAACCGTAATCCAAAAACCAGTCAACCAGGGGCTTCGATGCATCCACCTCAACATAGATGCACAGGTTGATGGGATGACAAACAGTAGAGGAGTGAACATCAGATCATAAGAAATGACCCAATATATTTCCAATCATATGGATAATAGTAGGGTTTTGAAAGGGTAATGGATGTTGAGGCAAACTTACCCATGCCGTGATTGAGGGTGGATCGCGATTCATGCATAGATCAAACAACCATCGAAGGAGTAAGAACTTCCAGCCACCACAACGACGAGGAGCACTAGACCAGGCCCCTATTAGATCATCCTCATAGGCAAACTGAATCATAATATGCCACATATTAAGATGACCAAAAATCATGAATTCTTGCAAATACCAATCACTGAACCTGAATCGATCAAAATCATCAACTGAAGGCCGTCGGTGATTGAATCGGGCTACCAACGTCAGATCCACAAGTCTCGATGCTTCTTAGAACTATGATTGCGAAATCACAAGTTGGGGATCACCAAGATGCAGTTTGGGAACTTTCAGGCTTAGAGATATCGTCGGAAATTCCGGGAGGGAGCTAGGGTTGGAGAATGGGACGAAATGTTTCCTCTTGCACAGAGGCGGCCGAACAGCTTCCTCCTCCCCCTCCCGCTGCCGGGAAGGGGGGAAAACTCCGCCGCAAGCATCTAGTGCTTCACCATGGATATTCATGCTACCACAAGCTCCATTCCATCAGATAAGATAGTATATCAATAAGAAAACCAATGACTCTATTTATATTAACTAAAATGATTGATAGTTTAAATTAATTTTTTTGTAAACAGTTAAACTGTAAAGACCATATCTGAAATATTTTTATGATAATAATTGATAGTCTGAGTTCTTATATTTTGAATCCACTGGTTAGAAAATAAATTTCACTCTATATACTATGGAAAACAAAATACTTAATTAAGTTTGTCTTCTTCATTGATTATTGGTGCACCTCCACCATCTAGTCAATGGTTAACTGTTTGATGCATCAGTTTCTCCTATCTTCACTGGCTAGTCAATGCTGCCCTACTTTGTTGCACATGGAATCCTAGTTGTTTGGGAATAAACTAGTCATGCAACCATATAAATTATGAAAATTCACCTACTAGGAAAAACTGTTCTCTACCTTGGGCTTTACAATGTGGCTCCTCCAATTTATTCAGAATCCTTCCAAGGATCTTCAAATATCATTCAGTGAAATGAAAATTTTTATGAATAATTATTCATAGATCCTTATAGTGTTATAAAATTATTTTATTATGGATATTTCTAAATAACATAATTGAGGCACTAAAATAATTTTTGGGTGTTTTGGATAATTAATATCTAATAATGGTGAGAAGCACAAGAATCAACCGTTTTTTATTCACATAAACATTTGAATCAACAATTTAATAAAAATAATAATATAAAAATAATGATAATAAATTTGTACTTTATTTGGAAAGTAGGATTTACATTGAATAAATTCAACAAAAATAAATGTTTCAATACCTAACATCACCCCCTCAATAAAAAATTTCACCTAACACAATCTTCTCCATAATAAAAATAGATTTTTCTCCCACACGAAAACATATATTTATCCTTCTTTGAAATTTTCAAAACTAATTCAGTGATTTTGTTAGACAATGAAGACTTGACATAATTTTTAATTATTTTTATAATCATTAACGTTCTTTTGAGTTAGAAAAAATATTTTTTTTAAAAAAAAATTAATGACAGAAAATGAAATTTTTAAATAAATTTTAATAAATATTTATTTTTAATAATATTTAAGAGGAATTTAAAATTAAAAAAACAACAAAGACTTTTTAAAGATTTTTTTTCAATATCTCACAATATAACTCCTGAAAAACTAACATTCAAAAAGTTAGTCACTTCAATAATCATTTAAATATAAAAAAATTATATCCCCTAAATTAATTATAATGATGATATATATGTATAATATATGTTAATTAAATTCATAAAAAAGAATTTCATAATTATAAAAAATATATAAATCCTTCTAAGATTATCCTTTCAGAATAATAGTATTAATAAACCATAGAAAATTACACAAGAGTGTCAAACTAGGTCTGCATTATTGGAACACTCACCACGCCTAGGATGAAGAATGAAACAAAAATATAATCAACTCTTCCCAAAATAAATACCATGGAGTGTCTACTCTAGAATGAAATCAAATTTTTTATCCATCCAAAAATTTATTTATTGGTTTAATATATACCCAACTTTTCCAAAAGAATATAATGTTTTGATTTTTTTTATTTGGAATCCATTTCGAAAAAAAATATAATTCTTAAGATTTTTATTTATTAAAATGTAATTATCAAATGTTAATCACACAAAAATCACCATTAATGAATTCTATGTCAGCTATTGGAAAGTGTTTAGTGGATATATGAAATAAAATCAAGAATAATATCAAAGTTTTGAATGTTACATCATAAGAGATGATGTGGGAAGATTATTTTTTCTATGTGAGAGTGTTGGATAGGATTCTAAGGTATATTAATCACCTTATAATTTTCTAAAATTATAGTGACACGATAATATTTCAGTGTAATGTACATGAGAGTTTGTTTAATCCATATATCATGCGTACAAAATATCCAAGGGGATTATGTATAAATTGATGCATTGAAACCAACCTTTAGAATGATGTACATAAATGTCAAAGAAAGGTATTGTTGAAGTCCAATAAAAATTCAATAATGATCTTTTTAAAACATTTGATAAGATTAATAAAATATAAGACGAAAATCGGTATTTATGGTGATCTAAATTCCTTATCACGATCGATGAAAATACTCTTTAGAATTTCAGTTGTGTGTTTAAATTGTTTTAAATGCATACAAGTAGAATTTTTAGAAATTTAGAAACCACATAATATCTTCTGATCTTACTTAAAACTTATTACAAACACTTTATTCATTAAAACATATGATACCCTGCATAGAGTTTAATCATTTCAATAGAAAATAATATCATTAAAAAATATGAATTATTAGTACAACATTTAAGATTTTTTCTAGAAAAAAATATTGTAATTGGCTATTCACATTTGGAAATAATTTTATAAAATATATTTATTTAACTACCTATACCGAGCTCAAGTGGATTGTTCTGAACTATAATTATATTATAATTAAATTGACAAAATTATTTGGTATAATTTTTTTTCATAATTGGGTTGTCAATCCCAAAAAAATTATCATAAATAAAACAATTTAAAAAGTATCTTTTCTAACTGATTTTAACATGTTTAAAATAAAATTAGTAGAGAATTTTATCAGGATTCTAAAGGATTATAATCATTCAATAGTTTAAATGGTTTCACTATAATAAATTACTTATTTTTTATTGTATCTATTAATTTTTTTTATTTTTACAAAATACAATTCATTGATATACTATTTTTTTGAAAAACACACAAGTTCTAATAATATGATAATTATCTGGAAATTACATGCTTTTACAGAATTAATTCCTACTAAATTGATTAATCTCCAATTACATAAAAATTATCCAAATTTAATAATTAAAATTTTCATAGAGTGAATTCGGTTCTCAGTGAGAGATAAAAGAATAATGTTTAACCACATTTAAGACAAACTTTCTAGTACAACATCTAGATAGTAATTCCCCAGTACCATTATCAAGAGGATGTTCATTGGATTGAATTCAAGCCTTGGGTAGAGGAGTATAATGATTATTTAAGAGATCATTTATTTCATTATACTATTTTGGTATTAGATTGGTCAAACTAGAACGAATAACATCATCACCCCTTTAGGGATGTGATTTAAAATAATTCTAATCAAATTTTGTGTAAGTAGATGTAACTACCCATTATATTATGAGAATTATTATTTTTTTACTTTCATTGATGTATTGTGTTGTATGCTACAACAAAGTTAGCTTGTGCTATACTCAACACCGTATTATCTTGCAGTATACACAACACTATTCTTGGCTCGTATTACACACAATTTCAAGTTCATTTTGTAGAAATTATTCTACGCAACATTAAGTATAGATTTTGTTTAATGTATAAATGAAATAAGTTTTGATTATGTTATATGCAACAACAAAGGGATCTTGCACTGCACACATCCTTGACTTGTCTTGCATTACATGCAATCATGACCTTCCTTGATGGCGTGTGTATTACGCAATACCGGGTTTCACTAAACAATGATATATTGTTATAATACTACCATGAACTAGCCATTATGAATAGTATTAAATATATTTTGAATGTTATAACATTATTATTTATCTTACACATTATCTAGAACATCATGTGACAACAAAATATATTTTTCGAGTAAAATAAGTATTTTTAAAAAATTACAATTTTACCGCCTTTTGATGGCGCACTGACTTTAAATCTAGTTGTTGACATGTTTATAAGTTCAATTTAACAAAATAACGTTCTTATTTGGAATTTGGATATAAAAATTTACTTTGGATAAAATTTTCATTTTATTCTGATAACTTTCATATTTTAATGAACAGTATAAACACTCTATATTTTAATTAAAAAAACTTTTTTCATAGTAATAGTTTATATAGTAAAATTATAATAGTAAATTGTTTTGAAGTATAAATAGAATATATTTCTACCATTTAATATTATTTATGTCATTAGAATTGATTTTATATTGAATTCATAGGTAAAATAATTTCAATCTTTTGTAATGTTTTAACTTTTAAAACTCATTTTCTTAACAACGAGATTAATTTTAAATTAATTTCTGCAACTTCTGTGATTTTAATTTGAAATAATGGATTCCATATTTTGAATCAGTAGTTCATAAGTATGTTAATATGATACTTTCTATTTTTGGTCACTATGAATAGTAACTACGGTAAATTTTATTTTCCATAGTTAAAGTTAATCGAGTAATTAAGGGTAAATATAATATTATAAAATTACCCTAACACTTGTATTAATATAATTGGATTATTATATTTCGTCCTAAGTAATATTTGGGTAGAAATGGAATCCATTGGAACCCACATGGATGTGATTAAGACATTTAATTTATTTTATTTTAAACAATGTGAAATATGTCTCACTCAAACATTAATAATTTTATTATTTTTAATATTAGGTTATACAGAATATAATTTCGATTATAAATAATCAATTGAAAGATAAAATGTCTTTCTTTATCATGGTAATTTATTTGTAATTTTTAAGAAATATTTAATTACCTTAATAGCTTATACATTAATGCGGTAGAAATTATTTATTTGGTAAAAAATCAATAATATAGTTTTTATTGAAATAATAATACCTATAAAAAGGACCAAAAACATGATCACAATTTATTGGTCGAGTATATAAATATACCCGAATCATACAAGGTTTGATATTTAGACCATTTGGAGCCTTATAAAATATATTAGGACATTTATATTATTTTATTTTAAATGATGTCAAAGATATCACCTTAATAATTTAATAAATATAACAATTTAAATGTTGTGATTTTAAGATGATAAATTTGATTAAAAATATTCTTATGAAAGGTATTATATTTATCTTCATAATGGGTTTTTATTTTTAATTTTATTAATCTAATAATTATATTAAATAATTATAAAAAAATGATGTAGTAATTGTTTTAATAAAAGAAATATCAAATAAATGGTTTTATAAATATTAAAATAAACATTATATGAACTAATTAATGTTCTAAAAAAATTATATAGATAAATATTACATGTTATGAATCTATTAAATATTTTTTATTGAGTATATCCTCTATGTGAATTTTATTTAAATTCAAATAAATTGATAGTGTCAAAATGAACACTATTGTTATTTTATAAAAATAACATATTATTAAATTGATTAAAAATATCATAAATATTTAAGAATTATAAATTGAAATTTATATGGTCTAAAATGTCATTAAGTACCCAATTATGGATAATTCCTAACACATAAGTAATTATTTGTAACAATTTAAAATCTAGACTATTATTAACAAAAATAAGATTAAATAAATTTAATAAGGATAAATCAAATTGATAAGGTTTCAAATAAATTAACAACATATCTAAAGTTTATTGGATGATGAGATTACAACCTTATCTCATATCATATTTGAATTGAGTCATTTTTATGGTTTTTACGTGGGTTTGGAATTTATTATAAATGAATATTTCTAATGTTTCCAAAGGTGCCACTCTCCTCCCTTATAAAAGGGAACCTCCTCCCTCTCGTCTTCACAACACTTTGATCCTTAATGCCCGGGAAAACCCTAAACATTTCACTTATACACTTCCCTAGAAATAATTTGGAGGTTCTGGTATTCTTAAAATACCAACTCTAGTCCCTTAAGAGGAAGCTTAAATGAGGTTCGTCAAAGAAGAGATAATCTCTTCTACCAATTCTTTCAAGTTTCTTTCTTCTTAAACTTATTCTTATTTAGTTGTTTCATTATAAAGTAGTAAAATAGGTCTTACTAATACAATGATATGTTATTATAAATATTAAACTACCCCATTTCACCTTCAATTCATCTTACGGAAAACAAAATCACCACGCGTGCGTACGTACGAAATACCGTCTCCATGTCGTGGTGTAATCTATTTTTCCACCACCACCTTACTTGGATGGGTATAATGGTATAATGAATAACTATATATGGTTATTATTAAATCATAATTATTCTGAGATATTATATCATCCACTCCAATTTTATTCAATAATTATGGGAATGATATCATCGCTCGTGCGTACGTACGGACTATCGTCTCCACGAACACGATGAGATTCATTTTCCATTATTAACCATTAAAGTATGATAATAATATATATATAATAAATAATCACGAAAGATATTAGACAATAATGATACGGTATTTATGTACATATATGTTTCATTTACGTAATTCTATTCAATTCAATAAGGAAATGAAAACAGTGTTCATGCGTATGTACGACCTACCGTCTCCATGAACAGTGTATTTTATACCATTTATCGATCTATAATATATATTTATATACTAAATATATATAAAATAATGTTTTTCGTTCTGGAATTATGTAAATAAGTATGTAATTAATAATATCAAGAACAACAAATCGAAACACGTATGAAAAATGAAACGATTTTACCCAAAAAACTTCTTTAACATGGAATTTAAAAACGAATGGGTAATATAAAGTCATAAGTGAACCATATATGATATAATAACAATGAATATGATTCTTTAATAAGTAAATGATATTATTTAAATCATTATACAGGATTTTCAGATACATACGAAGCATATAAAACATAAGGTAAGGGATAACCTATCCAATCTCGTTTTTATCCGAGATTGTTTATTCGTAATTATTTACTAGGGTTATATTTGTGATCCATGTACCTATTTTCCAAAAATGGTTTCATGTATGTTTAAAGTACTTTTTACCTATTTTTTACTTTTGCTACATGGTACATAAGGAATCTTTCTTTCGTTTACGATACGAGGTACTTTTTGACTTTTCTGGAAAAAGTACGAGAAGAATGTTTTTTAACTTATACGGAATGAACGGATTTCTACGGTTTCATATCGCCTAATTTTCAAGAACCTTACTCTACAAGTTTTCATGGTTATTTTCAATAAAATCCTTTTATTTTAAAATTCTGTGGCATTTTGTGTAATGAAAATTATTTTTAAGGAGAATGTATATTTTCCTTAAGAATTCAGTTCAAGTGTTTTTTCAAAAACATATTCCATCTAAGATGATAATAATTCATATATATATTATTCAATTATAATTTCTCTTTGATTTAAATGGTTTCAATTTTCTTATGATGAAATATTATCCATTTGTTCTATATGGATTATATGATGATGGGATGATGTTTATGAAACCCATTTTATTCTTTGGGTTATGATGAATGTTTTATGCTTATTTTGTGGAACAAGTAAGAATGTTTTCATTATGAGATGTGTGGGACCCATATCTCCCTCCAATGAATTGGTTAAAGATTTATATCTCACGAGATATACATAGCTGGAATGGCGTGTTAATCCAGTTCAGTGATACAGGACTGGAATGAGGAGTGAACTCGATTCAGAAAGGGACTTTGTCCATTAAGATGGCATTCGAAGCAATGCCTTGGCTACTATGGAAATCATATTATGTTATTAATGGTTTTCCATAATTAAATGTTTTATTCCCATGATATTATATTATGATTGATGTTCCTTTATGACCTATGCCTTATGTACTGCCAAGATTTATTTCACAACTAAAGATTTTGATGTGTAAACATTATGTTCCTGTTTTGAAGTTCAAATGTATATGGTTTGTTTTATTTTTTCCATGCTTAACCTTATTGATCATTTGATATCACCCTTTATATGTTTTCATTTCCCTAGGATATAAATAAAAGTTTTAGGTAAGAAAAAAAAGAGAAGATATTTATGGGAGATGATGAAGATCTTTCACCAAGATTAGAAGATTATATTCCAAGTTTCTAAAGACACTAAACTATTATGGTCCTTTGGTGGTTTTTTGTTATGTATTAGGTATTACAAAAAAGTAATGTAATGTCCATGTATGTAAATATTGGGTCTCTATAGTTGGTATCAGAGGAAAGGTTTAGTCAACCTTTTTAAAATAGGTTGCGAGAACTTTAGTGAGATCAATAGAGATATTTCTATGGTATGTCTAGGGATGTCCCTAAGGTTACGTATAAGTATTGGTTATAGTCCTAGAATTATGGTAACGATATTATAATTAAACCTAAGATTTTAGATATTAAATGCACTACCTCTTTATTATATTGTTTTCCTATCATGATTTTTTCCTCTCACACTGTTCTTTTGGATTTTAGCCGATGGCTAGAACCTGAAGGAACCGTGTTGATGAATGTAATGGACAATGTAATGATTTTCCTCCCAAACAACCAAATTTTATGGGAGATGGAGTGAAAAATATTATTGCAATACTTACACAAGCTATGAATCATTTTGGACTTCCGAATGAGCATAGAAGAGAACAATATTCTATTGAGTCCTTTATGAGGTAACATTCACCTTCTTTCAATGGGTCTTCTGATCCACTCATTACAGAAAAATGGATTAGTACCATTGAAAAGATATTTTCCATACGTAGTTGTACAGATCATGAAAAATTCATTTTGGCTGTTTACCGGTTATATGGTGAAGAAGACCAGAGGTGGAATCTAATTATGAATACAGGGCCCCAAGATGAAATTGAATCCATGGAATGGGATGAGTTCAAGAACTTGTTTTTCAGTAAGTACTTCCATCATATTCTTCGAACAAAGATGGAAAATGAGTTACTTGAGCTTAAGAAAAACGATGATGAATCTTTGAGTATATAAGATGTGAATTTTACAAGGCTTGCAAGGTATGCATCTGGCTCTATCATCCTACCTAAAAGTAAAGTTTATCGATTCTTCAGTGGCTTAAAACCCAGTCTTTGAAGGGAATTAGTGATAATAGACTTTGGAAGCTATGAATAAAATGTGCATTGTGCTATCAAGGAAGAACTGGAAGTTGGTGTAACATATCCATCTCATGGTTTTAACAAGAAACAAAAGATGGAGTTTAAGGAAAAACCTCAAATCAATGGTGAAAATAAGGTGAATGTTTCTTTATGCTCAAAGTGTGGAAAGAGGCATGGTGCAGATTGTCTAAAAGGTACAAGAAAATGTTTCAAGTTTGGAAAAGAAGGTCATCAAGCAGCTGAGTGCCAAAGTAATGGGAAAAGGGTTCTAATGACGTGAATAGAGAAAAGACTATAGAGAACTCTCCACCAACACTTCAATTCTTCACGTGCAAGGAAATGGGGCATTATGCTAATCAATTCCCTAATCCAAGGGTAAATGATGATCGACGTGATTCACCTCTTAAGGCAAAGGACAAAGGGAAGTCACATGGGATCACTATTAGAGATGATGAGTATGAAAACGATGTAGTGGAATGATTATGTGTTTATGTAATGGGATTCCAAAATAATGATGTGGAATATAATTTATAGTACTGTGGAATATTGGAATATCTATGTATTGGTTTATTATGGTTTTAAATTGTTATATGGTACCTGTAACCTTGAAAAGTAATTCAAATATGTTGGAAAGCATATGATATGTGCATAATAAAGGGATAAGGAGAAAATAATATGTTTGATAGTATTAATGTGGTTATGACTGATATAAGAACAAAGTGATATCATGGTTTGAGTATATAGAATTTTTGGGATTTTGGTATGTTGAAAGAGTTACCTTTTGACAGAATTCATGTTTTCACTATGGTTCTTTGATAATTTATGTTTCAAGAGAATACATGATTAAGGTATTCACATGTTTGGAATGAGATCAACAAGATATATCATATGATAAATGGGGGATAAATGATGTTATTCACTTGCTTATTATGTGACCTTTCCAGTAATCATTTTCTTTATACTATGAGCTTGGACTGAAGTATTTTGGATAAGCCTAAAGATTGGAATGAATTAAGTTAGAAATTAGATAGTATTTTTTAAGGATATAAATTTTTTTCAATATAATTTCTGTAATGTTATAATATTTTAGTTTTAAAAAAATACAACCTACAGGACGAGCGACATCCCATCTCGTCAGACAAGGATGTGGGAATTGAACCAAAAACCGAAGTGTGACAGGCCTTTATCGCATAAAATTGGCCTATAGGAAGTCCCTAGTTAGTATACATTGGTTTTAATTTATTAACTGGTATGATATATGAAGTATACGTCCATTTTAGGAACCATATATGATTAATGTCACTATAGATAGACTTATGTATATTTAATAACTTTTTATAACCTTTTTTTAGACAAATGGAAGGAACTATCATTCTATCTCATGATCCATTAACACTTCATGGATGACATATTCAACTTCATTTATTTAAGAGATGAAGTGGAAATTGTTCAAAGCGCGAACAATAGTGAGATTGTACTAGAATCAAGTAAGTATTTCTTTTAATTAAAAAATTCTTCATCATTAGGGAAATGATCTTTAAAACCAAAAATGTTGTCCTGTGTTCTCTCATATCTGATGAATCATATGGTACCTTAGATAATCACAAATATTTGGCTTTATGACTGTTAGGTTAATCATAGCCATGTCCTCTACCACTCTCCATCAAAACTTGATGGTTAGATTTCTCTTCCATATCCATATTTTAACATATTTTATCCTATGTGGAAACCTAGTGATTAGTTAATTTGGGTATCCATTCTGTTTCATACATTAGTTTCTAAAGATAAGTTTTTGTATTCCTTTTTATGATGTGGGTTTCTATGAAAGAAACTTTCATATAGTAAACCATTTATAACCCCGAAGAATTTCGAGGGTGAAATTAATTTTAAGGGGGGTAGAATGTAACAACCCAAGATTTTATGAGAATTATTATTTTTAATTTCATTGATGACTTTTGTTGTACACTACAAAAAAATTATCTTGTGCTATAAAAAACACCATATTATCTTTCCGTATACACAACACTATTCTGGGCTCGTATTACACACAATTTCAAGTTCGTTTTGTAGAAATTATTCTATGAAAAATTAAGTATAGATTTTTTCTAATGTATAAATGAAATAAGTTTTTATTATGTTATATGAACCAACAAAAGGATCTTTCAATACAAGAGGCCTTGACATGGCTTGCATTACACGCAATCGCGACCAACCTTGATAGCCTGTGTAGTACTCAATACTGGGTTTCACTAAACAATGATATATTGTTATAATATTATGATGAACTATCCATTATGAAATTTATTAACTAAATTTTGAATTTTATATAATCATTATTCATCTTACACATTTTCTAGCACATCTTGTGAGAACAAAATAATTTTTTCGAGTAAAATAAGTATTTTTAAAAAATGGAGTCTTGCCACCTTTTTATGGCGCACTAACTTTAAATCAAATTTTTGACATGTTTATAAGTTCAATTTAACAAAATAAAATGATTTTTTGGAATCATGATATAAAAATTTACTTTGGATAAATTTTTCATATTATTCTGATAACTATCATATTTTAATGAATAATAAAAACACACTATATTTTAATTAAAAAACAACTTTTTTCATTGTAATAATTTAAATGGATAAATTATAATTGTAAATTGTTTTTAAATATAATTTGAATATACTTTTACAATTTAATATAATTTATGTCATTATCATTGATTTTATATTGAATTCATAGGTAAAATAATTTCAATCTTTTGTAATGTTTTAACTTTTAAAACTCATTTTCTCAACAACATAAATAATTTTAAATTAATTTCTAAAAATTATATGATTTGAGTTTGGAAAAATGGATTCCATATTTGGAATCATCAGATCCAAATTATGTTAATAGGATACTTTTTATTTTTGGTCACTATGAATAGTAAGGGCAGTAAATTTTATTTACCATAGTTAAAGGTAATTCAGGTAATTAAGGTAAAATATAATATTATAAAATTACCCTAACACTTCTCTTAATATAATTGGACGACTATATTTTGTCCTAAGGAATATTTGGGTCGAAATAGAATCCATTGGAACCCACTTGGATGTGATTATGTCCTTTAATTTATTTTATTTTAAAGAAAGTGAAATATGTCTCACTCAAACATTAATAATTATATTATTTTTAATATAAGGTTATACAAAATATAATTTTGATTATAAATACTCATTTGAAAGATAATTTTTTATTTATTTATTATGGTAGTTTATTTGTCATTTTTATGAAATATTTAATTACCTTAATAGCTTATACATTAATGAGGTAGAAATTATTTATTTTTTGAAAATTCAATAATATAGTTTTTATTAAAATATTAATACCTATCATAAGGACCCGAAACATGGACAAACCTTATTGATCGAGTATAAATATATACCCTCATAATCCAAGGGTCTATTTTTGGACCATTTAGAGCCTTATAAGATATATTAAAACATTTATATTATTTTATTTTAAATGATGTCAAAGATGTCACCTTCATAATTTAATAAATATTACAATTTAAATGTTGTGATTTTAAGATGATAAATTTGAGTACAAATATTATTATAAAATGTATTATATTTATATTCATCATAGAATTTTATTTTTAATTTTATGAAACTAATATGTATATTAAATTATTATACAATAATGATGTAGTAATTGTTTTAATAAAAGAAATATCATATAAATGGTTTTATAAATATTAAAATAAACATTATATGAAATAATTAAAGTTCTCCACAAATTTTATAGATGAATATGATATGTTAGTAATATATTAAACATTTTGGATTGAATAAATCCTCTGTTTGAATTTTATTTAAATTGAAATAAATTGATTGTGTCAAAATGAACACTATTGTTATTTTATAAAAATAACATATTATTAAATTGATTAAAAATCACATAAATATTTAAAAATTATAAATTGAAATTTATATGGTCTAAAATTTAATAAAGTACCAAATTATGGATAATTCAAAACACATATTTATTTTATATTGAATTCATAGGTAAAATAATTTCAATCTTTTGTAATGTATTAACTTTTAAAACTCATTTTCTTAACAACGAGATTGATTTTAAATTAATTTCTACAACTTCTGTGATTTGAATTTGAAAAAATGGATTCCATATTTTGAATCAGTAGTTCAAAAGTATGTTAATAGGATACTTATTATTTTTGGTCACTATGAATAGTAAGTACGGTAAATTTTATTTTCCATAGTTAAAGTTAATCGGGTAATTAAGGGTAAATATAATATTATAAAATTACCCTAACACTTGTATTAATATAATTGGATTATTATATTTCGTCCTAAAGAATATTTGGGTCGAAATTGAATCCATTGGAACCCACATAGATGTGATTAAGACATTTAATTTATTTTATTTTAAACAATGTGAAATATGTCTCACTCAAACATTAATAATTTTATTATTTTTAATATTAGGTTATACAGAATATAATTTCAATTATAAATAATAAATTTAAAGATAAAATGTCTTTCTTTATCGTGGTAATTTATTTGTAATTTCTAAGAAATATTTAATTACCGTAATAGCTTATACATTAATGCGGTAGAAATTATTTATTTGGTGAAAAATCAATAATATAGTTTTTATTGAAATAATAATACATATAAAAAGGACCAAAAACTTGATCAAAATTTATTGGTCGAGTATATATATATACCCTAATCATACAAGGATTGATTTGTGGACCATTTGGAGCCTTATAAAATATATTAAGACCTTTATATTATTTTATTTTAAATGATGTCAAAGATATCACCCTAATAATTTAATAAATATAACAATTTAAATTTTGTGATTTTAAGATGATAAATTTGAGTAAAAATATTCTTATGAAAGGTATTATATTTCTCTTAATGATGGGATTTTATTTTTAATTTTATTAATCTAATATGTATATTAAATAATTATACAAAAATGATGTAGTAATTGTTTTAATAAAAGAAATATCAAATAAATGGTTTTATAAATATTAGAATAAACATTATATGAACTAATTAATGGTCTCAAAAAATTATATAGATAAATATTACATTTTATTAATCTATTAAATATTTTTTATTGAGTATATCCTCTGTGTCAATTTTATTTAAATTCAAATAAATTGATAGTGTCAAAATGAACACTATTGTTATTTTATAAAAATAACATATTATTAAATTGATTAAAAATATAATAAATATTTAAGAATTATAAATTGAACTTTAAATGGTCTAAAATATCATAAAGTACCCAATTATGGATAATTCCCAACACATAAGTAATTATTTATAACAATTTAAAATCTAGAATATTATTAACAAAAATAAGATTAAATAAATTTAATAAGGATAAATCAAATTGATAAGGTTTAAAATAAATTCACAAAATGTATAAATTTTATTGGATGATGAGATTATAACCTTATCTCTTCTCATATTCTATTTGAGTCTTTTTTGTAGGTTTTTAAGTGGGTTTGGAATTTATTATAAATTAATATTTCTTATGTTTCCAAAGGTGCCCCTCTCCACCCTTATAAAAGGGCACCTCCTCCCTCTCCCCTTCATAACACTTTGAGCCTTCAAGATCTACCAAACCCTGAAAATTTCTATTCTCCACTTCCATAGAAACATTCTGGAGGTTCTGTTCTTCTTAAAAGACCAACTCTAGTCCCATAAGAGGAAGCTTAAAGGAGGTGCGTCAAAGAAGAGGTAATCTCTTCTACCGATTCTTTCATGTTTATTTCTTCTTCAACTTCATATTATTTAGTTGTTTAATTGTAAAGTTATAACATAAGTATCACTAATATACTTATATGTTACTAAAAATATTAAAAAAACCCATTTCACCTTCTATCCTTCCTACGGAAAACAAAATCACCGCGCGTGCGTACGTACGGAATACCGTCTCCATGGCGTTGTGAAATCTATTTTTCCACCACCACCTTACATGGATGGTTATAATGGTGTAAAGAATAACTATATATGTTTATTATTACATAATACTGATTCTGAGATATTATACCATCTACTCCAATTCTATTCAATAAATATGGGAATGATATGATCACTCGTACATACGTTCAGACTACCATCTCCACGAACGCGATGAGATTCATTTTCCATGATTAACCATTCATGTATGATTATAAAGTATATATTATAAATAATCATGGAAGATATTACATAATAATGATACTTAATTTTTTTAAATATATGTTCATTATCTTAATTCCATTCAATTCAATAAGGATACGAAAACAGCGTTCATTCGTATGTACGGCCTACCGTCTCCATTAATGGTGTATTTCATTCCATTTATCGATCTATTATATATATTTATATTATGAATATATATAAATCATGTTTTAAATTCTGGAATTAATTAAAGTAGGATGTGAGTAATAATATCAAGAATTAAAATCAAAACACGTATGATAAATGAAACGATTTTACCCAAAATGATGCTTTAACATTGAATTTACAAAAGAACGGGTAATATAATGTAATAAGTGAACCATATATGATATCATAACAATGAATATGATTCATTAATAATTTAATGACATGATTTAAATCATTATATAGGATTTTTGGATACATACAAAGCATATCAGACATAAGTTAAGGGAGAACCTTTCCAATCTCGTTTTTATCCGAGATTGATTATTTGTAAGTATTTACTAGGGTTATATTTATCATCCATGTCCCTTTTTATAAAATTGATTTAATGTATGTTTAATGTTCTTTTTACCCATTTTTTGACTTTTACTACATGGTACGTAAGGAATATTTCTTTTGTTGACCATATGAGGTACTTTTTGACTTTTTTGGAAAAAGTTTGAGAAGAATGTTTTTTTAACTTATACGGCAAGAATTGGTTTTTACAGTTTCATATCACCTAAATTTAAAGGACCATTTTCTACATGTTTTCATGTTTATTTTCAATAAAATCCTTTTCTTTTAAAATTTTGTGTCATTTTGTGAAAAGAGAATTATTTTTAAGGGGAAATGATATTTTCCTCAAGAATTCATTTCAAGTGTTTTATCAAAACCATTTTCCATCTAAGATTAAACTATTTCATATGTGTATGTTTCAAGTATAATGTCTCTATGATTTACATGGTTTCACTTTTATTATGATGAAATGATATCCATTTGTTCTATATGGATTATGTGATGATGGGATGTTATTTATGAAACCCATTTTATTATTTGGGTTATGATGATTTTTTATGTTTTTTTTGTGGCACAAGTAAGAAAGAATTCATTATGAGATGGTCGGGACCCATATATCTCTCCAATTAATTGGGTAAATATTTATATCTCTTGAGATGGACATGCCTAGAATGGAAAGTTAATCCGCTTCAGTGATATAGGACTGGAACGAGGAGTGAACTTGATTCAGAAAGGAACTTTGTCCACTAAGATGGTCTTGGCATCATTTCCTTGGGTACTATTGAAATCTAATAATGTCCTTAATGGTTTGAAACAATTAAATGTTTTATTACCATGATATTATATCATGATTTATGTTCCTTTATGACCTATGCCTTACGTACTGCCAAGATTTATTTCACAACTCAGGATTTTGATCTGTAAACTTTATGTTAATGTTTTGAAGTTCAAAGGTATATGGTTTATTTTATTTTCTCCATTATTACCCTTACTGCGCATTTGAGCTCACTCTTTATATGTTTTCCTTTCCCTAGTATATAATGAAAGGTTTTAGGTAGGAAAAAAAGAGAATATCTTTATGTGAGATTTTGAAGATCTTTCACCAAGATTAGAAGATTATATTCTGTGTTTCCAAAGACACTAAACTATTACAGTCCTTTACTGTCTTTTTTGTTATGTATTAGATATTCCGCAAATGTAATGTAATGTCCATGTATGTCAAGATTGGGTCTCTATAGTAGATTCTTCAATGATCTTTGTCAATATAATAATGACACGAAAGGTGTTGCAAGAGTATGATTTCCTTGTAATGATGCCCACATATGTCATATGTTCATAATTTCCTAGATTATATATGGGATTAATGATAAAGGATTTATAATAGATGAATTTTGGGAATTAAACTTATCAAAATTTTCCACTATAGATTTCATGTGAGGTTTTTCCAAAGCATGGTCATATGAAGATGAATTTAAAGATAAATAGTTTTTTACTAATAAAATCTATCTAAAATAATTGAGGATGGTAAAAAACATTAATAAAGGTATTATAAATTTATTGGATGTTCTGTTTAATAATTATATAACCCCATATCTTTTGAGGTGTCTTAGTAGTGGAAATATGAGTAATAATATACTTGATATGCAAAAAATTAATCAAATTACTTATTATAAAATTATTTAAAAATTTAAATTATAAGGTAAAATATTATTTACCCTTTCCAATTTTTTATTTTTTTTGAAATGTTTCTAAATAAATTACAAGACTCATTCATATGAGCTATCATGAAACCCCATGTAAATTTAGTATTGACATCAGTAATTACAATGGATAATAGTTTTTCAAAAATATTATACAAATGAGATTGTAAAAAATTGTCATGGTAGACTGGTTATAAGGATTTATAATTGAAAGATATTATTTTAGATTCAAAATAATTATTTTCTTACATACCTTAAAAGAAGATAAAATAACTAATTTATATTTAAAATATAAATTCAAAAAATTTAATACTAGTTGGTAACCATTGAGTTTGATAAGAGATTAAAAATTAGAGTGACTTATGAACCAACGATAAATAAAAGAATCAAATATTATGCATGTGAAAAATTTAAATTTTATCTTGGATGATATTCTAAATATATATTATAAATATTTTAAAAATTTGGTGAGATAAAAAAATCATTCTATTATAATTAATATCATTATAAAAATAATTTTAAGTTTTTTTAAATCGCTATCACTTTAGTGATTAATTTTTATTAAACCATTATTCATGAATTTTAAATATATAAATTCCCTTTTGAGAGAATTTTTTGAGAAAATATTTATTCCTATAAATGTAATTTTTCATTTTGAATAATCTCCAAAAGCGATAGTCATTCGATCAATGATATCAAGATGGTTGAATTTGGAAGGAAAACAATACACATTTGGTCATCACCCATTATCCATATACTATGTATCTTCATGAATTTTTCTATTATTATTAATTACATATTAAAAATGTTCTATTATACACTTAGGTCGTTCATCCTGTGATTTTTAAGTTAAAATTCAGTCCTTCTTAGTGATCTATATAGAAAAATTTAGAGCTTTGTTAACATTATTCTTGTATTTTGACTTTTCTTATTAAACAGAAAATACATCTTTTTATGGATCATATTTTACTAAACAAATGAATTGAAATAAAATTATTGATTTACCTTTTTGATATGTTGATAGAAAATCTTATTTATCTTGTACATGCCTATCATTATGAAAATGGTTGAAATTTCATTATCAATCAAAGATGAGCTATCATTATTTTCCTTGAAATCAATTTTTATTTTTCATTTCCATGACATCCAATGCTTTGTTTTTAATTTTTTTCTACATTTTTATCACATATGTATCAAGAGAACCTATGAGGTCCTCAAATACTGTATTTTTAATATCTATATCTTCTTTGATAACAGTGGAATTTCATTACCAATATATTAGGAATATAAAAAGGATTCTCTCGACCAAATATTATATAAAATAAGCCACATCATAAGATTTTAATACAATAAAATATAAATTTAATATATTAAAAATTATAGTGTTAGACTCACAAAATGTATAAATAATCTATCAAATAATTTCTTATTCCTTTAAATCCTTTTTTCATAAACATTACTTTTAACATCATGCACAACATCTAAAAATCCTATATATA
This sequence comes from Viscum album, assembly GCA_963277665.1. Taxonomy (NCBI): domain Eukaryota; kingdom Viridiplantae; phylum Streptophyta; class Magnoliopsida; order Santalales; family Viscaceae; genus Viscum; species Viscum album. The sequence continues at coordinate 231,583,686 of OY728155.1, read as the reverse complement.
ATGTGAGGTTCTCCATGAAGAATGTCTATCTAACTAATTAACATCTAAAATACTATTTAATTAATTCATTTATCTACCAAAAATTTCAAAAGAATGAATCTTATCTAGGGTCTATTTTCAACATTATCAGATAAAACATTATATCCATACATTAAAATATTATTAATATGACATCCAATCTATCTAATAAAATTAATCATACATGATTTCTAATAAAAATATTCAGTACCATCAGTAATGGGTACACACCAATGTATATCATGTTTGGACCACCTTGGGGTCTTTTTAAAATGAATTTATAAAGTATATATTTTATAGAAAACTTGATTAAATACAATGTTATAAAATAATATTTAAAGGAAATATATGATTGAGTAATTAAGATGTTCAAAATATATTAAATACCAAATATTGGTCTAATTCCAGTAATATAGCATTAACGGTGGTAAATTTCCTTGTAAGCAATTAAATGGAAAATAATCCATATTGAAAACAATTCTCTAAAAAATAGAGTTAATTAAAATCTACTAAAGGTAAAAGAATAAAATTTGAAAATAGAATGATATAATGATATATTACACAGAAATTAATGAATAAAGAATCATCAGTTTGAACATAAAAAAATATTATGGGACTATTGATTGATTAAATAATTTATTTAATGAATAATAATTGTGGAAAAAAATTAAAATTGAGGAATGAAAATAAGGCACAATATTTGGTAAATAATGTCACCAATAGATTAATAACAACCCCAATATCTGTAGCTCTAATTTCTTAAGTATTTATTTAATTATTCCATTGGATTTAATAGTATCCCTGTTACCGAAACATTTCATTTCATTCTATGTTATTGATTGAAAATATGAATACAATGGATAATATCTTTTTAATGGGAATTCTATAAACCAAAAGAAGAATATTCCCTTACCTTTATAATATAAATTTTATTAAAACCATTGTCCCTCCCTTTAATATATAACAATCTTTCTATTTTGAAAATATATGAAGGGGATATTATTTAAAAAAAAGTTCATTTTTTTACTTATCCTCAATTATCCTAAAAAATATAAAAAACAATAGGACATAATGAGAATACAATAAGGGAGTGAGAATATATTTACATTTTTACTCAATCTATAATAGATAATTGTTGATTTGGAAAATAGATAACTTCATGATAGATTTAAAAATTTATTGAAATTGGTATAAGAGTTTAGTGGAAAATATACTCTACCAAGGATGAAATTGTATTTATATATAAGAACTCAAACAATGTGTAATGTTTTTTTAATTCATATAGGGTTATTATGTTATTGAAAACTGGACTCAAGGTGTTTTTATCATAATAAATGATGGGAATAGAGTTACATACACATATAAACCAACACATTTTTTACATAAATATTATATCTTATTATATTAATAACCAATATATATATATAATTATAATCTACTCCAAAATCACATTGGTTTGGTGCCTTTCAAAACTAGGATTTATAAAAAACTAATTCATAAATTATCAATATCATCTCCCACATAGGTTTTTATATATACCAGTCTTCTTAGACACATCATTAATAAAACTATTTTTTATATCCCAGGGATTAGAAAACATAATAAATCAAGATATTATATTCTTAGTAAGAGAAAACACATTAGATAACAATTTTTTAAATAATAAATTGAGCATAAAGGGTATGATAACATGATTCTAAACTTTTAAAATAAAACACATAAATTCATTCATCATAAACATTATTCTTGGAATAAATCAATTTAGTTTAATATAAATTTATCATATATTATTTAAATAACATGATCCATGATATAATATAATTCTTATAAGATCATTTATAAAAATAGTGTAAAAGTTGTGTTATAATCATATTAAAAGAAATAATATATTTAAGCAACCGACAAAGTCATTCTTACTATGTTATACTTGGTATAATTTCCAATATATATTCTTCGGGATAAGAATATCCATCAGTGTACCCTCTTTTTGTAAATGGATAACCTATTTTGGATCATATTTGTGGCTTGGGAAAAACTCATTTGTACTGTTAGATGAAATATAAAATTAATAATTTAAAAAATTAATTATAGGGATATAAAATTTCAGTCACACCCATTTAAAAATAATAAATCTACTCAAATGTTTGACATATGATCATAAAAACATTCTTTATAACACAACATGTGGAAAAGTAAGTAATTTTCATTGATATTTCATTATCATAATCATTATAATTCTACTGAAAGAAAAAATAAAAAATTCTTGGATCATATCCCTAGTATATATTATGTAAAATCTAATTAATGTTATCATAGATGAAGAAATCATTTACAATAAGCCTAAAATATTTTTTTGGAGAAAATACCCATTTGATATTTAAAATAAATAGTCAAAAATATAAATTACACAATTATTATGGAACAATTTCTATATGAAAACTACGATGGAAACAAAAATTTAGAATTTAAATATTTTCGTATACATGATTTTGGTAAATTACATTCATTTCATTTGTGTCAAAACAATGATTCATTTTACATTTTCATTAGAATGTAAAATGTACGATGTTTGGAAAAATACAAGAAGATTCATTATAAATAATTTTATAAAAATCTATATCATGGGAATAATCACATTAAGAAATATCATAATAATATTAAATCATTTTTTTAAAATTATAGAAAACATGGATAATAAAAGAAATTAATTTTTTTCTTAATAGAGAAATAATGTTGTGTTTTCATTAAAAAATTATTTTGTTGTCATGATTACATAAAGTGCAGAAAATGAATAAAATACATGAATTCCAGAGAAATTTCAAGAGGATAATAAAAAAATAGTGATAAATTGTAAAATTTATCATAATTTCATTCAATTAAAATACATGAATAATCATTCATGAATAAAATTAGATTAAAATCTAAAACCCTTACCTTAACATTTACTTTCATTGAAAGAATTTTATCCTCCTGAATAATAAATTTAAAATCATTTTAATTAAATCCCACATTAATATACGTAATCATAATAGTGTATATGATCCACATATGATTTTTCAACACCCATTTATTAATAATAACTTAATAATATTGTTGTTTTTGGTGTTAATAGTTTCAATTATTAGGAGAATTTTTGTTTGGTGGTTTCATTTTTTGTAATCTGATCATGGTTCTATCATCTCCAATATTTTATTTATTATATTAATATTATATATATTAATTATATACATATTTATAATTTCCCTATAAAATTTATAGATAATAATATGAATTACATGATTTAATAATATAGTAGGTCATATGCACATATGAATGCTTTTTATACTTCTCCACAAAAGGAACAAAAGAATGGTAAATAATAACATAAAATTCCATTATAATTATTATATCATAAATCATATATATATACATCAAATATATCTTTCTTATCATCCACTTAAAGAAAAAATTAAAAATATAATCACATTGCTATGTAGAGGTGCAAGTACACATGTATGCACAAGCAAAATCCTCGTTTTCCAAAAAATTAGAAGGATATATAGTAGATTTGATATTATAATTAATTAATAATTTTTATGTAATAAATGTCTTGTATAAAAATTATTCATATCACAATACACATCCATAGAATATTAGGATGGAAAATTAATTATTTTTCTACATGGACGTGGTAGTAAACATGTTCGAATGAGCGATTCAATCACTTCCCATTTGATGAAAAAGATAATAGATAATGGTAGTTTAATGACAAGGAGAAACTTGTGTATAATGAGGATACTATATTTATAATTTAATGATAAATACAATTAATTTATAGGTTGTAGAATATGATAAAATAAAAAGATGTTGGGTACAATTATTATCTCCCCTTTATGATACCTGCTATTGATCCTTTGTTATGGTCCCTTAGAACAATATTGTAAGAAGAAATGAACAAAAAAATTATTGATATGGATGATTATAAGTAAATTGTATAGATGTTTGTCCAATTAAACGTCGTAATGTGATTTAATTAAGATATAGAAGGGGTTTCCTATTGTAAAGGAGGGAAAGGACACACTTGAAATTACTATGAAAATTAAAATATATTTATATCATACCCAATCCAAAATATTCAAAATGAATAGAAAAATTAATAAAATGGTCTAATGGAATGGATTCAATCAAAAAATAAAAATTAAATAGGTTCCTCTGTCATTTTATTTTTTTTATTTTACCTCTTGTTTGAAAAATATTAATCATAAAAGTGGAAATGATTTTTTTATATTAAAGGGTTATAATTTTATGAAAACGGAAATAATTACTCTAACGCCCTGAAATTTTGATGTAAGAACATTTTATTTGATGGATTGTATGACACGCAATACCAAGCATGGTAGAAAATATAATCACCTGAGAATTTATATTATATTTACTATTAAAAATAAAATCAATATATTTTATATATTTAAATACACAATAAAATTAGTTATATCATGTCATATGAAATAATGAACTTCTTCAATGGGTTCCTTTACACACAAGGCTGGTTTTATTTCAAATAAAAATATATTATGAAAATATTATTATATAATATAATAAAATTTAACTAAGTCTTTAAATTATATTTTATGAATAGGATTAACTTACTTATCAAAATATATGGTTTACACAAATATTAAATGAAATCATTATTTATTAATTATTTATAACTGAATGTAGAACCAATTGAATATAATGGGAATATTTTTTTTATTAAAAACTACTTATATTCCCAAAATTCCTTTCATCCTAAAAAGTTAAATTAATAAAAATTATTGAAATATATTAATAAAATATATAGTTTATATATTCTATAAAATATTTTTTACAGTCATCTAATATATTCTATTATCATAAAAATCAATATTTTTCTAACTTCTCTATTACCACATTTTAATAGAGAAACTATTTTAAATCCAATATATTGAACTCTTATAAATAATACAGGTCAAGATGAAATTAATATTTGAAATAAAAATATAAAAATTAGGTCAGGGTGAATTTTTAGTATTTTTTATGTTTCATTTTTTAACGAATAATGGAAAATGTTGTATTTTATTTCATAACATCATATTCATATAATTTATTTATAAAGATAAATTATATTTTAAAGATATTTTTAATTCTGAATAAATTATTTTTTATAAATTAATCCAATTTAGGTAATTTTAATCTATTTTACATTGAAAATGGAAATAAAAAAATAGAAAACATTTGAATGTTTTACTTAAAAAACCCGCATTTACATCCAATATATGTGATTAAATTTATATTAATTTCTACCACTTCTATGATTGTAACTGGAAAAAATTGAGTATATATATATAATCAGTAAAATTTATTATTTCTAATAATTTTAACTTAGTTTTTGAAAAAAAAAATTAGGAATATGATAAAAAATAATTACTACAATTAAGGAAAAAATAGGTTCATAAGGAACTAAGAATTATACTTAAGAGATAAAATGACCTATATATTCATCCAAAAGTTATTTTATAGACCTATTTTTACTCTATACTCCCTGGATCTACTTTTTACTGTTATTGGATCCCCCTTAAATGGGTAAACTTGTCTAGAATTCCCTATTCTAAAATTTACAAGAGTGGCACAAATCCTCTACTATAAAAAAGCACTCAAGCCTCCCACTTACTCACACCTCTCACGTCACATTATATTGAAGAATATATTCAAATATAAATACTTAAAATACATCTATTTAAAATAGAATACCCACCTTTTTAATAAATCCATCCATGAAATCCCATTGGTGAAAAAATGATTTACAGGATTAAGAGGTATCATCCTTCCTCAAGCATTTTAGATTTATTTCATTCTCCATACTTTCAATTATTCTTATTCCATGAGTATATAATTAGAAAATTATCCTGAATATACTTAGATATTGTTATATTAATTGTTCTAACTACAATTACACATATTTACTCCTCATGGGTAATGAACATACTTTTTATTTGTAAGGTGAACTATTGCCTCATGAAATGATCTTTTTCAGTTTTCCTTTATGACCATTCATGGTTGATCATTATGATTGAAAAATTATTTATATATGTCATATATGCTATTAATATGGTCTTTATACTTATTTTATAATGTTATATCATATAACTCTATGAACTCTATTTTTGGGAATGTGATAACATCAGTTGTGGAAGTGTGGACTACCACCTCGTCAAAGTGATTTGATTATTTCACAATACATATGAAATGTATAAATGATCATCATAATAAAACTAGGTGAGATAATTGAAATAAATATGATACAAAAAATATTATATTAATATATATTAGTAAAGTTTAATTCATAATTAAAGGTATGTAGCGTTCATACGTATATACAACCTATCATCTCCCATAAAAGGTGAATTTCATTTCTTATAACCAAACATTATAGACAAATAAACTTATATATATATATATATATATTATATATGATAATAACATCATGAATTACATTATAGAGAATATTCTTTAATTATCTATCTAATGTTAATAAAAAATATCCAGTCAAAACATATGAGACAAACTAGGAAATTGACACCCGAAATAGTTAAAATAACCAAATATTGTTGACAAATAGGTAATAAGATATTATATAAAGATCATTTAAGTTATAATAAATATTAATATGGTATGGAAACAATATATTAACATGTTAAAAATAATTATTCAAGAATTTATAGTATTTCACCCCATAGGAAATACAAGGTATTTGATTTTCCTCTCACCTTTTTACATTTACATGATAAATTTCATATTCACCAATTTCATACTTTTAGTGGTGTATATACTACCCTTTTTCATATATTACATAATAAATACACTATATTCATTATATATAAAACCTTAATTTAATATTTTTCCTTCATGATTATTATTATTTAAAATGTTTCAAATATGTATTGGAGAATTTGAAACTCATAAAGATTATTTTCCTCAAAACTAATAATAATTATCATTAATATTAAATTTGAGTTATCTATAAGAAATTTGTTTGATAAAATCTTTTTGAATTGTTTTTATATGGTTTTTTCTTAACTTTTTCAAGTATTACATCCATTTTCATTCGTTCATGCTCAAAATATTATAGAAAATTTATTCAAGAAAACCTAACATCAATATATCTTTTGTCAGAGAAAAAATTTTATTCGAAAAAAAATGTTTTCTGAAAAGGTTTTCAAAAGTGATATTCAAAGAAAATTTATTCCAAATGGGGTTTAAAATAAAAATGATATTTCCCCCAAAAATTATTTTAATGTACCCATTTATATTATTTTTATTTGTCGACAAGATCAACTGTTCATTTTTACTCAAATTTGGATATGTTGTAATGATTCCATTATAATTCCTAGTCTAGATGGTTAATTATTGGTTTTTACAATGATAGTATATACATTTAAATACTTGATTACTTTCAGTCGCCTTGAAATATTCAATTTCCTATGATAATTTTATATTTAATTTATCTAAAATATTCATATCATTTTTTATGGAAATGATTATTTCATGAACAATATATTAATATTATTATAATATTTACATTGAAAGTAATTTGATTATTTAAGGAACTATTTATAAATCTATATCCTTTATTCAAAATAGAAATATGACAAGTCATATTTTTTATAGGATATATGGAATTATATGGACATGAAATACACTAGATGTAGACAGTTTAAGGTATTCCTTATGGGCTTTGGACTAATTAATGAAATTCCCTTGATGCGTCAGTATTCTTTAAAGAAGATATTTTTTTGAAAAAAACCCTTCTTATTCTTTTCCACGAATAATATATGGGTTTCTACACATATATGTAAACTATATTTAGGATAGATCTTGATGTTATAATGGTTCATGTTCAATTGAATCAGGTCCAATAGTTAATCATTTCCATCATTTTGATTCAATTATTATTTTCCATCGTATTTTCCATAGACATATATATGGTTTTATTTCATTCTCTATTCACTGACTAAATGTAATTTGATTTAGTTTATTACATTTACATATTTATTTTATCTTATCTAGTCACATTGATGGAATTTGTTTCTAGTTATTACCTTTCCAAATTTTTCATTCACTACCTTCTCAGTTTGTTGATTTCATTATTTGTGTGTTTAGTTATTTATCATTCCATAAATATTATTCTTATTGATTAATTATTTATTATTCGATACATTACACATAGCTTTTTATCTCACCCTTTGTGATTTAATTTTCCAAGGATTCCTTAAAATGTACTAAGAAATATATAAACAGATTAGCTAGATGGATTAAAATCAGTATCCCTAAAGAAGGAAAAAAATATGTTTTTTTAGTTTAATAATTTGAAAAAGAAGACCCATTTATATATCTGGTTCACCAAGGCTATAAAAATGTTCGGTCCTTTATTGATATGATTTACTTGTATCTTATTCCAACGTTATTAATAGCTAATATTAGCTCTGTACTTACTCGGATTGAGTTGTTATTTTTAATATAGTATAATGTTTTTTTCCAATATTGATAAATAAATTTTGGAAAAAATAGATTAATGAGAATAGAACTATAATAAAATTTTAGGTTAAGTGTTTAAGAACATCCTATAATTTTGATAAGGTAGAGATTATAAAGTTATTACAAGAAATAAATCTCTGTCTTGATACTAAATTTGTATGTGGTTATCGAATGCATGAACCTATGAGTAACAACTCAGATAATGTGTGTTGGTCTTATGTCAACATAACCCTGTACAAGACGATGGTCCTTACTATAAACGTAAATTCCCACTTCCATGTGATATGATTAGGATAATTCACATCATCTTTACCAAATATTATGAAAGTATTTGAATAGATAAAGTAGGTAAATGACTTAGGTTAAACTTTTTGCTAAGGTCCTATGTGGTAATACATGGATTTTGTATTTATATATTGATGTTTTATGGAAAAAATTAGTTAAAAAGATATTTATTAACTAAACATATCTAAAATATTGATATAATATTTATTTAGAAAATTATATTTATATGGTTTTAGAAAAGGATATTATGTTTTTCAGGTGATAACGTACCATGTCTGGAAAGGTCATGGGTCTTGACCTTATGACTGTAGGATGATAAGTGTATCACACTAACCACTGATATATGCAATCTCATATTGAATATGTAATTGTTTTTTAGGTAAATAATTTTACAAATAAATATTAATTATTAACTAGTGGTGTTATTTTTTTGGGTTTAGAGACTAATGTTGTATCCATACTTGATTTTTAGAGTAGTTAGAGATAAATTTATATACATTTTACTCTTTTATGGGCCTTGTGATCCATTAAATTTTTATTTTATTACATTAGGGATAAAAGTTAATTTTTGGATACCGATTTCATGAAGAAATATATAAAATATAATTTGATCGATGCAAAACAGAAATTTGAAATTGTTCATAGGAAATTACATTATATAATGTAATTTTATTTCATTATAATCTAGGTAGTAAATGAATTTCTCAACATGAAGAAAATTATATGAAAAAATGTTATCCTAAAATCTTAATTTTCATTAAACCAATGTTCTTATAAATCATCATAGATTTATTGATTTGACAGCCTCAAAATTCTATTGATCGATCATTTTTTAATTTATTAACTCAATTAGTACATATAAATATTTATTCTTTTCCTCCAAGTACGTATCTCTACTTTCCACTAATGTCCTACTAAATAGATACATAGTTATATGTTATTTCATGTATCCTATATACATCAAATGATAGCTTTTATAAATGATGTTTTATGAACCCTTATAATAATTTGGTATTTAAAAATTAAAAATATCAAACAATATTATACCAGTATAAAGTGTAAATTTATTGCACATAATTTATTTATGGTGGGGAGAATGTGACGTCCCAAAATTCTAAAGTTAGAACATTCTATTAGATAGAGTGTATGAAACACAACACCAAATGCCTAAAAAAATATAACATCTACATAATTTATAATATATTTACTAATTTATGTAAATTATATATATTTTATAGATTTCAATACAGGTGACAATGATTTATATTATGTCCCATGAAATGAAGAGTTTCTTCAATGGATTTAATTACACACAAGACTGAGCCTCATAGAATAATAATATATTTTTAAAATATTATTATTCAATATAATTAGATATAAGAGAGCTATTAAATTTTTAGTTATGAATAATATTAACCAAACTATTTAAATATATGTCTTCAAAAAATATGATATTAATTCATTGGTTAATGATTAATTATAAATGAATATAAGATATAATTGAATATAAAGGGAATGATTTTATAAGAAAACTATCTATGTGCCCATAAAGTCAGTTTATTCTAATAAATTTAATTAACTAAATTTATTGAATGATATTAATTAAATATATAAGTAATATATTAAATAAAATACATTTCACCTTCATGCAATTGATTTGGTAGTAATAAGATAATAAAAAACCCAATATTTCACATAAAAATCAATATTTCTCTAAAGGCATATTTACCACATTTTAATAGAGAACGTATTTTAAATAAAACGTTCAAAAATTTCATAAGAAATATATATCAAAATAAAATTAATCTATGAAAGAGAATAAAAAAATTAGGTTAGGGAGATTTTTTTAGTATTTTGGGTTTATGTTTTATTTTTAAACGAATACCGATTTTTTTTTGGAATTTTAATTCCAAATTGTTTTTCATATAATTTATTTATAAGGTTAAATTACATAATAAACTTGTTTTAATTTTTAATTAGATTAATTATAATAAATTAATTCAATTTAAGTCTGTGTAATTAATTTTTAAATGATAAAAAACAAATTAAATTTTTGAATGTTTTTACTTTAAAAATAAGCAATGTCATCCCATTTTCCGGATTAAATTTCAATTTATTTCTACCAATCATATGATTTGTATTCTAATAAATGGAGTCCATATTTGGAATAATAATAACATATAATTTATAATTTGTCAACTTATTTTTAAACTATAAATATTAGTTAACGTGATTGAAATTAATTACAATGAATAAGTGAAAAAATAAACATTACAAGGAACTATACCATATTATTAAGGGAAAAAATGACCTATAAACTTGTCAAAAATACATTTTATAGAATTATTTCAACTATATTTTTTAATTTATTGATTATGGACCATTAATGGATCTAATTTAATTGGCATAAATATGGGTGGAATTTCTTTATCCAAAATTTACAAGGGTGACATTCCTCTTCTACTATAAAAGGCACTCAAACTTGTCACTTCCCCAAACCTCTGAAGACACTTAGGATCCAAAAACATCATCCAAAATATCTACTCATAATCCCTCTCATCATTATATAAGCCTCAACATGTTTATAAATCCATCCATATAATCCCATTGGTGCAAACCAAATTGACTTACCCGTTTAAGAGGTAACATCCTTCCTTAAGATCATTAGATTTATTTATTTAACCACTCATTCAATTATTATCATTCCATGATTATATAATACCATTATCTTAACTATAATGAATTTTTTGGAGTTTTGGGGTAAACCAATACTTACAGAAACATCCATCTAATGGGTAAATAACTTACAGTTTATGTGTACAATGAACTGTTGCCTCATAAGAGAAAGTTGATAATTTTTCCTTTACCACCTCACATGGTTGAGAATAAAGATGGAAAATATATTTATATATTTAATAAATAATATTTAAAATTTATTTTTAATTTTTTAATTACTCTAAATAACACACTATTAGGCACTGCATTTTGTTGGAATATAAAAACATCATTTGTTGAAGTGTGCAAAACCTCCCACTCAAATTGCTATGATTCGTTCACAGTATACATTGAATATATAAAGTATATTTTAAATTACCCCATGTTATATATTTGACATAAATATTAATCATGAATTATAATATAAATATAAATCCATTATATTTAATTATTTTAATATGACTAATAAATGGAATTAGGGTTCATGATTACGTATGACTTACCATATCCATTAATGGTGCAATTTATTTCTCTTCTACAAAAATTATTGATTATACTAAAAATATATATAATGGATATATATATCTTTATTATTATAAATCATTGGATAAATTTTTTAGATGATTAAATCATGATATATGTAAAATGAACAATAAATTACTAGTCAAAACATAACAGAAAAACAAGGAAATTAACACAAGAAATATTTGAAATAATGCAATATTGTTAAAAAATAGTTATTAAAATATTATATGAAGATAATATATGATATAATAAATATTAATATGGTTATTGAATAAGTTTGTCACATTTTTACAAACATTGTAGGGAAATTTAGAGAAATTTCATTTGAATGGAAACACAATGTAAGGGATATTCATCTCAATTTTTACATCTTATAGATAAATTTCATATTCACCATATACATATTTTGTGTGTTGTATCTATTTCTTATTTTTATATATTATATAATTAATAATTTTATCTTCGTGGTATTGAAAAAATTCATTTAATGTTATTCCCTCGAGATGCCTATTATTTAAAATGATTCAGACAAGTATAGGACACTTTGTAGTGTTTAAATATTATTTTCATCAAAAAAAAAATTTAATCATATTTCATTTTTCGTTGAAAAATATTTTATAACCATTTTAATAGAAAATAATATATTTTCTTATACTATAGTTATTAATGTCCTTTCTGAAGTATTAGTGTAATTTTTCTAATATTTTTTTCTAAAAATGTTTTAGAAAATATTGTAATGAAAACCCAACTTAATTATATCATTAGTTGGAGAACCTATTTTCATCCAAAAACGTTGTTTTCAAAAAAGGTTTTCGAAATTTATTTTAAATGAATTGATTACTCCAAATATTTTTAAAGTAAATGGATGTTTTCCTAAATTACATTTATATTATTTCTTTTTATAGTATTTATATTCATCAACTACTAAAACATTTGTTTTAATACGCATGGGATATGTTTTATATATACCATCCCCATTCCACCTCTGTATGGATTATCATTGATTTAGATAAGGATAATGCTGACATTCACCTACATGATTTCTTTATTCCGCTAGAAATATTCAATTTCTTGTGACCACTTGACATTGATTTTCCCCTAAATATCCATATCCTTTTTCATGGACATGATTAAATCCTAAATTATATAACTATTTTCATATGGTATTTACTTTGAATGATTTTTTGATTATTTTGTGAAATTTTTAAACATAATTATACTTTATTTGATAATGATATTTGATAATGTGTATTATTAGTTTGATATAATAAATTCTTGGGATATGAAAGATGTAATAACTTGTCTCCAATAAGTGCACAACCAACCCACCTTCCACATGGTCATTGGGTCATTTCCTTATAGGTACAACTAGTTCCCCATAGAGATAGGGTATACACCTTAGGGACCACCACATTCCAAAAAAGGTCATCTGACTAATGAATGTCCCCATAGTCCAACACATGTTCTCTTAAGTCAGATTTGTTCTTACTCACAGACACCTTGAAAAACATCCCATGAGGTCACCCACCTTTATCACTACTATAGGACAAGCATGCTTAACATTGGATTCATAATTTGTTAGGGTACTAAAAATACATTTTAACCTTGTTTCTATTATTCATATAAATTATTCATATCACCCTTTATCATTTTGTGTGTTACAATCCACCCCCCAAAGCACAATGTCCTTATTTTGGACCCAAAATATCAACCCAAGTAGTTCAACACACTTAAGGGAAGGGTAATTATCTATTACCAATGTAATAAATGGTCACTAGTTACATCATATACACAACGCATTTAACATGGAATTCGGTTCTTGGCTCTCCAAGTACAACTGGTTTCCCCGATGACTTGTGATCCCCTACATGGGCCCCACCCATGTGAATTAATGTTTCGTTTAACTAAGGACTATCCCCATTGGATAACACATGTTCTTTATTATGTGATTAGTCTTCAATTGGACACACCCATGGAAACAGCCCAGGAGGTCACCGATGATGATCACTGATCTCGGTCAAGAATTTAAAACCGTGGAGTTCTAATCAGGTAGGCTCTCGAAAAAAAGAAGCCTCTTATAGACATGGGTCATATCATTTTGTCATCTAACACTTTATCATTATGGGGTGTTATAACAAAGATAGTTTGGGGATAGTTTATGGTAATACCAATGTGTTGGGGACCACTAAATGATATCCCCTTGATGCATTAGAAGTTTCATTCGGTGAGTTTTTTTGGAGAAAAAACACTTCATGTTTTGTTTTAAGAAGAATATATGGATTTATATCCATAGGATGAAATATTTTTTAGGATATATCATGATGGAATAATGGTTCATGTTCCTGATATGTGACATCCAATAATTAAAAATTTCCTTAATTTTGATTGAGTTATTATTTTTCCCTGTGATTTTTTGTCAATATATCTATGGAAGCATTTCATTCTTATTTCATTGATATAATGGAATGTGTTTCAATATATTTTATGTTTTCATTTTTATTTATTCTTAGATAGTTATTTGAATGTAATGTGTTGTTAGTGATTACCTCTCAAAAATTTAGGTAATTCTTTTTTAGTTTATTGATTACCCAGCATGTGATTTCAATTATTTGTAATTGCATCATTATTATAATCATTGATTTATTATTTATTTCTCAATACCATAACCTTACTGAGGATCTGAGGTAAAAATTATTTGATTCCCTTTCTAAATAATTCAAAAAATATTACTATGAAATACGTGAAAAGAAAATCTAGATGGAATAAAATTATTATCTTCAATGAAGAAAAATAAGTATGATATAATTACTTTACATATTTTTAAAGTAAAAATCATGTATGTATCTGGTTTACATTTCCTACTAAATTTTTTAGTCATTGGAATGTGATTGACTTCTATCTTTAAAAAATATAATTGATAGAAGAAACTTGAGTTGGGATTATTGGGTTTGGGTCACTACAATTACCACATGAATGGAAAAGTGTTGAGATTTTTTCCCCATTTATTACCCTAATTTTCCTTTGGAAATATATGTATGATTTATAAATAATTTTATAAAATATTATTTGACATAAAATATTATTAGTGACATTTTTGAAAATATTATCAATAATATTCTTTGAAAATAGTAATTAAACCCAACATTAATGATATTACTATTTTGTAAAACATTAATTTTATTTTTATATTAATTCATTAGATACTGGGTTAGTTATGTGTATGCATTTAATATAATTAATAAATAATTATAGATTATAAATAATTTACCATTATAAAGAATTAATTTATTTATCAAATAAACATTTGTAATGGAAGCTATTCTCTCTTTATCCCTTTAATAAAAATTTAGATTTATTAAATTCAAGGGAGTGAAATTCTATGTTTATTCATTTCTCTTAAAAATATAAAGTCCATAATAAATGAAAATGGAAAAAAGTGTCCATACATTAGATAAATTTATAGAAATGTTCATATATGATTAATCCTATATGATAAAGGTATGTTTTTAGAAATTTTATAGCATTATTGCAATGTTTTATACATATTTTACAAGATTTACACTTATTATGGCTACCAATATTTACCAAGGTTTCTATTCATCATAAGATAAGAGAGTCCCATTTAAAAAAATAATCATTTTTATTTCTTGTATGAAATCTATGTTTCATGATTAAATTATTAAATGCGGATGAATTTAATTAAAAATAAAACCCAAAAAAGACAATATTTAATTTTCTCGATAAAAATAATTTCTCTTGTTTAAAAAGTTTTTATAAAATATATAAATCATAAAATTAATTCCATTGATATTAATTAAATAATGGACAATATAAATGGACTAACTCATCTTTTAATCAATTTAAAATAAAATGGTAATTTTTAAAATCCTTACTTGAAATGACAATTAAAAAATGATCTATATTTTTCACAATCAATAGAAAAATCAATCATTTCAAAAATTATCAAAATATCACTCAAAAATATTATGACATAATAATTTCGAAAATTATTTTTATATTTTTCAAATACGTTTTTTTAATTTGTAGAAATAATTCATATTATTTTCTTTCAAAGAAGAATAAAAGTCATTTTTTAGGAAAAATATATTTTTAAATAATATAGTTAATTTCATAAAAATTGTTTACATATTTATCAAAATATATTATTTACATAATACATCTATTCATAATATTCTGAATGTTTTTAGTCATATTCACATCTCAAATTTGACAGCAATTTTATAATGGTATACTATATTTCTGGTTCATTTAGACTTGGGGTATCATATATCTCAAACTACCAAAGAAATTATATTCTTTTTAATGTAAATTTATAATAAAATCTTATGGTATTACATTCTATCCTACATAAAATGAATTGGGACATTAAAAAATCATAAATAAAATAAAAAAATGATGATATCTTTTTATCATCACAACCTCATTTTCCCAATTATATTTTTTAATTTTTTCTCTTGGTAACCTTAACCATGAGGGTGGAATTATTTTTTAGATCATTACCACTATGCTCGGTAAATTATACCTATTTTTAATCATAGTAAAATTTATAATATTTTGTTATGGATTATGAGTTTATTACATGTGTTGGATAATATATGTACTTTCTCTGTAGAGATAGATGGAACACATCATTATTATTAGATAGTTTTAGGGAAAAATCAAAGTGATATGATAACATACCTACTTAATTAAGAATATTTATAAGGAAAATATATCGTAGACCCAAAATTAAATTCATTTTTAATCTCCTAACATTCTTCCATGAAATTTTTATAGTACCATCTTCTCACCTACCTGGAATTCCATAATTTGATGACTAATTTCGACATAACAATTCAATCGACTCTGAGAAACCATAAAATGATGTGGAATATCTATAACATTCTATGCCTTTTACTCAGCATGATTGGGACCAAAAAATTTTCATCCCCCAACATCATCCCAAAACATTGATGATCAATAATTATTTCGTTATATGGATTTATAAGTCTATTAGAATGGTCAAGTCAAAGCTATTATTGTTATAAAACTCTACCATATGAAGGTGTTGATCTAACACACTTGTGAAATCCATATATCAAGGCCTCAAAAGATACTATATGATTTTAATAGATATCTTATACTACCCATATATCAAATGATGATAAAATTTATAGAAATTCAGCTATATTCCAATATCTAGCTGAAGACTATGAAGAACATCAAGGAATACCTTAGATCCTAGTCAAATAAAATAAAATTCCGTAATCCATGAATCCCTAAAATTCCTTATTTTTTAAAATATATAAATTAGAAAGTGATAAATATTTATCAATATTAGTAATTGTTATCTAAAATTATATGGAGATTGACTACATACAAAAAATATATATAGAATTTAGTGGTTTTGGGGAGTCTAATGAAAAAATCTATGGTGATTTTTTACCATTTCCATTCTAGTGGGGGTAATGGTTGTAAGAACCACTTAAAATATAATCACATATCTTAAACTCCATTTAATTACATTATTTAAGATACATACTCTATAATATCTCACTTTTTGTTGTCTCACTAGAGATATTATTATTATATATATATATATATATATATCATTATTCTTCAAAGAGGAATAGGGAATGGTGAATTTTGAGCTTTATCCAATAGATCCTTCTTCATGTATGGTATTAATGTGTGAAATATATAGTTCCATAAATAGATCATTCCACATCAATAATTTTTAAACTCAATTTATTTCTCACATTCTTCTAAACATACACATCTTCCTTTAGTAGCTCTTTAATTCTCACATTGATAGATGGTGAAATACTTATTAGAGAAAGAAAATATTTCCCCATTTTAAAAATAATTCCAATTGAATATTTTCAAAATATAAAAATATTTTAAACTATTATGATCCTCTTAATAGATAAGATAGCTTGATCATTTTGACACATTGAATCTTCTAACATGTTCTCCATAGAGTTTTGTAATGTATTAAGCTATCATAATCATTAATCAACCAAAAACATCTTCATGATCACTTAATATAAAATTTCTATGTGAATAGATTATTTAATATTCTATGTTTAGTATATATATAACACTTATATCGATAAGGATAATTCATCTATATCATTAAATAAAAAAATTCCATACCTAACTCTAAATCATAATTTGATGAATATTTCCCCTAAAATATCAATTTTATTAAGGCATAAGATATCAACATATCATTATACATGAGTTTCAATTCAATACCCTTGTTTTGTATGAAAATATATCAAAATAACTTATCTATTTTTGGGAAATGTAAGTGTAGATTCCATAACTAACCATCTCTTCAGTTCCTTGACCATTCATATTTGTCTATCGAAAGGAACAATGATACCCAATGGGATTCCTAGGTGATTATATTAATTACCAATGAAAAAGTGTCCATGAATTTTTGATAATATCAATTCAAAAAATGAAATATATATATTTTTAAGTCATAGTGGATAGCCTGGGTCGATGTTCAATAATTTTAGCCTCCGATGGATCCACTAATACACCCTATTTTGAGATTTTATAAACATAAAACTAAACATCTATACCTAAAATTCACACATTGATATTTTTTATACAACTTATCCATCTTTATATTCCTTAATAAAATCATTTAATTATGTTCATAGTATTAAATTCACATTTTATATATAACAATATCATCAATATAAAAATTCAACAAACTAATCATGGTGATCTATTAATACAATATTCCTTAAATTAGAGAAGATGGTAGGAGAACTAGAAAGAAAAAATTGCTACACCATTAATTCTTAGTGTACACACCTCGTAAAAAATGTTGTCTTTAGTATATCCTAATCATTGATGCTATGTTAGTAATATCCAGAATGATGTTAAATCATGGAAATTGTTTGAGCTCCATTCTATCGATCAATAATGTTATCATTACATTGAATATGATACTTACTCATGATTTTTATCTTTTTGAGTTCACAGTAATCTTTGTCAATCCAATGTGATCTATCTTTCTTGTGAAATAGATGATCAAGTTCACCCCACTATTATGGATATGGCAAAATTAGTCCCTTATAAAAATTCCCATAGAGTTTCTTCTTCAATTAATATAATTGAATCGAGGCCATTCAATATGAAGTCCTTGAAATAGGTGTACAATCAAGTGTTTGTTCTATTAAAAAATCAATATCCAGATTTGGAGTAATACTATTATATCAAATTTAAAAAAAATAACAAAACTCCCATAAAAATGATATGTCTTCGATGTTGTGTTTCTCCAACACAACATGATATAAACACCTCTTTGAAATAAGATTCAAGAAAAATATAATGGATGTAATTTCCACCATAAAACATTATTTATCATTGCACTGACATATGATCATAGGTTTCGTTAGAATATAAAACATGAATCCCCTTATTCATTAATTGATGTTTCGTGTGTGGAATGAAATCCAATCCATGCCTCAGATTACATCAAATTAAAATAGATGGATAATAATGATATTTTTAGGATTAAAATTCCCCAAAATTTCAATCAAAGAAGATGATTTATATGATGTTATTATCATACCATTATGTTTGTTTACTGATAATTCAACATCAAATCATCAAGGTTATAAATAATAATTTCTAGAGACTTTTTATAACATAAGGATAATTGTAAAAATATTTTCAAGAAAATATTCTACAAAATTTTTGTGTACATTTCACCACATCATCTTTATTATTATATCATTAATCCATTGATAAATACAAAATTCTTATATAGAAAATTATAAATCATTAATTAGAGTAATCGACCAGGAAAAATCATTAATATTGAATCTTAATTTGGAAACCTTATTTTCAATATATGAAACCACATGTTAAACCTAAGTATTTGATGATCGTAATATTTTGAAATCATTATTAATAGTTATAAATAAAATTTTAATTAACCCATACATATCACCGTTGTGTGTCAAACTAGTTTTTCTAAAAAGGTATAATAATCATGAATTATAATGATGGTCATGATATACTTGACAAACTCTTTTCTATGTTGTTATCCCAAGTGGAATTTTTCCAAAATTACGTCCAAATTTAGTATCCAGACATAAGTGTTTTTTAGAAAAATTAATCTTTTTTCATTACCACAACTACAAATTTTCTCATACATATAGGATTATTCATAGGGTTCTCAATAAAGTTTTCTCATCCTAGTATCAAAATGTAACTAAATCATTCCCTAGTATCAACTATAAGTGCCTATAATTTATTATATAAATTAAAAATCTTAAAAGAATAGTATTCAATAAAAATATTAAAATAAATGATATAATCATATTTGTTTAGTATATTTGACAACATGGATACGTAGAAAAATGTTTGATAAAATATTTACATCATCTCCCACTAATTTATTCACACCCCCACCCTTTAGAGTCACATCAATCATATGAATTTATGTATATCCTCCGGAAAAAATAATAATTAATTGTGTGCTTATATGCTAAGTAAGGGAAAAAAGATAGAAACACCCTATAATTTAAATATAACTTGAGCATAAACGGTATGAGATATGAGATTAGCCATTTAAAATAATACCGAACCACTCTTCGACAACAAAAATGAGGCATATCAATAAGACATCTAGATCAAAATTTAGTAATCATAATGGAATCACAGAACATTAGATATGAGATATAATTTTTTATAACATCATATCATAAAATATATTATTCAACTATGGAATAATCATAATCATATTAATATTACTTAATGAATACCCGCCATGAAATTCATATCATTTTACCCTTAGTCTTAGCTCTAATGTACCTAATTTGAGCATGTGATAACTCCCATGTACCCTCTTTTGAGTATGGGGTAGCCTATTGTTTTCCCTCCTTCCGTCTGAAGATAACATCTTCTATTTAATTTAATGAAATAGAATTTTAATAATTATCCAATTCATTTGAGTTATATATAGTTATGGTCCCACCCATTGAGTAGTCATTAATCCACTCATTTGTATGCCACAAGATCTTAAAACATTTCACCATAACTCAACCAGTGGAAAATAAAATGGGTTTCATTGATATTTCAACATCATTACCACAATCCATCTATAATAATGATAAATATGATCTCACTGGAATATATCACCTTTAAATCCTATGTAACCTCAATGTACATTATCAAACATGAAAAAATTCCATTAAAATATAACTATGATCTTTTTTTTGAAAATACCAATTTCTTGTTTAAATCACGTAATAAAATTAAAAAAACTCCACAATATTAAGGAAACATTATTCATTGAACAAAAACCTAGATTCATGTAAATAAAGATTCAAATATTTCATATGAACTAAAGGAAGTTAATTAAATTCATGTCCTCTTTGGTATAATAGTGATTCATTTTACAATTTCGGTAATAAAGGAAAAGTATATAATTCAAAAAACAATATGAAGACTCCATTAAAAGTTTTCTCTCAATAATAAATAAACTGTTAAAATTTAATTAAATAGTAATTGAACAATATAAAAAATATTTAAAGAAATAGTTAGAAAACATTGATATATAATAAAAATAATTATTGAATGAAGAGATAAATAAATAATTTTTTTACAAAGAATTTTTTTGTATCATGATTACTTATAGTGTATAATATCAACGAAAAACATGTATTCTCATGGAATAACTTGATTAAAATAATTTAAATGGGGTTTATTGTGAAATTATCAATTAATTTCATTAATTAAAATTCCTATATAAATAAAATATTTTTATTTAGAAGTTTATATCCATGAAAATTACAAGGATGAAATTTATTTATCAGGGAATAATTTGATATCCTGATTTCTATCAAAATATAGTATCTAATTATCTATAATACCAAAAACATAAATCCCAAATGGACCATAATTTATTATTATTTAAATATGACTGTTATAAAATTTTCATTGAATCATCAGGTATGAAAAGAAATAAACATTTTATGAAATATATATTATGGTTTTATTCAATAAAAATTTATCAATTAATTCCTAAAAAATTACACTCAATTTTATTAATAAATTATTTTGATTCATTAAAATATAATTTCATCAAAAAACTTTTTTTATTTGTTTTTTTAGAAAATAATATAATAAGTATTTTTCATTTTTAGAAAATATAATTGATGAAATTAAATTCAATTTTAAAGGCATAATAAGGAAATTGTCTGAAGCTGATGTTTTTTATTTTTCCAAAAAGGTATTGTTTTTTCTCAATAGTGAAAAATACAACTCTTTATCAAAAACGTTATTTTTGTTTCATGAATTTAGAATATACCATATTTTTTTTATGTTTTGAAAAGTTAAATAACATATTTAAAAATATTATTATTCAAATATGTTAACTGGAATCGATTTTAATATTTAATTTAGTATAAAATCCTTTATACACTTATAAATGCATTTATCTAAAAGACCAGTTTTCGTTATGTTTTGTGTTTTAATCATTAATTATCTTCAGTAAAATATAGATATTGAATAAAAATATATTTCTTCAATAATTTGAATAGGGGGAATATTTTTAAATATGTTCTATCATTTTATTGTCATTATAAATAGTATACAAAGATAAAAAATTCCTGATTAATATTAAATGTGTCAATTGAAGGTTAAAATAATGTGATAATGAAAAAAATTAACAATAACAACTACCATAATATTACTAGATCAATAAATGTCATCGATAATCATCCAAAATACAAATATATGGATATTTTTTCCTATTTATCCACAATTTTGGCCTCTAAAATATTTTAGGTAAAATAATCCAAAATGTCATTCTATTTATTTTATTATATTTAATTTTTTTGTACGGTAATAAAAAAATTTCTAGTAGGTTATAATTATTAATTTTAAAAATAAATAATTTATTATGATTGTTGTTTACTTCTAATTTAATGTGGTGAAATTATTACCACAAATTCATACACAAAAGTAACATAATATTGATTTAATTCACAAAAAAATGAAAATAAATGTTTCTAAAAAAATAATTGTATAATTAAAAAGAGTTAGATTGAACTAAAAATGTGCTGGATATATATGACATATTATAGATTCCATAATAGTATATTATTGAATTCCCACTTTTCCTTGTTTTTTAAGTCAAATTATGTTGTAATAGATACATGGAGGTATAATTTCATTAAACCACATATTCACACCCCCACACACCCACATTCCTGAAAGGAAGGTCATATCCCACCCAATGGATACTCTACCAAATCAGCCACTTCATTTACCTTATATATTTTTTCCCCAAAGGATTAGTGGAAATGAATCCTATTGTGTGGCCCATAGTCCCACCACTAGAAATCATAAAGAACATTATTGAATCATGCTTGTCTCACTACCTACATGTCAGACCTACATCAATGCCGAGTTAATGGCCCGAAGGCTCAGTAGTGTAAAATCCCATTGGGAATGTCACAACCTATCCCCCGGGACCTGTGCTGTGAATACCCAAGCCCGCCTTCTATAGGAAAGGGGATGGAAACTAGCACTGAAAGTTGTTTTCTCTAAAACTGTGTAGGAATTGACTTTATAACCTAGAAACTCACATAACCCAACACACAACAAGATACAAACATAAGCTAACTGTATAACCAAAAAGTGTTGAATGTAAAAGGGGCCGGAATTCAAGCCCAACAGTAAAGGTACAAGTACATCTAAATTACAAAACAACTGAAGAAAAAGAAAATAATTCTACTGAATCATCCTATAAGGTTCCTACCTGAAGGGTAGGTACAAATAACCTCCTTCGCACTCCACGTCCACCTATCTCATATGCGTACCGACACGCCGTATGGTCTACCTTCAGGTACCACCTAGTCCTAGTACTCTCAGCCTCAGTCTGCACTATTTTTTGTCTACATCCAACACAATAAGGTGTGGGCATATCCCATGTAGGGGTGAGTATAACGATACCCAGTAGGGACCCTAAGACCCTCAATATCTCACCAAATCTACCAAGGATAAACCACAAAGTATGAAATCAACAGATAACCCTACTTAGGTATATGCACATACATATTCCTATGTTATCCTGTAATCCATCTCAATCATGAGGAAAACACAGAGGTACTAACTCATATCACACAAGGATTTATTATAGGGATAATATTAAGTAACATTCCCAATAACAACGTCGAACACCATGGATGCTGGAGAACTCCACCTCTATCGAGTATAGTGGGCCTGCTGCATCACAAAGAGGTGATTCCCACTATCCTTGGACTGCTGAGGTACTCCTCCTATCAAGTACCGCGGGTTTGCCGCGTCAAAAAGAGGCGCTCCCCACCGTGGGTCTGCCGCATCACACAGTGGCTCTCCTCCTTATGGCTTGCTTAGGAACTTCTCCTATCGATTACCGTGGGTTCACAGCGTCCCCAAGGCACTCCCCACCATGGGTCTTCCACATCACAAAGGCGCTCCCCACTGGGCATGTCGAGCCACTTCGAGTCGAAAAGGTGAGCAGTCTTCAAGTCTCAGCCAGTCACTGGGTTCCCCCACTATCCAACTGGCCATGGGTTGGCTGTCCGGCCATGTGGTGGCGATTCGACCGCGAGACGGTGGACCCTATGCGGGGTGGCGGACCAGCCATGGGGCGGCGGTCCGGCCGCGGGTCAGCGTTCTGGCCGTGGGGGTGGCGGTCCTGCCACGTAGGGTAGCAGACTGGCCATGGGTCGGCGAACCGGTCTAGGGGTGGCAGATCGGCCCTGGGTTGGTGGTCCGGTCGTGGGTCGACGGATCGGCCGTTGGGTAGTGGACAAGCCGCAGGGCGGCACCGTTGCACCATCACCTTCATCACAGCCGGAGGTGGCACCGACCACCGTTATTGTGCCCCAAACATGGATGGTTGCCATCCTCCTCCTTCACAAATAACACCACTAGATTTGTGGAAGGGTTGGTCCATGTTGGTTTGGCCTGAACACTCCACATTAGGGTGGTATCATACGGCTCATCAAGAATATGAACATGAATGTCAAATCCCATCCCCCAGCAATGATTGTTCCCTACCCACAAAAAAGTAGGTGTATATGGGAATTTATAAACTAAAAGATATAAACCCCTACTATATTGTTTTTTGACGTCGACGAGGAAGGAAGAAGGTGAAGTTGTTGACATTCATCTTATGACAACCCTGCTTTTTATTACAACATAAACATGATTCATTACAAAAAAATTCACTTGATACAACAAAGTAGATAGAAAGGTTTAGTGTCTTTGGGGCTTAGGATCATCACAAAAAAACTTAAAACATGAAATACAACATCTTTATTGAAAACATCCTTTACATGAGCACTACATTCCCTCATACTTAGCATTGCATGAGATAACCTGAGGACATGCATACGAAAAGGGTGAGCTATAAATCCCAGTAAGGGAGTACACATGGAATAACATGAGAAGTACAATACATTTTAGACAATAGGCATATCAGTAGAGCATAAAATAAACATGAACATAAAGGCATGATAAAGAATGATAATCATAACATGGAAATGTGGCAACAACACTTAACATGGAATTAGCATGAGCCAAGGCTCATTGAACATAAAGCATGAGTAAACCCTCATTGCAAATGAAGCATGAGTAAACCCTCGTTGCACTTGAATTATCATGAGTCAACACTCATTGCACATGACGTATCATGATACTAAACTTTACCCAATGCATTGGAGCGCTATAAGGGTACACCCTTCTTAAACATTTCATTTCATGCATAAGTGTGCCACATGGATCATAAAACATGAGTTCATAAAACATAATCATTTATTCCACGATAAAGGAATGTGGAATTCATACATGTAACTTTACTGTCAATAAGTAAATGTTCATAAAGGTGAATAACCTTGATGTGGAAATGGGCATGGTATTCACTACACAATGACATTGTCTTAGAAAATCGGTACGATTTCGGCAGCGTAACGGCGTGACATAAGAATTCATAAAAATGGTTGATGAGAGAGAAATGGGTTCCTCATCATATTTACATGTAATGGAAAATAAGGAGGTCATATAGATACATGTACCAACAATTGAAATGGAATTTAGATTCGTGATACAAAAGTATTTCTTGAATGTAAAAGAAGAGAGAGAAGTTCCTTTGGGAATTTTGGCATAGTAACAAGTGTACATAAGAGGCATTTAATGAGAGAGAAAGTGGTCTCCCATCATTTAAAAAATAAGAGGAAAGTATGGGGGAGGTGTGAAACCATACCCCAACATTCATAATTGAAATTAAAAGGTCAATACAACTTAATGAAAATTGACAAAAATGAGAATGGAAGAAAAAACCCTTACATGGAAGTGTGCTTCCAAAGGCTAGAGAGAGGCTTGTGAGAGGCTTCTTGTGAGCTTGGGGCACCTTGTTAGGATTCTAGAGAGAGTAGGGCAGAGTTTAGATGAACTCCAAGGGATTTTATTGAGGAAGAAGTGGGAACATGGGTGTGTTTATATAGGAAAGGTGAGGGAATTCTTTATTATTTAGGTTTGGGTCCCCTTACATTAAATTAATCCAAACCACAAACCATCCCATGGTTTTTCCCATGGTTTTTTTGAAAAGGGAATAGGAAGACAATATTTTATAAGGCCAATGTCCGAACTTCTTAAAATAATAAGGTTTCTTATGTGGAGGTGAGTCACACTCCCATGGAAATTAATTTAAAAAAGGAAAATTGTTGAATATGTCTTGAGGGGTCTATTAATGCATTGAAAATTATGTCAAAAAACACAAAATCACATTATTTTAATGATAAAACATATATTGGCTGAACATATGGATTATGGTATTTTATTACACCACCATTGGGTCAGTATGATGTCATAAAACACATTATATATTTAAAAAGTATTTAATTTTTACCCAAACATTTGACTCTTAGAAAATTATGAAAAATTCACCGTTGGATAATTTCGAAGTCCTGATTCTAGAAATGACATTTATTTTATCTAAACAAATTCTAAATATGTGAATTTTCACTTTGAAAATAAAAAATGACATTTATCTAAAATTCACGGGTTTTGACAGAAATGGCTTTCAAACCTTAATGAAAATTTTAATGGCATTCATAAAATTATAAGATAATTCATATTTAAAAACAACGATTTAATAATAATAATATTATTTTATTAAAATATTATTTAATTCAAAAATCCCTTAATTTAATAAAATAGATTTCTTAATAAAATAATAACTAAAACACCATTTGTACTTTAAAAACTATTTACAATGTATCAAAAAATGACTACAAATTATATTCATTATTATATACAAAAATAATGTACATGAACATAGTACTACTTATTTGTTACATAACCCATTAAAATAGCCGCATAAGACCTAAGGGTAAGGTGTGCGATGGTGACAGACTCTTGGGGTGGCTCGGATAACATCGCTCGAGTGGTAATCTCTATCAACTTCCACTTTTCCCATAGACGGTCCCATTCGATCTTGGCATGGTGAAGTTTAGCTTGGGATTGGTCAAGGGAGAAGCCCAAGGATGCCACCTCTTTTCCGAGCTCCGACAAATGGGCTTCGTATGGGGAAATTCTATTGGATGATGCCGTCGCTTCCTATCTCTAAGTAAATATTGGATGTGTTAAAGCCCTATATTTATACTAATCATGTGATCACAGTTTGACGGCTATAAAAGTAACTGTCACAATTCATATCATAAAACCAAAGAATTTGACATCTTATAAAAAAAAATTTCATAAAGAGAAATTTAACTAGATCAAGAGGGATTTTCCATTAATGAAACTTTGGGTCGTTACAGTATTCCCCCTTAAGAAATTTCGCCCTCGAAATTTTTCCTTTGCCCACACTAAAACAGATGTGGGTAACTAAGCTTCATATTTGCCTCTGATTCCCAAGTTGCTTATTCAAACTTGTGGTTTCTCCACAACACCTTGATGAGGGGCATTGTCTTATTTCGTTGAACTTTTTCTCTACGATCTAAGATCTTCACTGGTAGCTTCTCATAAGAAAGATCGCCTTCCAATTGTACCACCTCAGAAGAGAGTACATGTGAAGGGTCTGGTATGTACTTCCTTAAGAGGGATACATGAAAGACATCATGTACTTTGGCCATAGTAGGTGGAAGTGCTAGTCGATAGGCCACAACCCCGGCACGATCAGGAATCTCGAAGGGGACGATGTACCTTGGACATAACTTCCCTTTCTTTCCAAACCTCATAACCCTCTTCCACAGAGATATGCATAGAAAAACCATGTCTCCAAATTTAAACACAAGGTCTCGTCGAAAATTATCTACATAACTCTTCTGTTGAATTTGACCTTCCTTGATATGCTGCTGAATGGTTTTCACATTCTCCACTATTTCCTCGACCATTTCCGATCCAAGCAGCTTACATTCACCGACCTCATCCCAACATGCCGGTGTTCTGCACCTTTTCCCATACAGGGCTTCATATGGTGCCATTTGGATGCTCGAGTGGAAATTGTTATTATAAGAGCACTCAACCAGAGGAAGATGTTGATCCCATCCTCCTTTAATGTCCATTGAGAAAGCTCTCAACATATCCTCAAGTGTTTGGATAGTCCGCTCGGATTGGCCATCAGTTTGAGGATGATAGGCTGTACTAAAGTTCAGTTCAGTATTCAATGCATGTTGAAGACTCTTCCAAAACATAGAGGTGAATCTTGGATCTCGGTCAGACCCAATAGATAGTGGTACTCCATGAAACCTTACAACTTCCCAGATATATATCCGTGCCAGTTGATCTAAAGATAAATCCTCCTGAATAGCAATGAAGTGTGCAGTCTTTGTAAGACGATCCACAACAACCCAGAATGCATTATTTCCTTTGGATGTCCTTGGATGTCCGGTGAAAAATTCCATAGTGATGTTCTCCCATTTCCATTCAGGTATGGGCAATGGTTGCATCATCCCCTTAGACTTCTGCCTCTCTGCCTTCACATGCTGACACACCGGGCACTTTGATGTATATTCAATGATCTCCTTCTTCATATTATCTCACCAAGAGTTATCTCAGAGATCTCGATACATCATTGTGCTCCATGGGTGAATAGAGAAATTTGAACTATGTGCATCATCGAAATGTTCATTCTTCAGCTCCGGACATGATGGAACACATAGTATTTTCCCAAACCGCACAATTCCTTCATCATTAACATTAAACTCCGAGGATTTCCCTTTTTCGATAGCTCCCACTTTTTCCTGAATTCCCACATCATCCTTTTGAGAATCCATTAACCTTTCCAAAAGATATGGTTGAGCAATCATTTGTGAAAGGATTGATGATGTTCCCTTCTTTATGATTCCCACGTCCATCTTCATCAAGTCTAAGAAGATTGGATCCTTCTCAATTCTCATCATTGATAGAATTTCTAGGTCCTTTCTACATAGGGCATCTTCCACCTTGTTCACTTTCCCAGGGTGGTAATGTATTGAATAGTCATAATCCTTGATGAGCTCTATCCATCTTCTCTGGCGCATATTATGCTCTTTCTATGTGAATATTTATTTAAGACTCGTGTGGTCAGTATATATCTCACATTTCTCTCCATAGAGATAATGCCGCCAGATTTTCAAGGAAAATATCACAGCCGCAAACTCCAGATCATGCGTTGGATAGTTTTGCTCATGTATTTGAAACTTCCTTAAGGCATAGGATATCACTTTATCATTCTTCATCAGCACACATCCTAAGCCCTTCTTCGAAGCATAACTGAATACCACAAAAAGCTCCCCACTTGTGGGTAAAGTGAGCACGGGTGTAGTGATAAGCCTCATTTTCAACTCCTTGAAGCTTTCTTCACATTCATCACTCCAAGAAAAACATTACTCCCTTTCGAGTTAGCTTGGTAATAGGGTTGTAAAATCGTGAGAAATTTCTCACAAATCGTCGATAATATCCAGCTAACCCAAAGAAGCTACGGATATCCGTTACCGATGTTGGCCTCGACCATCCCTCAATTGCATATGTTTTGTAGGGTTCCATAGATATCCCATTTCTTGTGATGATATGGCCCAATAATGAGACCCCCTTCAACCAGAACTCACACTTGCTATACTTTTCATAGAGATTTTCCTTGCGCAATGTCTCTAGTATAGTTTTTAAATGCTCCTCATGATCATCCTTGGTTTTGGAGTATATTAGAATATCATCTATAAAGACTACCACAAATTTGTCATGGTAATCTCTAAAGTCTCTATTCATCAGGTCCATGAATATTGCTAGAGCATTGGTGAGTCCGAAAGGCATTACTATGAATTCATAGTGCTTGTATCTTGTACGAAAAGCAGTCTTGGGGACATCTTCCTTCTTCACCCATACTTGATAATATCCCTAAGGCAAATCCAGCTTAGAGAATTATTATGCTCCACACAGCTGATCAAACAAGTCATCAATTCTTGGGAGAGGATACTTGTTCCTTATCGTGATTTTGTTAAGTTCATGATAATCAATGCAAAGCCACATTGACCCGTCCTTCTTCATGACGAAGAGGATTGGTGCATCCCATGGTGAAGCACTTGGGCGTATAAACCCTTTATCCAGATTCTCCTGTACATGTTTCTTCATCTCTTCAAGATCTAATATAGACATTCTATATGGATTCTTGGATATTGGTAGCACCCAAGGTATAAGTTCAAATGAGAACTCAACATCGCTTCTTGGAGGAAGACCAGGCAGTTCCTCAGGAAACACTTCAGCGAATTCCCTCACAATAGGAATTTCATCAAGGATGGTTTCTTACTTGTAATCATTCATCTAAGCCAGATATGCATGCTCATAAGGCATTAATATCCATTCTTGAGATGATAGAGCTAAAGGAGATTCATCTTCCTCCTGACACTTGTAAAGAATCGGGGGTCGATTCTCCATATAGAGTGTGATTTCCCTCTCCCGACAATTTATGTTGGCTCTATATAAGGAAACCAATACATGCCAAGAATTGCATCAAATTCCAACAGAGGGAGTATGACGAGGTTCACCGGGAAATTCAATCCACATATTATTACAGGGAGGACTTATACTCATGGGATGCAATGATTGCCCCATTTTCCGTACTCACCGACATCTTTACTTCCATGATTTGTGGTGGTGTTGGGATTGTTCTACTAAACATTCGAGATATAAAAGAATGCGTAGAACATGAATCAAAAAGTACGTTCACTATTCTTGAATAAATAACTAGCATACCTATCACCACTTCATTGTCGGGGTTCACTTCGGCAGAAGTGATGGAAAAATCTCTTCCTTGCTGTCTTAGAGGTTGTTGGTTGCCTCTGATAACCCTTGGATTAGGATATTGTTTTGAAACATGACCCGGTTCTTTGCATTTGTAGCATTGAACAACGCGTTGAGGTTTGAACGGAGCGTTCCTCTCCTCTGTCGCAGCCGCTTGTCCTTCTTACCGACAGTTAACAGCTAGGTGCCCTTCTCTTCCACACCTGAAGCATTTTCTCATCCCCTTAAGGCAATTTCCAGGTTGATTCTTTCCACACTTTTGGCAAGTGGGGTGCTGGATCTTCTTAGCACTGTTGGATTTATCCATCGGACCACCAGAATTGAAGTCCACCTTATGATTCTTATCTCCATGATACCCCTGTGATTCCCTGATCTCCATTTCGACCTTGAGGGAACATCGGACAATTTCCTCATAGTTGTTGAAGTCACATATCGCTAATGCTTTCCCCAAGCTAGGATTCAGCCCACCAAAGAAGCGGGCAACCTTGCATTCGGGGGTAACGACAATGCTGGAAGTGTATCATGCAAGCCTTGTGAAGTTTGCCTCATACGCTCCAACAGATTCTTCGTCTTTTTGCTTGAGGTAATGGAATTCCCTTTCCATATTAACCCGGAGGTGCGCGGAAAATATTTATCGAAAAACATCTTCCAGAAATCCTTCCATTCCAACGCCTTGATCTCCTCCTCAGGCTTCGTATTTTTGATCAAAATCCACCATTGATCAGCTTCACCCTCCATACGATAAGCCACTAGGAGAACCTTCTCTTGTTCAGAACATTGGAGTATGGGGAATATCTTTTCAATGGAGTTGATCCATTGTTCAGCGATCATGGGATCAGATGATCCACTAAAAGTAGGAGGCCTTTGTCTCATGAAGCTCTCGATAGCGACTTGTTCTTTCTTAGGGGGGGGGGGGGTTTAACGTTCCTCTTGACCTGTGTTTCTATTCAAAACTTGAGTTAGATGAGAGAGAAGCGTGACAAAGTTCGTGATTCCCGCTCCCATTGGATTTGGCATCTCATTAGTACAGTCATCACACTGATCTTCACAACGGTTGTTAGCTCGAGTCTTCCTATTACCAGCCATTTGCTGGAATAAAACGAAAGTTAGGGGTAGCACATAAAGGGTAATCCAAAGACAAAAGTTTATGACTTATAAATAAGCTTTCATTTCCTTAACTCATGAGTCTATAGGCTTCAATCTAATCTTTTCATGATCTACTTTCTAACATATATTCCTAGGGGCATTTTTCCCTTCATAAGGGTTCATACTAAGATTATGAATTTATCAAAACATATCCCCCGATAGTGTCGTAACCAAGAGTGCAGCAAGGCCCATTGTTGTGCACCAGTTCCCGTTCGAGTCTAGCTCAAAGTGGTGTTTTCGGGTTTTACCCCTAGGATACATTTGTGCCAGAGCCGCCTCTACCTGCTTGTATCCAGACAAGGATGTATTTATTTGATAAACCACTTACTCATCACTTACCAAAACTTAGGGATATCATTATTATACATAGTCTTGTATCTAAGGATTTACTAGGGTTTCCTAATCCCAAAAAAACTAAAACTATCCTTTGATACCGACTATGACAACCCTGCTTTTTATTACAACTTAAACATGATTCATTACATAAAAATTCATTTGATACAACAAAGAAGATTGAAATGTTTAGTGTATTTGGGGCTTAGGATAATTAAAAAAACATAAAAAAATAAATATAACATCTTTATTGAAAACATCCTTTACATGACCACTACATTCCCTCGTACTTAGCATTGCATGGGATAACCTGAGGACATTCATAAGAAAAGGGTGAGCTATAAAGCCCAGTAAGGTAGTACACATGGAATAACATGAGGTGTAAAATAAATGTTAGACAATAGGCATATCAATAGAGCATAAATGATACATGAACATAAAGGCATGATAAAGAATGATAATCATAACATGGAAATGTGGCAACAACACTTAACATGGAATTAGCATGAGCCAAGGATCATTGCACATAAAGCATGAGTAAAACGTCACTGCATATGAAGCACGAGTAAACCCTCGTTGCACTTGAATTAGCATGAGTCAACACCCATTTCACATTACGTATCATGATACTATACTTTACCCAATGCATTGGAGCGCTATAAGGGCGCACCCTTCTTAAACATTTCATTTCATGCATAAGTGTGCCACATGGATCATAAAACATGGATTCATAAAACATAATAATTTATTCCAAGATAAAGGAATGTGGAACTCATAAATGGAACTTTAAAATCAATAAGTAAATGTGCATAAAGGTGAATACCCTTGATGGAGAAATGGGCATGGTATTCACTACACAATGACATTGGCTTAGAAAATCGGTACAATTTGGGCAGTGTAACGGAGTGACATAAGAATTCATAAAAATGGTTGATGAGAGAGAAAGGGGTTCTTCATAATATTAACATGTAATGGACAGTAAGTAGTTCATATAGATACATGTACCAACTATTGAAATGGAATTTAGATTCATGATACAAAAGTATTGCTTGAATGTAAAAGAAGAGAGAGAAGTTCCTTTCTAAATTTCGGCATAGTAACAGGTGTACATGGGAGGAATTTAATGAGAGAGAGAGGGGTCTCCCTCATTAAAAAAATAATAGGTCTGTATGGGGGAGGTGTGAAACCATACCTTGAAATTCATAATTGAAATTAAAATGGAAATACAACTTAAAAAAAATTGACAAAAATGAGAAAGGAAGAAAAAACCCTTACTTGGAAGTGTGCTTCCAAAGGCTAGAGAGAGGCTTGTGAGAGGCTTCTTGGGAGTTTGGGGAACCTTGGGAGGATTCTAGAGAGAGTAGGGAAGAGGTTGGACGAACTAAAAGGGATTTTAGTGAGGAGGAAGTGGGAGCTTGGGTGGGTTTATATAGTAAAGGTGAGGGAATTCTTTAATATTTAGGTTTGGGTCCCCTTACATTAAATTAATCCAAACCACAAACCATACCATGGTTTTTGCCCAAGGTTTTTGGCAAAGGGAAGAGGAAAACAATATTTTATAAGGCCCAAGTCCGAACTTCTTAAAATAATAAGGTTGCTTATGTGGAGGTGAGTCACACTCCCATGGAAATTAATTTAAAAAGGCAAAGTGTTGAATATGTCTTGAGGGGTCCATTAATGCTTTGAAATGTAAGTCAAACAAACCCAAAATCACATTATTTTAATGATAAAACATATATTGGCCGAACATAAGGATTATAGTTTTTTATTACATCACCATTGGGTCATTATGATGTCATAAAACACATTATATATTTAAACGGTATTTAATTTTTACCCAAAAATTTGACTGTCTCAGAAAATTATGAAAAAGTCACCATTGGATAATTTTGATGTCCTGATTCCAGAAATGACATTTATTTTATCTAAATTTTTTTTAAATATGTGAAATTTAACTCTTAAAATAAAAACTGACATTTATCAAAAATTCATGGGTTTTGACAGAAATGGCTTTCAAACCTTAATAAAAATTTTAATTGCATTAATAAAATTATAAGATCATTTATATTTAAAAAAATAATTTAATAATAATATTATTATTTTATTAAAATATTATTTTATTCAAAAATCCCTTAATTTAATAAAATAGATTTCATAATTAAATAATAACTAAAAACACCATTTGTACTTTAAAAACTATTTACAATGTATAAAAAACTACTAGAAATTATATTCATTATTATATACAAAAATAATGTACATGAACATAGTACTACTTATTTGTTACATAACCCCTTAAAACAGCTGCATAAGACAAATGGGTAAGGTGTGCGATGGTGACCGACTCTTGGGGTGGCTCGGATAACATCACTCGAGTGGTAATCCCCATCAACTTCCACTTTTCCCGTAGATAGTTCCGTTCGAGCTTGACATGGTGAAGCTCATCTTGGTCTTAGTCAAGGAAGAAGCTGAAGGATTCCACCTCTTTTCCGAGCTCTGAAAAATGGGCTTCGTATGGGGAAATTCTACTAGATGAGGCCATCGCTTCCTTTTTCTAAGTAAAGATTGGATGTGTTAACTACCTATATTTATACTAATCATGTGATCACTGTTCAATGGCTATAAAAGTAACAGTCACAATTCTTATCATAAATCCAAAGAAGTTGACATGTTATAAAAACATTTTTCATAAAGAGACATTTAACTGGATGAAGAGGGATTTTTCATTAATGAAACTTTGGGTCGTTACACATCTCGTCTGCCACAACCTCCAATTTTGGGCACATGTGTCGGTTTGTCATAGAAAATGACTTCCAACGTTGAAAGGAGTTTCAGGGATGAAGGTCGAAGTTTAGGTCAGCGTTCTTCTTCGGCGAAGCGTTCTTCATTGGTGGAGCATTCTTCGTGGAAGAATGCATTCATCGTTGGAGAGCTTTCTCCCAATATTTCTCCTCTCCCAATTCCAATAAATTTTCAAAGATTCCAAAATGTGATATGTTTCCCCCAATTTAATTGTTGGAACAATTCCAAATTAGGTTAATTAATCACAAAGGTTGGCATAATTAAGTATGGTGTGTTGGATTAATTAATGTGGAGGAAGCTCAAGAGGCTTCTGCACATTACAGAGGGATTTGGGAGGTTTCGCCTTCATTAATAGGTTTCGGTTGTGCCCACCTCCTAAATGAAACTTGGGAGGTTTTGGGCTCGGGTGGTCCCCACCCCATAACCTCTCATTGGAGGTTAAGGTCTAGTGGTTCCCACTTCTAAACTTCCACATGGAGTGGTTACAAAAAATAAAATAAAATATGTTATTATTTTATTTTATGATTTCCATAAAAAACCCAAAAATAAACTTTCATCCTCGACCAACTGATGACGAGGTGAAATTCCCCTTAAGAGAATAATGGCTCTACGAGTTCAATGGTGCCCTCAGATTTAAATTACGATCGCCTGTTCAAAAGTTAAAAAAAAATGCTCACACGTCTACTGAACATTCCCAAAAAAAGTTCATAAATTCATTCTAGGCACTCTGGGCCTCAGAATCATGCGCCGTCAATTTTCGCAGACTCATAAAATTCCCCTTCATTTTATAAATATTACATGGAATTTCCGGGTCTTTACATTCTCCCCACCTAAGGGTTTATGTCCCAGTTGGCCACAACTCAAAACTAGGTAAAAAAGTGGGGGTACTAAGCAATCATCTGATCCTCCCACTCCATTGTGCTCTCTTGGAGGTTCCCATGGTACCATCAAATGCGCACCAGAGGTATAGACCATCCACTAAAGACCCACTCCAATCGATCTTCAATCTCTACTGGAACCTATTTTGAAGTCACCCCATTGTCAACGTTCACCTCGTCATGGTTGATGATGTGAGAAGGGTCATGCACATATCTCCTCAGCTGGGATACATGGAAGACGTCGTGCACCTAGTGCAACTGAGGTATAAGAGCTAAGCGGTATGCCACCTTTTCAACTCTAATGTGGACCTGAAAGTTATGATGAACCTCCGAGATAACTTTCCACCTTGGCCAAATCTCGGCAAACCTCGTCGAGGTGAGACCCGTAGAAATATGTGGTCACTATCCTTGAACTCCAGAGGTCTCCGTTTCCTATCGACATATGAATGCGGCCTACTCTGTGCAGTCTCCATCTGCTCTTGGATGATCTGCACCTTCTTTGTGGTAGCCTATACCATATCTTGTCCCACAAGTGCTGAATCCCCTGGGTCAATCCAACACAAAGGTGATCTACAAGGTCGCTCAGATAACACCTCAAAAGGTTCCATCCCAATGGTGGAGTGACGGATGTTGTTGCATTCATACTCAACCAAAGGAAATTGATCCTCCTAGCTGTGACCGATGTCGAGTACACAAGAATGAATCATGTCCTCAAGAGTCTAAATGGATCGCTCAGTCAGGACATCTGTCTAAGGATGGATGGAAGTGCACTAAAGATGCTACGTCCCTAATACCTTCTACAACTTCTTCCATAGCCGAAAAGTAAAACATGTATCAGGATCAGACACAATCGTCGATGGTATTAAATGTATCCTCAAAATATCATGCACATACAGAGATCCCAAGCTCTCTACTGAACCCTGCTCCCTGATTGGTAGGAAGTGGTCTGACTTGGTGAGTCGATCGGCGATCACCCAGATCGATTCCTGACAACTGGATGTTCATGGAAGTACTATCGTGAAATCCATGATTATCCCATCCCACATCTACTCTGGGACCTCTAATGACGGAACCAAGCCTACTGGTACCTGATCCTCTACCTTCACTTGCTGACATGTGAGGCACCGAGAGTCAAGCTCTGCTACTACTTTCTTCATTCCTGGCCACCATTGCTATTGTTAGAGGTCTTGGTAAATCGTCACCACTCCTGGATGTACCACTATAGGGGATGTGTGGAACCCCCTAAACACTTCCTTCTGAAGTGACACTGGTACCATGGTACATCCTTTAAAGAGGATGACGTTCTGCCCACCTTCTGAAAATACATCAGGTGCATATCTTGTGGATATTTTACCACGTCGTTCCTCATAGTCTGCGTCCCCACATTGCACCTCCCTAACACGTAGAAGAAGTATGGGAGTGACTGTAAGAGACTGTAGAAAAGCTTCTCTATCTCTATCCACAAAGGATATCTATAATGTAGCCAGCTGCTCTGTCACCTCACCTAGCAGCTGTATACCAGACCTCCTACTGAGTGCATCTTCTACAATGTTCCCATTCCTAGAAGTATAGACTATATCAATGTTATAGTCTTACAGTAACACAATCCAAAGTCACTATCTCATGTTCAGGTCCTTCTGAGAGAAGATATACCTGAGACTC
The DNA here is from genome assembly GCA_963277665.1 of Viscum album. NCBI lineage: Eukaryota > Viridiplantae > Streptophyta > Magnoliopsida > Santalales > Viscaceae > Viscum > Viscum album. The sequence goes on along the minus strand of OY728155.1, from coordinate 231,545,485 downwards.
TTGTGATCAGAGTACACTGTAGATCTCTTGCCCATTAGATAGTGTCACCACATCTTCGAGACAAAGACCACTGCTGCTAACTCTAGGTAATGGGTAGAGTAGATCTAATCATGCTATCTTAGCTGTCTAGAACCATATACTATCACTACATGCTCATTCATTAGGACACATCTGACTCCGTTCCCTGATGCATCGTAGTTGACTACATACCCTACGCCCTCCTTTGGAAGCCTCAAGATTGGGGCATTTGTCATACTCTTCCTTATCTCCTGAAAACTACATTGGAATTTCATTGACCAAATGAAGGGTTTCCCCTTCTTCGTCAAGGCTGAAAATGGTGCTACAACTCTATAGAAATCCGGTTCAAATATCTGGTAGTATTCGCCCAATCCCAGGAAACTACATACCTCTATCACAACACTTGGTGGATCCCATGAATGTACCACCTTAATATTCTCTAGATCCACTACAACTACAACCTCCAATATGAATGTTTCTAGAATGTGAACCTCTCAGATTCAGAACTATCACTTCAAGAACTTACCATAAAGCTAGTGCTCTCAGAGTGTGTCCAGTACTACCCACAAGTGATAGGCATGATCCTCCTCAGTAGTAGAGTAAATTAGAATGTCGTCGATGAGGTCTACTACAAAGCGATCACGGTATAGATGAAAAATCATGATCACGATCACCATGAAAACTATAGGAGCATTGGATACACCGAATGGAATAACCAAGAACTCATAATGGCCATATCGACATTTGAAGGCCATATTCTACACATCCTCATCTCTCACTCTGAGCTAGTGATTGCCTGATATGAGGTCTATCTTTGTGAACCACCATGATCCCTTCAGCTGATCCAAGAGGTCATGAATCCTTAAGAGTGGGTATTTGTTCTTCACGGTCACATGGTTCCGGTGCCTATAGTCAACACAAAGCCTCAAGCTCCCATCCACCTTCTTGGTGAACATAATCGGGGATGCCCAGGGAGAAACACTGGGCTGAATGAATCCCTTCCCCTACAAGTCATCTAGCTGTACCCACAGCTCACGAAGCTCCGCGGGAGCCATCCCATATACTGGTGTAGATATAGGTTCCGTCCTGGGGTACAGGTCAATGTAAAAGTCCATATCTCTATGAGGAGGTAGACCTGGGACATCATCAGGGAAAACACTCGCGTACTGGTCCTCCGCTATAGGATATCTCGGACTCTCCACATCAATAGCATTGAGGGTAAGGCTATCCAAATGATGAGTGATCGGCTGCACTCTCCTTTGGGTAAGTCCATCCTGCGCTGTAAAGGCTCCCTTATCACCGGTGAAGGTAAACAAGGTCCCATTTGTGCGGACACACCGCACCTTGCGCATAATACAATCAATCTGAGCAGGGACTGTAGATAACCAATCCATAACAAAGATGATGTCTTAAGGACTTGACGCCGCTAGTAAGAGATCCCAGCCGAAGCTTTCACCTCCTAGAGTAAGCTCACTCTACTGGCACCAGTGCGTAATCGTCGAATATTCTCCCGTAGGAGTCTCTATCCTTAAGAATCGAGCCAACAGTTCTGTCGGAATCTCTTAGCTATGAATGAGAGCAGTGGAAATAAATGAATTACCGGAACTTGTGTCTATAAGTACTACAACTATGGTGGAGTAGATAATGATTTTACCTCATATCATCTAGGGAGAACTGTGATCGTAGGCCTCAACTACCTGGAGCTGAGCTCGCCCTTGTCCTTTGACTCCGTACGGTCGGGGTGGACCTCCTGTGGTGGTGGCGGTAACATCTCGAATCATCGCCCACTAACAGCTACTCGGCCAGCTCTTCGTCCATGTCTGCCTTCTCCCTACGGACCTCCTTGGTCGAAGCTCTGTCTCTTCTTGGGTAGTCCTTCGACCATCTGCTGATCATTCGTATGATGCGTCAGACAGTCACATGCCATGTGACCCTACCCGCTGCATGTGTAACAATGCCCTCTCTAGGTATAACGGGCTCCGCCTTGGGTGCCCCGCACAACAGATCTTTTGTAATGCGGTCGTCCACATATAGGTCTAGACCTCTCAGACCTCTATGACATCTGTCTTCTGCTAGAAAGAGAAGACTCTACTATGCGACTACTGGTTGTGGGTCTCGCTGTTGGTGACTGATCAACAAGGAAACTCTCCACTAAGAGGGATCTCTCTAACACCCACAAATGCATCGAGATGCTGAGTAAGATCATCAAAGCCATAATCTCTCACCTGAGACCCTGATGGATGGTCCTTGCCCTAAAAAAAGGGTCCCACACCATATATATAGAGTAGTATGAGAGGTCAGTGAACCTCTATGAGTAAAAATCTACAATCATGCTGCACTGTTGTAGATGAAGAAGCTCATGTATGCGCACTGCGTGAAGAGTCACTGGGACAAACTCTGTGTGAAGCAGGCTCTCAAAGTATTCCCAGAGAAGCATCACATCTTCGTGAATGTGGAGCATCAGGATCCACCATCTGCCCACTTCTTCCTATAGAAAGATGGCACCATGAATCACCCTGAGATTAGCTGGTGTCCCTACCAGTCGAAAAACACTCACCACATCCACCAACCAATCCTTAGCCGCCAGTGGGACAGTCTCTCCCATGAACCTAGATGTCCTCTGACGCTGAAACACATGAAATATGCTCAAGAATCGTGCTTCATCTGCTTCTAGGGCTGGTGGTATCAGTGGCCCTACAGGGAGTAGTACTGCTGGTGCCTCTACAGGAAACGGGCCCTACACCGAGGCATCGTCGCTCGCTGGGAAATTAGTGCATACAACTCTCGGAACTCTAGCTGGATGTCTACGTTGAGGTATTCTGAAAAGATTTAGGTGCTCCATGTTTAATATGTTATACCTGGTGAGATGATAGTTATACCTAGTGAGCTAAAAGTTATACCTGGTGAGCTGACTCAAAAGATCACAAAGAAATTTTTTGAAAATATGCATGCAATCATTATTTTCATGCACTGAGTCAGAAATCAGAAGTTAGGATCTTGGTTTATGGATACACTGGTTGCCGCACCAACACTAGTTTCCCTAATCTGATAACCACAATCCCTACACTTAACTCTATTTCCATTAAAAGACACATTAGAGTCCTATGTTCCACAGTAGAATCGACTCCTCTGATACCAATTAATCACGGCACGAGCCCTAGGGGACGAGTCGTGATAGGGAATAAATAGTACTACTAATACTACAATACCCTACTATTATACCTACTTCAATACTCACTCTTCTATAGTAACATTCTTGTCCATTACAATGAAGATATCTGTAATATTGCATTAATTTTATTAAGGGTTAATTCGGGATTAAAACAAAAATACGTGAGTAAAAAAAAACAAAAACCTATAGAAAATTTACATTATTAGTGGTTCTAACCTCATACTAATATTTTCTTAAAAATATATATAATGGGAGCTATTATTAAATAAAATATAATTTATATTAATATAATACTTAATGAAATTCCATAAAATCCACTCACTTATATTATAAATGGGAACCCATTCTCTCAATTAATAGAACTATTATTAGCCTTTTAACTCATCAAATCCATAAAAAGTTCCCTTATCACCAACCTTATCCACTTTCTGGATGTTTAGGAAGACCTTCCCTAAGACCCTTAATATTATATCAAACAGAATTCTACAATGGAAGATGTAATCACCTTTACCATGTCCTTCAAGATTACTTCTACTTCTACATCCCATTAATGTGTTGTAACCATTATAATTTAAAAAATACTACATAATAAATGTAATAAGATGTATATATTTTTATGGGGAAACCATGTTCAATCCCATTTCCATCCTATCAAAAGTGATAACATCCAACTCTCATATACAGGCTTACCATCTCAAGGCAGCGATATAATTCATTTTCCATCACCATTTCACTTGGATGGTTATAAATATAAATCTAATGAATATATATATGATATATAAGATATAATAATTATTCATTAAAGATTCATTATTTTTATAATTCTTTCATTCCATCTGATTAAATGTGACAACAATGTTCATCAATTTGTACAACATCCCGTCACCATGAACGGTGTAATTCATTTTGGTATCACTATATTTTATGGATGGAAAAATATCTATATATTAAATGTATTTAATATATATATCTAGAATCAATTATTGTGATTATATATCCATTATAAATTCAAAATTTCCTGTCCAACCGAATTAATAAATAAAAAAAAAGACAAAGTAGTTAACATCCAAAATAATGATAATAGTACGAATATTGTTAACAAATGGCTGATAAAATTTTATAAATTGGTTGTATATGATATTATAAAAATATATGGATCTTGAATATAATTATAACATATGTAGGTGTTTTATATAATTAAATAAAAATAAAAAATTTTGCATGTCAAACATTGGGTTAGGGGATTCCTTCTCAATTTCCTTTCATTGATCGATATTTTAATATTATGAACATAATTTATTTTAAATTGTTTATATACTAACAATTTTCTATACATATTATCATTATTCATGTTGCATCATATTTACCTTAAATAACCATATTCTTTGAATCATGAATAATCTTTTGGGTTAAACTATATATTTTTTCTACATCTGGTGTTTCACTTTGAATGTCATATGATTGACTGAGGAGTTATTGAAAATAATTATTCACTAATAGATATAGAAATTTATTGATTTTTTTTTAAAAAATTGTTCTATTTTTAACATATGATGAATTTATTAGACATGTATAAATGGGTGTGATTTAAAATTAAATATCCCCTTGATGTATCAAAATGCATCATTAGTCAAATTAATTTTCCAAATTAGAAGGATCATTACTAATATGATTAATCATTATTGGTGAAAGGTATGAATTGTATAAGTATCCTGATATATGAAATTATTATGTATAATAGTATACATTTCATTTATTTATAATTCAATTATAATAATCCATTATATTTTTGAATTGATATTATCCATGGATTTATTTTTTTCTCATTTTATTTATTTAATGGAAATTATAACCAGTTATTTACCTTTTCATATTGATCATGGCATATTTTTTCATGATTGTTTCAATTTTACATAACCCATTCTAAGAATCTGATCTTACCCCTTTTTTTTCTTTCTTCCTGATATGATGAAGGATATTATAAATAATATTAATAATAAAAAAATGTTTTTCATTCTAAGAATTTTATATTTCTAATGTAATACTGTAATCATAAAAGAATATAGTTTGTGACAGCTCCTAAGCTGATCAACCCATATCGTAGAGATATATTGTATCTATTAAAATTTAATAAATTATTCACCATCTCTAGGTTACCGAGTTGGGGTTTTTTCATAAATGTTTTTACCTTAAAATACTATTATTTTTGTAAATCCATTTATATCCATAGTAACTAATTTAATAAGTTAAATGATAATAAAATAATTGCATAATTTGGACAATTTAGTTTCAAATATGGAGATAATTGTATTATATAAAATGGATATTGGTGATACAGATTAATTTTACTATTACTTAGTGTAACATGTGATCACAATAATTTTAAAATAGATTTTTTAAGAATTATATATATATTTAGGTTAAAATTATAAAGGTTGTTGATTTCCTTGAAATTAATTTTTTTTGTAAAAAAATAATATCAGTGTTAATTTAAATTCATCATAGAAATTATTTTTATCTATTGAATTATTTAATGAAATGAACAATGGTTAATTTCTTAAAACATTACTATTACATATGATAAAAAATTACAAACATGTGTTATCTAATTTGAAAATTATATTTAAAAATGAATTATTTTATGATTTAAATCATTATTATATCCTAAAAATAATTCCAAATGTTTTAATATTAGAATGAGTTTAGGATGATGTCATAAAAGTTTCATAATATTAACAATATGTAATTGACACCATTCATCTTAAGATTAACAACTTTAGGAAAATCCTAAAAATTCAACATAAACAAATTTTGACATAATTAATCCAAATATTACATCTTTTTTATTGAATATAAAATATATAAATAAGGTATTGAAACTAATAATATAATAATAAATAATGGATAGTTAATGTATAAATTTTGTAATAGTTTTAGGAAATATCACTTACCATATTTTTTAGGGTCTCATGTATTACATTCTCTGTCCACAAATGTATATAATCTAACCATTATCTTGTTCTAGAACTCCTAATAAATTTTTTATGAATGGGTTTTTTCTGTGTTTTGGGGAATGGTTTTCCATCATCTTGAAATTTCAGGATATGAAGACAATATCAAGCTCTTTTTTTCCACATTTTTGGTCTTTATATATGAGAGAGTTAGTTCAGATATAATAGTGGAGATTATTTTAATTCTAATAGATTTTTAACTCCCATATATTAATATTTATATATTATTATGAATATCATTTCCATCATAATAATCATTTTATTAATAAAATTCTCCTTAGTTGTAATATATTAAACCCTATCATTTCAATCCTTCTTCATCTTTTTATTTTCATCCTCATTCATCATATCTTCCTCTAATAATGAACATTATTGATCCTTTAACTTTTTTATTGTAAAATCCAAGTGATATTCCATTAAATTCATAAATAATTAATGGAACATTTACAATGAATGGATCACTTCATTAAAAAAATGTCAAGAATATCCTTCTCAAGAATATCTCATCTTAATTCTTCCTTAATTAAATAGACTCACACCACTAATTTTTTGAATAATTCTATATTGATCTCAACCAATATTGTTAGAGTATTCTAATCTATACAAATATTATCAATGCATCATCTATTATTTATTATTCTTCTTCCAACCATGAATTTTCATTAATTAATACCTTAATTGATTTTGTAACTAAACAACTAGATCAGTAGTGTAATTCTTAAGATAATATATAGCCCCAATGTAGAGTTAATAAACATATTCAATGAATATTGTCTCACATATTGTATGTGTGCCACTAGATGAATAATATTTAACATATTTAGCTTGAAAATTCACCATTCTAGTTCTTTTCCGCTAATTGTTCATCCAATTTCTTATTTTGAATTTTTCATTTTTTTCATTTCATCTTTGATCCTTATATTATATACTTTTGTCTAAAACAACATAATATATTTTTAAAAGGATGTAATATAAATTTTAGTATTTAGGAAAAAATAAACACAATTATAGTATATATTTAATCTAATAATATAATAAATAAAAGTACTCCATTCAATATAAGAAACAATATGGAACACATTATCTAATACAACTTATGATACCATGGATAAATGATAATTACACACAAAAGTGTGGGGTGGATTATGTGTGGTCTGAAATTTACCAAACTATAAATTATATTTTAAACCATTCAACACCTCAAACACTGGACCTCAAATGTTGGTGAAAAATATTTTATATTTTGTTATTATTCTATGTATACACTAATATTCAATGTATATACACAATAATTATATTGGAACTTATGTTTTTATTTGGTTTCTCCCTATTGTGAGTGCTATTAAATTTCATTTCAACTTATGTTATGTCCTTGGTAATTTAATAATAATTTTATTATAAATTAAAAGGGGTTTTGGGATATTCATATATTAAATCACTTTGTATCCCACACTAACATAAATTTTCAACATGTATTTATAATTTAAAAAATAACAATAAATATTATTAAGCTAGAATATGTTAATAATTACTTCTGAACATTTCACCAATCTATTGAATTAGAATATAGTTTCTCTTGGGATTCCACTATATCTAAAAATATTATAATGTTATTTAAAAAATGGGGTTTTTTACTACCTTAATATATTCAACATCTACTCATTCAACTCATCCCTTACTTCTTTACACAGATTCCTATATCTTCTCAAAATTCCACTCATTGGATTCCAAATTCAATTTACAAGAAAAAATTACAAAAAATCATACAATTAGAATATTCATTTATTAGTGAATTTTCTCAAAATATTTCATGGTGGTAGAACCCAAATCATTGACATTTTCATTCTCACAACATGTAACTGATGTACGGTCTTCCAGTTCACTCTTAATATTACTAAAAATTATACTTCATTATATGAAATTTGTTTCTCAGAATCAATGAAACATCCATCAATCTAGGAGTCTCTCAAGTGGCCAGAATGGGTTGAATATGATACCTCTTGTGTGCTTCACCATTTTATAGATGCTACTAACTAGAATAGAGGGTGTGAAAAGTATATTTTTTATACTATAACCCATGTATGAAGTGTCATATTAGTTTAAATAATTCATAATAAAAAATAATAAATGGAAATTCATCGTAGATGAAAATAACAAAATTTAACTGAATAATCTAATAAATAAGTATGGAATATTGTAATGACTTGTTAGAATTTAATTACAGTTCATTCTAGTACAATACCATAAATATTCTGACATACTTTATGTCTTGGGTCCTTAACACCACATCAATACCATATCTATGTTTTAGCCCATCCAAAAATAAGAAATCAACTTAAAGGTCCATTTCCCTTATCTAACCCTAAATTCACATAATCTACCTGGGTACCAAATGACAGACTAAATAGGGTTTCAATATAACTCAGAAGAACAAAAACCCTGTGTCTAAAAAAACATATATGATAAGAAGTGTACACAAAAAATAGATAACCAGGTGTATTAATGAATTTAAAAATTAATAAAATACTACAAAACCCTGCTGCGGCTCTATGTTGGAATATCCTTGAGAATATCTCATGACCATTCCGACAACAACCATAATACCAATTAAAATAACATTCCTTCCCCCAATATTGTAATATCATTGAGCATGTATTATGACCATGCAAACAACAACCATATCACCAAGGAAATATAACATTCTTTGAAACCATGATAGAATATTTATAAGTAATCCTTAGGACCATGCCCGAAAAAACCATATAACCATTTTATAGACACCTCATTTTGGAAAAAACCCTTATAAGAATTAAAATGTCCTCGACAAATCCACATAAGAATTCTAGCATCAGAGTAGGAATATTTTAGTCAATCTATAATCATTATAAGATGGTATTTGGATGAGCCCCCTAAATATTATTATTATAGCATATAAGTTTGAAAATTCTAGGTTTGATCCTGATATATAAGCATTAAACTGAGGAAAAAAATCCATTTCATAATGAATCGATATCACATTATCACATAAATACAATATATTTTTAATTATATAATTATAATTATTTTTCACATGACACTTAATATTAAATTCACAAATGATTAAAAATTATATCAATAAGAATGAATAAACTATATAGGGATTCTATAACATGAAATCACCATATTTAAAATTTCATGGTAAACATATTTTAAAAAATATGACAATTCAGTTATAAACAGGTTCACTCACCCATTTGGACAAAAATATGCCAGTTAAAAAATACATTTGAAACCAATTGACATCAAATAATAATTATATTTGTTTATTTAATTAATTTGGGCACACACAACGATGGACTAATCACAATTTTGCATAAAAATTACAATTATCCTACCATACGGTTAAGATTTAGACCCATAACTATAAATAATGACCGAGTAGTGCATCTAATATCCAATTTCCATGATGAAAAAAGTGGGTATGGTTAATAACAGGTTCATAGATAAGAACTGATCAAGATCAATACCAACAACACAATTTGTCAATGGAATTTTTTGTAGTTGTTTGAGAAGATGAAAGAGAAGGATAAAATAAAACAAAAAAGACTAACTAGGGATTAATAACACAAAAGGGACATCCAAAAGGAAAGTGGTCACACCAAAATATCCTGGAGAAATACATAGGGGTATGAGGATAAGAGTTGTAACCATAGAAATGATAATAAAACCTCATAGCATGCTTTAAAAATTATGTCACACATTTACATGTCATGTAATATGATTAAATGTCTTGTAAATGTTTTCAATGGAATATTCTGAAATACCTATCCATAAGGGTTTGTTTAATTTAAACCATCAAAAAATTTATGAAATGTAATATGATAAGGAATGTTTTAATGTTATTCAGTTGATTTTTCATCCCATCTAACTTTTAAATAATCTAATCCAATTTTAAATTTGGCCACTCTCAACATGAACCCATTAAACACTTATCGAATTTAAACCCATAATCCATTAATTTATGAAAATAAACATTACAAAACATTAGTTAATTTTCTCTAGAAATGATCTACTCACAAATAATCCTCATTCATTACCAAGATTAGTTGTAACACAATACTATATTTATTCAAAGAACAGACTTCCCCGATGAAAAAAAATGAATGCGATGTTTATTTAAAAAACTCTGAGATGGAAATACCAAAATAAATATGGGATCTAAAAACCTCCCCACCTTATATCATGTCATACATGAGATGATACAAAAATCAGTGTGAGGTCATAGTGAACAATTCTAGAAACTATATTTGTATATTCAAAACCCTCTCCCATGTCTCATCCTGAACTCACCAATAGTACCCCAATACCCGAACCAACAGTATAGTCTTACACCAAATATATGCCTCATTATGATCCACAACTCATATCATATTCTCCCCAAAGGACACATTATCACTAATCCTAAAGTCTACTATGTCTATCATATGGGATTGGTCTGAATCTGATCTTCATAATTGTGACATGTGGAACACATCATGAATGGAATTGTATCCCTTTGGAAAGGCTAAACGATATCCCACAGGACTTGCCATTTCCACTATTTCAAATGGACTAAAAAACATGGTCACTAGCTTTCCCAGTTTTTTTGACACGGTGTTTCCCCAACACATGTGACACGTGAAGGAAAAAATAATGACCATCATTGAATTCCAGAGGAAATATTTATTGGTTAGTATATGATTTATGAATACCCTTTATGGTCCTAAATAGTTGTCTGATCAACTAAACCTATTCTGATATCTCCTTCTTGTGACTAAGAACAACAAGTGTTGACCCACTTTCCTCCATCTAACAAAGAGGAGAATGACACAACCTACCCTACAATACCACCAAATGTTTTTTTAGATGGTTGGATGATATTATGAGAGTCAAACTCCTTGATTTCTTTGTGATTCTCATATGAACTAGTAAAATACAAAACAAAATCTCATAAAATATCCTCCAGACCCAGAATAGTCCAATAAGATTTACTGTTAGTATTTGTATAAAAGAATATTACTAAAATAACTCATGAACCCATGGATTTCTAAATACCCTTATAGAAATAGTCTGAAATGAGGATATCTATCTGAAACAATACTAGTCATAACACTGTGAAACCCAACCAACTCCCACACATAAATATTTCCTAGATCATAAACTATGATGGTTTCCTTAATAGGTAATTAGTGTTCTACCATAGTAAATATATTCACAAAAACGTATACTACATCATTCACCTGGGTCATTAGGGGTAGTTTTGAAAAAAAATCAATTTTGGCGTCATTCCATTTCCACTATAGAATGGGTAAAGCCTAAAAAGGTCTAGATGGCATCTCATGCTCAGATCTTACCTGTTGACAAGTGAATCAATTAGATAGGTGGCTTGAAATGTACTTATATATTCATGACCACTATTACTATCTATAATGATTACGATACATCTATGTTAATCTAGTATTCACTTCCCATATAGATTCATGAAATTCTCTAATCTCCTCATCGCAAAAGCCTGTAGGAACCCATACTTGACCATAAGAAAGAAATAAATTTCCAAGTTAGATAGACCACCTTGATGGCCTATCCCCACCATATTATATTTCTCCCAAAATTGAGCACATCAGATCAAAAAAATACTAGCTATTAATATAGTTTAAAAGGATTGGTATAATAGATGTCAGTGTCAGAACTATTGGCCCCTGAGATTCCTGACCATCCAGACTCATGTATATAAAGAGGGAAATTATACTTTATTCATTAGAAGACTCATATAATATCTCTATCTATGTTTGTTTTGTCAATATGATGGAAATGAAATTTCCCTTTCTAGGTGTACAAGCTAATTCAATGTCAAAAGATTGTTGATACCCAACCCACATTATCTTTTCAAGGTATCATGTATCACTGAGAAAAGATCAACTTGGGGATCTTGTGATCCATTTATACCAAAAAACCTCTCATCCATGACATAGTGTGTCCAAAATATATGGGCATAGACCACTGCCACAAAATGTAAATTTTGAGTAGGGTAATTTCTCTCATGTGGCATGAGCTTCCTAGATCAATAATAAACCACTCGATCATCCTGTATTGGAACACATTTTAGTCTGAATCCGAATGTGTTGTAATAAAATATATATGCTTTACCTAGAACAGGTAATGTGAGGATAGGTACTAAGGTCCACCATCCATTCATCTCCTAAAACTATCTCTCAAAATCATCGTACCAAACAAACTTCTCCCCTTTCTTGGTCAGCCAGACATGGGTGATTCCAAATTGGAGAAATCTGGGATGAAATGATGGTAATAGCCTGTTATTCATTGAAATATAAAAATTTACCATATATTATTGGGATGTTATCATGATATCATGGTTGAAACATTCTCTAGGTCCACTGACATTCCTACCTCTAATATGAAATGGTCAAAGACGTGCAATTCATTAATCCATAAAATTCATTTTGTTATCTTTGATTAATGTTGATTCCATCTCAATGTACATAAGACAATGTCCAAATGTTTGTCATCATCATATATTGATTGGGAATAAAATATGATATCATTGAAAAAATACATTAAAAACCAATCCAAAAAAGGATGGAAGATCCTATTCATTAAGGCCATGAAAACCATAAGGGAATTAATCCACTAAAACATCATCACTATGAATTCATTCCATCCATATATGATCCTTAAAGTAGTTTTAGGGATGTATTATAGTCTCACCCATTAATTTTTATATCTCAACCTCAAGTTAATATTGGATAATATCGTAGATCCTCTTGATGATAAAAATATCATCTATTCCGGCAAAAAGATATCATTTCTTGACCGTTATCTACTTTAACCTATTATAATTCAATAATATTCATAAAGATCAATCAAAATTTATGGAGAATAGAACATGATAAACCCAATGATATATACTAGGTCATATGATTCCTTTAGATTCTAGATCATCCAAATAAAAATTCAACTCCCAAATCTCTATTTGTGAAACTTGGTGAAGGGGGATAGAAACTGACACTGCTCCTAGCACCAAATTTATCATGAACTCAATCACTCTCTGGAGCAGTAATCTATAGTAGTCATCTGGAGAAACATATTAATAATAGACTACCATTGGAAAACAATTATCAAGATACATTAAACTATTATCTAGTGTATTACTGATCATCTGATCTATTAGGATTTCCAATATACACTTGATTGTTAATGCATGACCACCCAGAAGATCCCACTCAACCTAGTAAGAATAGATGAATCCTTATAGAGATTGGAAGTTAACTATTATCCTATAACAATTGATATGATCTTGGTATAGACCTGACTAACCCATACCAACAATCAATAAGAAGCTTATCATTTATGGCATGGACTTTTACCAAAAGAAATGTTGACCACAAATCTATAGAGAACATGTATTCCATTGTTTGATATTCCCTAGTTATACTCCCAATAGAGTGTCAATGGTTAAATAATTATCTATGATATTCACATTCAAGACCAAACCATTTTCAAAATCTGATTATAGAAAAGAATCCAATGTTGATGTATTAAATGAATCTTATGATAAGGTAGATGATACAAGAGTCATAAATATGACCATAGATTGTCATGCGTGCACATTAGTCGATGTAGTCTGCATAATGTACAACTGACTTGTACTTTTTCTCAAGTATCTACTCTCACTACCCTATGTTATTTCCATTTCATAGTAATGTTTCTAACAAACTAGGGTACCATGTCCCCAGCCTTGGCCTGAAAGGGATGTCGAACTCGACCTACCAGCCTGCTGAGGTGTAGGTAAGCCATTTTCCAACTTTAGTGCATGTCATATACCTGTACCACTAGTATGTTGTAGAAATTTCACACATAAATTCTTAAGATAACATAATCTGTTACATATAAGATACTCAACTGTGTGGTAAGGACACAACATGAAGTTGTGTCCAAACATTCCACACTAATACCAATCAAATGGAACACGGTCATGAGATGGTTATTCAAGTCCTTGACTGCTCCAACCACTACTTATTTAGTAGAAACTATTATAACATAGTTTCTTACAACTTGAAGAAATACACCAAGATCACTGTGCTAAAATAGCATAGAATATACTCAAATACTCTCTAAAAATACCTTTCCTAATTACTACTTGATTCATCACATCTTTAAATAATTTTAAATGAAAATAACTTACATTAAACCACATATAATAACAATAACCATCCTGGAAATGCCTCTCCCAGGATATCTCACCAGCTGTTAAAGATGAAATGAATCATTATAGGTCAGTAAAACACCAAACATAGTCCATCAATGACAATCCCTCATCGATTATATTCATTAAATCTTGAGTTTTATCACCCTCAGGGTCTGAGGATAAATAATGATCAGGAACATTGTCTTGAAATCCTTCTAAGATAGCTTATCTAGATACCTATATTCCCCCAGAATATCTTGAAAAATCTTGGAATTTTTAGATTGTATATAAATATCAATGATTCACCCTCTAATATGATGGTGTATCATGATGAATTAATCTCATCTGGACTCACTCAATCTAGAACTCAGCAGCTTGGTGCTCCCCTTCTCTAGTTAACATAGGCGGATTCTAAAGTAAAAACTCTCTTGTCCAATCAAAAATCAGTGAAAAAATATGAATAGTCTCCATTTCAATGGATCAAATGACCCTCAGGATGATTTTGTAGTGGTTAACATCCAACATCTCCTCAATAACTACGTAGAGATCCAGCTTATCTACATTCAAGGGGTACTTATTTTACTCTCATAAAGATCAAGTCGATGATGACAAGGAGGCATTTTCTCTATAAGACAAACACACACCTAAGAGAACTAGAAAGAAAAATGGTGATCCTAATATGTTACTACAACTAAGAACCACTAACTCTAGGTCTCTCTAGGCATGAAATAGAAGTATTTTAGCATGAAAAGACTACTCATTTGGTTTATTTAGTGATAAAGAAGTATCATTTCTAAGTTCTCTAGGCATGTATAAATCACATTACAATAAATAGATATACCCATATCATGAACAATTCATGTCAATATATCCTGATGTGACAATTATGATACATTTATTCTCATCTATCTCTATACTATACATCAGTAAAATCTCATGAAATAATAAAATCTTATAACAATAACCACACACAAGCTGTCATCCAATGTGAAATAATATCAACTGTAAAAATGATACAACAACACTACATCACATTCATGGGTACTCAGATTTTCCCTCGTACATGAGTTAGGTAATACCATACACAATCTCATTACCATGTCCCAAAACATCCTAGTCTCATTTATAAATTTTCCAAAAATAAAATAAGAAAAAGATTAAACCTACTTCTCTAACACTACACTTTATCATCCCCCAATCTGGAACTCTCTAATGTGGACAAAAATGGGTTCTAATAAGACCTCATGAATGATTCCTTGTATGTTAGTAGTTTTTAACTAGTATAGGGGGTCCAAGAAGTATATTGGGGAGGCTATACACCATGGCATGAAGTGTCCCAATAGTGGAAACAATTCACAATAAGACATAAATTATCATTTTAATGATATAGAGGAAGGCAACAATAAAATCCAACTGAATAATAGAATAAATAAATATAGAATAATGTAATGATGTGATGAAATGTAACTAAATGTCATGATAGAATAATAAAAAATAATACTAGAAGACTCAAAACTCAGGTCTCGAACCCTAGGTTATTTCCCTCTTCAAACATCATCCTATCTGCAAAATATCAATCAACTAAAACATCCATTTCCCCTGTCCAAACCATCATCCATGTAATCTTCTCAAATACCAAATAGTGGTCTGAATAAGCTGTGAATAAACTCAAGGGGTCTACACCACCATGTATAAACAAAATCATTTTAATAAGATTTATACCAAGGAAATCAATTACCATGTATATTAATTGATTTAACTATTAATTAAATACATCAAAAACTCGATTTTCTACATGAAACAATATCTTTGAGAATATACTACGACCATGCCAACCATAACCATATGAAAAAATCAAAAATAACTTTCTTTGTAATCATGATTGAATATCTTTTTAAGATTTATTATAACCATGAAATCCATAACCTTATGACCATGTAATATAACCTACTTCTGTGCCGTACACAAACATATCAGAGAATGTCTTAAGACCATGCCAACTATAGCCATATGACCAATGTATAATCACAACTATCTGAGTCAAATATCTATAAGTATTATAGAATCCGGGAGAAATCCATATAAGCATTACATCATGGGATAAAAAATGGACCCCTCTATATAAACATTATAGAATGAGACTTGGTAAAGGCCTTTCAATATCAGTATTACAACATTTAAGTATCAATATTATAGGGATGAGAATGATATATATGCATTACACTATGGAATGAAATCCCTATCATATAGAATTATTATTACAGTATCATGAGAAAATTATGAATTTTTTAATTATGATAATTACCATTCTTCTTTCATATATCAATTTCAATTTAATTCACATTTGATTAAAAATTAAATCAATAAGAAAAAATCCACAATTCAAGGATTCTAAAATAAGAAATCACCCTTGGTCACATGTCATGATAAACCAACATTAATATATTTTCCAATTCAATTATAATAATGTTGCGGTCAGCCCTTTGGAACTTATAATCCCATTGAAAATCCATTTCAAACCAGTGGAAATTAAGGAATAATTCCATTTCATAATTTAATTAATTTGGTAACATGTTATGATGAAAAAATAAATATATTTCATAATCATGGTAATTATCAAACTATAGAGTAATTATTTATACCCCTACCATTAACAAATGATGAAAAAATTATTCCAATGTCCAACACCAATGAGGAAGATGTTTTTGATGAATTTAAAAAGGTTAGTAGATAAAAACTAATCATGATCGAAACTAATTGTGTAATTGTCCAACATATTTCACAACAATGGTTATAGAAGAAGGAAAATAATGATGAAACCTAACTAAAAAGAATTACTAGGGATCAATAATAGAAATAATACATCCGGAAAGAGAGTTAGCACCAAAAGATAATCTAGAGAAATTCCTTTGGTTGAGGGGAGAAGTGATAACTCTGAAAAATGATAACTCACCCTTAGTGGATGTTTAATATAGAATGTAAAACATTTAATTTTTTTTAATATGATTATAAGTCATGTAATTGTTTTTAATTGAATATAGGGAAAAAGAATATCACCTTGGAATTTATTTAATTAAACCCCTTGATCAATTACATGACATGTAAATGTTCTGTAGTTGATTTTTCTTCACATTTTACTTTTAAATAATCCAACCAATTTTTAATTTTTCTCATTCTCAATAAGAACTCATTAAACAATTAAACTATTTATTCCTAGACTCCATTAATTCAAACAAGCCTAAATCCCTGAAAATTTGGTCAATTTATCCAACAAATCCCTCATCGTAGATAATCTTTAGTCGTTATTAGGTTTAATTAGAAACCAGGACTAAATTTATTCGTACAACATAATTTATGATAAAAACAAATACAAAAGAAATTTTTAATGAAAGAATCCATTAGTGATGAGGTTGGAAAATATTGATGTCATACAACCATCACTATAAATCCTTCATATAGGTTTTGTCAAATTCCCAAATAATTTTTATATCTCACAAGGATAAGTCAATTCATGATTTCTTTAATATTGTTGATGCCGAAAAAAGCCCGCAACTCCCGGAGGAAGTTTCAGAATGACGAAGCGAATTCATATTCGGAATCAGAGGCCTAGTCCGGAGGCCCGGGATGTGGTGCGCGAAATAAAGGAGGAGCCGCATGCAAAAATGATCTGCGCACGAAGTGCTCCCTGGATTCGCGGAATTTGACCGGTGAGGCATGCAATAATTGCGCACCCCGTTTCTCCGTGGCGAGATTTTGCGCGCAAGAGGTTCCTGGCATGGAAAACATCACGCGCCGCCTGGATTCCGTGCCGAAGGTCGCCTATAAATATAAGGTGACCCCGAACGGTTCGGGGGTTGAGGAATCCGAAGTGACTCTCGTGCGCGCAATTCTGCTCCCCCCGCGTGAAATATGGAATCCAGGTAATCCCAAATTCCGCGCAACCATGCCCCGAAGTTCGCCTTTACGCGCAACTCCACCGACTTTAGTGAATTTTCCCCTTCCCCTGGTTTCCCCACATGCGCGCAACTGTGGTCCGCGTGCGCAATACCCTATCATGCACACAAAACTTTGCACGTAATTCCCTCTTCGCGCGCAATTCCATTACTCCTATTGCACGCCGTCCCGGTGATTTGCGCGCAAAGTGTCCCTTTTGCGCGCGCAAGGCCGAGGACCCCTCACCTTGACGCCCTTGGCTGCCCCTACACCGGCACCTGATGTCTCCCCTGTCGGGCATGCGCGCCATGAATTGTTTTCCCGCACGGCCTTCCAGGCTCGTGCGAAGTAACCTCAAGGACCCTTGGGCCGTGTTTCTCGTTGCGTTACTTTGCCTTATTCTTCTCCGCATAGGCATGCTAACGACTATTTCTTCTTCGCATAGCCCCGCTAACGTGGACCCCCTGTGGGTTTCCCTCCGGCCCCCCTTCATTATGGCCTTGCCGATGCATTCCCTTCCACAAGGGGTAGAGGGAATTGGGCATGTAAGCCCTATGGGTGTGGAGAAAACCCACCTCATCCAAGCTGTAGGACGTTAAACTGCTAAGCACCGCGCCCTTAACACAAGACGTTAAACTGTGGTCCGACCCCGTGCATTGTACGCAGGGTCCCCCCAGATCAGACATTCATTACGCCCACTCGTTTCCACGAGAGTGGACTCTTCCTCACATGGATTGAGATCCTCCTTTTTGGAGCGGCGTTTGTCCGCGGGGGAACAGTTGCCTCAGAGCGTAAGCCACTAACCTTTCGTACGGATGATTGCACCCGTGCATCTCCATACTTCCCCCCCTGCCAAGGCCAGTGGAGTCCTTCTCCCACTACGCTTTGTCTCACCACGGGCCTCCACCCTGGAGTAAGCCCCGGTACCAAGGGCCTCTAACCATGCATAAGCCCCTATTTCCTCTTTGGGCCGCTCAATGCTTAAGCCCCATTCCACTTCTCACGGACGCACCCTTCGCGACGTGATCGTCTGGTCCCTACTGCCTCTTGTTTCCCACACCGAGCACAACTCACGCGGGCTTAGAGTGCGCATCGACCATGACATCCTCTTATGGGCCGCCTCAGTGCGTAAGCCCCATCCCAGCGAACTATGTGGACTTTGATCCGTGCTAACACATGGTACGTAGGAACCCTCCACGAGGTTCAAGCCCACCACCCGGTCATCCCGACCTCTCCATGTCGGTCCCCTGACCACTTTGGGCTGCCTCAGAGCGTAAGCCCCAAATCTCGCGTCCCACATGAAGTAAAACTGTATTCCGTCCTGCATGACGTTAAACTGTATCCCATCCCGCATGACGTTAAACTGTATCCCGTCCCGCATGACATTAAACTGTATCACGTCCCGCATGACGTTAAACTGTATTCCGTCCAACATGACGTTAAACTGTATCCCCCCTCTTGGGTCGTCTCAGAACGTATTCCCCATGCTTCACCCCACCATCCATCCTAATCCTTACCCGGGCTGCCACATCCCGGTGAGATCATGCCACCCTTTCCCACTCCATGTCATACGAGAGGTCTCCCACGTGTTGGCCCCAACATCGGCGTTCCCCCTAGGGATCCTTTAACACGATCCGTCTCCGCAAGACGTTAAACTCGCGAAATACCCCGTGTTAAACATGGGAAGCTGAGGAATACCCCATATGGTATACATTCCCCGTGTTCGATGTGGGATGCCTCGGGCTTCCACGCCCTCGAGAAGCCCTGTGATGAGGGACCCAAGACAGACATGCCGACGATTCCCCAATGTGACCATTATCCTCACCACATATTGCTGTCCCGACAAGACCCCTTGGAGCATCTTGACGGAAGCAGCGTAATTAACCGGCGTCCATGTAGATATGGCACCGGGAATGAGCTTCACGAATCCGTCTTAAATCTACTAGGGAGACCCGGACTAGGTGACGAGCTCCGAGGAGGAATCCACCGAAGGAAGAACTGACATCCCATCATCTCGGTTTCAATCAAGGAGCAGACGTCCCTGAACAAGGAACGGATGTCGCCCGCCTTTGGAAAGTGGGAATGCGGGGCCACAAGAAGCGCACCCTCCCCCGGTGGACGGACACGCGCGCCCCGGCGAAAGCGTCGGAAACAAAAAATGGTGGTCTCGACGTGAATCTCTTCTCCTCAACAAATGGAATGATAGCCGTTGGAGCATCGGAATAATAGCATGTCACCAGGTCCGGGTAACCCTCACCGGGATGTGAACCTGCCAGGGGTCGAGGCCGTCAGGATGTTGACTACTCCGTTCTGTGACGTCTTCAGCATGGTTCCCTCTAGACGACCACTGAAGAAGGAATGATGGTGGGCCTTGGTTGCTGATCTCATTTCCTATTGATACTAATTGGTTCATCTCCCTGTTTCCACGAATCAGATCACAGCATTCGGAGGTCGATCCCCACCTGCCCACCGATGCAGGGGCAGGGGCACTGCTGACCCGGCTACACCGCGCGGTCCCACCTATCCCACGGCCGCTCCGACTTCGACCGCCATAGCAGCCAGGCGCTTGTACCCCCTCTCCCCGTCAGAAATCATCCAACGGAGGGTGATAAATAACCTGGTTCGTAGGTATGACGAGGAAGGGATCATCCCCACCAGGGGAATGGCACACTTGGATCTAGAGGCGGCCGTGCCTCACCACCATCGCTGCCCTCGAGGGCCGCGCAGGGAGCCACCGCTCCCCACGCCGACGTTCAACCGCTTCAAGAGCTTATCCCCGGAGCACTGTGACACATCCCTCCCCTATGCAAATGAGGTGGGGGATGTCCGGGTCCACCTGATCGGCGATCCATCACAGGGGTTACCAGCAAGAACCCCCACCAGGCTGCGTCGATGCCACCACCCGACTCCCCGAGCCGAGGAGCAGGCAATCTTCACGCCCGCACCGCCGGCTCCAGCCCATCTGACTCGACGCCAGCGTCGGGCGCGAGTGGGGGAGAATGCTCGTCCTAGGGCACCAGCATCAACAGCCATTGTGGCCCCAGCCACTACTGACTCCTGTTCCCAGATCCCTACGCTTGTCGAGCAGGGGCAGCCGCGTGCCGGACTGGGATCGAAACCTCGAAAGCCCTACAGGCGGGTTGGGTTGAATCTCCCGGTCGCAGACACTGGTAATGGCCACTGCGGATCAATCCGCGGTAGTGCCGCTCACCATGAAGGCTCATCCCGTGCCACTGATCTGGGAAGCCGAAGGCTTCTTCACGGTGGCTATGCTTCGGGTACGACTCCTTCCAGCACCCACTGCATGGGGTATGAGGGCACTTCCCCTACCACCGGTCGCAAGCATGGAGCTGTTGTGTATCCAATCGCTCACTCACATGGAGGTCCTCCGCATGTCCCTTTCGACATTTGTCCAGGTGCTTCTCGCACCCCGGCCTTCGGTACCCTCTGCCCCAACTCTATTGTGGCCGGGGGACCCGATGACGGAAGTATTCCTTACCCTGAGGAACTACCCAGGGGCAGGAAGGCCGGGCGTCGTCACCGTCGGAGGAATGTTAGGGGAGTCCGGACAGGAATCAGACCAGTTCGTTTCTCGGATTCTGAGGTAGAGTATGATTTGACGATAGAACCTCCCCCCAACCTTTCGAGTTGAGGGCAGGGATGGGGACGTGGCGCGTTAGTCTCGTACTCCCCAAATGCGAGATCCATATGATTCCCTCCTCACTTCGAAGGTATATCCAGGAGGACGAGGATTTGGCATACCGCCAGGGATCAAGCCCGCAGTTGCCGCTGATCTCCTCGGAAGCACCACCCGCCCATGTTAGGGAGGATGAGGAACCTTTCTGGGGACCGACGGAAGGATCGTGAGGCGACACACTCTCGACAATCACCGACGTTGTGATAGGAGGCCCATCCAACAGCCCATCCTATCGTGATGTGGAGGCCAGGGCACTGCAACCTCGGGAGGATGACCCAGGGATCGGCGGCCAATCGGCCTGTTCGCCGTATTCCCCGCCGACCAGCCCACCGCCCCGACGGCCTACCTCAGCGCCATTGCCAATTCCATGACTTTCCTCAGTGGAAGGGAAGGGGCGGCAAGTTCCAGACCCCGTGCCGGAGTCGTGGAGCTTCTGGACCGTTCTTGCAGCGGGCCACTTCTCTGAGATGTTTTGGCCGGTCGCAGAATCGGGTTTTGATGTGCCGGAGTCACTCACCCTGGGAGAGTTTGAATGCTTCCGCCAGATTCTTCGGGTGAATCAGTCCCGCCTCCGTCATTAGCTGGCGCCTTATCCCGGGAGCCAAGCGCATCTCAAGGAGATTGGTGAGCAGTGCCGCCGGGTTGACCTAGCAAAACTCCCTGCGGTCCGGCACCCCGAGTCGCTGGGCCTCCATGAGGCCCTTCAGCAACAATGCATCCAGAGTTTTCAAGTACTTCGCAGAGTTATTGAGGAGGCCGCCCCCCCATGTGCACGTCCATGGGTGGGGGACGTACGCTGCTCTCCTCTTCTGTGCGATCCGCCGGCAGCCCGATCCACTGGGAAGCCCTGATGGAACGTCGCTAAGGGAAGTAGCAGTCAACATGGATGAACCTTCAGATGAGGGAAACATTGTGGAGCCCCTTGACGGGGACTCACCCCCCGAGGACATGCCGCTTCTGGACCCATATGGGAGGATTACTCGCCAACAGAGGAGCCTCCTAGGCCATCCTGTACACACGGAGGCATTGGTGCTGAGCCGAAACATCTGCAAGGGTAAAGAGCCCGTCGGGTCTGTCAAACTCGCCAACACATCTGCCTCAGTGAAGAAGGCAGAGGAAGATCCCGAGAAGGCCATGCTGCGCCAACATCTAGCCGAGCAAAAAAGGCCGGTTGATGTGCTCCCAGCCGAACGCATTGCAGAGCGGCGACCTGTCTACGGCAACCCTAGACCAGGACAGCAGGGGCAGGAGCATCTACCCCTTACTGAGATCCCCCCAGGAAACCGTGACCATGTCGTGTTTGCCGACAGGGGAGACACTAGAGCCCATGGAAAGAGGGCGCGATATGTTTCACCGAACCCTCCCGAGCAGCGAGGCAACCTGGGAGACCCACCTCGATTTTCTCCCGCCGCTCCGACGGTCGCTCCGCCAGCTGCCCCCCGAGCCGCTGAGCGCGACCATCGTATCGAAGAGCCTGGCAATGCGCTTGTGGTTAGAGATCCCCTTCAGGACATGAATTCGCATCCGGATGATCTGATAGAGGTACTCATCGCTCGCTTGGAGGCCCTGGAAACTCGGCAGGTGGCGATCCCACCGGATGGCAAGCCGTACCCCGCATGGGTGGATGACATGCCAGCCCCGACAGGATTTGGGAATCCCACTTTTTCCCCCATTAATGGGATCGGAGACCCGCCACAGCACTTGGCCCACTTCAACTCAATGTGTGGGCCTATGTCGGGGACTCCGGCATAGCAGGAGGCTGCCAAGCTCCGGTGCTTCGTTCAGACGCTGGAGGGACCAGCGTTCATTTGGTACAGCCAACTCCCTGTTGGATCAGTAACTAGCTGGGAGGACCTTCGTCGAGAATTCCTCTACCAGTTTAGTTCCACAACCCAGAAGACGAACATTATAGACCTCTTCAGGTGCAAGAAAAGGCCCGACGAGCGAGTCGTGGACTTCGTCGCTCGGTGGAAGGGGCTCACATAATCTCTTGACATGCCACTGACTCAAGAGAAATTACTGACGATGTGTGTGGGGAACGTCAATGCGGAGTTGGTTCCTTCCCTGATCATGCAGAATTACCCTAGAGGGTTCCGGGACTTCTCGGACAAGGCTCAGCGCCTCGAAAAAGCCCTGCAATAGGCCTGCCAGGCACGTCCGCTGCCTCCTGTGATCTCCGCGAGGAGAGCCGCCAGAGCCGTGATCACTGCTGTGGCGCAGATAGAGGCCCCTAGACAGCTAGAGTTTCTTCCGGTGCGTCCAGCTCAGCAGGCTCATAGGGGTCCACCCCCACAGCCTCTGGCCCAGCAGCGACCACCTCAAAATCGGCAGGCGCCTCCGCGTAACGCACCGCCACAACCTAGGCGAGGTAATCCGGCTCCGCCTCCTCGGCCTGCTCCTCCGGTCCCTGGCCATGGTCAGCCCCCAAGGGTCCCCTTTCTAGGTATATGGAATCGAGCTTACTCGTTTGGGAAGGCCCAGGTCCCCGGTTATTTCCGTAGCACCTAGGAGCAGAGGATCGTGCGGCGGCCTGAGTGCCGGAAGCCAGAAGAGGCGTGTCTCCAAGATCGCCCGGACTACTGCCCTTATCACCGGTTCCTGGGAAACACCATCCAACAATGCTATGTGTTCAAGGACTGGCTCCAAGACCATATTGACAACATCATAGTCAGGTTGGGCCCAACCCCGACACAGGTGGCAGGTGTCTTCATGGGATCAGATGGAAGTAGTGACGACAGGGACGGGTGGGAACAGGTTTCCGACCACGGTTCCCAGAATTATAATGAATGGATGGCCCGCAGGACGGTCTCCCGTGCCCATGGCATCATCCGTGCCCACCTGGACCAGCCAGAGCCCTCAGAATCCGTGAGCGCCGCTTCGGCCTCGTCGTCCCAGCCTACTTCTTCCCAGAAGAGCAGGCGACGACGTAGGAAGAAAGAACGTGCCCTGCCATTTCCGTCATCTTCTCGTATGCTTGGCGATTTCATGCCCCCGGGAATGGGGATCCCTCCGAGACCCCGTCTGGTAATGGATGACTCCTCTACCGAGAGCTCGGGGTACGGTTCGGTTAACACCGTAGAGTTGGTAAATCCCTTCGTGGCTCCCAACAACGAGGAGTACCGGGTGAATCTCCCCGAGAGCCTGGGGTACGCTTCGGTTAACACCGTAGAGTTGGTAAATCCCTTCGTGGCTCCCGAAGATGAGGAGCTCCAGGTGAATCTCCTCGAGAGCCCGGGGTACGCTTCGGTTAACACCGTAGAGTTGGTAAATCCCTTCGTGGCTCCCAATGACGAGGAGCGTCGGGTGAATCTCCTCGAGAGCCCGGGGTACGCTTCGGTTAACACCATAGAGTTGGTAAATCCCTTCGTGGCTCCCAACGACGAGGAGCGCCGGGTGAATCTCCCCGAGAGCCCGGGGTACGCTTCGGTTAACACCGTAGAGTTGGTAAATCCCTTTGTGGCTCCCGACGACGAGGAGCGCCGGGTGAACCTCCCCAATGTCCCCAGCCATCATCAACGTCGACGGAGCCGTGGCTACGTGAATCACTGGGGAACGGCGGTCGTCACCTCCAGTAAGGCCGTGCACGCCACTGAGACCAGGCAGCAGGCCCGATGTAGAGAGCAGCACTTACGGCTCCCTCATCCGGCGACAACAGGTTCGCTTCCACCACTGTTCGTGTTGCTGGATCATGCGGAATCGCCTTGCCCGCATCGCAACCAGCCCAGCCCTCCCATTGGCTGACTACGGCCTTCCAGTCCTAGCATGGCATCCACCTCTCGGGCTTCAGCTAGTGAATAGTGAGACGTGCCTAGTACCAGTCAGTCACCGGTCCCGCCAGCAGGGCCCGTCATGCCCCCAATCGCAGAGCGACCTCCTGTAAGCATAAGCTTGCGTTTGGCACGAAAGTATGATGTCCTGAAGCTTCTGGACATCATTCTGGCGAGGCTTTACATCCTTGAGGCCCTCCTCCTGTCGTCTGAAATGCGTGAGGCACTCGCCGAGGCTCTGAGGAGCCCCCTCCAGTTTGAAATGGAGGTAGCGGCCGGAGAAGCCTTCCACACCGAGGTGATTGAGGGCGCCGAATGTCAGGCGGTTATCTCATTCTCCGGTGAAGATGAAGACCCTCCATACAGAGGCACATCCTCCCGTTGTACATCACCGGCCAATTCAATGGTGTGGAGGTCCGTCACTGTCTTGTCGACACGGGTTCTGGGATTAACTTGATCCCAACTCGGACACTGCGAAAACTGGGGTTGTCCGAGGATGATTTAACTCCCTCCGACCTCAGAATCCAGGGGTATGACAGGACCAAGTAAACTCCACTCGAAAAGATTTGTCTAAAGTCCCAGTTCGGCGGCATAATTGCCAATACTGAATTCATGGTTGTCTCTCAGGACACTGCCTATAACGCGTTGATGGGCAGGCCGTGGCTCCATCTTCACGCAGCGGTTCCCTCATCATACCATCAGTGCCTCAAATACCCCGTTAAGGGTCGAGTGGGTGTGCTCCCAGGAGATGCGTCCCCGTTTTCCTCTTGTGAAGCTCGTTACCTGGATGCAGACTATTACAAGAGCAAGGACAAGCAGATCCTGGCAGGTGAGGTTGAGCCTGCGCTGTCGCGAGTGATCCCTGGGCAGGTTTGGATGACGCATATGTCTTACCTATCCATCGTTAGGAGGCCACAACTCCTGATATAGGGGAGTGCTTTGTTGACTCGGGTACCAGAGGAATGCATGTTTCCGGGTCGAAATGGCGGCGGGAAATCACCTCGTACTCTTACACCAACCAGGCCTGGGTGATCCCCGAGCCTCCTACCCCCGTACGATATCAGGACGTTGGGCCTATGGCAACAACGGTGCGTCATACGTGCATGTTTCGCCGAGTCGGGATCGACCGGCTCAGGACAACGCGACACCACTGCTTCGATGTCGTAAAGCATGGCTCCTTTGTCTGCAGGCCGAATGGGATTGGAGCAACCACCTTTGTCGCTACGGTCTCCGCGGTGCATGAACCTCCCGTCGTGACGACCTCGGCCGCCCAAGCCGGTGCAAGCTCCCCATCAGGGTCGAGAAGCCCCGAAACGGCTCCCCCCGTGGACAATCTATCCCCAAGCGGAGAAGAAGACATGGAAAATGCTCCTCCTGCCTTTGAGGAGGGCGTCTCTGCCACGGTCGACGAGCTCGTACAGGTGAACCTCGGTAGTGAGGCGGACCCGAGGCCCACATTGGTCAGTGCCGCTATGCCTCCCGAGGAACGACAACAGTACATAGACTTCCTCAAATAGCACCGTGATGTGTTTCTCTGGAGTTTTGACGAGATTCCAGGACTAGATCCCCATGTAGCAGTCCACCGCCTTGGCCTCCCAGCAAACCATCGCAGGTTCAAGCAGCCTCCCAGAAAAATGAACCCCTTTCACGGTGCCATGGTTGAGGCCGAAGTTGATAAGCTCATTATGGCCAACTTCTTCAGGGAAGTCTAGTACCCCAGGTGGCTAGCCAACATTGTTCCCTTCAGGAAGAAGAACGGGCAGATCAGGGTCTGCATCGACTTCCGCGATCTTAATCGCCTATGTCCGAAGGATGACTTCTCCTTCCCGTGACAGAGTTGTTGATCGACGCAACGGTCAGGTTCCAAGCCCTCTCCTTCATGGATGGGTACTCCGGGTATAACCAGATCCGGATGGCCCCCGAGGATGAAGAGTTCACTACCTTCAGGGGCCCCCAAGGCACTTTCTGCTATCGGGTTATACCTTTCGGCCTGAATAACGCCGGTGCCACTTATCAACGGGCTATGCACCGCATATTCAAGACGATCTTCAGGACACTGGTGGAGTGCTATGTAGATGACCTGGTGGTTAAATCTCACCAGCGCCATGACCATCTGAAAGACCTTGATAAAGTGTTCGGTTTGCTATGTTCTCATCACTTGAAGATGAACCCATTGAAGTGTGCCTTCGGGGTCACCTCCAGAAAGTTTATTGGCTTCTTCGTCAGGTATCGAGGTATCGAGATCGACCCTGAGAAGATCATGGCCATCAGTAAGATGCCTCCCCTGAGTAATATTCGGGATCTTCGAGGCCTCCAAGGCCACTTAGCATATATACGACGATTCATTAAGAATCTGGCCGGAAAGTGTAAGCCCTTCTCTCGGCTCATGAAGAAAGGCGTCGCCTATGGGTGGGATGAAGAGTGCCAGACCACTTTTGGGGAAATCAAGCAGTATCTGCTTCAACCTCCGGTCCTGATGCCACCCATTCCCGGAAGGTCGCTGGTCCTTTACGTGACCGCCCTGGAGCGATCCCTCGGCGCCCTTCTCACCCAGAAAAACAACGACAGAACATAGAATAGCCTCTACTACCTCAGCCGCATGCTCCTCGACACGGAAATTAGATATTATCCCATCGAGAAGAGCTTCCTGGCACTGGTATTTACTGTACAGAAATTGCGGCACTACTTGCAGCACCATGAGGTACAACTGGTTTCTCGGATAGACCCGTTGAAATACATCCTGAGTCGGCCTATGTTGACCGGCCGATTGGCATGCTGGGCGGTGATCCTGCAGCAGTTCGACATTAGGTTCGTACCTCAGAAGGCCGTCAAAGGACAGGCGTTGGCAGACTTCGTAGCTGCTCATCCAACCTCTGCAGATCAGCCGCTGGATGTGGGATTTCCTGATAAGGCAATCCTCTCAGTCAATCACGCCACCCCATGCTGGCAGATGCACTTTGATGGCGCCTCCCGAAGCCCTACTGCTAGAAGGCTCAACGATCCAAGGCTTAACAGAGTGGGCCTGGGTATCATCTTCATCACCCCGAAGCAAGCCGTGCTTCCATATTCTTTCTTATTGTCAGAGGGCTGCACCAACAATGAGGCAGAATATCATTCCCTCATCACTGGCCTCGAGTTGGCTCTGGAGGTTAACGTACCCCACCTGTATGTAAAAGGGGACTCTGAGCTAGTCATCAAGCTGGTTAATGGTGACTACGCTGTCAGGAAGCTAGAAATCGTTCCGTTGCTAGAGTTCACCCACCATCTAATGGCTACGTTGCCCTCCCGACCGGATGTCGTTCACGTTCCCCGGTCGCAGAACAGTCGAGCAGATGCTTTGGCCAGCCTGGCCGCATCACTCGCGGAGCCCGAACAGGAGGACCTAATCATCCACGTGGCGCACCGAAGAGTCATTGCTACTGTTATCTCGGAGGGTGGTCGTGACCCGCGGGTGAACCATCTCACCGCTGGTGCCCCCGCGTCGGGACCCCCCGGGGTTCTAGGCATGGTGATCGAGACAGTTCCTGACTGGAGGACACCCCTGGTTGAATATCTCTGGCACGGCAATCTTCCGACGGACTGTGCGGAGCAAGAACGAATCTGGCGCTGTGCGCTGCAGTTCACCCTTCAAAGCGGTCCTAGTCGTGAGCAGCTCCTCTACAGGCGTGGGTTTGATGGTGTTCTACTCTGTTTTCTTCAAGGAATTGAGATCCCACAGGTCATGCAGGAAGTGTACGCTAGCTACTGGGGCGCCCACCAGGCCAGGTCGAAGTTGTCCCACCAGATTCGGAGATTGGGATACTTCTGGCCCTCCATGATCCACGACTGCATCGAGTACGCCAAGAGGTGCCATGCGTGCAAAGTTCATGCTAACTTTGTGCATCGGCCACTGGAACCTCTCCATACTACTATGTATTCTTGGCCCTTTGCAGTCTGGGGGTCAGATGTCGTAGGGCCCTACCCGCCGGCGACGGCCCGCCAGTGCCGGTTCATTTTAACAGCCAGAGATTTCTTCTCAAAGTGGGAAGAGGCAGCCCCGCTTAGGGAAGTCAAGGCTTGTTCTATCGCTGACTTCGTGAGTTCCAATATCATTCACCGATTTGGAATACCTCACGCTATCCTCATGGATAACGGAACCAACTTTCGAGCAGCCGAGCTGAAGAGATTGTATGCCAAGTAAAACATTTGCTCGAAACACACCTCTTGCTATCATGCATAGGCGAATGGACAGATTGAGGCGTTTAACAAAACCCTCTCTAACATTATGCAAAAAATCGTTGGTCAGAACAGGAAAAGTTTGCCGGACAAGCTCCCCAACGCCCTCTGGGCTTATAGGACGACGACTCGCAATTCCACCCAGGTGACCCCGTGTTCCCTGTTGTACGGAGCTAAGGCCGTCCTTCCCATCGAGGTCCAACTGCCCTTATTGCGCACGGCGGTCTACGACCAGCAAGCGCCGGAAAGAGTTGTCGAGATCTGTCTAGCCGAATTGGAAGCACTGGACGAAAGTAGGCTTCACGCTTTACATAACCTGGAGAGGCATCAGAGTAGGATGGCTCGAGCTTTCGATTAGAAGGTTCGCCTCTGCTCCTTCCTTCAAGGCGACCTGGTGTTGGCTCTCAGAGCGCCAATGATTCCCGGTAGGAAACCACCTAAGTTGGAGCCCAAGTGGGAGGGACCTTTTATTGTCCACAAGGTCTATCCCAATGGTGCGTATTCCCTGGTGACTATGGATGGGGAGCGTATCACTCCTCCCACCAACGCAAGGTTCCTCAAGAAGTACTTTACCTAAACTATTATAGTCCTGCATGACCTTAAACTGTATGGTCCTACATGACCTTAAACTGTATGGTCTAGATTGACCTTAAACTGTATGGTCCATCATGACCTTAAACTGCACTCTGCCCTACATTTGGGCTCCATGGTCCGAGCTCTAAGACCTAAAACTAAGATCCTTCTCGGTCCGAGTTCTAAGACCTAAAACTAAGATCTATATGCCATCCAACATGACGATAAACTGTATTGTCAAGAACTACGTGTGGCTTGATTCTCATCCTCATGAGATACGTAGGACCGCCCGGACATTTCGTCTTGGGTCCAGCCCAGGAATTACCAAATTCCTCCCTTTCTTCCTTCTCGGTCCGAGCTCTATGACCTAAAACAATGATCTATATTCCTTCAAACATGACGTTAAACTGTATTTCCAGAACTACATCTAGCTTGATTCCCATCCTAATGGGATACGTAGGAACGCCCAGACGTTTCGTCTTTGGGTCCAACTTGAGGTCTGCTGTCACGTCTGTTTCGCCTTTGGGACTTCAATCACAGGGTCGCATGTCATGGTGTGAGATTATGTCCCCATTCAGGTCGGGTTTGCAATAGCTGCACCCCACGCACCCCGCCCTCAGGGTCTAGCCCTCCTCTGTCCAACGGCTTTTAAAAATGCATATCAAGAACTACGCGTGGCTTGATTCCCATCCTAATGGGATACGTAGGACCGCCTGAACTCCTAAATATCAGGGCCAACCCCATCTCTTAGGAGATCCCACGATCTCCCGGTGCCCAGGGTGTTTGGCAATATGCCCCCTCTTTTGCCCAGGGATCCGCCATCTCTTGGCCGCTCTCGGACTGAGCCCTCTGACCCTTTCCAGTGGTCTCCTGATGTGCTCAAAGAACTATGGTCTAGAACTTAGAGTGCCAGATTCGACTTAGGCAAGTTCCATCCACTTGCCAAGCTCCGTGTTCCCCTTCATTCGGGCCCCCTTCATCCTTCATACCCGGAGGGACCCCCACGAACGGCCAGGATACAACGCCCAAGGGCTCTCCTACCGTCATGGGCCAACGCCCCCGAGGGTTTCAGACAAAAAATTGATAAAAATCCCGCGTTGCGAACATGGTCAGTGGTTGATGCTCATTTTTTTGTCCCCATGGCTAACACGATAGGATGCTGTGTTGCGAACATGGTCAACAGTAGTCCTCAGTCGTCATGCCAGTTCCCCAGGCCCTGAATGTTTGGTGTCATGGTTCATTTCATGTTCCGCCCTGCCGTGCCAAGGTGGAATCTCGACACTCCTTGTACTAACCATCAGTAAACCCCCACACATCAGACAGACCGAGCTGCGTAACGGTGTCTCTTGAGGCTCCTGCGATCTGAGCGCTAGAGTATGTTCTTGGGTCTCTTCTTTACGGGTTGCATGCCACTTGACCTTCATCCTCTTGGGTGAGTGAGGAGTCGCCCAGACGTTGCGTTTCGGGCCCAGCATAGTTGGGAGATAGCGTCTTCTACACCTCCCTGATTGTTGAACCCTCGGAGGCTCCTTTGCCCGGGGCTCCTCTCTCGGTTGGTCCAAACCATACGACCTTAGACTGTGCTGTTGGTCCAAACCATACGACCTTAAACTGTGCTGTTGGTCCAAACCATACGACCTTAAACTGTGCTATTGGTCCAAACCGTATGACCTTAAACATTGCTATTGGTCCAAACCATATGACATTAAACTGTGCTGTTGGTCCAAACCATACGACCTTAAACTGTACTGTTGGTCCAAACCATAGGACCTTAAACTGTGCTGTTGGTCCAAACCATATGACCTTAAACTGTGTTGTTGGTCCAAACCATATGACCTTAAACTGTGTTGTTCGTCCAAACCATAGGACCTTAAACTGTGTTGTTGGTCCAAACCATACTACCTTAAACTGTGCTGTTGGTCCAAACCATACGACCATAAACTGTGTTGTTGGTCCAAACCATATGACCTTAAACGGTGTTGTTGGTCCTATCACACGAACCTAAAATATGACATTATCGTCCTGGCCGCACGACGAAAAAAGGCACTGCATTGTGGTGACCTCGTTGTAGAGGACATCACATTGGGTATTGGTTCTATGCCATGCCATTTGTCAACGTCTATCACGGCTTGATGCTTGTGGCGACACCATGGCCTGCTACTCTGGGCCTGTCGCTTCACAACAAAAAAACCACTCACCTTAAAGGACAAACAAGATTTATCAAATGACACTTCTTTTAGTGCAAGGGCCATGCCCACACTCCCCTTTCCCCTTGGCACTGGTATCTTACCATGTCACTTTCAGAACTACGTGTGGCTTGATTCTCATCCTTGTGAGATACGTAGGAACGCCTGGGGCACTTCTCCACGGGTCCAACCTACCTCCGTGTTCGGTCCCTCGACTCGAGCGTTTCCCCGGAGAGCACATGTTAAGTAGGGCTTAGGTCCTCCTTCACGTCGGGTTTTTTGTAACCGCCTGGCCATGTGTCAGTTTCTCCCCTTTCTTCTTGGTCCGAGCTCTAAGACCTAAAACTAAGATCCTCATGGTCTGAGCTCAAAGACCTAAAACTAAGATCTATATTTCGTCCCTCATGAGGTTAAACTGTATTTCGTCCCGCATGACATTAAACTGTATTCCGTCCCGCATGACGTTAAACTTTACTTCGTCCAGCATGACGTTAAACTGCATTTTCAGAACTACGTGGGCTTGATTCTCATCCTTATGAGATACGTAGGACCGCCCAGACGTTTCGTCTTGGGTCCAGCCCCAGGGATAGCTGAACACCGCCCTTCTTTATTGTTGGCCCCTCGGACCGACTTCATGAGAAATGGTGTAATCAGGATATCTACCACGAGCATGTTCGGGATGCCCCATGGTAATGATGGGAAGCGGCAGTTATCTCGCCAAAGAGGTCCTGCCTGGAAATTGGGACTACCCGTGATCAGGTTGGTACGTCTGCCTAATGCACCCCTGCCATGGAGGCGCAATATCGAGAGTGTTGGACTCTGTTCGAATAAGCCACCACTCCACCTCCCGCACTTTGCATTCCCCCTTATTCAGACCGTCATTTCATTTCGTGTTTGACGGGACCCCCTAACAGTATGGATGCTCGAACTATGGTCTGCCTACTGTCCTGGGCCAACGTTCCGGAGAACTGGTCATGTTTGATGGGACCCCCAAATAGTACAGATGCTCGACCTATGGTCCGCCCACTGTCCTGGGCCAACGTTCTGGAAAATTGACCAACGATATTTGAGTTAGGGCCCGTGTTGCGAACATGGTCAGCGGTCAGCCCTCATTTATTTTCCTCCCATTCCAGGACAATGTGATATGGATGCTGTTTTTCTGCCACAGTTGACAGTTATCCTCCATGGTTGCTCCCCATTGGGTTCTGAATTTGGGCAGTGTGATGCACCCTTTCTCTCCATCCCCCTCTGTTCGGATAGATTTCAATGCCCCCGACATTGCCCCGCTCATGTGTTAAGGAACATTGAGAAGTCGACACATCAATCGACCCGAGGTCTCTTCAAAAGTCCAGGCCTGATTTTGGATGCCTGAAGCTTGGTCAAAGCCCCACATTTGAACGGAATGATGGTACAAGCACCTCTTGCTTCTTGCGTTGGGCATGTCCCACAGGAGCCTAGGGGTGAGTTGTTTTTCGTTTCGAAGCTATGGTTGAG
Source organism: Viscum album (assembly GCA_963277665.1). NCBI lineage: Eukaryota > Viridiplantae > Streptophyta > Magnoliopsida > Santalales > Viscaceae > Viscum > Viscum album. The sequence goes on along the minus strand of OY728155.1, from coordinate 231,511,195 downwards.
CTCATTAAACTAAGGGTACAAAAGAGTGGATTTGTCCATATATTGGATTGAGAGGATGAGCAATATAGGAAAAAAGTTCATGAGATGGAGAAAACAAAGCCGTTAGGGTTTAGCGTGCTGAAGTGATCATTCCAGCACTACTACCCTCTGGATGGTAGCCTCCAGGACCGCTTTTCACTCTTCGAAGACTCTCTCCTCATTGGCCACCATAGAGAGCAGCTCATCAGCCCTAGCTTGTGCCTGCGCCCGCTCACTTCGAAGCACGGTCATCTGGTGACTCGCCTCCACCAGTTTTTCCTGGGCATCAGCCAACTGGGTGGTCAGTTTCTCCATGAGCTCAGAGCATGTTGCGATGAAGACCTCTTTATCTGCCGCCTACCCTTCGAGGTGCCGGACTTCTTGCTCCGCCCTTAGCAGCGCTTGAGCGCTCGTCGATCCTTCCTGGCACTGTGAAATGTCGGTGTGCCAGCTGCTATCGCGTATCTTATCGGCCATGAAATCACGGACCGTTAGATGAAGGCGCTGAGCATCAGCCCCTCCAACGCACAGGAGGCACAACCAGGTTGGAAGTGATCCCATCCGCCTCAGCCAATCTGACTGGGGATGCCTGAGAAAGCACTGGATACACTTCCTCCCCTTGCGCCGTGTCATCCGGCTCTCCTCGGCAGCCTCTGAGTCTGAGTCATCAATCTCCTCAGGGTCGGCAGGTCGGTATATGGGGAAGGCCGCTAGTAGATCGGCAGCAGGATCCACCCCAGGGTTGTATTCATGAGTAATAGAATCCTCGACGTCCGGTCGACCTTCCCTCGCCCCATCAGCAATGACGCCTCCACCAGCTTCCGAACGCGTTCCGGGAACAGCGCCGCTGATGTTCGCCACCCTCTGTTCATCTATTGTCGGGGCCGACTCAGTGCAGAGAGAATGTTCTGAGCGAGGTGGTATGTCCACCGCTGGTCCACTCGCGGATGGCCTGGGCTTTGCAGCCTGACGTGCCTCTAGTGTTGAGATCACTGTGCGGGGCATACGCTGGTCAGACGAGATCTCTTAACACCAAGCACCCGTAGTAAAGCGTGAGACTTACTGGAATCTAGAGCATCAGTCCCCAGAGATCCGGCCGCTGCTGAAGCCGCCATAAGGGGAGACCCCTCTGCGCTGGTTAATTCAATGATGGGTGTCAGATCCCCATCATGTCCCACTGGTTCCTCTCCACCTTCCTCTGGTGGGGACGCCCGTCCACCACTCAGCTACTCCTGATTAGGATGGGGAAGTGAGATAGAAGTTGGAAAGTAGAATGGATGAAGGAGGGAAATGAATGAAGGCATAGACAAACATCGAGAATATCCGTTATGTCGAGATCAGAGTCGGCAATCTCGCCGCTCTCTCGGAGACTCCCTTGGTAGGTCGCCCCTTGCGAACCCTCACCTTCGGGCTCCTCTTCCTCGTCTTCTCCCTCACCTTCGTCCTCTCCAGTTTCCTCCTCCCCCTCCTGCTCTTCATCACCGTCGCCTTCTCTCGGCGGCATCACTTCTGGATCGTGATCCTGGCCGAGCATCACTTTAATTAGGAAAGTTGGCTCCGCACGCCGCCCCCTTTGGAATGCGTATGCGTCCATGGCTGTCACATAAGCATGCCGCCGATGGAAATTTACTCGGTCGGTAATTCAAACGAGCCCGACCTCCTGCAGTTGGATCCCGTTCTGCATTATCTTCTGCCAGATGGCTTCGACACTCAGCGATTGCCGCAGGGTCATCCAGGCCGACCACAGAGCCGGGAAAATTGCGTCTTGGGAAGGTTCGAGCAGATATCTTATCTTCTTCCCGGGCAGTTCCCTGGCCGCCTCATGTGACCCACCTGCGGGTAACGAGGATGTGGGGGAACCATATGATGTCCTTGCTGCCGAAGTCCCGGCCTGCGCAAGCCTCACTGCCTGATGCCCCCTTGGTTATCCCCTTCCGACGGCACCTTCCCTTCTTTCCTGTCACCCGGTTTCCGCGCGAGTAACCTCGAGTTGCCGGATGCGCTTGCGTAATAGACCCTAAGGGTACGCAGTGGTCCAGTTTTCGGCATATTCGGTTGCAAGGCCGGCATCGACCCCGGTGGGAGGGAGAGTGACTAAGTCGCCAGAGCCGAAGGTGCTAAACATCAACAACATCTGGCGCCGGACGCATGGGTTCTTCTCCTGCCAAACAGCCGTGAATACCTTCTTTGGCATTCGCTGGAGGCACCCGAACTGCCTGGCAAATCGGGATGGAACGTACGGCTTGTAGATCACATTCCCGTCGATCTAAGCCATGAGCACCCCGCCCCGAATGCTCTGGAAGTATTCCTGCTGTTCCAGAGAGCCTCGCCCGTTGTCCACCAGCTGGCCAACCGGGGTGGGGAACGGGCTGAAGTTGAAGTTGGAATGGTTAACAATGTGGATCCTCACTCCATCTTCATTGAGCTTCAATGGTGCCACCCCTGCAATGTTTAGCAAGGATGGTCGCAAGCCATTGCCCGGAGGACGGACGATGTTTGGGAAAGTATACCCGCCGAGATGAGCCGCCACCCAGCCATGGAAGATCTGGAAGGGACCACAGACCCTCCGAGGCGACCCCCCTCGTGAGATGCGCCCCAGAATGGTATACAGCTTGGCCAGCAAAGGGACGCCCATGTTGAACCATTTGTTAGCGGCCATGGAGACCGCCTTCACCAAAGTCGCTGGACGGACGCCCATCCACGCGTCCCGCACCGGCAGGAGCCACCCGCTCAGGAAGGTGGCAAGGAACCCGGCATACCGGACATTCGGGTCCTGGGCCTCAATGACGCGGTAGCCCCATGATTGGTATTGCCCTGCCTCTAGGGTCTTCCAGTATGACCCATCCTTGCTCCTCTGAGTCGCGGTTAGACACCGTTTTCCCCGTCCTGGCATCTTGACGGCGGGATCCTTCCCAAGGAACAGGCTGAACCAGCCCTTGTAGGCGATGTCCTTCAGGAAGTCCTTGACCCCCAGCCACTCCTTGGCTAGCTGTAGCAGGTGCCATGTCAGCATAGGCGTCCGCGACCTGTCTCCCCAGGTGTTCTTTGGAGGAATGAACTCGTCGTATTGGTAACCCTCCAGTGGGATACCACCGATGCAGTGAACATCCCAGATACTGACGCCGACTTCCCCATGATGAAGGTGGAACGTGTTGGTGTCAGGAGACCACCGGGTGAATAGATCTTGTTCGAGTTCAGGCTGATAGTGGAAATGGAACTGCGATGTCCATACCACCTCGAACAGGCCGATATGCTGCAGTTCGTCTCCGAACTGGTCGCAGGTATGGCGAACCTAGAACGCCTAGGCCCATTCGCTGGTGAAGATACCCCCGGACCGCAGGTCCCAATCTTTCAGCCAGCCCTTTGTGTCATCCATGATGCTCTGATGAAACGTGCTCGCGTAGAGGGGCGAAGAATCCTCCGCCACAGGCTCGTCCCCAGTAATGTTCATAGTCCTCGGGTTCAGGACATATACATCCATGTTTCTAGCTTCCCTGGCAGGACGACCGTTGTTGGTGATGTTGTAGCGCGGAAGCTCATCCTCCTGAGTCACCCAGGATTGTGGTGTGTCCACCTCAAAGCCCGGCAGTGGTACCTCCTCCAGGATGCCAAAATTCCAGAGCGGGAGGTTGTCCGACAAGGGATATGCCTTTTGGGTTGGAGTTAGCAGATTGAACAAGGTGAGATTGTTGGAGACGATCACCTTGGCGCCATATACCTCCTCGTTCGCCGCCATTTCTGTCCTACGGGTAGCGGCTTCCCCCTCATCAAATCGGTTTGCAGCCATCTCGAATTTTTCGGGAGTTGGGCGAAATCAGGATGTAGTGCGCGGAATGGGAGAGTTCGGCGTGAAATCTGAAGGAGTTGCGCGAAATCATAGAGATGAGTGCGCAATCGGCACGCGAAGCGCGTAAGATCCCAGTTTGGCGTGAAATCATGGCCAAATTTCGGAAGGAATTCCGCGCTGCCAGTGCGTTATTACGCGCAACCGCGGAGCGATTTCACACACGAGAGCGAACAAATTATCGCATGGAAAAAAGCGGATGTATGGAGTTGGGACCCAATGCCCCTTTCTATAGGCGAGGCCAGGGTTCCGCACCGCGCGGAAAGAGGATTCCGCGCGAGTCCGATAGTTTGTGCGCCCCATTTGAATTTTGCGTGCAACTTGACCAAGAGGCTCCACACTTAGGCGTTTCGGCGTTTCCCTTGGAATCTGATCGTTGCGAGCTCTCGCCGATCCAATTCCAAGGGGTAAATTTGTTGACACCGAAAAAATCTCGCAACTCCCGGAGGACGTTTCGGAATGATGAAGCGAAGTCATATTCGGAATCAGAGGCCCAGTCCGGAGGCCTGGGAAGTGGTACGCGAAATAAAGGAGGAGCAGTGCGCAAAAATGATCTACGCGCGAAGTGCTCCCGGGATTCGCGGAATTGGACCAGTGAGGCGCGCAATAATTGCGCGCCCCGTTTCTCCGCGGCGAGATTTTGCGCGGAAGAGGTTCCCGGCACGGAAAACTTCGTGCGCCGCCTGGATTCCACGCCGGAGGTCGCCTATAAATATAAGGTGACCCCGAACGGTTTGGGGGTTGAGGAATCCGAAGCGACTCTCATGCGCGCAATTCGGCTCCCCCCGCGCAATATATGGCATCCAGGTAATCCCGAATTCCGTGCAACCTTGCCCCGGAGTTCTCCTTTGCGCGCAACTCCATCGGCTTCAGTGAATTTTCCACTTCCCCAGTTTCCCCACTAGCGCGCAACCGTGGTCCGCGCGCGCAATACCCTGTCGTGCGCGCAAAACTTTGCCCTTAATTCCCTCTTCGCACGCAATTCCATTACTCCTATTGTGTTCCGTCCCGGTGTTTTGCGCGCAAAGCGTCCCTTTTGAACACGCAAGGGCAAGGACCCCTCACCTTGACGCCCTTGGCTGTCCCCTGCACCAGCACCTGATGTCTCCCCGGCCGGGCATGCACGCCATGCGTTGTTTTCCCGCACGACCTTCCAGGCTCGTGCGAAGTAACCTCAAGGTCCCTTGGGCCGTGTTTCCCATTTCTTTGCTTTTCCTTATGCTTCTCTTCATAGGCACACTATTGAATATTGCTTCTTCGCATAGCCACACTAACGTGGACCCCCCGGTGGTTCGCCCTGCGGCCCCCTTCATTATGGCCTTGCCGATGCCTTCCCTTCCACAAGGGGTAGAGGGCATTGGGCATGTAAGCCCTAGGGGTGTGGAGAAAACCCACCTCGTCCAAGATGAAGGACGTTAAACTACTAAACACCTCGTCCTTAACACAAGACGTTAAACTGTGGTCCGACCCTGTTCTTCGCACGCAGGGTCCCCCCAGCTCGGACATTCATTACGCCCACTTGTCTCCACGGGAGTGGACTCTTCCTCACATGGAATGAGATCCTCCTTGTTGGAGTGGAGTTTGTCCGTGGGAGAAGGGCTGCCTCAGAGCGTACGCCCCTAACCTTTCATACGGATGATTGCACCCGTGCATCTCTGTACTTCCCCCCCTACCAAGGCCAGTGGAGTCCTTCTCCCACTGCGATTTGTCGCACCACAGGCCTCCACCCTGGAATAAGCCCCGACACCAAGGGCCACTAACCATGCGTAAGCCCCTATTTCCTCTTTGGGCCGCTCAATGCGTAAGCCCCATTCCACTTCTCACGGACGCACCCTTCGTGACGTGATCGTCTGGTCCCTGCTGCCTCTTTTTTCCCACACCGAGCACGACTCACGTGGGATTAGAGTGCGCATCGACCATGACATCCTCTTATGGGGCGCCTCAGAGCATAAGCCCCATCCCAGCGAACTACGTGGACTTTGATTCGTGCTAACGCATGGTACGTAGGAATCCTCCACGAGGTTCAAGCCCACCACCCGGTCGTCCCGACCTCTCCATGTCGGTCCCCTAACCACTTTGGGCTGCCTCAGAGCGTAAGCCCCGTATCTTGCGTCCCACATGAAGTTAAACTGTATTCCATCCCGCATGACGTTAAACTGTATCCCGTACCACATGACATTAAACTGTATCACGTCCCGCATGACGTTAAACTGTATCGCGTCCCGCATGACGTTAAACTGTATTCCGTCCCGTATGACATTAAACTGTATCCCCCCTCTTGGGCCGTTTCAGAACGTAAGCCCCATGCTTCACCCCACCGTCCATCCCGATCCTTACCCGGGCCGCCACATCCCGGTGAGATCATGCCACCCTTTCCCACTCCATGTCATACGAGAGGCCACCCACGTGCTGGCCCCAACATCGGTGTTCCCCCATAGGGATCCTTTAACACGATCCGTCTCCGCAAGACGTTAAACTCACGACATACCCCGTGTTAAACATGGTAAGCTGAGGAAAACCTCAGATGGTATACATTCCCCGCGTTCGATGTGGGATTCCTCGGGCTTCCGCGCCCTCGAGAAGCCCTGTGATGAGGGACCCAAGACAGACATGTCGACGATGCACCAACATGACCATTCTCCTCACCGCAGGTTGCTGTCCCGACAAGACCCCTTGGAGCGTCTTGACAGAAGCAGCGTAATTAACTGGCATCCATGTAGATATGGCACCGGGAATGAGCTTCACGAATCCGTCTTAAATCTATGAGGGAGACCCGGACTAGGTGACGAGCTCCTAGGAGGAATCCACGGAAGGAAGAACCAACATCCCATCATCCCGGTTTCGATCAAGGAGCAGACGTCCCTGAACAAGGAACAAATGTCGCCCGCCTTTGGAAAGAGGGAATGTGGGGCCACAAACAGCGCACCCTCCCCCGGCGGACGGACACGCGCGCCCCAAAAAAAGCGTCGGAAACAAATATATAATAAATATAATTATTATTATTTGAGTTATTTAAAATGTATACTTTTTCTCTTTACTTCCTCAATTCACTAGTACCTAAATCTTCTGGAGAGTCATATGTTTTATTTTCCATATCAAATCCCACTTCTCCCAAGATGCATGTATACCATAATTTTATTTCTCCCTTCAAATATTTTAATTGTGTCTTTATAAATTTATATAAAAAAATAAAATATATGGAATTCAAGAAAGATTGTTAAATGAATCTCATAAACATTTCACATGCCATGATCCATCATAACTACTATTTTAACAAATTAGCGACTCAAAAAAATAATAGTAGCTTACATTAATTTTGTTCAATTTTTTGATAGTCATCCGAATAATTATCCATTTATTTTCTACTTCCTGAAGATAGAAAATTTCCTATCAAAGTATCTCTACAAAATTAATTCATCATTATCCCTAGCTATTTATAAAATATAAATTAACATCATAGCTCGCGCTGTGGAAACACAACTTACAACAAAATAGATCACTTGAAAATAATACTACATTAATATTTATCTATATAATATATTTATAATCACAACCTCATCATCATAATTACTTCATAAGATTAAAAAATTTAATTTTTATATTTAATAAACTTGAGAACATTATATTTAATGACTAATTTTTTTGGCTCATTTATGAAAATATTTAATGAGATTTTAAAGAAACTCATTTTCAGTTTTAGTTAATTTAACAATTTCTATTTCATTCAAATTTTATCCCCCTTTAATAATTGAGGATATCCACCTCAATCATTTATCTCATTTTACAATACTATATGATCTGATGATCAACTTCAAGTATCAACTCAAAAGTATATGTATTGTTCTTGAAGAATCCATAATTTATTTTTACTTTTCCATTTATTCAACCTATTAATGTTTATATAAATAAATATTGATACATGTATTCTCTATGATTTATGGGGATTACAATATTATCGAAAAAAAAATCATCTTTTTAATTAATTTATTCTATTGAGTCTACATTTCTAGAAAATCGCATTTCCACTAAAAAAAATCCTCCATTTATTATAAGAATTTCATGATTCATACATAGTTTTATATGTTTCATACATAATATTACATATATCATATGTACTTTTTCAAATGATTTTATAACATTTATGGAGTTTCAATTTACTAATGCACACCAACCAAATAATATTATTTATATTTAATTTAATTTCCATTTTTTATCTTATGATTTAAAATGAATCATATATTGGAGAAAATAAGTCATATGAAACTATGAATAAAACATATTATGAGTTAGAATACAAATACAAAGATCCCAAAATGATTTATACACTTCATTGGATTATTCATATGCACCCCTATATACATCATACATTGATCTAAAAATGTAATCAATTATTCAATTTTATCTCTTGAATAAAATATTAATTCAAGCCAATGTATAATGACATAAAACCAATAATTATCCATCTATAATACCAAAAAAACTCTAGAATACCTTCAAATAATAATTTAATTTACTAAAATAATTATAAATCCATTTTATATTATTATGATGAATAGTTTAGTAAATAAATACTCATGTTCTACATTTATAGAACTCCCCTTTCTTTGTTATCTCTTCTCCAAATTGGCGTATTAAATATTTTATTCACATTTATATTCTACTAGATTAAATATATTTAATTCTTTGACTCAAAAGGAATATTACATGTAACATCATTAAGAAATATAAATCACATTGAAACTATTTTTTCATGTGAAATGTAAAATATAAATTTTTTCCATCAATATCATATCAATCATCAACATTCACTAAAATATGTCCCTTCTATTACAAAAATAAATAATCTGTTTCAAGATCAATTTTAACTGATTCCTTAATAAATTATTCGTTATTGATGATTTAATTTTAATTTTACTTATAAAAACTATTTAATGAATAAAACACTATCATCACACATTTAAAGGTAACATCACTAAAATAATATATATTTTAAATACATAAAGAACAAATGGATGAGATATAATGGGATACTTGGTTGAGAACCTATAGAGGGGTTCCTAGGAGAAATTGTACGCATCACATGCAATTTCATTCACAAACATGTATTAGTAAAAAGGTAGAGAGATTTAAAAAAAGTTAAAATATTTCAATGACTGATAGAAATCCATGAAAAAGTCAAGATACTCTTACAAGACCCAATAGTCAAGGAAAATGTAAGTGAAAATCATTTTACACCATGAATGGGTTTAAGATATGAAATATATAATTTTCAATTAACTAAAATGACATCTCTAAATAATAATAAAAAAATACCCATACAGAGGGTTGGTACTTATTTTATTTTTCTTCATATCTCATGACACCATGGGTGTGTTCAATTCATAGTGGCTTCACAATTAGATTTTTCAAAGGCTTATTGAATATCATATTACCCATAATTCCCACATGATATCATTGGTGTTTTAATGTTAATAATTTTTTATTATATATTAACAATGAGGACACTGGGCTCAAAAAAGGGCATGTTCACATGGTAAGGGTATTCCTGATTCCATGTATGGCCTTCTAATTAGTGTCTTGTTTCTATTTAGAGGATAATATCAATTAAATCTATGTACCAAAATAGTACTATTGTAGAACCCATTCTTTCAATAATTATTGGTACCCATCCTCATCATTTTCTATTTCATCCATATTTTCTTGATTAAGATTTTTTGATTGATGATTTTCACATACCATAATCAAACCATATAATAACATTTAAATTCCTATAATTTCATACACTTATTCTTGATACCCATTCTAAAATATTAATTATTACATCATCTGATTTTACCATTAAAAAATCATTATAAAATAATAAAATTTAATAACAAATATCTTTAGATGATTTGTGAAATTAAATACATTTGATGATAAAATAATCAATGAATAATGGGAAGTGAAAAATAAAAAGAATAATGATACGATTATAAATTTGACTAAGTGTTTAATGATGATTGAAAAATTAAATAAATTAATGAAAAATCTAAAAATTAGTTAAAATTGTATAAATTTAATAAGGAAAAATATTTGGTAATTAATTTCAGAAATAGTTCTAAAATATACCACATATCTACTACCCCAATATATTGAGGATTCATTATATTATTCCCTTGTCATTCACTATATCCAAGAAACCAAAACATTCCCTCCCTCTTTATGTTATATAAGGAGACCTAAATTATAATGGAAACAATATATTTAATAGAAAATATAGATACCTCAATAACAATTTTCCATTAAATTATTAATGGAAATGGAGAGGAAAACTAATACCCCTCATTAATAAATTTGAGAACCACATTTATTAGGAAAAAGAAGATGACAAGACATCTATGAAGTAATCACAGTTTACATTTAGCTAATGTATCATAAATAATACGTTTAACTCTATGGGAGACTATGAATAAAATCGGGGAGTGATAAGATATTTCAATTCATACACACTCAATAATTGAGACTATAAGACTTTTAACAGGGTTTTCTTAGAGGGATAATTAGTGATCATATAACATTAATGATGGAGATTTTATTAGAAAATACATTGATAAGGCTACCATATAAAATATTTTTAGGCTCTAAAACTACCTATAATGTAATTTAATTGTATATGGAAATTTATCTCATTGATGGCTAGATTAAGTGTATTTTTACTATAGTAAATGTTAGTCTGGGAGATATTGTCACAACACTAATGGTTACCCAGTAGCTTTCACTAGGAATATATTTGAATACATATTATCACATTAAAGATATATTCTTCCATAATTTAGCTTTGCACCTCCATTGGATAGTCAATGTATAACTTTTGGATGTATTACTTTTGACCATTAGAATCCGATATTTGATAATCCTCCACAATGAGTTTATGGGATCTTAATTTCTTAGGAATATACTAGGCATGCCATAGGCTAGATGAGTGATATGGGTCGGCTGGGTACTATTACTTTCATCCATGGGATTCACAAAGGGAACCCCTAATTTATTCAGAATCTTTATAGTGATCATATATCATCAATCCATGATAAACAAATTTCTATATAAACATATTCTTGTATAATTCTAGTATCATAACATTATTTTATCAAGTTCATTTTTACATCACTAAAATGAAAATATTAATAATTTTTTCGAGTGTTTGGTATCATTAATATGAAATAAATATGAGAAATAAATAACTAATTATTAGCAAAAACACTATTATAAAATAACTAAAATAATATAATAAAATAACACAAAATATAATACGGTTTTAATTTATGGATATAATAAGATTTACATTAAATAAGTGATATCAAAATAATTATTCAAAATCCTAATGCTACCCCCATAATATAATATTTATCCCCACTCAAACATCACCATCCTAAAACTATATTTCTCTCCCACATAAAAAAATATTTCTCCCCCATTCATACTATTAAGAAAATCTTAGATATTATTAGAGGTAAAAGTTTGATATAATTTGAAACATTGTTTATCATCACTAATTTTCTTTTGAGTTAAATAAAAATTAAATAATTAAAATAAAATTAATGACAGAATTTGAAATTTTATAACAAAATTTAACAGTGGGATATAGTCAATAATTATTATGATGAAAATAACATCAAAGAAATATTGACATAATTTATAATGAATTCTATTGAAAAATCATCAAATATAAAATTTCATAGATTAAATCAGAATAAGGTTGTATCCTCAATGTTCATTTAAATATAATAATTATTATAGCCCCCCTAAAATAATGAATAAGATGATATATATGGATAATATCCATTACTAAAAGACTATGAAATAAAATAAAATACTTATAAAATATTTATATATTATTCCATGATGAAAATTTAGGAAATATAGTAAAATTAATCCATATAATATTAATCATGTGGATAACACTAGGTGTGTAGTAATGTACCACTCACCATACATAGAATAGAGAATGAGTCAAAAAAATTATCAACACTTTTTAGGAAAAATTCCTCGTATAATTTATTATAGAACCACATCCACTTGTTTTTATCCAAAAATGAGTGTTTCTTCTATAGGTATCTTAATAGAATTACATTTTTGAAATTTGGAAATTTTTTGTAATAATTTTATTTGAAATCCATTTTAAAAATTGAAAATTACATAAAATTTCCATTGATTTATATATAATTATCAACAGATAATCATATCGAACTATCCTTTAATTAATCTAATGTGATCAATAGTCGGTGGTTTGGTGGATATATAATCATGTTAATGAATTAGGAAAACAATTTCAATAATGATTTTACCTTTTTGAATGTGATATGAAAGGAAATGTGATCTCATGAAAATGTGTTTTGTGTGAGAAAATTAGATAGGATATTTAGTGATACTAACCACATTAGTATTTTCACACATGATAGTGATAAGTGAATATGTTAATATAAAGTCCATGAAAATTTCTTTCATCCATTTACATTTTTGAAAACAACTCCAAGAAGTTATGCATTACACTGTATTTGTAGAAATATCAGTATATTATTTTTCTCAGAATTCTCTTTGAAAACAAAGGTACTCATTATAAATGAAAACATCCAATCATGAATTTCTTATATTATTGACATCCATTAAAATTCACATTAACCAAACAAGTATGTTCAAAAAATGATTCCATTGGACAAAATATTTCATGGTTTTTAGTTCCATAAATACATTTCTTTTGATGGATTTTAAATGTTATTAATTTGAATTTTATTTAAAATAATTTCAATGTAATAAAATTAAAGTGAAGTACGGATGGGTCAAATTCTGTTAAAATAGACTTCAATGAATACTTTGATAATTGTATATTTCAACCGATTGACTAGATTTATCCAACTTAAGCTCAAAATTTGTACTATCTGGTGCTCTAATTTCTTTATAATGATCCATGAAAATATTCATTAGAGCATCATGAGTGAATTTCAATATGTTTAAAGAACATCAAATTGATTTTTTAGAAAGCTTAAAATGATTAAGGAATTTATTTTATTTGATAAAATTCATTTCATCAAACTTATTTTTTAAAATAAAAGATACATTGAAATGACATTATTATATTGATATGAAAAAAGGTCATCAAAATATTTTTTAATGAAAAGTATTTCAATTAAAATGTTTTTGAGAAATAAGAGTGGAATTTTTTATTACCAATTTAATATCATTTGAAAAAATAAATTTACTTTAGCACTAATACAAATCCTGAGGAAAATATTTTGATCCATATAGTGATTTTATATTTTAGAACATTATTGAGAATACTAGGATCCTCAAAATTGGGTTTTGGGTCCACCATGTAATTTTCAAAAATAATACCATTTAAAAACAACATTTCACATCCATTTGAGAAATCCTAATATTAAAAAGTGTGGGTAATTCCAAAAAAACATATTCTATTAATGATATATGTACATTGGTTTCAATAATAGTAATACCTTATTTTTTAATACAACCTTTAAAAACATGATAAAAATTGTTACAAATTATAATTCCTTGATTGGGATGTTTGTTTCTAAAAACCCTCTTAGTGATAATAATATGATGAATATCATGACATTACATAAGAATCATATGTTATTACTTTTAAATTGGTTTAACCTATCATTGATATAATGTTATAAATTCTCATCATTTATAGTTTCATTAAGGGAATTTGGATCAAGGTGAGAGGTAAAAGAAGGTTATTAATGCTTATTTAATACCGAACAATACATGTTTTGGATAGTAATTAATAGATAAAACAGTCACGATGATGGAATTATGGATTTAATTCATGCTTTGGTTAAATGATTATAAGGGGGTTTAGTACAAATTTAATTTTGGTAAAGTACATAGGTCTAATAATTTATAAAATAGGATTTACAACATCATCCTTGCTTTTGATATGTTATTTAGGAGTATTCTCAACTCGTTTTCTATGGATAGAATCTTATTGGATCATGGTACACTAGATAAATAATTATAAAGAGTTAAATTATTTTTTGTATACATAATTGCTTCTTTCATTTTATTTAGGTTAAAATATTCTAATGTTAAATGTGGTATTAATGAAAAACATTTACAATTGAATGAAAATATGATAGATTATATTCGTTTTCCATTATAATTTTCAATTGGGGGTTTTCATAATATGGTTAATAACATGGTTATTGATAAATCATGTGGTAGTGACCACCTCCATCAATGATATTTTAGGAAGTAAAAAATCATTGAAGAAAATATTAAATTTTTTTGGAGGGTCTTATGTCATCTTTCAACAACCCCATTTATTAAAGTGTTATAAAAGTGGAAAATGGTTGATGAAAACCTTGAGAATCACACAACTTATAATATTAATTGATAAAAATTCTCCAAAACGTTTGCCTATATTTCCAATGAATTTTTACCCTTTTCCATTTTTTAATTTCATGGAATTGTGGATAATTCCATTAAATACTATATTCTGAGGATCTTAGAAGAAACCCAATGAAATTATATTATATTCATCAATAATTATATTGGTGAAATTTATAAAATAGATACTAGAAACAATAAATTTTTTAAAAAGGTATATTTATACTGGTTTTGGTGTTTTTAAGAGGAAAAAAAATTTTGATTTAAAAGAATTAAATTTTATCCATCATTTTTAGAAGATCCAAAAATTTAGGTATATTAAAAATAATATTTTAATGAATCTCATAATTCTAGAAATTGTTTAGTTTGATAAGAGAGTTAAAAATATAATGACCATGAAATTGATGTAAAAACAAAGAATAATTATATTGTTCACTTAATGAAATAAAAAATTTAACTGGGAAGGCAGTTTAAATCTATACTATAATTTTTTTAAATATTGGGTGATGTAAAAATACCATTTCATATAAAATTAATAATATTAAAAAAATAATTTCTAAAAATAATTTTGAATCCACTGTCACATAACTAACATACTCACCGTAAATTTTTCTTCAATACTATGAAAAAAACCCATTAATTACAATTGTTTTCCCTAAACCAAACATACATAAACAAGTAATTTTCATTTTTAATTGTCTCCAAACCTAACATGTAATCCATAAATGTTTTAGAGAGGATTTAATTTAGATGAATTGACACACACATTCCCTTATCAACCACTCTCTATATATCTTATGTCATATTTGTTTTCTCTTTGTATTAATTATATCCTCAAGAGTTTCCAAGAGAAACATAGGACTTTCATCCTATGATTAACATATTCAAATTGATCCATTTTTAGTGATCCATGTCAAAATAGTTATAGATTTGTTATCTTTATTCTCATATATTAACTACCTTTTCATGGGACAATCATGCATTATGTGGATCAAATTTTTGTAACTAAATAAAGTCACCCATAATTCCCAATATTAATTTTTAACAATTCAATGTATCTATTCATTTCTTATACTTGTACATCATCATATAAAATTTTGAAACTTCATTGTCAGTCATAGATGAATTAAAATTTTACTCCTGGAAATAAGTTTTTATTTTTCATTTCTTGAGATAAATATATTCTTTTCAACTTTCCACTTCATGGTTTTATCATATGTATTGAGTTAAATTATAAGTTCTTCAACCAATATATTATTAACATATATTATTTGATCATGATTAATTTTGGTTCCCCACTACTCATTATAATCCAAAGGATTTTCATGATTGAAAATTATATGCAATGAGTGACATCATGTGATATTAATCCAAAGAAATGTCATTAAATATATAAAACATGTCAGAGATAAAATCATTAATATAAATAAAGAATATATCAAAGAATTTCATATACATGTAAAGCCTCACATTCTAAAAATCATATTACTTATGATATTATATATAATTGTAAAATAAAAAATGAAAAAATAGTTATTTTAATAAAAAAATGATTAAAAAATAGTTTATAGACATAAAAATTTATTAATTTAGTAAAAAAGTAAAAATAGATGAAATTGAAGAATGTTTAAAAGGAACCATAATCGAAAAAATTATTTGATAACATCTATAAAATATACCCTACATCTACAACCAAAAATCACACGAGGATTTAATGAATTTCTCCTTTAAATTTAATTTTATCCATGATACCAAAAATTAATATTTCATTTTTGGATATAAAAGGAATTTATAAATACAATGGAAAATATAAATTTAATTGGAATGCTATAAAATTCAAGAAGAATAGACCCTAATAATTTTATTATAAATATTAAGAATACCCTTGTACCTCACTTAAATAGGTAGTGATCACTATAATTTTAAAAATATGACGAGGAATGGATTTATAAGATGCAATACCTTTATACATAGACTCAATTCTCTCAAAAATATAAATAACATTGCTCTAAAATGAGAATTAAATATAATTTTGAGAAGATAATACAATTTCTACACACTCAAGAATAGATAAATAAATATTTTGAAAAGAATTTAATTATAGATATATTTATTGACCATAGAATCTTTTAGTAAGATATTGAATGAGAATGATTTTTACTAAGGAATCTTATGTATTTATATATAGGATCTTACAACATAAATAATTTTCTGAAATCCATCTCGGATCATTAAACTATTGAAGCCAAGATTCAATGTATTTTTTAAATAAAAAATTCTGGGAATAGAGTTTGTTTTCTATATAATCATTTTATTTTTATAAACAAATATTACATCTTATTATAAGAAAAATTAAAACACAAAATTATTATCCATGACAAATCATATATGTTTAGAGTAATTTGAAACATGGATACATAATTAATTGGTAAATAGAATATATACATGATCTCCAACCTATTATTTATATCTAGACTCCATCTTACAAACATTATAATTTAATATTTTGGGAATCCTCATGTATTAATCATGCTTTAATTATAAAAAATCATATATATTCTGTAATGCATGTTAATATTGTGTAATATCACTTAAATCATGTAGAGATGACTAATATCATTATACTTGAAGTAATACTATCGAAGAGCTTAGTCGCTATACATTAAGTTTTATTACTATACAACATATTTTATTTACTTTATAATGATTTCGTTGATGAATGATTAAGTCTAATCCATTCTACGAATATCACTACTAATGTCTAAATACAGATATTTGGCTAATTTTGAGACACTATGAGTCTGCCACTGGTTAGTTTTTTTAGTCAAAGGTCCATGAAACCATGACCATACACCGTGAATAGACACCATGGCTATCCAGACACCATGAACATCTATACACTGTGACAACCTAGACACCATGACCGTCTAGACACCATAACCATACTAACACCATGAACTTCCAGACACCATGGCCATCCAGACGATGTGACCATCCATACATTGTGACCATCCAAACACTATGACCATCCAAACATCGTGACAATCTAGAATCCATGACCATCCAGACACCATAACCATCCGTACACTATTTCCAGGAGACACCATTTCATGGATACACAGTTTACAGACATACTATGACAACATTTGTAAATCGTTTTTGTCATTTTTCTCATTTAATTTATAACGGTTATATTTGAAGCTTTTAAATGTGATGACATAATTAATTTTTATTTGAAGACATAGCATCTGATAATACAAGGTACGAGGTGCAGAATACATGCAACATGTCAGATCCAACACATGAACACCAATAATAAAAGAAAAAGTGCAGACTAGAAAAAATAGTGTGTGACCCACAGAGAGCATAACAATGAAGAACACACAAGCCTTCCTGAGAATGAACCGACACATAAAAATAAAAATTCCTAAATAACACATGAATAATTATTGAATCTACAATCTATACACCATATATCATAATTTTTGAGAACATCTTCGCATTTTCAATACCATGAAGACCATGAGCCAGATCTAGCTAACTTATGATTCATTGTTTTCCATGAGAGTACTTGATATCTGTATCTATTTTATCTCAGAAGTCTAGATCTGCATAAACTAACACTAAATTCCCTTCTAACCATATCTATGTACCTCTGTTCTGTTGTGTACTATTTTTCAACTTTCGAGTAGTGTCTATGTGTGTCTGTATAAAAACACAAACTCTCTCCTTCCTTAAAATGAATGATACAAGATATCAATTCTCGAAAACCTTTTTACAATTATGTATACCCACTTATAAGTGTCTAAGAGGTTTTATGTAACCTATTTTTCATACCCATGAAGAACTATGGAAGAGGTCATGTGGCCTGGACAGTCTTGTGTACTATTGAGAAGCCTCATATAGTCTATGTATCATGTTTATTTATATAAACTACTTGGTGGTAGGTGATCACCATGTAGAGTGGATTTAGTCTTAGCATGAGACTAAACAACTTATTTTATATCTATTGTGTTTCTTACATTAGTGTTCTCTATTTTACTACTTAATCTAGAAATCACTAAATTTACTTTGATTATTAATCGTGGAAAAATGTTATAATTGCATTTCCTTGTTAAAATAACTTCAAAATTATTGTTAATAACAAATATTATGATTAATTTGAATTAGTCAATATTATAAGAAGTTATTTAAATATTCTAACTTTATTAAATTTATAAACTTTATAAACTGGGATGTATTTAACATTATTGGATAACCCTTTCAAGAATACATATTTTAAACTGAAATTTTGAATAGACACTCAATTAACCCCCTCTCGAGTACTCTACTTTGACCATAATTTTCTATCAAATGATTGTTTTTCAATCTTATTAAGACTCTATTTTTATCCTCATTGAACTATGATTGTATTTTTAATTTAATGATATATAAATTGCTTTCAGTTTTAAATTTATAACACTTTTGAGTTATCTCTTTATCATGGATAATAGATTGGAAGGTGTTTCAACCAACAAACAATTATTATTTAATGGAAATAATTATGATCAATGGAAAATTAAAATGGAAATGCATTTAGAATGTATGAGATTTGAAATTTGGTATTTAATTATAGTTGAATATAAGATTCATGCTATTGATAGAATCACATGAGATTAACCTACCAAAAATTCCTATAATAAAAATTGAAAATCTATGAATGCTTTATACTAAACTTTAGGAGATGAGGAATTTAATAGAGTTTCTTCTTGTAAGATTTCCCATGAAATTTGGGATACCTTATCTGTTTCAAAAGAAGGAACATCTAGTGTAAAAGAAATAAAACATCATAGTAATACTATTTAATATGATAACTCTAAAATGAAAAATGATGACGCTATTTCTAAGATGTATCTCAGGTTCAAAGAAATTTTCACCACAATGATTTCTCTTTGATGAGAAGTCACTTCTAAGGAATTGATTATGAGAATTCATAGATGCCTATCGAACAGAAGGAGAGGAACCTCTATCTCTATTAGAGAATCATGTGATATAAATAAGATACCTGTAATAGAACTCAATAGGAAACTGATGATGTATAAAGAGGATATGAAAGACAATTTGGAAGAGGAGGATGATCCCAAAAGAAAACCAGTTGCATTCAAGACCACAACCTCTAAACACAAAGACTAATGGAAATTGGATGTTTTTTTAAATATTTCTAGTATCAGTACTAGAAAATTAACCTTTACCAATGGTTTGGAACCATTGGTATAGGCCTCCAAACCGTTGGTATAGCCTATACCAACGGTTTGGAGAACCGTAGCCAAGTAAGCCGTTGGGATAGGTCTATAACAACGGTTTTCCAAAAACCGTTGGCATAGACCTATGCCAACGGTTTTGGAAACCGTTGGTATAGGTAATATGAAATCTATACCAACAGTAATGGAACCGTTGGTATATAAATTCCAAAAATAAAACCTCCACTGGGATTTGATCTCAGGACCCCTCGTTTATCATTGAACGACTCAACCACTAACCTAACATGACTTTTGTGATCATAATTACATAAATATATATATGTATTCTCATAAATATTTTAAATTTTTATTTATATAATGTTCTCGATACGAAGGTCTGATAAAAAATGAATGTACCTATACCAACGGTTTTAACAACCGTTGGTATAGGTCTTTGGGTGAGATTTTGATTCTGTGTATTATGTTGAATTTTGGGCCACCTTTCCCAACGGTTTGGCCAAACCGTTGGGATAGGTCTACCTTTCCCAACAGATTGGGCAAACCGTTGGGAAAGGCGGCCAATTTGGGGGCCTTCCCCAACGGTTTGGCCAAATCGTTGGGAAAAGTGGCCAATTTGGGGGCCTTTCCCAACGGTTTGGCCAAACAGTTGGGAAAAGTGGCCAATTTGGGGGCCTTTCCCAACGGTTTGGACAAACCGTTGGGAAAGGGGACCTCTACCAACAGTTTTTGAAAACCGTTGGTATAGAAGCATTGGGAAAGATCTAATTTCCAGTAGTGTAGTGAACAATCATCACTCGAATGTAATGAGGAGATGGATCAACTAGATAGAAGGTTGATGATATTTTTTTTTATGAAAATTAACCTTTTTAGAAATCCTAACTTTAAGGGGAAATATGATAAAAAATGAAGTTAGAAGAAAGATTAGAAAAGAAGTGACAAGTTTGATGAGATTTCCTATGATGAATGTAAGCGAAAAGGACATATAAAGGTTGACTATCTAAAGCTCAAGTATAAAAAGATTTATTTGGACAAATATGGAATGTATAAAAAGTAAATAGAGGAAACATGGAGTGCCTCAGAGGACAATTAAAGTGACTCAGAATAATCACATGATGAACAGGCTAACAAATCCAATATGTGTTTTATGACAAACAGATCTTAGGTATCATCGGAATATATTGTACATAATTTATACTATTCTAGATATGATAGTGACTCTGAAAACATGTCTAATAAATAAATGTTTGAATAATTTGATATGCTTGAAGATGCATGCAATGAATGAAATGGTAAATACAAGTCTTTAAAGAAACAATATGCTCTCACCTCAACTATTAAATATGAACTCACTATACAACGGGAGAAAAATTCTCAACTACTCAAAGAGAAAAATGATCAAAAATTTTCTATTATGAAATTGATAAAGGACGTAGAAAATTTTACCAATGGGAAAAATACGCGTACTCAAATTCTTGGTAATCATGTTTCTCTTAAATATACTACTAGCATTGGCTATCAACCTGGTAAAAGAAAATTTGGAGGAACTAATTTTGTTTCCAAATCTAGGACATACATCTTTACTCCCAGATCAAGAAAATATTCAAATAGTTCATGTTTTGAGACACTTTCTACGGTTTTAATATTTTATGGACCAAATAGAGTTTATTTTTCAAATATATTAAATAATATTTATAGGAAACCTATGAGGCAATTATGGGTTCTTAAAGAACTTATAACTAATATTACTAGACCCAAACAAGTGTGGGTACCAAAATTTGTTTTTATTTGAAAATTTTGTAAGAATGATTCTTAAAGAGTTCATATAATAGAATATGTTACTTGGACTGTGGGTGTTCAAGACACATGATAGGAGACTACTCATGCTTCAAGAATTTAATAAAACTTGATGGTGGACATTTCACCTTTGGGGACAATTCCAGAGGAACGATTATTGGCCATGGCCAAATATATAACTCTATCTCAGTTTTGATATCGAAAGTACTATTTGATGATGGATTGAAATATAATCTTCTTAGAGTCTCATAATTATGTGATGATGAATTTCATGGTAAATTTGAAAATGATGCATTCAATGTTATTAATTATAAATATGAATTAGGGTTTTATTCATTTTGAAATGAAACTGTTTATTATGTTAACATAGATTCATTTTATTTTCAAAATGATTCATGTTTAAGTGTGTTTCATAATGAGTCCTGGAATTGGCATAGGAGACTAGGACACTGTAACACTCAATTCCTTAGAAAGTCTACTAGAATAAGCATTCCCAAAGACCTAGTGAATATTGATTTTAAATGGTAATGTGGGTAATCCTTGTCAAGAAGGAAAACAACACAAAATTTCATTCAAACCATAGAACGAAGTGTCAAATTCTCAACCTATCGAATTGGTTCACCTGGATTTGTTTTGACCATATAGAGTTTCTAGCTTAAATAGGATGCACTATGTTTTTGTTCATATAGATGAAAATTATATATATATGGGGACTTTATTTTGGGCTCACAAAAGTGAATCTTTCTCTCATTTTACCAAAAATTCCAAAACTGTATAAATTATTAGTGGACATAAAATTAAATCCTTAAGAATTGATCATGGTCGTTAGTTTGAAAATAAAGAGTTTGAATCTTTTTTCTCACAAAATGGCTATCGACATAATTTCTCTTCCCCTAGAACACCTAATCAGAATGGAGTTGTGGAAAGAAGAAATAGAACCCTACAAGTGGTTGCTAGAACCTTTAATAGTGAATATGACTTTCCTTTTTATTTTTCGGCTAGTGCGGTATATACAACATGCTACATAAACAATAGAGTGTGAATTGGACCCATTCTTAAAAAGACTCCTAATGAGTTATGGAACAATCGAAAATCCTAAGTCACCTACTTCAATGTTTTTGGTTGCAATGTATATATCCTCAATACTAAGGAAAATAATGACAAATTTGAATCCAATAGTAATGAAAAAATATTTTTAGGATAATCAATTTCTAGTAAATCCAATCGACTGTTTAATAAAAGAACTAAATGTGTGGAAGAGTTTGTCCAAGTCAAATTTGATGAAACATATCCACATGAGCCCAAGAACACTCTAAAGACCCTGGAGGATGATGTATAAATTCTAGATATTAATTAAAAATCCTCAAACCATACTATGAAAGAATATTTGAAGACATCCAGTTCATGAAATTTCTTAGACTCAAGTCACAATGAGCCTGGACCTGTTGATGAACTTGAAATCACTATTTTTTTCTAGAGCTATTAGAACTCTTAAGAACCATCAATTTGATGCTATTGTGGTTGACTTAGACAAAGGAACACAAACTAGGGAATCTCTTAGAAATCAGTTTGAACATCAAGACATCTTGTCAGAACAGGAACCTAAAAACATTAATGATGCAATTAATGATGAATTTTGGGTAATGACAATGCGAGAAGAACATAATCTGTTGGAAGGAATAATTATTGAAACTTGTTGAAAGACCAAAAGACACATTCACCATAGGAACTAAATGGGTGTTTAGAAATAAGGTAGATGAAGCTGGTGACATAGTTAGAAACAAGGGTAGATTGGTTGCACAACGCTTGAGTCAAGAAGAAGTAATTGACTTTGAAGAGTCCTTTGCACAAGTAGCAATACTTGAAGCCATCAATATTTTTCTTACTTATGAAGCACATCTGAATTTCAAACTCTATCAAATGGATGTCAAAAGTGAATTTATGAATGAGTATATATTTGAGGATGTATTTTTTGTGAATACCCCTATTTTTACAAAATCTGAATTTCAAACCATATTTTTAAATTACAAAAAGATTTATATGGATTAAAACAAGATCTAAGAGTATGGTTTGATAGATTAAGTACTTTTCTTATTTCCCATGGTTTAACAAAAGGAATAGTTGTTCTTACCCTTTTTATAAAACTAATTTCCAATGATGTTTTAGTTGTTCAAATCTGTGTAGAAGATATTAACATTGGATCTTTCAAAAAATATTTATGTGTTAAATTCTCTGAAAAGATGAAAAATGAATTTGGAATGATTTTAATGGGTGAAATAAAATTATTTTTTGGATTTCAAATCTTTCAAAATAATTTTGGTATTTTTTTAAATAAAAGTAAATATACTAGAGACCATCTAAAACATTTTGGATTGGATAGCACTAAAAGTAGTGACACTCTAATGAGTACCAATTGTTAGTTGTATGTTGATGAATATGGAAAACCAGTTGATCAAACAACTTATAGGGGAATGATTGGAAATTTACTCTACTTAAATTCTTTCTGAACTGAAATTATGTTTATTGTTTGTATGTGTTCTCGTTTTCAAGAAAATCCTAAGGAATCTCATTTAAATACTGTTAAGATAACTTTCAAATACCTAAAGAATACACCCAATCTAGGACTATTATATCTAAGAGGAAAATAAATTGAATTAGTTAGTTATTCAAATGATGACTTTGGTGGTTGTAAGTTGGATAGAAAAAGAACCTCCAGAACATGCCACTTTCTATGCAAGTCACTAGAATCATGGTGTCGTAAGAAACAAAATTTTGTTGCATTATCTATTGGAGAAGCTGAATATATAGCTGCTGGTAGTTGTTGTGCACACATTTTTTGGATGAAACACACAATACTATATTATGGATATCAATATAGGAATATACCTATATATTGTGACAATAAAAGTGCCATTAACATCTCAAAAAATCTGGTATAACACTCTAGGACAAAGCATATTGATGTAAGACATCACTTTTTGAGAGATCATTATAAAAAAGTTGACATCACTTTAGAATTCATGGGAACTAAATATCATCTTGCTGATATATTCACCAAAATAATAAATTCTAAAAGAATACATTACATCATACATGAATTGAGTATGATAAATCCTAAGTTGATATATTACTATTTAATATCTTACTGGTTCAGTCATTATGGTTTCACAAATCACTATCTTGAGATTACTATTTAACACTAACAATTCAATAGTTATAATTTCCGACACTTACTATCTCAATCAACATAGTCGCATATCTTAGAAATTACATAGTTATGGTCTCACCATAAAAACTAGTTACGATATCACTGTGAAGGCCTATTACTGTCTCACAATGAGAGTCGGTTAGTATCTCACTGTAATGATGGCTTACTATTTTATTTATAAATTATATCTTATATCATGTCTATTAAATAGTTTACCCTTTGACATTCCCACACTTTTTTTACGATGGTTGGTATTACTAAATGATAAAATAAAAGATGTTTCTCATGTTATTCACTCGAGCACTCTTTTCTTATGTCAAACAATAACCCTTCTTCAACCCTTATCACTCTCAAACCATTATCGAATTCCCAGGATGAAACACCCTTTGTCTTCAACTCTTGAGAAATTTAGTTCAAAGAATAATAGGAAAATGACAGAGAAGATAGCACATGAGGGCCCTTGAAATCCAAACCTTGTGAATAGAGTACTGGTACATGAAAATTAGATTTTCCCTATGTGGCTCATGTGTGTAAGTCTATGGTTATGAAGTAATAAATAGAAAAAGGATGGTTAGACAGGTTTAAAAAGAAGGATCTACCTATTTACCCAAACTCTATTGCACAATTTTACCAGTATGTTCAGTTTTCTTTGGATAAGGATGATGGGAATATTGTAAGAAGTTGGATACATGGATAGAGATGCACTTCTACATCATTTTTATGGGTTGCAGGCCTTAGAATACCTCATGAGGGTATTTGTGAGGACAACCATAGAGGTCCTCCACCTCTAAGTGCATTTTTTGTGTTGGATGAATCTTTGAGAAGTTTAACTTTAAATAGAACCAAGAGGAGAGGAATAGCAGCAGAGCTCGATGGGGAAACCGGACTCCTATTTAACTTTGTTCAAAATTTGATTAGCCTGAGAAAACGTGATTTCATTTTAGTCAAGTATCATTATGTATTCTTAATACATATAATGTAAAATGGAAGAAATATCAACCATTACAAATATATTGTACACCACATGTGTGAGTTGAACAAGACCACCTCTAAGTCAAACTCCATGTTTTATTATAGGCTTATCTCATCCATTCTTCATTCCAAAGGACTGGTTGGACCTAATGAAGATGTTATCAAGGATTATGATTTTTTTCTTTCAAAAGTTATTATAAAGAGGATGTAATTAAGTTGGAATCCTTGGATAAAAGAATGGGTGGAGGAAAATGATAGAATTTATGAAACGTTCAATCGGGTGGAACACGCTTCATGACCTAATGATGTTTCTAATCATGGTTTATAACTAGATGAATTTGTTGAGTGTCCTAAAGAAGAATAAGGAAAATAAGAAGATGAAGATGAAGAAGAAAAAGAAGAAGAAGAATAGGATGTTTCACCTATAAAAGAAACTGTCATGAATGAGGAAGATAGTGAAACTATTCTTAAAGACCTAGATGAGAAAGAAGAGAATGTTACTGAAAAGGTTATTGATGTTGAAGAACAACCTTCTTAAAAAGAAGATTTTGTTGTTGTTGAAAGAGAACCAGAAGTTGTAGAAGAAAATATAGAAGCGGATCTATGTCTTGTGTAAGAAGCTTCTAGTGAGGAACCTATAATGGAACAAACTACTCCAGATGTTATTCATTCAACTACAGAAAGAATGGGGCTGGCCTTTGAGTTGGATAGATATGAAATGGATAAGTAAATTAGGGATGAAATAGTTGAAATAGATCAATGGCCTAAATCTCTCAGTCCTAAGAAGGATTCACCTTTTCATTGGGAGCAACCCCCCAGTTTAGAATCTGTTGATTTTCTTAATACACATGATCCTAATTCACCAGTTACATGGTATAAATTTCCTAGTTATTTTTATCTGAATGATTTATATGAAGTCACAGTCAAAGGTCTTTGTCTACCTACTGTGTTTTAGTTTTAAATGACAACTTATCCTGAAGCTATCTCTTCCATTGAACCAAAAACTATCTTAGATTATATTTCTGAGGCTTCACAAGAACCTTCACACATGGTGAATATTGATGATCTGAAAGAATTTGGAGATACCCTATTGGATGGGGTTGAAAATCTCATGAAGAATCAACCTGTTCATGTAACAAAACTATGTGAAAGAGATATTTAACTACCATAGGATAAAGTCATATGGGAGAATCAACCCAAAATTCTTCATGATAATCAAGAAGTCAAAATTGAGAATAAAATACTTAGTGATGAGTTAAATACTATAAGAAGTATGGTTGAAGATATACAAAAAGTGATGAAATCGTTACTAGAACATATTTCTCATCCAATTTAGAATATTTTTAATTAGACCATACATGAAGTATCCCCACTAATTCAACCTCATCTAACCTATGTAGCTAACATAGTAGATGAATGAAACAAGTAGATTGTTTAGGAGATGTGTTAACCTGGTATTGGACTTAAAAAGTTAACTGATGATTATTAGGGGTGCCTTCATAAAGTGATAAATCAATTGAAACCTCTTACCTAGACTATCACTACTTCTCATAACTCTATAAAATATTCTCCACCATCTTTTGATAGTGATCTTCTTAGAACATTTATCAAAGAGGAACTTCAAGCTGTGCATAGTGGTTTTGAAAAATAATCCCTATCAAATGTTTTCAAGAACAATGATAGAGTTAATTATTTTGTGAGAATCCATTCCACGATTTTTAATGATGATCAGCAGAGAATTTTTAAGAAAGTGGACTTCTACTTATATCAGATCATCTCTAAGAATGAAAGGAAAAATTAGTTCCTGTATCTTGTGAAAAATCTAAGGATTCCTCCTGTTACTCACACACTTAAAACTCAGGTCCAAAAGCTCACAAATTTCACTCATTTGTGGGAAAAGTTTATGGAGAACTAGGATGACATTGAAAAATCCATGCAGTATGGTGGTGAAATCATTACTGATTTTATTATGATTTTAATTCCTTATCATCATGTTCAGAGTACTTTCATTGTTTCTCATGCTGCTGCACCACTAAGATATGGTTTTCTTACCTTCACCTTTTCCATAGCCTCCACATATATGTCTTTCAGTCAGGCCCTGAGTTAGATAAGGCATGTAATCCTTGATCAATAGTTTCCTCGGTTTTATACTACCCCTACCACGGACCCTTCAGTTTTTGAAGGACTCCCTTTACCTTCTCTGTCCACCAGTTCACTCCCGTCTTCTACGTTAACCATTGCTCCAATGGATTCTTCTTTGATGATGCTGATAAGGGAAAAGAGAATAAAAGTCAGTGATGATGAACAATGACAACTATATTTTGATAAGTATACCGCATCTATTTTTATTTCCTCGTGTTTGTAATGACTTCTTCTTTATCAAATTCATTGTGCACTTCCCTTGTCTATTTCTTACTCACTCTATTTGATAATCCCAAAATGGGGAGAAATATGCCCATTAAAGAATGAATAGAGAAATATGTATTTCATATGTACACAAGAGTCATATGTATTCTCTCACTAACATAATTTGAGATCATCAAAATGGGGGAGATTGTTAGACTCCTCTTGTATTAATCATTTATTAATGATCACAAATCATATATATTCTATAAAGCTGGTTAATCCTGTGAAATATATCATAAATCATGTACAAATGACTTGTATCATTATACATTAAGTAAAGATGTACAAGATCTTAATTGTTATACATTACATTTGATTACTATAAACTATATTTTATTTACTTTAAAATGATTTCTTTGAATAATGGTTAAGTATAATCCATTTTATGAATATCACTACTAATGAATGAATACAGATATTTGACTAAGTCTAAGATACTGTGAGTCTTCCACCAGTTATGTTTTTCAGGAAAAGGACCCAGACACCATGACCAGACACTGTGAACATCCAAACACCATGACCATCCATTCACCATGACCATCCAGACATAGTGACCATCCAGACATGGTGACAATCTAGACACCGTGACCATCCAGACATCATGACCATCCAGACACCTTGACCATCGAGACACCGTGACTATCCAGACACCGTGACCATCGAGACACTGTGACTATCCAGAGACCCTGACCATCCAGTCACTGTGACCATCAATACTCTGTGATCATCCAGACACATTATTAAAGAGAAAATATTTACAGAAAAACTATGACAATGTTTCAAAATCTATTTTTTGTTTTTTAATTTAATTTATAATGGTCATATATGATTCTTTTAAATGATATGGCATAATTAATGTTTCTTGATAGAAATATCATCTGATAGTACGAAGTATGAGGCAAAGAATACATGCGACCTATCCGATCCAATATATGAACTCCAAGGATAAAAGAAAAAGTGTGTCCTAGAAACAATATACCGTGACACATAGTAAGCGTAACAACAAAGAACACACGATTTTTTCTGATAATTAACCAACACTTACAAATCAACATTCCATAAGAAAACACAAATCCTTCGTGAATCAATAATATGGAAACCATAGATGATAATCTTTAAGAACATCTTCGCATTGTTAATACCACGAAGAACACGAGCCAGATCTAGCTCATCTACGATACTCTTTTTTCCACGAGAGGACTCGATTTATAAATTTGTTTCATCTCAGAAGTCTAGATCTAGAAAGACTAACACTCATACCACATTTAACCTTATCACTATAATTTTTCTCCGTTTTGTACTATTTTTTGGCGTTCCAGTAGTGTTTGTGTGTGTCTTTATAAAAACAACCACTGTCTCTTGCATTAAATATATGAATATTGGATATCAAACCTCAAAAACATTTTTACACTTGTGTATACCAAAAACTAAGTGTAGAAGTGTTTGTATGTAACCTCTTTTTCATACCCACAAAGATATGAGGAAGATGACATGTGACATGGACAATATTGTGTACTTTTGTAAAGTCTGATACTGGCTATGTATCAATTTTATTTATATAAATTGCTTGGTGGAAGGTGATCACCAAGTAGAGTGGATTGGGTCTCATATTCAGACTAAACCAATTTTTTATATCCACTATGCTGCTTACTTTAGTGTTCTATGTTTTACTATTTAATCCCGAAATCGGTACATTTACTTTGATAGTTAACCATGGAAAGAAGTTATAATTGTATTACCTTATTAGAATAGCTTCAAAAGTAATGTAAATAACCAATATTAAGTTTACTTAGAATTAATCAATCTTCAATGAATTTACTTAAACAGTCAATCTTTCATAACAGTATAACCTTGATTAACTGGTTTTTATTTAACATTATTAGGGGACACTTTCAAGAATACCAATTTTAATTTTTTTTAAATTGACACTCAATTAACCCCCACTCTTGAGTACTCTACCCTGATCAACAAATATTTTCTTCTTATGAGGAGGAAAATAAAAAATAATTAAAGAAGATCTCAGATTCCCATTAAAGGTAAAAAAGGGAGAAATCAGTCATTATTTAAACATAAATTGAGCATAAATGGGTTGAAAATATTATTTTATCATTTTAAAATCATACTCATAAAGTATTTTATCATAAAAATGAGTCATGAAATAAATCATGGATTCTCATAAGAAATTAATCTTTAAGGAATCTTAGAAAATAAGCCATGATAACATATCATTTGTAAAGGACCATGGCAATTTAGAGTACAATAAAGTGTTTTATATTTTTAATAATAAAAATATTATGTTAAGGCTACCCATGAATTTTTTTTATATATTAGTCCATGAATAAATACACTTGTAATTTTTTGGGGCTTGGGATAACTTCCATTATTCCCTATTTCAGGGTTTGGATAACATCTATTCTATAATATTTTGGGCATAAAATAAACTCATCTATGCTATTTGATCTCATTTAACATTATTAATTACCCTATTATGTTTTGGGTTATATTATTTCAATTCCACCCATCACATAAACATAAATCTATTAAAATGAATTCAATATGATAAAAAACATACATCATAACTTAACTAGTGAAATGAAAATATGTTTTTTCTGTATTGCATCATCATAACTATACAATATAATGAGAAAAAATTAATATAGAATTATTTGAAACATCCCCATTAAAAAAATGTATCATCAAACTATTTTATCACATACAAATAATAATTTTATAATATAACATGAATATATTTTGAGAAAAAAATCCCATTTCATTTAAAAAAAAATATTAAAATGTAAATATTTTTCAAATATTAAAAAAACAATTTTCATTAATAATTATTGTGGAAAATTATAAATTAGGTAGAATATAATTTAGTATCCAGGATGGGGAGATATTCCATTCATTTCATGGGCATTAAAAAACTACTTGTACATTTTAAATAAAAAGTAAAGAGTTACGTGTTTAAAAAAACAAGAAGGTTTCATTTAAATAATTTCTCAAATATACAATTATGGTTAAAAATTAATTTTAAATTTCATATGAAAATATAAAAAAAATTACATTTAATTTTGGAAAAAATTGATAATGATGAAAAAAAGTTTTCCAGCGAAGACGAAAATAATTTTTTTCTACAAATACACTTCTAAAATCTTGAGATTATAAATTGAGGAAAATGAAAACATGAAATGTATTCAAATAACATAACTATAATAATATAATATGATAGTATTATATTAATAAATGTTCTTATAATTTACTTCAATGAAAATTAAAGCATAAACATTTGTGATTAAAATGAGATTAAAACAAAAACCCTAACCTGGAGTTTGAATTTCATTGAATGGAAATTATCATCAACTATAATAAATTTAAATTTAATACAACTCTATTCCAGTTTTTTACATAATAATAATAATATCATACATTATCCACTTATTATATTTCAACACCCATTTATTAATAATAACATATTAAAATCATTTCTTCTAGGTGTTAATTATTTTTATTTTCATGATAATTTATGTTTGGTGGTTCTAGTCCATATAATTTTATCAGTATTCTGTCATCTAAAAAAATTTATTTATAATATATGAATTAGATATATTTTAAATATATATCATTAAAATCATACATAAAATGTTGAGATAGATGTATTAACTACACCATTTATATTGATGGTAGGTCGTACGTATGCTTGAATGCTTTTATCACATTCTGATGGATGGAGCATAATAATGGTAAAAAATAAATAATCATTCCATAATATTTATTATATCATAAATATAATATTTATTAATCTATTATATCCTTATTATCAACCGTGTATATATAAAATGAAAAACAAATCACATCACTTCATGGAGGTGGAAGTCCAAACCAACACACAAGAGACAATATAGTTTTCCAACAAATTGAAAGTTAAGAAGGTCGACACTATATTATAGTTAAATAATAAATAAATTTTCATTTATGTCTTGTATAATTATTTTGACCCATAAAAATACGCATCCATAAAATATGTTAATGGGAAATTAATTATATCCCTATATGGAGGTTGTAGTCCACACATACTTTCAAGTAAGGCATTTACTTTCAAATTGATGGAAGAGATGGTTGATAATGGATTTTTAATGATCCTACAAAAATTTAATTATAATTATGATAATTATTTAGTAATTGTAGGTTTAATACCATATATTTAATGGAAGTAGAAGAAGAAATAAATTGAAGGATGTTGTGTAATATGATTACCTATTCATTGTAAAACCTCTGATAGATCCTTTCTTAAGGTCCCTTGGAATAGTCTAACAAGAATACAAGAACATGAATATTTTAAATAGGTAAATTTATATTAGAACTGAAGAGGACATGGTCATGAAAAATGGATTAATGTCGTATAATGAAAAGAGGTAATGGTTTAACTTTTATAATGGAAGGAATGGCACAAATAAAATTATGAGAAATATTTTAATATAATTATGTCATCTTGAATCAAATTTTTTCAAAATTTCAAAATTTTTAATAAATTGTCCCAATATATAAGTTTCATCATAAAATATATTTTAATATTATTTTGGGTAATTTCAAAACATATAATTTGGTGAAAATCCTTGGTTAACCTATTTTACTCTTAATAATTATAATAACTAATTCAATATTAAAGGGTTATAATTTTATCTATAACAACGTAATTATCTCATAAATGGAAATGTGATAAAATTTAGGAGAATTTATATTCCTTCCTTTCCTATTGTAATATTTTTATGTTTTTTATATAATTTAAAAAATATTGTTTAACAAAAAATATCATTAATATCATTTTTGACTATATTAATTTACTTTTAAATTTTGGAAACATGGTAGAAATAAAAATTGAATATAAACCATTAATAAGTTGTTAATATGTATATTAATATAAAAAATTCTTGGAAATAAATAATTAACTATTATTCTTTTAATATGTTTATAAATGTTTATTTAATTTATCTATTAATTTTGTTAATAGAATGTCAATGTAGTAAAATAATTTTATGATATATTCTTAATAACTAGAAATTATAAATACAAAACAAGGTAATTTTTTTATATTTCAAATATACATTTATAAATATAATTCTCTTCTCATTATCCATAAAATAAAATGTTAGTGTTATTAAATTCAAGTGTGTGAAATTTTGTAATAATTATTTTTTTAAATTAATATAAATGTAATAATAGTAGAAAAATATAATTATTTGGCCATATAATAGATACTTGGATAGAAATGGCCATACATAACTATTATGTTATTGATAAAAAAATTGTGTTAGTGAAATTTTGAAACCTTATCTTAATATTTTAATCCTACCATTCACATTTTACCCTTAGTAAGGTGGCCAATATTTATGAAGTTATTTATTCATCCAAAAATAAAATGTATCCAACAAAAAAAATTATTCTCATACATCTAGATATATATTTTATTTTTTTTGATTAAATTAAAATAACATTCTAAATTTGAATAAAATTTAATCCAATAAAATGATATGAAAATAATTTTTTAGGAAAAAATGATTTTGAATGTATAAAAGGATATTTTAGAAAAACCAAAACAAAATCCATCTCATTTAACATTATTTATACAATAACTAATAATAATAATAATTATTTTTTGTTTTTGAGAAAATCCATTTTTAATTGTTACATGGGTCCCCCAAAAAAATCATACCATAAAAGATCCTAAGAGAAAGTGAAAAATCCCAAAATATGATGCATATACAACTATATGGAATCCTATATAAGTCCCTGAAAATTCAATAACCAAATTTAACATCATGCATGACAAGGATAAAATTTACACCATAATCCTATAGTTTAGATAATGTTTCTAAAAATCTATGTTCCACCATACTCTTCAAGAGTGATGGGCCACTCTTATATTTTTAGAATATGTCTCTTATATTCATTCCAGGATAAATTCGGATACCCTCATAAATGGGAGAGGTGACAAAATTCATAACTAAAAAGTAGTTATCCATAGGGATCTAATCATGATCAACATTCTTGAAAATGTAATTATGTTATGAATCAAACCATTTTATGCATAATACCTCAAGACCCTATGGAAATATCTCCTTGGAAAATATATCACACTCCTACATAGTCTATTTTGTGGTCGTGTGATCTCTAGTACATTTATCACAAGATTCTTCACTGAGTTCTATTAAAGAAGACATAATTTTCAAAGTTAAATCTTGATTAAATGATTTATCACATTGTTCTTGCTATAATTGGTCCTCATTAATAGTTTTATTCTCGATATTTTCAAGTATTTTTGCATGTGTAGTCCACGGGTTGGTCAATTAGTGAATTCAGTTCCCACTGTTAGATATGGGATACCATTACTAGAATATCCTGTTACCGCAGTACTAGGAAAAGTTGAATAGTCCTTCCATACACACACATCTTCACTATTTTGGTAAATCAATCTGAGTCTCGAACTAACTTCTTACCATTATTGGTAGTAGTCTGAGAAAAATCACCCACGTGAGCCACATTTATTCAATATAAAAATTAATTTTATATACCAAGTATCTTATAAGAATCATTTTTATCTATGCATCCACCCTTTTTTCACCCCTTTTTGTTTCGTATCTTCTTTCTTCCACCCATCTTTTTGATTTTTTGCATCAATATCAAATTCTATAAACATGTTCTATGATTTAATGCAAAATATCATCTACTGAATAAACATTTTGGTCTGGATATTAATGGTATCTCTTGAACCAACTCCCTTATATTCCAACATTTTCCATTCAATAATATCACAATTGATGAATATAATTTATATACTAGATATGTTTCCTAGACCCATTATAAGATGGAGAGTATTGAACATAGGCCTACTAATTGAATCTAAATGCTACATAACCTTGGAATATGTTGTTTGTGGATAAGAATCAGATTCCATAAGTGAAGTATTTATTGTAAATGAGTCCACTTCCACTCCCATTCTTAAGGAAGACGATATGCTAATTGTGTAAAATAAATTCGTAGGGAAATATGACTACACTTCAATAAGGTACATACCACTACCTCAAATATTAGGATTAGATTATTGGAATAAAAAATGCAACAATTTCCTTTGATGCTAGATGAAATTAGTTGAAATGGTGTCCCTACCTCCTGTTGGAAGAACAATAATGACACCATGATTCAAGGTACACAACATGAGTACATCATAATTTTGGTTGAACCTCATTACATATAGAATAAATTAGATGATTTGATATATCAAACTTCATGTAGATATATTTATTGATGTGTTGGAATCCAACAACCCTCATTTTTTCAACGAATAATAATAGGATAAATAAATTTTCAATAATACAAAGAATACCCAGATTTTGAAATGGTAGCATTAAATCAGGTACTCTTACCCAAATCTCCATCATTATGGGTTCATTGATTGTATAAAAATTGTAAGAGAATCATAAAATAAAAAACTGAAAGGCGTTAACCATTCCATTTCCATTGGACTAGGAGAGTGATCTCATCATCTTTTAGAAGAATTATAAACAAAAATTTTGAATCAAGAAAACCTATCATCCCATGATATTTAAACTTATAGCTATAGATTAAAAAAGGTCTCTTAATAATTAGTATATGGACACAAAATTTTGAAGCAAAACACCCAAGACAAGTGATGATGTTTAGAATCTTTTGTCAATTCACACATGGATAAATGGAATATAAGAACTCTATTTCAGAACAGAGGAACCACTTTTCAAAAGGGGGTGTGAGAAAAATAATGAATAAATTTAATATTGGTGAAATGTAAAGGAACCCCTACATAAGAAGGATGAAGAACTAAAAAGGAACATCCCACCCCCAAAAAAGAGGAACAACCAAGAGTCCGTCTATCATTTTTATGGAAGTATTCAATAGAAGAGAAGAGGAATCACAACATATAACTAAATTCCTATATTAATAATTTTAATTAACTAATTCTAATTTTCATACAATTTAAAAAAATGGAACATTTAAAAGTATTAATATGGAAAAATAATTTTCAATAAAAAATGTTTATTTTTTTATTTATATAAATTCATTATTTTCATAAAATTATCAAATCATTACTCCAATGTAATTTTAATATGATGATTTCATAAATGATGTTTATTTTTTCAAATAAAATTTAAAAAATTCGTAAAAAATTATATTATATCCTAAGAAATAAGGAAAATAATATTTTGAAGAAATATGTAATTTTAATACAAATAGTTACATTATGAAAAACCGAGTACATGTTTATCAACATATTTTCTTTAAATAAAATTATTTTACATATTATACAAAAATAATTTTCTATTATTAATATACCCAATTTAATAGCTAGGTTTCAATGGTATACTATATTATGGTCCATTTAATCAGGGGTTTATTTTAAATCAAGATATTGAAGAACTGGGATCTGAAATTGTTTCCTACACTAAGCCTCTAAGCGGCGGAAGAATCTATCTCCCTGGGGCTAGGGTTTCATCATCAATGTCATTCCTTCCCCTCCTCTGGTGTTCCTCGGATGGCCATTCATCGACTTCCTTCACCTTGATGTCGGCAGGGTTCGTTGAGGAGGCTCCCAGTTTCGTTGGCTCAGGAAAGGAATCATCTTCACTATCTTCATGCTCGATGGGCGGCGGCTTCAGCATGCAACGACCTCAGCTCTAGGTGGATGGGGTGTCCTGGTGTGAGATCTAGGCTCGTCTTCATCGGTTCGGGCATGGAACCGTCTTATCCGTCTGTTCCCGCTCGGTGGATGGTGGCTTCGGCAGGTGATGACGTGAATATGGGTGGATGGAGCTGTCTCGGTGACTGACCTTGGTTAGGCTTCAACAGGTGGAGGCATTGCCATGTCCGCTCAGGAATGGCCCCACGTTTTCCCCGGTGTGTTGTGTAGGGGGGAGGGCCACCTGGTTCGGGCATATGGAGGTCCTATAGTCTCTACATAGGGAAGATCTCCATGATTCAAGGTTGTTTTTTGTTGATTGCATCTATTTGGTAGTTCTACTAGTTTGCAGAGGGACAATTCTGGTTTGCGGAGTCTCCTTATTCTACTTTTGTTGGTTTCAATAATTTCTTGTGGTTTGGTTGCATCGGACTCTGGTGAGGGGGAGTCTGTGATACTGTTCTGAGCATATCCATGCCCAAAGTGGCGTTTCTGGTTCAGAGTGGTTCAGATATCCTCATTGGTGATGTCCCTCTAGAGTGGTGTTGGGCCATCTAGTCCCACGTGACGATGGTCTGACTTCACGACTTTGATCGTCTTTCATTCGCTCCAGCATGTAGTGTGGTGAGAGCCATGAGGTGGGCAGCAGGTAGGATTCCATGGTGATTGGGTGTTGTGATTACCAGTTTATGAATGAGTTGGATGTGAATAGTTGTAGTGGCTTGTTTGAATGGTTTGACCTCGAAAGTGAGAAGTCATTACTCCCAGACTCGTCTACATTGATCATGTGTCAGAGGAGGATCTAGAGCGGGCATTTAATCTTTGAAGATCTTTTCGGACTTGGTCGTTTGAGATGGTATGGCATCATCAGTCATATCAGGCCTGTGATTTGACATATGACACTTGTTCTATGAATTTCCTTGCAATGGTGTCAATATTTACTTTGGTTAATTACTGGGAGGGGTAGATCCATGTTACCAATCTTCTTGCAATCTTCATTTTTCCTTCACATGTGTTTTGTCTAAGTTCATGATGTCTTTTGGGTTCCCCCCATTCATCTGTTAAAAGGGGTATTTATCAATAATAAAAAAATTGATGGCCTTTGGGCCATTGGATAGAAGATATTGAAGAACATAAATTAATTGAATAAGAAATTTTTTATAAATTATAAGGTTATACATTCTCCCCAACCAAAAATTAATTTGGTCCTTGAAATATAATTACAAATATAATTAAGGAGGTTATATTTTTTTTTCATCAAATTCTTAGGTTCTCAAGTAGCTTCATTATATATTGTATTTATCCAAATAAATTTATCATAGTGAGTAGTAATATTCTATAGAACATTGTCTCTGTGATCCATGATTTCTACTAGGTTTTCTTCAGAGTAAATATTTTTCTCTAGTAGAAAAAATTATGAGCTTAGTGTATATGATGGATTAGGTATTTATATCCTCATGATAGATACATGGAACACATCATGAACATGGGAGAGGATTAATAGAATTCAAAATGATAATCTATTATCCTTACCTAATTTATAATACTGATTGGGTCAATATACAAATTGTTAAACATTCTATTCATTCTGAAACTAATAATCTTCTTCCATGGATAAATTAATAAGAATATTTTATCAAAGTTATAGAATTCCAAATTTCAATGATGTCTAACATCTTATATTTTCTATCAAATCTAAGGTGAAAAGAAATTATACTAAATTTCAATAAAATTCACTTTAATTTCCACAGCTATCTCAATTCCTGAAATATTTATTTCTCTAAACATTATCCTAGGACATTGGTGTTCTATATTTAATTCCAAAACAAGCTTTTAATTAATCCATATAAATTATCATGTTAAAATTATTGTGGTTAGAGAACTCTACCAGAGGAAGGTGTTGATCCCAACTACCTCTGAAATCTATAAAAAAGATCTCAAAATATCCTCTGTCGTATAAAAGGTTCACTTATACCAACCAAAAATCTGATAATGATAAACAATATTGAAACTAAAATCTATATCCAGATACCGCTAAAGACTTCTAAAGTACATTGAGATGAACCTCAGATCATGGCCAAATAAAATTGAAATAAGTACTCTATAAAACCTTAATAGTTCCATAATTTATATCATATTATCTTTTTCAATTGATAAATATTCATAGATTTTAATAAATTGTTATGAGTTCAAAGGTATATAAACTACAATAGAGATAGAATTATGTATATTAGATTTTTTTATTTGTTTGATGATAATCCAAGGTTATTGTTTATAATTTCAATTCCTATGTTGGTATGTTTTATAAAAAACCATTAAAATATTGTCTTTTAGTATGAACATTCTAAAATAAAAATAGCTACTATTCATAATCTATAATATCCCTCTTCATTTTATCAAAAAAATATTCTTCTATATCTCTATAAATAATTATACTTCTAAGATGAATTGGGAATGGTGAATTATGGGATTCATCAAATAGATCCTTCCTAACCTCATTTATTGTTGGGAAACATATATTATTCCAAAAACATATCATTTAATCTCATAAAAGGTTGAAATCAAGAAAATTTCTCACCACAGTATACAGTTCAATGACTTCCTTTTACACCTCTTTTATCCCCACAGAGATAGATGGTGGAATACTAATTAGACAATGATAATATATAACTGATTCCATGAATATTTATAATACAATTTTTTTCCAAATATAGTTTTTCTGATAATTTATATTCCCCCTCATATAAAATATATATAATGATATTATTTACTAAATCATCTACCACCTTATTCTCTTTCTAATATGGTAATGTATTGTGTAGTCTTAATTACTAATCTACTCTAACCATCTTCTCAAGTTCATATTAAACACATTATATTTGAATATATACATTATAATTTTAGTATATTTATATATATCACACCATTATGTATAATTAAAATTCATCCAAATATCTAATAAAAAAATTACCAGAGAAAAATCCAAATCAAGATTTGGGGAATTATTCTGATGGACCTTCAATTTGATTGAGGAATAATATATCACTCTATCATTATACAAGATGATATATCATATTCCCTTATTTTTTAATAACTATAAATAAAAAACATTTCAATTGAAATTTTGTGTGGACTAACCTTCTCATGAACTACATGTTATTTTCCTCATATTTTTCTATCCAAAAGATCTTTTCTCTCTTCTAATAAAACACTGTGAGTAAACAAGTCAGTCATGAAAATTTTGCACAATCTATCAATAATATACTTATAATTAATAAAACAATAGATCTTAGTCACATTTGAGAGTCCATCCTATTTTTCAACAAATGTTTCCATTGATAAATCCAACAATATACTCTCACATTGGATTATATGACCCAAAAATAATTCATTTTCTTATAAAATTCAAACATGGTTGTTCTTTTGAACAATTTATTCACCCTTAGTTTCATTAGAATAATGCTCAAATAATCTTCATGGTCTCCCAAGATATATGAATATTTAATAATATAATATATTAAGACTACCACATGGGGATATCTAAAAACCCAATTTATTAAATCCATAATTATGATAGTGGAATTATTAATAATAATTGTAAACACTATAAATTCATAATATTCATACTTCATAAAAAATATTCATCAATATATCCACATTCTTGATCCAAAATTATTCATATCCATATGTATGGAAAATATTATAAAATATTATACATTCATTTAGTGGACCAAACGAGTCATCATTACTATGTATGTGATACTTATCTAGATTCTTATCATGTTAAATTCATTATAATCAATATAGATTCAAAGTTTTCCACCATTATTCATAAAAATGATCAATTTATCACCATGTTGGATCACATGGATTAATAGATCCATTCAAAAAATAACATGGAGGTTCTTCATCAATTCGTGTAATTCAATTGATATCTTTCTATATGGATACCTTGAAATAGAGGAATCGATATGTATGTGTTCTATTAATAACCCAACTTCAGGATTATTGGGAATAAAATATTCTTTGGAATAAAATCTAAATGATTCTAGAGAACTATCTTTTCTTCGATGTTGAGTTTCTCCCAAAAATATTCTTATAAACACCTCTTTAAAATAATAATCAATCCATATACAATGGATGTAATATTTAATGGAAATTTATATATATCATTACAATGATAAATTATAATAGTTTGGTATGGAAAATCTAAACTGAATATAATTCCTCATGAATTAAAGAGGAGTTCATCAATGGAAATCATATCAATACCTACGATGACATCAAACGAAACTAGAAGGAGAATAATGATAATTTACAAAAGAAAATTCCAAAAAATTTCAATCAGAGAAGATTCATTGACATGAGATGTGGTCATAATACAAATAAGGGTTTCACGACTAATTCAAAATTAAAAAGTTAAAAGTTATAAATAATTATTCCAACATACCTTCCTTGTTACAATGAAATTCATCCAACTAATCCTAAATAAGATACCTCAACATTTGAGTGTACTTTTCACCGCCTCAACT
Organism: Viscum album; assembly: GCA_963277665.1. Taxonomy (NCBI): domain Eukaryota; kingdom Viridiplantae; phylum Streptophyta; class Magnoliopsida; order Santalales; family Viscaceae; genus Viscum; species Viscum album. Next base: position 231,470,088 of record OY728155.1, on the reverse strand, counting down.
TCATTATTCTATAATTAATCACAAGATAAAACTAAGATTGTTCCCATGATATTAATCATCCTTAATTAGAGTGGTCAATCAGGAAAAAATAATTAGTTTTATATCATAATGGTTACACCTTATTTTCAATATATGATACCATATGATTAACCTCGGTCATCCGTGGTAATCATCTTTTCAAATCTACTATAATTAATCATAAAAAATTGAAATTAACCCAAATATATCTCTTATAACTGTAAAAAAAGGTGCGGTGTAAGGGAATGATCACCATTCATAATAATTTTTGTCATGATTTAATCTTTAAAGGAAAAATTAAATTTCATTACCCTAAGATACATCTTTACCAAAACCATATACCCTTGTTGAATATAGATCAATATTATTTTGTAAAAATTTCAAACTCAAATATTTACCATTTCATAGGATGTTCTACAATATATAAGATTATCCTAATGGTTCTCACTATGTTTTTACCATCCATGTTTATAAAGGTAACTAAACCATTCTATAATAAGAAATATAGTTACCCATACTTTTAATATATAAATATTACATGTTGTTGAAAAAATATTCACTATGTAACATTATGTCCCATGATAAAACCATATTGTTTTAGTATATTTCTATATGTGGATAAATAATTCAATTTTTTAAATAATGTATATACCTCTTCTTCCACTCATTTATTCATATCTTTTACCTTTTGTAGACACATCATACTTAAAAATTTATTTATATCCTCAGAAACTCAAAACATAAATAATGTGTTACTATATTTCTCATTTAAGAAAAGAGAGAGATATCATTGATCATTTAAAAATAGAATTAGAATAAATTATATTCAACCAAGTGATTAATGTTTGAAAATCATAACAAAATACTCTTAGATCGTATATAAAATTCTTATAATAATGAATTGAAATTTATGAAATATTAATTATTTAGGAACCAATGAACATGATCCGAGAGAACATTCCATTATCATAAGATAATATCAAAAAATATTATCATAATGTGTGAAATAATCATAATCATAGAAATATTATATCAATTATTCTGATTATGAACTTCATAACATGTTAGTCTTGGTATAACATTATATATACCTTCTTCATGAATTATATGACCTCTTTTACACCCATTTTTAAGATTGGAATAACCTCTCATCAACCATCATTCAATAATGGGTTAAAATCAAGTTTAATATTTATAGTTAATGAATATTAGTCATTACCCAATTATTTATACTGATATATAATTATAGTACCACCCATAATATATTCATAAATCCAGTTATATTTATGTCACAATATCATAAAAACATTAATCATAACATAACTAGTGGAACATAAAACTTGTTTCATCTATATTTAATTATCCTATCCAAAAAAATCTAAAAAAATAATAAATATAGTATCATTAGATAATATATCCAGTAAATCACAACTAAAATTAAATTAAATTATATTATATTAATAATACCATTGAAATTTAACTAGAATGTTCCTTATAGAAAATTACCATTTCATTTTTAAATCAAATAACAAAAATTAAAAATCTCAAAAATATCAATAAAATTTTTACTTTAAAAACACTCCTAACATGTAATGGAAGATTCAAATCATTTTTTTCTTGTTATAAAATTTCATTCATGTTGGGTATGTAAACAAATTATTCCTTTTACATTTTAATTTAAAAGTAAAAAGTGACTCAATTAAGAAATAAAAAGAATATTCCATTTAGTTTCTTTTGAAAAAATGTATTTAATAGGAAAAATAGACATTATAAAATAATATAAAAATATAAAAAATATAAATCATTTTTAGGAAGCAATGATATATAATAAAAAATATTTATGACTAATGATTAAAATAATGTTTTTGTAATTAAAAAAACATTTTGGTATATTTTGTACAAAATATCAGAGAACAATAAGTAATACATGTATTATGAAGAAAAGAAAAAATTACAATAATAGTAAATGGATTTATCATGAAAATATATAATAATTACAATTTAATGAAAGTTCATGTATAAACAATCGTGATTAAAATGAGATTGAAACATTAATCTCCTACTATTAGTTCAACAATCATATAAACAATGTTAACTACATTATAATGACATAAAATTTATTATAATATAATAATATATTTATTTTTGTGCTGATAATATCATTTACATTCAAAATATAAAAGTTTTATCCCCAATTTCATAATTTATCCGTAATTAAATTGGTATTTATGTGTGTCAATTGATACATTTTTCATGAAAATTTTTGTTAGATAGTTCCATCCCATGTAAATTTATCATGGCTCCAAAATCTGCAGAATGTTATTTATAATATAAACATATATTTATTATATAAATATTTATTATAATATATAAATGTTAGGTATTGAAAAATTAATTATATCATTCATGGAGACAGCTCGTCGTATGTAAAGATGATCACTTTTTTCAATTTTATTCGAATAGAACAAATAAAAGATTAAAAATAAATAAACCCTAAATAATAATTAATATAAAAAATATAATATATATTCATTTAAACTATCTTTATTATGATACATGTGAATTAATAAAAAAATAGAATCGCATCGCCTCTTTGAGGTGGTAGTGAACACATACACATATGGGATGCAATCATTTATTAAAGGGAAATAAGGTATGTATGTAGATTGTATACTATAATATCATGATTATAATATTTTTATGGATATAATTTATAATCATTAAACTCATCATAATACTCATTAATTAAATAGGTTCATTAAAAATGAACAATATCTGTACGTAGAGGTGGTAGTCCATATGTATGTGAAAATGATAGTTTCACTTCCCATTTGATAGTTAATAAGATATATAATGGTTTTTTCATGATAATATTAACTTTTTATTGTATTTATTATTCTGAATTTATTTGTTTATTATTAATTCCATATATTTTGGATATATATAACATGAAATAAATTGGAAGAGATCTGTTAAGATGATTACCTCTTCTTCTAGTGACTTTCTTTAGATTCTTTTTTAAGGTCCCTTGGTATGGTATTATCACAATAAATACACATCGAATTTCTTGATAGGGGATATTAAAATAGTATTTTATAGTGTTTTTTGAGCTACAAGGATAATGGTTTTGTAAATAAATGTTGTAATTAGTATCCATTTACATGAGAGGAAAACGAAAAGCATGAAATTTTCAAAAAACATTTAAATATAATTAATTAAATCTAAATTATAATTATTTAAAATGGATATATATATGAACCAAAGAAAATTATATTATATAAACATAATAAAAAATTATTCTTTTATAGGATTAGATGTCATTTTAAACATTATATTTTAGTTTAATCCCCTGATAGATCAATTTTAATCTTAGCTGTTGTAATGACTTTTTTAATATTCATCTATTATAATTATTCTTATAAGGTAATATATATCATAAAAGGAAAATTAATGAAATTTTATAACGTTTTTATACCAATTTTATTCATCTAGGATTCATATTATTTTTACATTTTTTAATAAAATGGAATTTAGAATAAAATACCATCAATAGATTTTTTGTAACTATTTATTTAATTTTACAATATGGTTAATATGAATAATAATGAATAATAATATAAACCCTTAACAAATTCTAAATATGTAATATTTATGTACGATATTCATATAACATAATCAGTCAGCATAATATTATTATTTTTAAACAAATTATTTAATTTTTATATTAATTGATTAAATATAGTGATAGTGTGGAGTAAGAATTTTTGTTAAATATTTTACCAATTTAAATTTGAAACAAATTACCATGTAAAATGAAATTATATTATAGTTTAAAATTAATTTATATCTTAAGATGAACGTTTTTAACCATATAATAACAATTTATTCTTAATAAAGTCAACATAGTACCATTTCATACTTATTCTTTTGATAAATATAATATAATTTTCATAATTAAAGAAAAATGGCTCCAAAATATTTTTTATTCATGAAAATGATTGAAATGGCCAAACACAAATAATTATATAGTATAAATGAAAGTTTGTTTAGAAAGTTAAATCCCAGTCCTAATGTTGTAGCCATCTTTTTCTAATTTTATCCTTACTAAGGTGATAAATATTATCCATTGTTATTATTCATAGTATTAAAAAAATAAGATAGATTAAAAAAATTACCTCTAGATTCCAAACATGGAATAATTTTTATTATTATTAAATTCATATAATGGGAGGTACTGAATATAAAATTAATATATGAAAAGAGGACAAAAACAATTTTACAAAGAAAATGATATCTAACATATAGAATGCTAATATAAAAAATAGAAGATAAATTCTATTTCATTATTTTTAATTGTATTATAAATAATATTAATTAACTAATATTACTTTTATAACCATTAATAAAAATATAACTTATCAAATTCTTTTAACGAAAATACATTTTTAAATAAAAATCAGTATTCTTCACAACCCACCAAAAAAAGAATCTTTTTAGATTATTATCAAAACATCACTCTTATATAATTATGACCTGATAACTTAAAAAATTATGTTCATTTTCAAAATTAAAATATCTAATATTTGGGGAAAACTGTAATTTTATCACAAAAAGCAATAAAAATATTTTTTGTAGAAAAAATCAATTATTTTAAAAACTTTTAATTAATTTAGTAAAAATTAATAACTTGTTTATCAATATATTTTCATTATATATAATGTTTATATATAATTTTAATGATTTTTTATTCCTATTCACACAATTAATTTATCCATTTGATATATAAAGATATATTAAAATAAATTTCCTATAAATATGAGGCTACATGTACTGAAATCAAGAAAGAATTTTAAATTTATTAAAATAGAAATATATCATATAATACTAGGGGGTTACATTCCATGACTCAAAATGATACCCATTAGACTCTATAGGGTACTTTTTGGACTACATTCTACCACATTGAATCTTTTTAAAAACATTTGATGGATGATGCAAAACCTTTAGTTTTCTTGTGGAAAATTTCTTTGATAATTTCTTATTTCCATCAGCATCAGCTCACTGTTTATCCTTCACCATGTCGTATGTATGATCACGAAGTCATGGGAGGATCCATAGCATGCGACTAACTCTTTGAAGTAACATTCATCCTTAGGATTCAAAAATTGGATCCTCTAATTTGTTCAAAATCACACTATATATATAAAAAAATAAATCAATGAAATTAAAAAGTATATTAACACGCCCTTATGTATCCTTCAATTTTTCTAACATGGTTTCATAAAGGATAACTATAAATCAAATAAATGAAAAGGATTAAAATTTAAAGTCATTATGTGATTAACAAAGTCAAGGAATTGTGAGAAGAACAACGGTAATGATGCATGATATACATCATTCATTAAAACAATTAAAATAGTATCAAATACTCCCATTCATAATAATTATATCATTTTATTTTGGAATCCAATATTCTTACCAGATTTCCTACCCCAACCATTCACCAAGAAACTTTCCAATATATGATTATAGATCCTCCTCTAGTATTATTTCTATAATAGAATAAAATATACTACATGTATAGAAATGAGTTGCTAGATTCCTATTTATATAGGATATTTAGTTATGTTTGTGCCCAATACCAAATAACCATCCATATGTAATCATTCATGTGAAATCCCTTCCAAACCATCCATAAAATACCAATCATGATCATCATTATACTAAAGTATTTTTCTCACATGTTGAATATTATTTTCCATGTTCTACAACCTATGCCTTCTGTTTCTAGAACACCAGCAACCATTCAATTATTCTGGTGAAAAACTCATTTCACACCAAAATGATACATCTTGTTTTTATTGATATTTGGATTTTCATATCTAATATTCCAACTAAATGCATGTTTTAATTATAAAAAAATGGCCATCAAACACCATTTTCCTTTGATAACATTATCATTTAGCCTTAAATTTAATGATGGGTAAAAAATACTTCACATTATGGTATGAGGTCATAACTCCCTAACTCTAATACATTAGGTTTTGGTTTTTCTCGTTTTTATTAATTATTAAAATGGTTTCATAGAATCACTATCTCTTAATTACTTTTTATTTGGTCATACCCCTCACCTCTATTTTGTGAATTGGAACATTAAATTATGTTAAAAAAATAAGGATGAATTTAAGACGATGTTCCTCCCTCATACATTTACAGTATGTATTTCTTCACTATGAGATATATAAACTCATCCTTTATTAGTATATCTAATTTGTGTGGCCATAAAATGTAGTATGTTTAACCCAAAAGGATTTGATTTTAAACTATGTGTGCCCATATCTATGATTTTATGTAATGTAATGGGAAGAAAATTCCAGATGTGTTTGACATTCACTTTCAATTTAGACTATATAACCGTAATTTTTAATTTTTATAGTAATATTCATTTAATTTTTTTTGTCAAAGGTATTAGACTTTAGACTTCATAATTTCTTGTTTTGTGACATATGACTATGAACTAAATGAACCTCTATATGATTTAGTCTATATAATAATGAGGATCTCTTTTTCACATGAATGTTATCCATAATTTTTTGATTATCATTCTACCTCATTTTTTCCCAAAGGTTTCCAACCATTAAAACAATGTTCACTGGTTCATATTATATGACCATAAAATACATAATTGAGTAGATTTGTTACTTTAAATGATCAAGACATATAAAGGGAATCTATGTAAGAAAGTCAATTATATAATCACTATTTATTCACCTAGTATATCCAATGAAAATTTTGTGAATTTAAAGAAAGAATATGTAAAAAACTCTTACCATTGAAATCCTATGATTGTAAAACATGAAAAAAATTTGATTGCTTTCTTAGTAGTAAGGAACCTGGAATATCCTCAGAAAAATGTTAATAATTATACAATAAAAATATACAAACCCTATCATGTTGAAACCCCAAAAATGTTATCTTGAGAAAAAATATCAGTTTTTACCTTCTAATCCATTATCCATAAATATATTAGTAAAATTTTAGGGTGATGTTAGAAAGAAATAATTATCATTTGGTCCACTATATTGCCTTTGAAAAATAAAAAACGCACTCACAATTTCTATTAGATTCGGGTAATTTTAATTCACCCACCCTTCATTCCTCATATATTAGTTTAGATGATTTGTGTAAAATTAATGAATAGGAAATTTTAGTGAACATAATCCATTATTTGAATTGGTTTTCTTATTTGGATATACAACTCAATGATTTTTATGAATCAAATTTTAACACTTATTATATATCATAATGTAATAATCATAACATGTAGTTATGGTATATGTGCCATTGTATCTACCCACTTATATTCCTCAAACAGTAAATTCCCATGAGGAAGTAAATGGAATAGACTAACCACATGTCATAGAGATAGTATTTTCACCCATATATTCGATCTTCCGGTATTAATCCCAAATCGTGTTTTCTAACATAACCTTAATCTAAGACTCATGTGTGTCATGAACTCATTCATTATTTTGGGGATGGTGTATATTCTTCATAATTACACAGACCTATATCTATCTATGGGTACATTTTAAAAATATTATTGTATATCCCAAATTTGTCATCCATAACTCTGAATTTAAATATTAAATTTAGGTAATCAATTTCCATAGAATGGTTAATTAATTTTATTTATTATGATGCCACACTTCATGAGTTTAGTATATGATCATAGAATTACAGTCAACGGAATGATGTAATTGAGTAGTCAGAATTATTCGAAATAATATTTTCAACAGTAATTTTTAATAACAGTTTTGGGAATATACATTTAAGAGTTTCTCTATGTCATTTGAAAAAAAAGAAAATATAGCTATAATTGGATTTTGTTGGCCAAAATCACGAAATTGTATATTTTTTATGTGGAACACTAATGGAATAATATAATTGTGTTCCACTAATATCCTCAATTTAATCATGTAGGAGTATTATTTTGAGTGATGTGGACAATTATTTATTTCCCTAATCATTGAACTCTAGACTGAGTGGTTCTTATGAAAACAAAGACCATTTCCTTTCTAGGTGAGAATTATATTCTATATGTTCTATACATTGAGTATCCACCCAATCATGAAGCTAAAATGAGTTAGAATTATTAAAATTTTCATTTATATTGGAAAATTCCGTAAGCTCTTCTAGATAGTTTTTAATTTTAATTTTTATTCGTTGGTATGAAATTACTATTATTTGAAAACAACTTCTCAAATTAGTGTCCACAATTATTTGTATTCAAAACTACCCACACAAAATCTATAAAAATTTAAATTAATTCTATTAGATCACGTGAAAATATTTTTTATTAAGGTTATATTAAGGATGATATGGATATTTAATAAGGACCACTTCCTTAATGCTCGATCTTTAACAACATGTCTAGGATTCAAACTAAATTCATATTAATTATATATACCTAGTTTGGGATTATATCTCCTAAAGAGTTAATCAAATTAGTGTGGTGGGTGGTAAGAGCATCTTGATTCCAATCCAAGATTAGTCATATGGGATGATATATTATAAAATTTCCCACTTGTAAATTTCATACATTTTCAAAGACTGAATAAATGATGGTGATATAATAAGTTATTTTAGTTACATTAGTTACCAATACTTTATTTAAACCCCCTTCACAAAAAATTCATGTGTCCGGGTGATAATTTAACATGTCTCCTGGGGTTCGTGGCCATTAGTTCCGAAGGATTGAATATTTAATAAAGATAATATAAGTCCAAACACTTCTAGAAGTATTCAATTTGATAACCTACCAAACCAGATACCCTTGAACACTCTTTAGGTAATGTTGTACCTATGTATATCCATAATCATTTCATAGGTAGGTTAATGTTAAAAAATTGGGAAATATAAAGTCATTAATTATGTCTTTATGAACTATCAACCACTTCAATTGATTATTTATAATAGGATGTAGCTTAAATAGATCTTCTATGATAGGGAAAATAGAAAATCATTTCAGACACTAGAAATTGAGAATTAATCTATAATAAAATAAATTAAATATATGATTATATTGTCATCATGATCTAGTTAAACCCAATCCCACAGAGAAATACTGATCGAATAACCTTCATATTGTTTTCCACCAATATCAATTAATATTTCGAAATGGTTCAATATAGGGTATAAAAGAAATGAAAAATTCCATTCATTGTATATCCAAAACCTCAATAGTGGTTAGAGTTATTAGTTGGATGCTAGTGATATTAAGTAATATATTCGAAGTTAATAAATGTGGAATTTACATTTTGTTATTGAACTCATAATAGTATAAATTTTCTACCTCTGTGGTATTTAATAATTAAATAAGACTAGAATTATTATGTAGTGTTCCCTTATAAAATATAGATGTACATGTGATAAATTTTATTCATTATAAGAAATATCATGTGGGTTTCCATTCCTTATTTAAATGGAAACACCTCCACGATTTATAGATGTTGATACATGAATTGGAATCCCCAATATGAAGTATCAGATTACTCAAAAAAATTAACGAACCTAGCTTTTCAAAATTATAGATCCAATGTTAGCATAACATTTTTTTTGTAAAGTGGTGTGTCAGTCTAAAACTCGAGTCTCCCAATATGATTCCTTAGTACTAGATGATCATTTATGAGAATAAATCCTTATAAATCTAAATAATATCTTTATTGTATTGGGAAATAGGAAAACATTTTCATATTCGCAAAACTATATAATATTCTATAGATAAAAATATTTTTCATTGTATTATCCTTAACTCATCTAAAATATATTTTCCCAATAGACGTGTATTATTTATATCTTCCAAAAGAAGTTATCCATAGGTATTAACTAATCATAAATCCCACATTATATTAGGATTTTCCTAATTTCAAGATATTCTAAAAACCAATCCCTTCTTCATTATGTGGAAGCTAAAACGTTTTAGTCCTGAGCTCCTACAACAAACTAGTTTTGTCAGCATAACTACTAGTCACTCTATAATGATTTTGAAAATCCTCTCCACAAAATATAGGTCAAAAAATAGATATTTAGTGAATTATCACTATCATTATAGAACATATAAATCCATGTACCATTCTTTAGAAACATTTCCACCAGGTTTTGGATCCCTATTTGAGCTATATCATACGCTAGGATCATTCCATGATAAAGAAAATACAGATGAAATGCATTGGGAACAAGGTTTACAGATTACATCCTGATATTATTAGGTTAATGGGGAGATATATAGGATATGAGTACTTCCATTATGTCCCCCAATATAATTTATACATTAATATAAATCAATTTTTAATATCGTTAAGGGATAAACCAAACCCTCTTGATTATAGGTTTTGATTATGAATTGGAATTGAAAAATCATATTGATACCAAATGTTATATATCGGTAACCTATTAATAAATAGGTAGTAATTTACTATATCACCGTAAAGACTAGTTACGGTCTCAGCATAAATGCATATTACTATCTCACAATAAGAGTTAGTTACTATCTCACATTAAATATGTCTTAATATTTTATTTATACATTATATCCTATATCATGGTAATTACTTAGTTTACCCTTTCACATTACCACATTTTGTTTTTGCGAGGAGTGGTATTACTAAATGACAAAATAAATAAGTTTCACATATTATTCACTCGATCTATCTTTTCTTCTCTCAAACGGTAACCCTTCTACAACCCTTATCTCTCTTGAACCTTTAGTGAATTCCTAGGATGAAACACCCTTGGTCGTCAACTCCTAAGAAATACATTTCAGAGAAGAAGAGGAAAATCACACCGAAGATAGCACCCAAGGGCCTTGGAATCCAAACCTTTTGAACATAGTATTGGTACCTGAAAAGGATATTTTCCCTATATGGATCATTTCAAGTAAGTCTCTGGTTATGAAACAATCAATAGATAAAGGATGGTTAGATTGGATTATAAAGGAGGATCGACCTATTTTCCCAAACTCTATTGCACAATTTTACCAGAATGTTTAGTTTTATTTGGATAAAGATGATGGGTATGTTGTGAGAAGCTAGATACATGGCTAGAGATGCACTTTTCCTTCAAGGTTATGGGTTTCATGCCATATAATACCTCATGGGGGTATTTGTGAGGACGATCAGAGAGGTCCTCCACCTCAAAGTGCATTTTTTTATTGGAAGAATCTTTGAGAAGTTTAACTTGAAATGGAACCAAGAGGAGATAAATAATAGCAGAGATCGATGGGGAAACCAGACTCCTATTAAAGTTTGTTCAAAATTTGGTTTTCCCAAGAAAAAGTGATTTCAATTTAATCAAGTATCATGATGTATTATTAATACATATAATGAAAAGATGGACATAAGATCAACATTTAAAAATATATTGTACACCATATGTGTGAGTTGAACAAGACCAAATCTAAGTCAAACTCCCTATTTTATTCTAGGCATATCACAACCATGCTTCATGCCAAAGGTTTGGTTGGACCTAATAAATATGTTATCATTTATTATGAGTTTTTTTCTTCAAAATATATTTTAATTAGGATGTAATTTGGTTGGAATCCTTGGATAAAAGAATGGGTGGATGGAAATGATAGAATTTATGAGACGGTCAATCCAGTGGAACACGCTTCATGAACTAATGATGTTTCTAATCCAGGTTTATAACTAGATGAATTTTTTGAGTGTCCTGAAGAAGAAAAATAAGATGAAGAAGAAGAAGAAGAAGAAAAAGCAGAAGAAGAATAAGAAGATGTTTCACCTATAAAATAAACTTTCATGAACGAGGAAGACAATGAAAATGTTCTTAAAGACCTAGCTATGAAAGAAGTGCATGTCACTGAAAATGGGGTTGATTTGGATGAAAAACCTTCTTCAGAAGAAGTTGTTTTTTATTGAAATAGAACCATAGGTTATAGAAGAACATATAGAATCATATCTATGTCTTTTTCTAGAAGCTGCCGATGAGGAACCTATAGTGGAACAAACTACTCCAGAAGTTATTCTTTCTACTGATGAAATAATCGAACTGGACATTGAGTTGGATAAATAGGAAATGGATAAGCAAATCAGGGATGAAATAGTGGAAATAGATCAATGGTCTAAATCTCTCAGTCATGAGAAGGATTCACCATTTTAGGGGGAGCATCCCCCAGTCTAGAATCTGTTGATTTGCCTAATCCACTTGATCCTAATTCACCAGTTACATGTTATAAATTTCCAAGTTAGTTTTATGTGATTTATTTATAGGAAGTCATAGTCAAAGGTCTTGATTTGTCCACTATGTTTCAGTTGAAAATGACATCTTATCCAAAGTCTATATCTTCCATTGAAGTGGAACCTGTCTCAAATTCTATTTCTGAGCCTTCACAAGATCATTCACACATGGTGAATAATGATGATCTGAATGAATATGGAGCTGTCATATTGGATGTGGTCTAAAAGCTCTAGAATAATCAACCTATTCATGTAATAAATCTATGTGAAATAGATACTTAACTATTATAGGATAATGTCACATGGAAGAATCAACACAAGATTCTTCAGGATATTCAAGAAGTCAAAATTTAGAATAAAATACTTAGTGATGGGTTAAATACTAGAAGAGGTATGGTTGAAGATAAGCAGAATGTGCTGAACTTGAGACTAGAACATGCTTCTCGCCCTAATGAGAATATTTTTACTCAGACCATACATGAAGTAGCCTCACTAATTTAACCTCATCTAACCCCTTTAGCTGACAAAGTAGCTGAATGAAACACGTAGATTGTTCAAGAGATGTGTTAACCTGTTATTGGACATAACAAGTTAACTGATGAGTACAACGGGTGCCATCAGAATGTGCTAAATCAATTGAAACCTCTTACCTCCACTATCACTGATTCTCATACCTATGGAAAATATTCTCAACCTTATTTTGATAGTGATATTCTTATAACATTTGTCAAAGAGAAATTTCAAGCGGTGCAAAGTGGGTTTGAAAATGAATCTCTATCTGAATTTATCAAGAATAGTGACAAATACTTTATTTGGTGAGAACCCATTCCAAGATTTTGAATGATTCTCAACATGAAAATTCTATTAAAGTGTACTTCTACATCAATCAAATCATCTTAATGAATGACATGATAAATCCCTTGCTGTATCTTGTGAAAAATATGAGGATTCCTCCTATTACTCACACACTCAAAACTCAAGTCCAAAAGATCAACGATTTCACCCATTTGTAGGAAACATTTATGGAGAACTATGATGACTTTGAAAAATCCATTCAGTATGATGGTGCAATAATTATTGATTTTATCAAGAATTTAATACATTATCATCATGTTCAGAGTACTGCCATTGTTGCTCCTACAGCTGCACCACTGAGATCGGGTTCTCCTACCCTCACCTTTTCCTAGCCTCCATATTTATGTCTCTCAGTCAGGTCGAGTTAGATTAGACTTGTAATCCTTAATCAATAGTTGCCTCATACTTATACTAACCCTACCATGGACACTTCGGTTTTTGAAGGACTCCCTTTACCTTTTCTATCCACCAATTCACTCCTGTCTTCTACTTCAACCTTTGCTCCAATGGAATCTTCTTTGATGCTACTGATAAGGGAAAAGATAATACAAGTCAGTTCTGAATAACAATTAATACAATCTTTTGATAGAGATACCTCTTCTATTTTTATTACGTCATGTTTTTAATGACATCTTCTTTATCTAATTCATTTTTCACTTCTCTTGTCTATTTCTTACTCACTCTTTTTGATAATCCCAAAAGGGGGAGAAATATGCCCATTAATGAATGAATAGAGAAATATGTATTTTATATGAACAATAGAGAAATATTTATTCTCCCACTCACATGATTATAGATCATCCAAAAGGGGTAGATTATTGGGATCCTCATGTATTAATCATGTATTAATGATCACAAATCATATATATTCTGTAAAGCCAGTTAATCCTGTGTAATCTGTCTTAAATAATGTACAAATGAATTGTATCATTATACATTAAGTAATGCTTTCCATGTTCTTTATTGTTATAAATTAAATTTGATTACTATACACTATATTTGATTTACATTATAATGATTTCATTGATGAATGATTAAGTATAATACATTCTCTATATATCACTGCTAATGTCTAAATACAGATATTTGACTAAGTCTGAGACACCGTGAGTCTGTCACTAGTTATGTTTTTGTGGAAAAGGACCCAAACACTGTGACAATTCAAACATCATGACCATCCAGTCACCGTGACTATCCAGACACAGTGACCATCAAGACATGGTGACCATCCAGACACCGTGACCATCCAGACACCATGACCTTCTAGACACTGTGACTATCCAGAGACCCTAACCATCCAGACACTGGGACCATCCATACACTATGATAATCCAGAAACAATTTTAATGAGACACTGTTTCATGGAGACACTGTTTAATGAAAATCTATTCAATCATTTCTAAATATGTTTTGTCGTTTTTTCATTTAATTATTAATCTTCATATATGATGCTTTAAGATGTTCTGACATAATTAATGTATCTTGATACACATATCATGTGATAGTATGAGGTACAAGGTGAAGAATAAATAAAACCTATCATCTCCAACACATGCACTCCCAAGATAAAAGAAGAATTGCATCCCAAGAAAAAATATAGAATGACACACAGAGAGCGTAACAACAAAGAACACACAATTTTTCATAAGAATGAACTGACAGATGAATCTCAATATTTCTGAAGAAAACACGAATCCTTCTTGAACCAATATGATGGAAACCATAGATTTTAATCATTGAGAACTTCTTTTCATTGTTAATACCATGAAGATCATGAGCCAGATCTTGCTCAACTATGATACTTTGTTTTCCATGAGAGGACACAATTTCTAAATTTGTTTCATCTCAGAATTCTAAATCTACAAAGACTAACACTCAAAGCACATTTAACCATATCTCTATACTTTTTCTTGGGTGTGTACTATTTTTCATCTTTCTAGCAGTGCTTGTGTGTGTGTCTGTATAAAAACAACCATTATATCTTGCATTAAATAAAAGGATACAACATATCCATCCTCAAGAACCTTTTTGAACTTGTGTATACCGACAAATAAGTGTAGAAGAGTTTGTATGTAACTTCTTGTTCATACCCATGAATATTTATGGAAGAGTTCATGTTACTTGGACAGTATTCTGTACTTTTGTAAAGTCTGATACTTGCTATGTATCAATTTTATTTATATAAATTTCTGGGTGGAAGGTGATCACCAAGTGGAGTGGATTAGGTCTCAGATTGAGACTGAACAACTTTTTTTTAACCACAGTGCTTCCTACTTTAGTGTTATATGTTTTACTGTTTAATCCAGAAATCACTACATTTACTTTGATATTTAATCATGGAAAGAAGTTATAATTGTATTACCTTATTATAATAGCTTCAAAAGTAATGTTAATAACCAATATTAATATTACTGAGAATTAATCAATCTTCAATGAAGTTACACACATAGTCAAACTTTCATAACAACAAAACCTTTATTAACTTGGTTTTATTTAACTTTATTTGGGGACCCTTTCAATAATACCTCTTTTAAAAAGCAATTTTGAGTAGATACTCAATTCACCACCACTCTTGAGTACTCTACTCTGACCAACAAATATTTTATTCATATCATGAGGAAAACTAAAAATAATTAAAGAAGTTCTTAGATTCCCATTAAAGGTAAAAATAGAGAAATCAGTCATTATTTAAACATAAATTGAGCATATATGGGTTGAAAATATGATTTTATCCTTTTAAAATCATACTCATAATTTTTTATATCATAAACCTGACTCATGGAAGAAATCATGGATGTTCATAAGAAATTAATCTTTAAGGACTCAAAGAAAATGATCCATAATAACATATCATTTGTAGAGGACCATGCCAATTTAAAGCATAATTAAGTGTTTTATATTTATAATCATAAAAATATTATGTTAATGCTACCCACGAATTTTTTTACATGTTAGTCCATGAATAAATGAACTTGTACTTTTTTGGGGCTTGGGATAACTTCCCTTATACCCTATTTACAGGTTTGGATAACATCTAGTTTATAATATTTTGGGCTTCAAATAAACTGTTCTATGCTATTTGATCTCATTAAATATTAATCATTACCCAATTATGTTTTGGGTTATATTATTTCAATCCCACACATCACATTTACATAAATATACTAAAATGAATTCAATAAGATAAAAAACATACATCATAACATAACTAGTGAAAAGTAAAATATGTGTTTTTTGTATATCATCATCATAACTATACAACATACTAAGAAAAAATAAATATGGAATCATTAGATCACATCCCTATTAAAAAAATGTAACATCAAACTGTTTTATCACAAAAAAATAATTTTGTAATATAACATGAATATATCCTAAGAAAAAATCACATTTCATTTTTAAATACAATATTAAAATGTAAAGATTATAAAAATATTAACAAAAAAATTTCATTGAAAATTAATGTGTAAAATTTAAAATTATGTAGAATATAATTTATTATTAATGATGGAGAAAAATTCCATTTATTTCATGTGCATTAAAAACTACTTGTACATTTAAGAAAAAATTAAAAAGTTACATGTTTATAAAAAACAAGAAGGTTTCATTTATATAATTTATAAAATATACACTCAGGGTTAAAAATTCATTTTAAATTTCATATGAAAATATAAAAAAATTAAATTAAAATTTTGAAAATATGGATAATAAAGAAAAAATATTTTCCATCGAATAAGAAAATATTTTTTTTCTAAAAATACACTTCATAAATATTGAGATTATAAATTGAGGAAAATGAAAACATGAAATGTATTCTAATAACATAACTATAATAATATAATATGATATTATTTTATTAATAAAATTTCTTATAATATACTACAATGAAATTTCAAGCTTAAATATTACTGATTAAAATGAGATTAAAACAAAAACCCTAACCCAGAGTTTGAATTTCATTGAATGGATATTATCATCACCTATATTAAATTTAAATTTATTAAATTTTTATTCTAATTTTTTTACATAATAAAAATATCATACATTATCCACTTATAACATTTCAACACCCATTTATTAATAATAACATATTAAAATCATTTCTTATAGGTGTTAATTATTTTGATTTTCCTGATAATTTATATTTGGTGGTTCTAGGCCATATAATTTTATCAGCTTTCTGTCATCTAAGAAATTTTATTTATAATATAGGAATTAGATATATTCATATTATATATCATTAAAATCATACATAAAATTTTGAGATATATGTATTAATTACACCATTTATGTTGATGGTAGGTCATACGTATGCTTGAATTCTTTTATCACTTTCCGATGAATGGAGCATAAGAATGGTAAAAAATAAATAACCATTCCATAATAATTATTATATCATAAATTTAATATTTATTAATCAAATATATCCTTATTATCAACTGTGTATATATAAAATGAAAAAAAATCACATCACTTCATGGAGGTGGAAGTCCAAACCAACACACAAGAGACATTATCTATTCCCAACAGATTGGAAGTTAAGAAGGTAGACACAATATTATAATTAAATAATAATTAAATTTTCATTTATGTCTTGTATAATTATTTTGACCCATATAAATACCCATCCATAAAATATGTTAATGGGAAATTAATTTTATCCCTATATGGAGGTTATAGTCCACACATACTCTCAAGTAAGGAATTTACTTCCAAATTAATGGAAGAGGTGGTTTATAATGGACATTTAATGATCATACAAAAATTTTATTATAATTATGATAGTTATGTTCTAATTTTAGGTTTAATACAATATATTTAATGGAGGTAGAAGAAGAAATAAATTCAAAGATGATGTGTAAGATGATTACCTTTTCATTGTAAAACACCTTATAGATCCTTTCTTAAGGTCCCTTGGAATAGTCTACCAAGAATACAAGAACATGAATATTTTAGATAGGTACGTTTATATATTAACTGAAGAGGACTTGGTCATGAAGAATGGATTAATGTGGTATAATGAAAATAGGTAATGGGTTAGCTTTTATAATGGAGGGAAAGCCACAAATAGAAATGTGAGAAATATTTTAATATAATTATGTCATATTGAATAAATTTTTTTCAAATTTTCAAAATTTTTAACAAATAGTACAAATATATATGTTTCATGATAAATTATATTTTTATATTATTTGGGGTAATTTCAAAACATATAATTTGTTGAAAATCCTTGGTTATCCTGTTTTATTTTTAATAATTATAATTACTATTTCAATATTAAAGGGTTATAATTTTATCTATGACAAAAAAATTATCTCATAAATAGAAATGTGTTAAAATATCGGACCATTTATTTTCCTTCCTTTCCTATTGTAATATTTTTGTGTTTTTTATATTATTTAAAACTATTTTTTAACAAAAAATATCATTAATATCATTTTCGACTCTATTAATTTAATTTTAAATTTTGGAAACATGGTAGAAATAAAAATTATATATAAATCACTAATAGATTGTTAATATATATATTAATATAAACAATTCTGGGAAATTAATAATTAACTATTTTTCTTTTAATATGTTTATAACTGTTTATTTTATTTATCACTTAATTTTATTAATATAATTTCAATGTTATAAAAGAATATTAATATATACCTAATAACTTGAAATTATAAATACAAAATAACGTAATTTTTATATATTTCAAATAATCATTTATAAATGTACTTCTCCTCTCTTTATCCTAAAATTAAAATTTTAGTGTTATTAAATTCAAGTGTGTGAAATTTTGTAATAATTATTTTTTAAAATTAATATAAATGTAATAAAAGTAGAAAAATAGAATGATTTGGTGAAATAATAGATACATGGATAGAAATGTCCATACATAACTAATCCGTTATTGATAAAACAATTGTGTTAGTGATATTTTGAAACCTTATATTAATATAATCCTACCATTTATATTTTACCCTTAGTAAGGTGTCTAGTATTTAATAAGTTCTTTATTCATCCACAAATAAAATATATCCAACTAAAATATTTATCCTCACACATCTAGATATATAATTTATTTTTTTGATTAAATTAAAATATCATTCCAAATTTGAATAAAATATAATCCAATAAAATGTTATGAAAATCATTATCTTGAAAAAAATGATTTTGAATGTATAAAAGGATATTGTAGAAAAACCCAAACAAAATTCATCCTATTTAACTTTATTTATACAATAACAACTAATAATAATTATTTCCTTTTTGTTTTTGAGAAAATCCCCTTTTTAGGGTTACATGGGTCCTTCAAAAAACCCTAGCATAAAAGATCCTAAAAGAAAGTGAAAAATACAAAAATCCGATGCATATACTACTATATGGAAACCTATATAAGTCCACAAATAGTCAATAACCAAATTCAACATTAGGAATGATAAGTATAAAATTAACCACATAATCACATATTTCAAATAATGTTTCTATAAATCAATATTCCACTATACTCTTTAAGAGTGATAGGCCACTCTTATATTCTAAGAAGATGTCTCTTATATTATTTCCATGGTAAAGTCGGATACCATCATCAATGTGAGAGGTGATAAGATTCATAACTAAAAAGTTGTCATCCATACGGATCTAGTCATGAAAAATATTATAGAAAATGTAATTATGTTATGAATCAAACCAATATATGAATAATACCTCAAGAACCTATGGAAATATCTCCTTGGAAAATATATCACACTCCTCTATAGCCTGTTTTGTGGTCATGTGATCTCTAGTACATTTATCAGAAGAATCTCTACTGAGTTCTATTAAATAAGACATAACTTTCAAGGCGAAATCATGATTAAATGATTTATCACATTATTCCTGCTATAATTGGTCCCCATAAATAGTTTTTTTCTATATATATTCAATTATTTTTGCACGTGTAGTCCATGGGTTTGTCAGTTAGTGAATTCAAGGCCCACTTTTAGATATGGGATACCATTACTAGAATATCCTGTTATCGCAGAACTAGGAAAAGTTGAATAGTCCTTCTATGCATGCACCATCTTTACTATTTCGGTAAATCAATTTGAGTCCCGAAATAACTTCTTACCATTATTGGTAGTAGTTCGAAAAAAATCACCCACATGAGCCTCATCTATTCACTATGAAAATAAATTTTATATACCAAGTTCCTTATAAGTTTCATTTTTCATCCATGAATCCACCCTTATGTTCACCCCCTTTTTGTTTTTTATATTCCTTCATCCCCCCTCTTTTTTTATTTTTCAAATCAATATCTAATTCCATAAACATGTTCTGTGATTTAATGCCATATATCATCTACTGAATAAACTTTTTCATCTGGATGTTAATGGGATCTCTTGAACCAACTACCTTATATTCCAATATCTTCCATTCAACAATATCATAATTGGTGAATATAATTTATATACTATAAATGTTTCCTAGACCCGTTATATGATGGATAGTATTCACCCTAGGCCTACTAATAGGATCTAAATGCAGCATAACCTTGGAATATAGTGTTTATGGATTAGAATCATATTCCATAAGTGAAGTATTTATAGAACATGAGTCTACTTCCACTCCCATTCTTAAGGAATATGATATGCTAATTGTGTAAAATCAATTCATAGAGAAAGATGATTACACTTCAATAAGGTACAGACCACTACCTCAAATACTATGATTAGATTCTTGGAATTATAAATGCAACAATTTCCTTTGATGCTAGATGAAATTAGTAGAAACAGTGTCCCTACCTCTTGTTGGAAGAACAATAATGACACCATGATTCAAGGTGTATAACATTAGAACATCATAATTTTGGTTGAACATCAACACATATATAATCAATTAGATGATTTGATATATCAAACTTCATGTAGATGTGTTGACATCCAACATCCATTGTTTTTTCAAAGTATAATAATCATCCAAATACATTTTCAATAATACATAGAATACCATGATTTTGAAAAGGTAGAATTAAATGAGGTACTCTTTCCCAAATCTTCATCATTATGGGTTTATTCATCATATGGAAACTGTAATAGAATCATAAAATAAAAAACTGGAAGCATTAACCATTACATTTCTATTGGAATAGGAGAGTGATATCATCATCTTTTAAAAGAATAATAAATAAAAATTTTGAATAAAGAAAACCTACAATCCCATGATATTTTAACTTATAGGTAGAGTTTAAAAAGATATATAAATAATTAGTATATGGACACTATATGATGAAGTGAACCACCCAAGAGAAGCGATGATGTTTAGAATATTTTTTCAATTCATACATGGATAAATGGAATATAAAATCTCTAGTTCAGAACCGAGGAACCACTTTTCAATGGGGGTGTGAGAAAAATAATGAATAAATTCAAGATTGGTGAAATGTAAAGGAACCCCTAGATAAGAAGGATGAAGCACTACAAAAAACATCCCATCCTCAATGAAGAGAAACAACCAAGAGTCCATCTAGTGTTGTTAGGGTAGTATTCAGGAAAAGAGAAGAGGAATCACAACATATAACTGAATTACTGTATTAATATTATAAATTAACCAATTCAACTTTTCAAACAATTTTAAAAAAATGGAACATTTAAAATTCATAATATGGAAAAATAATTTTCAATAATTTTTTTTCTATTCAGATAAAATCATTTTTTTAAAAAAATTAACAAATCATCACTCTAATGTAATTATAATTTGATGATTTTATAAATGATGTCTATTTTTTTAATATGAAATTAAAAAATGTGTAAAACATTATATTATTTCTTAAAAAATAAAGAAAAAATTTGTTGAGAAAAAATGTAATTTTAATACAAATAGTTACATTAAGAAAAACCTACTAGATGTTTATCAACATATTTTCTTTATACAAATATATTTTACATAATTTACAAACACAATTTACTCTTATTAATATATCCAATTTAATAACTAGGTTTTAAAGGTATACTATATTATGGTCCATTTAACCAGGGGTTTCCTTTAAATAAAGATATTGAAGAACTAAAATTTATTGAATAAGAAATTTATTATAAATTCTTAGGTCATACATTCTACCCATAAAAAATAAATTTGGTCCTTGAAATATAATTAAACATATAATTCAGGAGGTTATATTTTTTCATCAAATTCTTAGGTTCTCAAGTTGCTTCATCAAATATCGTATTTATCCAGATAAATTGAGCATAGTGAGTAGTAATATTCTATAGAATGTTGTCTCTATGATCCAGGATTTCTACCAAGTTTTATTTATAGTAAATATTTTTTTCTAGTAGTAAAAATTATAAGCATAGAATATTTGATGGATTAGGTATTTACATCATCATGAGAGATACATGCAACACATCATGAACATGAGAGAGGATTAATGGAGGTCCAATTGATAATCTATTATCCCTACCCAATTTTTAATACTGATTGGGTCAATATACAAAGAGTTCAACATTCCATTCATTCTGGAACTCATAATCTTCTTCCATGGATAAATTAATAATAATATCTTATAAAAAGTACCAAATTCCAAATTTCAATGATGACAAAAATATTATATTTTCTATCAAATCTAAGGTGAAAAGAAACAATAATAAATTTCTCTAAAATTCAATTTCATTTCCTCATATATCTCAATTACTGAAATATTTCTTTCTCTAAACATTATAATAGGACATTGGTTTTCTACACATCATTACAAAATGGGATTTGTATTAATCCATATAAATGATCATGTGAAAATTATCGTGCACAGAAAACTCTACCAGAGGAAGGTGTTGATCCCAACAACTTGTGAAATCTATAAAAAAATCTCAAAATATCCTTTGTTGTATAAAAGGTTCACTTATACCAACCATTTATTTGATAATGATAAAAAATATTGAAACTAAACTCTATATCTAGATACTACTAAAGACTTCTCAAGTAAATTGAGGTCAACCTCAGATCATGGGAAAATAAAAATGAAATTAGTACTCTATGAAACCTTACTAGTTCCATAATGTATATCATATTAAATTTTTCAATAGATAAATTTTCATAAATTTCATTAAATTATTATGAGTTTATAGTTATATAAACTACAATCGAAATAGAATTATGTATATTAGGTTTTTTGGTGTGTCTGAAGACAATGAATGATTATTGTTTATAATTTCAATTCTTGTGTTGGTATCTTTTATAAAAAACTGTTAGAATATAGTCTTTTAGCATTAACATTCTAAAATAAAAATAGATAATATTCATAATCTGCAATATCCCTCTTCATATGATCAAAACAAAAATATTCTTCTATATATCTATAAATCAGTATACTTCTAAGAATAATTTGGAATGGTGAATTTTGGGATTCATCGAATAACTCCTTCCTCAATTCTTTTATTATTGGGAAACATATATTATTCCAAAAACATATCATTCAATCTCAATAAAGGTTGAACTCAAGAAATTTTCTCACCACATTATACAATTCAATGACTTCCTTTTACACCTGTTTTAACATCACACAGATAGATGGTTGAATACTTATTAGAGAAGGATAATATATATCTGAATCCATGAATATTTAAAATCCATTTTTTCGAAATATAGTTTTTTTGATCTTTTATAATCCCCTTCAAAGAATATATATATAATGATAATTTTTACTAAATCATATACCACCGTATTCTCCTTCTAATATGGTAATGTATTGTGTAGTCTTAATCTATAATCTACTCTAACCATCTTCTAAATTTCAAATTAAACACTTCCTATTTGAATATATACATTATAATTTTAGTATATATATATATATCACACCATTATGTATAATTGAAATTCATCCAAATAGCTAATCAAACAATTCCCAGATAAAACTCAAAATCATTAGTTGAGGAATTATTCTGATGGACCTTCAATTTGTGTGAGGAAAAATATATCACTCTATCATTATACATGAGGATACATCATATTCCCTTAATTTTTTAATATCTATAATAAAAAACCTTTGAATTGAAATTTTGTGCTGAATAACCTTCTCTTGAATTACATGTTATTTTCCTCATATATTTCTATCCAAAAGAACTATTCACTCTTCTAATAAACCATTGTGAGTAAACAAGTCAGTCATGAAAATTTTACAAAATCTATCAATAATATACCTATAAAAAAGAAAACTATAGAACTCAGTCATAGTTGTTAGTCTAGACTATTGTTCAACAAATGTTTCCATTGATAAATCCACCGATATACTCTTACATTGGATCATATGACCCCAAAATAATTCATTTTCTTATAAAAGTAAAACATGGAAGTTATTTTGAACAATTTCTTCATCCTTAGTTTTGTTAGAACAATGCTCAAATGATCTTCACGATCTCCCAAGATATATGAATATATAATAATATAATCTATTAATACTACCACATGGGGATATCTAAACACCCAATTTATGAAATCCATAATTATTATAGGGGAATTAGTAATAATAATTGTAAACACTATAAATTCATAATATTTATAATTCATAAACAATATTCATCAATATATCCACATTATTGATTCAAAATTATTCATATACATAATGATGGAAATTTTTATAAAATTTTATACCTTAATTTAGTGGACCAAATGAGTCATCATTACTATGTATGTGATACTTATCTAGATTGTGATCAAGTTAAATTAATTACAATCATTATAGATTCAAATTATTCTATCATTATTCATAAAAATGATCAATTTATCACCATGTTAGATAACTTGGCTTAATAGATCCATTAACAAGAATCTCCTAGAAGTTCTTCTTCAATTCATCTAATTCAATTAAAATAATTCTATATGGATACCTTTAAATAGTGGAATCATTAGGTATTTATTTTATTAATAACCCAGCTTCATGATTATTGGGAATAAAATATTTTTTGGAATAAAATCTAAAAGCATCTAGAGAACTAACATTTCTTTGATGTTGAGTTTCTCCCTAAAAAATCCTTATAAACACATATTATAAATAATAATCAATCCATATAAAGTGGATCTAATATCTATTGGAAATTTATATACATCATTACAATGATAAATTATAATATTTGGATTGGAAAATCTAACATGAATATAATTCTTCATAAATTGATGAGAAATTTATCAATGGAAATCCTATCAATACCTACAATGACATCAAACGAAACTAGAAGAAGAATAATGATTTATTTAAAAAGAAAAATCCCAAAAATTTCAATCAGAGAATATTCATTGAGTTGAGATTTGATCATAATACCAAAAAGGGTTTCACGACTACTTAAAAATTAAAAAGTTAAAGTCATAAATAATTATTCCAACAGACCTTCCTTGTTACAATGGAATTCATCCAACTAATATCAAATAAGATAACATAACATTTGAGTGTACTTGTCACCACCTCAACTTCATTACTCTTTCATTAATCACATGATAGAAGTAAAATGGTTCCCATGATATTAATCATACATAATTAGAGTGGTCAAATCAATAAAATTAATTAGTTTTGTATCAAAATGGTTACCCTTTATTTTCAATATATGATACCATATGATTAACCTAGGTCATTTGTTGAAATCATCTATTCAAATAAACTATAAGTAATCATAAAAAATTGTAATTAACCAAAATATATCTCTTGTAACTATAAAAACCAGTGCGATGTAAGGGAACGATCACCATTAACAATAATTTTCTTCATGATTTAATCTGAAAAAGAAAATTAAAATTCATTAGCCTAAGATGCATCTCTAACAAAAACATACAAACTTGTAGAATATAGATCAATATTTTTTTATAAAAAATTCAAACTCAAATATTTACCATTACATAGGATGTTCTACAATATATATGATTATCCTAAGGGTTCCCACTATGTTTTTCTCATCCATTTTTCCAAAGGTAACTAATCCATTATTAATAAGAACAATATTTACCCATACTTTTAATATATAAATATTACATCTAGTTGGAAAAATATTCAATATATAACATTATGTTCCATGCTAAAAACAAATTGTTTTAGTATATTTTTATATGTGTATACATAATGAATTTTTATAATAATGTATACCTCTTCTTCCTCTCATTTATTCATATCTTTAACCTTTTTAGACACATTATACTTTAAAAATTTATTTATATCTATGAAAACACAAAACATAAATCATGTGCATATATATTTCTCATTTAGGAAAAAAGGGAAATATGACTGATTATTTAAAAATAGAATTAGTATCAATTATATTCGACCAAGTGATTAACGTTTTAAAATCAAAACAAAAAAACTCTTTGTTCATATATAAAATTCATGTAACAATGATTTTAAATTTAGAAAATATTAATTATTTAGGAACCAATGAATATGATCCATGAGAATGTGCCATTATCATAAGATAATATCAAAAAATATTATCATAATGTGTGAAATAATCATAATCA
The DNA here is from genome assembly GCA_963277665.1 of Viscum album. Classification (NCBI taxonomy): domain Eukaryota; kingdom Viridiplantae; phylum Streptophyta; class Magnoliopsida; order Santalales; family Viscaceae; genus Viscum; species Viscum album. Next base: position 231,443,491 of record OY728155.1, on the reverse strand, counting down.
TTGAAATATTATATCAATTCTACTGACCGTGAAATTCATAACAAGTTAGTCTTAGTATAACATTATATGTACCTTATTCAAGAATTAAATGACCTCTCCTACATCCAATTTGTAGATTGGAAAAACATATCATCAACCTTCATTCAATAGTGGGTTAAAATCATGTTTAATATTTATGGTTAATGAAAACTAGTCATTACCAAATTCATTATAGGGATATATAATTATAGTATAACCCAAAACATATTCATCAATCTAGTCATATTTATGTCACTATATTATGAAAACAATAATCATAACATAACTAGTGGAACATAAAACATGTTCTGTATATATTTAATTATCCTATCCAAGAAAATATTAAAAAATAATAAATATGGTATCATTGGATAATATAACAATTAAATCACAACTAACATTAAATTAAATTATCATATATTAATAATACAATTGAAATTTAACTAGAATGTTCCATATAGAAAATAACCATTTCATTTTTAAATCAAATAAATAAAATTGAAAATATCAAAAATATAAATACAATTTGTCCTTTAAAAAAAGTCCTACCATGTAATGGAGGATTCAAATAATTTTTTTTTCTTGTTATGAAATTCCATTCATGTTTGGTATGTAAAAAAATGATTCATTTTACATTTTAATTTAAAAGTAAAAAGAGACATAATTACAAAACAACAAGAAGATTACATTTGGTTTTTATTGAAAAAATGTATTTCATAGAATAAATAGACATTACAAAATAATATAACAATATAAAAAAATAGAAAACATTTTTATAAAACAATGATATATAATAAAAAATATTTCTGACTGAACATTTAAATAAATTTGTTTTTAATTAAAAAAACATTTTGGTATATTTTGTACAAAATATGAGATAACAATAAGTAATACCTATATTATAAATAAAACAATCAATTATAATAATATTAAATGGATTTATCATGAAAATATATAATAATTCCAATTTGATGAAAATTCATGTATAAACAATCGTGATTAAAATGTGATTGGAACATTATTCTCCTACCATTTGTTCAACATGCATATAAACAATTATAAATACATTATAATAACATATAATTTATTATAATATTATAATATATCGATTTTTTTACTGATAATATAATTTAATTTCAAAATATTTAATTTCATCACCATTTTAATAATTTATCCTTAGTTAAATTGGTATTTATGTGTGTTAATTGTTATATTTTACATGAATCTTTTTGTTCTATAGTTCCAGCCCATGTAAATTAATCATGGTTCCATCATCTTTAGAATGTTCTTTATAATATAAAAATATTTTTATTATATAAATATTTATTATAATCGATAAAAGTTAGTTATTGAAAAATCAATTACGTCATTTATGGATACTGCTCGTCGTACGTACAAATGATAACTATTTTCAATTTTCTTCGAATGGAAAAAATAGAAGATTAAAAATAATTAAACCCTAAATAATAATTAATATATAAAAAATATAATATATATTAATTTAAACTATCTTTATTATGATACATTTAAATTAAGAAAAAAAAACAGAATCGCATCGCCTCACGGAGGTCGTACCACACACATACGCATAGGGGATGCAATCATTTTTTAAAGGAAAATAAGGTATGAATTTAGATAAGATACTATAATATCATAACTATAATATTTTTATAGCTATTATTTATAATCATTAATCTCATCATAATACTCATTAATTAAATAGGTTGATTAAAAATGAACTATATCTGTACGTAGAGGTGGTAGTCCAAATGTATGTGAAAATCATAGTTTCAATTCCCATCTGATAGTAAATAAGATATATAATGGTTTTGTCATGATAATAAGAACTATTTATTGTATTTATGATACTGAATTTATTATTATTATTATTAATTCCATACATTTTCTGGTGACTTTCTTTAGATTCTTTCTCAAGATCCCTTGGAATGGTATTATCACAATAAATAAACATAAAATCTCTTGATAGGGGATATTAAAATTGTATTTTATAGGGGTTTTTGAGCTACAAGGATAATGGTTTTGTAAATAAATGAGGTAATTGGTATCCATTTACATGGGACAAAAAAGAAAAACGTCGAATTTTCAAAAAACATTTAAATATAATAAATTAATTATCAATTATAATTATTTAAAATAGATATATATATATATATATATGAATAAAAAATTTAGATTATATAAACATAATAAGAAATTTTGATTTTATAGGATTTGATGTCATTTTAAACTTTATATTTTAGTTTTATCCCATGACAGATCTATTTTAATCTAAACTGTGGTAATGAATTTTTTAATATTCATATGTTATAATTATTCCTATAAGGTAATATATATATAAGAAAGGTAAAATGAAAGAAATTTTATAACACCTTTATACTAATGTTATTCTTCAAGGATTCATATTATTTTTATTTTTTGTAATAAAATGGAATTTAGAATACAGTACCATCAATATAATTTTTGTTACTATTCATTTAAGATAAAATTTTGTTATCCTTATAATAAAAATTTATAGATAATAAAGTCAACATAGTATCATTCCATACTTATTCATTTCATAAATATAATATAATTTTCAAAAAGAAAGAAAAATGGATCAAAATTATTTTATATTCAAGACACATATTTAAATGACTAATCTAAAATTATTATATATTATAAATGAATGTATTTTTAAAAAGTTATACCCCATTCCAAAATTTTTGGCCCTATTTTTTTTCATTTTATCCTTACTGAGGTGATAAATATTTTCCAATGATATTATTAATAGAGTTAAAAAAGGGAGATAGATTAAAAAAATTCCTCTAGATTCCAAATATTGAAGATTTTTTTATTTATTAAATTCATATAAGGGGAGGTACTTAATATAAAATTAATATATGAAAAGAGGAAAAAACAAATTTTCCATAGATAATTATATCTAACATATGGAATGATATTAAAAAAATAGAATATAAATTATATTTTAATGCTATTAATTTTATTATTAATAATATTAATTAACTAATATTACTTTTAAATCCATTAAAAAAATATGTCTTATCAAATTATTTTAATGAAAATACATTAAAAAAATAATATTGTTCACAAACCATGAAAAAAATGAATCTTTTTAGTTTATTATCAAAAAATAACTTTTATATAATTATGATCAGTTAACTTAAAAAATAATGTTCATTTTTAAAAATAAAATTTCTAATATTTGGGGAAACAAAGTATAATTTTAACACAAAAAGCAATAATTTTTTTTAGAAAAAACAAATTATTTTGAAAACATTTAATTAATTTAATAAAAAATAATAACTTGTTTATCAATATATTTTATTTATATATAATGTTTATATATAATTTTAATGAATTTTGAATCCTATTCACAACATTAATTTATCCATTTAGTTATAAGGCTATATTAAATTAAAGTTCTTATAAATATGGGGCCGCGTGTATTGAAATCTAGATAAAATTTTAAATTTATTAAAATAGAAATATATCATTTAATACTAGGGGTTAAATTCCATGCCTTAAAAATATACACATTAGACTCTTTAGGGTACTTGTTGGACTACATACTACAACATTGAATCTTTTTGAAAACAAGTGATGGATGATACACAACCTTCAGTTTTCTTATGGACAATTTCTTGGTTAATTTTTTATTTACATCAACATAATCTCAATATTTATCCTTCACCATGTATTATGTACGATCATGAAGTCATGGGAAGATCCATAGTAAGCGACCAACTCTTTGGTGTAACATTCATCCTTAGGATTCAAAAATTGGATCCTCTAATTTGTTCAAAATCACACTATAGAACGAAAAACATCAATCCATGACATTAATAAGTATATTAACATGTCCTTATGTATCCTTAAATTTTTCTAACATGGATTCGTAAAGGATAATTATAAAAAAAATGAAAATATTTAAAATTTAAAGTCTTTATGTGATTAATAAAGCCGAGGCATTGTGAGAAGAACAACGGTAATGACATATGATATAGATCATTTATTAAAACAAAAAAAATATAATTAAATACTCACATTCATAATTATTATATCATTTTATTTTGGAATCCAATTTTCTTAACAGGTTTCCTACCCCAACCATTCACCAAGAAACTTTCCAATGTATGATTATGGATCCTCCTCTAGTATTATTTTTATAGTAGCATAAAAAGTACCACATGTAGAACAATGAGTTGCTCAATTTGTGTTTATATAGGATATTTAGTTATGTTTGTTCCCAAAACCAAATAAACATCCATATGTAATCATTCATTTCATCTCCCTTCTAAACCATCCATAAAATACCAATCATGATCATCTTTAGAATAGACTATTTTGATCATATGTTGAATATAATTTTCCATGTTCTACAATATATGCCTTATGTTTCTGGAACACTATCAACCATTCAATTATTCTGGTGAAGAGGTCATTTCATAGTAAAAGGATACATCTTGTTTTTAATGATATTTGGGTTTTCATATCTAATATTGCAACTAAATGCATGTTTTCATCCTACAAAAATGGTCATCAAACACCATTTTCCCTTGATAACATTATCATTTAGCCTACAATTTAATGATTGGTAAAAAAGCCTTCACATTATGGTATGAGGTCATCACTCAATAAGTCTAATAATTTAGTTTGTGGTTTGTCTCATTTTTATTACTTATTAAAATGGGTTCAGAGAATAAATATCTCTTAATTACTTTTTATTTGGTCACACCCCTATCCTCTGTTTTGTAAATTGGGACATTAAATTATGTGAAAAAAATAAAGTTTAATTTAAATATGGTGTTCCTCCCTCATACATTTATAGTAATTATTGACTCATTGTGAGATATATAAGAACATCCTTTATTATTAAATGTAATTTCTGTGGCCATAAAATGTAGTATGTTTAACCCCAAAGGTTTTGATTTTAAACTATATGTTCCCATATCTGTGATTGTATATAATGTCATTGGATCCCAATTCTAGATGTCGTTGAAATTCCCTTTCAATTTAGACTATATAACCCTTATTCTTAATTTTTATAATAATAGTCATCTAATTTTTTTTGACAAATGTATAAGACTTTAGTCTTCATAATTTCTTGTTTTGTGACATATGACTATGAACTAAATGAACCTATATATGATTTGGTCAATATAATAATGAGGATATATTTTTCACATGAATGTTATTAATAATTTATTCATTATCATCCTACCTCATTTTGTCCCCAAAGGTGTCCAACCATTAACACAATCTTTACTGGTTCATATTATATGACCATAAAATACAAAAGTGAGGAGACTTGTTACTTTCTAAGATCAAGACATGTAAAGGGAATCCATGTAAGAAAGTGAATTATATAATCACTATTCATTCACCTTGGATATACAATGAAAATGTTGTGAATTTGAAGAAATAAAATGTAAAAAAATATTACCATTGAAATCTTATGATTGTAAAACATGAAAAAAATTGATTTTTTTTCTCACTAGTAAGGAACCTGGAATATCCTAATTTTTTTTAATAATTATAAAATAAAAATATACAAACCCTATCATGTTGAAACCCCAAAAAGGTTGTCTTGAGAAAAATGATCGGGTTTTACCTTCTAATCCATTATCCATTAATAAATTTAGAAAATATTATGGTGATGTTTGAAAGAAATGATTATCATTTTGTCCACTATATTACCATAGAAAAATAAAAACCTCACTCAAAATGTCTATTATATTTGGGAAATTTTAATTCACCCTCCCTTCATTCCTCATATATTGGTTTAGATGATTTGAGTAAAATTAATTAAAGGGAAATTTTAGTGAACTTGATCCATTTTTTGAATTGGTTTTCTTATTTGGATATACAACCCAATGATTTTTATGAAGCATATTTTAATACTTAATATATTTAATATTGTAATAATCATAACATATAGTGATGGTATATGTGCCACCATATCTACCCTATTATATTCCTCAAAGAGTAAATTCCCATGAGGAGGTAGTTGGAATAGACTGACCACATGTCATAGAGATAGAATTTTCACCCATATATTGGATATTCAAGTATTAATCCCATATCATGTTTTCTTACATAACCATAATATAAGATTCATGTGTTTTATGAAATCATTTGTGCTTATGGTGAGGGTGTATGTTTTTCAAAATTACACCACCCTATATCTATCTATGGGTGCATGTTAAAAAGATTATTGTATAGCCCAAATTTGCCATCCATAACTCTGAATATAAATATTATGTTTTACATAATCTGTTACCATAGAATGGTTAATTAATTTTGTTTATTGTGGTCCTACACATCATGAGTTCAGTATACCATCACAGAATGGTATTCAATGGAATGTAGTAATTCAGTAGTGATAATTATTCAAAATAACATTTTAACAGTCATTTTTAGTAATGGTTTTAGGAATATACATTTAAGAGTTTCTCTCTGTCATCTGACAAAAAAAAAAGAAAATATAGCTATAATTGGATTCAGATGGTCAAAATCAAGAAATTGTATATTTACTTTATGGAAGAAACTAAAAGAATAATATATATGTGTTTAACGAATATCCTCAAATTAATCCTGTAGGAGTATTTTTCTTAGTGATGTGGACAATTAATTATTTCCCAATTCATAGAACTCTATACTGACTGGTTCTTATGCAAATTATGACATTTACCTATCTAGGAGATCTGTATATTATATATGATTTATACTTTGAGTAGCCAACCAATCATGAAGCTAAAATTAGTCAGTATTCATAAAATTTTCATTTATATTGGAAAATTCTGTAAAATCTTCTAGATAGTTTTGAATTTCAATTTATATTCATTAGTATACAATTACTCTTATTTGAAAAACACTTCTAAAACAAGTATATGAAATTATTAGTATTCAAAACTACCCACATAAAATCTATTAAAATTTAAATTAATTCTAGTAGATCACATGGCAATACATTTTATAAAGTTTATATTAAAGATGATATAGATATTTAACAAGGACCACTTCTATAATGCTCGACCTTTAACAACATGTCAAGGATTCAATCTAAATTCACATGAATTATAGTTATCTTGTTTGGGATTATAACTCCTATGGAGTTAATAAAATTGGTGAGTTGGGTTGTAAGAGTCTTTGGATTCCAATCCAAGATTAGTCATATGGGATGATATATTATAAAAATTCTCACTTGTAAATTTCATGCATATTGAATGATTGAATCAATGATGGTGATATAATAAGTTATTTTACTTACATTACATACCAATACTTTATTTAAACCCCCTTCACTAAAAATTCATATGTGAGGGTGATAATTCACTAGGTTTATTGGGGTTCATGGCCATTAGATTCCATGTATTAGAGATTTATTAAAGATAATATAAGTCCAAATACTTCTAGAAGTATTCAATTTTCTATCCTACCAAACCAGATACCCTTGAACACTCCTTAGGTAATGTTGTACCCATGCATAGCCATAATCCTTTCATAAGTAGGTTAATGTAAAAAAAATTGGGAAATATAAAATCATTAATTATTTATTTAAGAAATAACAACCACTGCAATTGATTATTTTAAAATGATATAGCTTAAATAGATCTTCTATGATAGGGAAAAGAGAAAATCATTTCAGACACCAGAAATTGAGCATTAATCTATATATCAAATAAATATTTCATTTGATTATATTGTCCTCATGATCTAATGAAACCCAATCCCATAGAGAAATACTAATCGAATTACCTTCATATTTTTTTTCCACCATTATCAATTAATATTCCCAAATGGTTCATTATAGGGTATAAAAGAAATGAAAATTTTCATTTATTGTATATTCAAATCCTCAATAGTGGTTCGAGTTATTAGTTGGATGCTGGTGATGTTAAGTAATATATTCAAATTAAATAAATTTGGAATATACATTTTGTTATTAAACTCATAATAGTATAATTTTTCTACCTCTATGGTATTCAATAAATAAATAAGACTAGAATTTTTATGTACTGTTTCCCTATAAAATATAGATGTACATGTGATAAATTTTATTCATTATAAAAAAGATCTTGTGAAATTCCTTTAATTGTTTCAGTGGAAACACCTCCATAGTATATTGATGTTGATACATGAATTAAAATCCCCACCATGAAGTATCAGAATGCTCAAAAAAATTAACGAACCTTGCTATTCGAAATTATAGATCCATGATTAGCATAATATTGTCTTCTAAAGTTCTGTGTCATTCTAAAACTAGGGTATCCCAATATGATCCCTCAGTAATACATGATAATTTAATAGAATAACTCATTATCAATATAAATCTAAGCTTCATTGTATTGGGAAATAAAAAGACTTTTTCCTATTCCCAAAACAATATAATATTCTAAGGATAAATATATTTTCATTGTATTCTCCTTACCTCATCTGATAGATCTTTTCCCAACAGAAGTGTATTATTTATATCTTCCAAAATAAGTTATATATAGGAATGGACTCATCATTAATCTCCCATTATATTAGGATTCTCTTAATTTCAAGATCTTCTAAAAACTAATCCCCACCTCATTATGTGGTAGCTAAAAGGTTTTAGTCCTGAGCTCCTACAACTTACTTGTTTTGTCAGCATAACTACTAGTAACTCTGTAATGATTTTGAAAAGCCTCTCCACAAAATATAGATCAACAAATAGATTTTTACTGAATTATCAATATTATTATAGAACATATGAATCCATGTACCATTCTTTAGACATATTTCTACTAGGTTTAGGATCCCTATTTGGGCTACATCATTCTCTAGGATCATTCCATGATTAAGAAAATACAGATAAATTGTATTGAGCACATGGTTGATAGATTACGTCATGATATTATTATGTTAATGGAGAGATATTTAGGATATCAGTACTTCCATTATGTCCCCCAATATAATTTATACTTTAATAAAAACCTTTTTTTTAATATGCTTAAGGGATAAAAAAACCCTCTTGATTGTAGGTTTTGATTATGAATTTGAATTGAAAAATCATATTGATACCAGATGTTATATATCAGTAACCTATTAAAAAAAATGGGTATTTAAATATATAAAGTGTAAAAATTTTATTATAATCCATGTTCTAATACATATTATTACATCAATGGAATGAAATAATATTTCATGTAGTAATCTTTATCCATTTAGTCACATTCATTGAGATTGAGAAATGAGTACAACCAAAAACAAACTATCATTATAGAAAGGAATGATGATATTAGTGTCCTAAAACCACAATAAATCATGGAACAACATATTTGTAAAATATAAATGTTTGAATTATCACATTATAACTATGAGAATCACAAGATACATGAAATCTATGTAAATGAGTATAACACACATAAGTACTTAGACAATATTAATGATCATATTATTTTCATCTGGACACCACATTTACCTTATTTGGTGTTCCTTTTTTAGGGAGATATTAATTTATAAAAATATTCATTTAGGGAAGGATTCATCTAAACGGTGAGAATAAAGAGATTAATGGGGTATAGAATCATTAATTGATCAAACTATATTGAAAAAGTTCCCAAATAAAAAATATATTGGGATGAAAAATTATATTTTTCTTTTAATATCATATTTTTATCAGTGAAATTTTACATAGGCTATATGTCTCTCTTTGCGAGTGATTCCAATTTATTCCAATTATGTAAAATTATGAGTGTGATTGTTAATGTCCAAAAATTCCAATCACCACATAAATTAAGATCAATCAAAATATCATGGATATGTTAAATAAAATATTTTTATGGGGAAATGTCAGATGAATGTAAAATGATCATTTTTAGATGGACATATATTTTAGTTCTAGTCTATAGCTCATTTATAAGAATAAAATATATTAATAATTGAAATTGTTTATGGATGAACGGTGAACATCCTTTATGGTTGTGAAGCATCCTTATTCTCATCTATGATTTGTGACATAAACATGGAACTACATCAAGAATTTGTAAGAACATCAAGGTCATGGGAATCATTTCAACCATATTATAATAGTCCTTCATAGTCACTTGATATTGTAAATTTGAGGCCCCATCAAGGGGAAATGTTTCTTTCATGTAAAACTTTGTGACAATGATCATCCTATCTGATATGTATAATGTAAAGCAAGTTATGAAATATTTCCTATAAAAATATAGAATTAAATTTACAGATGTTATAAATATGTGATTTTATGAGGATAATATTACAATCTATATTTTTTAGGCTATAGACATCGATGGTTTATTTAATTTTATAATAATTATATATAGGTTAATAAAAATAATTTTTCTATAAAGATGTTAATTTCTGAAATGAATAAAAGAAACCCCATGAGATAATTCACAGGAATCATATTAATGAGATTTGTAAGGATAATAACAAATGAATATAATTATAATGTTCAGACTACATAAATACTTGGTGCAGAATACTATAATAAATTCTATATGAATCATTCATGTGAGAATCCTTCGCGGGGTAATACATTCCTAGATACATAATTGGCCATATTTATTTAAAAACTATGCCATTACATTACCATTTTCCATCAGATAAATAAGTAAATTTATTCAAAATTTGGGTTTCTAAAGGTACTTCTCATCCTATTCTGAATAGATCATAGTAATGGAATAGTTAACAAATGGTGGCACATTTGTTGGAGGAACACTTTTATTGAAACGTGTTCCATCTATGAACCATAATAATATCTAATATCCTACTAATACTATAAATGGACCTATGTAACCCATTTATACTCATTTCCCTATGGTTAAAAACCCAAAAACATCATTACCACATGCCCTCCTAAAATAAATTAATGAGCTATATACATCACAATTCACCCTGATTATCATGTATTACATTAATAAATTGATTTTCCTTGATTTTCATCAATGACCTATGGAAACCATAGCTTATTTATGTGATTCCCTTAACTCTTACACCTATATTGAGTGCTCAAAACATACTATTTAAATTATGGATTTTATACTAATCAAGGTTACTCACATTTAACAAACCATAATTACAATATTCAAAACAAATAATGATTCATATACATCCCAACAACCTTTTATGTTTAGTTTTTTGTAGAATTTGGAAAACTCATTTACAAAAGAACCCATATTTTTCTTTTAAAATGATACCTTTTACCACTATACTTGGAATTTATAATATTATAATAAGTCTTATATATTCCCCTAAAAATTTTCATGCACATGTTATAATTATATTCATATAATTTTTAAAAAATAGATATAAAACATTGTTAATGGAAACATAAAAAATGTCATCTAAAACAGAGAGTATGTTGTAGTATATGTTATATTTTATCATATAATAAACAAGCCTAGAATAATATAGATTCAATAATTGACAATAAAATAATGGTATACCACTAACCACCTGACCCTAAAATATATCCATTGTTAACTTATGATTTGAAACAATCACATGGATATAAATAACTAATTTTTTGAAGATGAGACGTATAATAAGAGATATATAAATCATACCATTGATGCCATTACTATGATAATATCAATAAATAAGTATTTATTCAGCAAATTAACAAAAAATATGTAAGTTATTACAACTCTTTATTCTCACGAGACCAACATGATGATTTATAGGGACATATAATTCTATACCCCAATTATAACAAAATAAACACCAATGTATTACTTATATATTTTATTAACAATAAAATATATTAAAAATATTTTTTAGTAATAAATATGTATCAACATTGAATAATGTATATGGAATTTCAATGTTCAAAAGATAAAAAAATATCATTATTAGCCAAATTCATTCAACAAAAAAATATATAAAAAATTGAATATTATTAATATAATATAAATATCTAATTTAAAATATTCGTGTTAATAGAGATCATGGACATGAAAGAGAAAAATAATGTCAAAAGGTATATGGATAGTGATACAAAACATTAGAACATTGAATTCAATGAAATGAAAAGATTCCATTCTCAAAAAGTAAATAATAAATTACTTAGCGATTAATGTAGAAAACCAATTCAGAGGAAATGATGGTTTTAGTTTAGTGGATTGTATTTTTAAAATTAGGTAGTAAAATTGTTGACAATCTTTGAAATTAACATTATTAAAATTTGTAACATATTTGTAAAAAATAATTTAAAATATACTTATAGACATCCTTTCTTGAGGTTTCAGAGATAATTTTAATATACTTTTTTATAGAACTATTTATAGTAATGAAATTTTGAATGTAATATATGAATATATAATTAAATATTTAGTAGTATTAACAAATTCCTATTTAATATTATACCCTTTTATCATAAAATTTTTGAAGATAATATACATTTTATTTTTGTAACTTTTAAATATGAAAAACACCCCTTGTAATGGAAATATAATATTCATTGAAAAACCTTGGAAATATTAAAATAATATTAATAAAAAATAATTTTCATGTCACTGGGAAAACGTTTTTAAATAGTAAACATTAAAAAAAATTATACCTTTATAAATAATCTATTATTAAACATTAAGAAAAATATTAAAAATATTCAATTTAAAAACATTAGAAACAAAGTATGAGGTATTCTAAAATTTATTTAATAAAGCATTATTTCATATAATGTTTATTTAGGATTCTATTATATTATCATAGACATAGAGTAGAAAAAATATTTTTTAAAAAGTGAAGGCTATGTTGACTTATTTTATAAGAATTATATCAGTTTATTCACATAAAAACGATTAGAATTGGAATGAATAAATGTAGAACCTCAAATAAAAAGTGAAAAAGATAATAGATTTTGTTTATGATAGAAAGTGCATAAAATTCCATATTGGAAATTCAAGAATAAAAAATCCTGACTAATATTTAGATTAAAAAATAAACTCTCTTTAAAATGGAAAATTTTCAATAAAAATCCATTAAAAAAGATGACATAAAAAGAAATTGAGACTTTTTAAATTTTGAATAACGATTTATTATGTCAATAGATAGTATTTACACCCCAAAATATTGAACAATTAGTGAAAATGAATCATTTCTTAATAATGTAAATTTTATCTTATAATCCGTTAGAAATAAACAAACAAATGATATTATAATATACTAAGAAACTGATTATGTAAATGAAATAAAATAAAATGAAAATAATTTGTATGTAAAATATAAAAAATTTTGTTTTTAAATTCAAAAAATCAATGTATAACCTAGTAAATAATGAAAATAGATAACCAAAGGAAAGAATGTTGTTTTTATATTCAACTTACATTGGATTAAAATTTGGTAATACATGTCATATCTTCCCAAATAATAAAATTATTCTTAATAAATATTTTGATTTGATTTATTTTCTAGTATTTTCAATTTATTAATGTAAATTTGGTTAATATATAATAAAAATTTATTATCTCATTTCAAATATGTATTAATAGTTCCATAAGTAAATATGTTTCTATTATATGTTTAATTTTCCATTATTGATTTATAAATATGGTGTGGGTCTATGAACATTGTAAATTATTTCATCTTATGCACAATTTTCACAAATATATGGATTATGTGTTTTATATTGTTAATGAGATCAATGTTCTTTACATAGAACTACTTTAAATAGTTTTCATGAAATTCTTAAAATTAATATTTTTAGAAAATTCAATTTCATAAAAAGGAATGATTTTATAAAACAATATAATTTTTTTAACTAATTTTTTTTTTAAAATAACACAATGTTCGAGATCTTACGTTACATAGAACACTGCTCATCAAAAAATGATTAAATATTAATTTTTATTTATTATGGATATCACCTAGACATTGGAAAATCAACAATGAATGATATTAACTATATTATGAATATTTTATAAACAAATGATTATAAAATCAATTCATTGGTTACCATTTAATTTTAAATAAAATTGAAAACTAATTGAAAATAAAGGATTCGTTTTTATAAAGGGGTTTTAAGCCCAATGTGGAATTTTATCTAAATAAATTAAATTAACCACTATTAATGAAATTATATACAGGCTGTTATATATTATATATAAAATAATTATTTTTAATACAATTATTATGGTACGATTATTATAGAAAATAAATCAAATTTTATACAGAAAAATATATATTTATCCAAAAATTATGTTCCCCCACCTTTTAATGAATCACATATTATAAAACTATATTTTGAAATGTTAATAAATTTTATATAAAAAACACAGAATTCCTTTTTTAATTAGTAATACACATATTGACTTTGACTAATGTTTATTATTTTTCTAAGAAAATTCATTTTTTTATGAATGGTGAAAACACATATTTAAATTGAAAACAAATTTTTTGTCTCAATTTTTTATTTTGATAAATTATATTTAAAATTGGATTTAAAGTATAATTATATCAATAATATATAAATAAATCCAATCTGTTCAATTAATATAAATTTCATAATGAATCTAGGTATAAATTCATTTCAAACCTTTTAGCTTGTTCAGTACAAAAACTAGCCTTCCCATTACGTCTGTGGAATAAATTTTAAATATAATTTATCAAGTAAAATGAAATAAACATGGTTAAATATATTATATATTTGGAATAATATGGTGAATAATTGTTTTTTTTTAATTTTAATTTTTTTTTCAAAAACAACATATCATGGTAAACTATAACATTTATCATGGTGTAGGTAAAATAATGTGAAAAGATAATGTTAATTGGTAAAAGCTTAAACTATCTAAAAATACTAATTTAGAAGGTTGGATGAATATTTTATTGAACCTATCAAGAATATAAAAAATTATATATCATCCCAATTAGTTTCAAGGAATTCCTATCAAATATTTTTGGATTTAAACATAAAATAATCATTATTTAATCACTTAAAACCACCCCTCCCCACATATAAATACCACCCTCACCACACTATTTATCCTCTAATGGATTTAATCCTTTTAATTAAATACTGAAACCTCTCCTCCTTACTCTCCCCATATAAATATTTTCTTGTCTCACCAAAATTCGAAATCCTTGGTCGTTAATGAATCCTTTAAGGATGTGAGATTAAAGTTTTAATTTTTACAATGAACCAATATTAATTTCCTATATTCTTCTACATTATCCTCTTATCATAAATCCATAAATTCATGATAAATCATTTATATACTAATTTTTTTGGTAATACAATAACTCAAATACATTTCCTTTCTCATCCCCTCTAATTCATTGAAACGAAACCAATGTAAAAATTCTTTCGGTTAACCATATCTGTGAATAATGATTTTTCATTTTCCATTAATGCATTCATGGAATGTAATAAAAGTATAATCATGGGTAAATAAGATGTTGATATGTATATAATTACTTATTTCTTATTTATGATCTAATATATTTTCATAATATTAAATAAAATGACCCTAGTTCAGGATGTTCTGAAAAATGACCAAAAATTAACTAAATATATATTATTAACATTTTTTCAATCGAATCATCATCATGTTTGAAAGAAAATTAATAAATGGTACCATTAAAATATATTTTAGTGTATAATTCTTTTAATTTCACATCTATAGATTTATTTTCATTTTTTATAAAAATCTTTATTATACGAAAATGAAGTAACCATGAAACCATGAAATGAACAAACTCAAAAGAATCATAATAATGTAATATTATTAATTAATCTGTGGTAAAATCTTATTAAAATGATCATAAAGGGTATTATAAATATTAATATTGTTATAGATTGAATTAATATCTTTCCTTAAACAATTATATAAGATATTATTGAATGATACATTGTATGAAAGAAATAGGTAATGGTTTATTGTCTCCCTTCTAATCATGTGAGGAAAAATTATTAATCAACACTTATTTATTATGTGTGGTGCATATTCTACCCTTTAATATATAATATCATGATAAAATTTATCTTCATGATATTGTATGTTTTTTAGGATTATTATTTTTATGGGGAATATGATTGGACTAATTACAATTTGATAAGGGATTTGTTAAATAAATTTCAATCAATTGGGTTAAAACATCTACTTTATTGATTATGTAATTCTATGATTATTTTTGAAAATGAAATTTTAATATATAATATATTGTTTCCAATATTTATGTTGATATATTATGAAAAAACATAGTTTATTTATTTGATTAAATACAATTATAATGGTATGAGTTTTTTAAGGGGATTCATCACAATTTCACTTCGTTAAGGAATATTTTAATATTACACTTCTAATTTCATTTATATGGTGTATGATGATGAAATTTATTTATTTATGATAAAAATTCATCAAAAAAATTTCTATTAAATATAAATATTTATTATATCATGGATATGATAATTTTTTATATCATATAACTTTTTTACACATAGTGATTACTTTAGGTGTTATTTGATTAATTCTGGAAATAATGTTTAACATGTATCAATTTACCAATATGGATATTTTATTATATTGAACATTATTTATTATATAAATTTATTATTTTATATATGATGAATTTGATGGAATGGTAGGCTTCGTTGGGGCTATGTTACAGATAGCCTCTCGATGCATCAATAGGTCTTATGACATGAATCATTTATGCTAATATTGAATGAGTTTTTACAATTAGATTAAATCATCTAGTAAACCACACTAAAAGTTGTGGTTCATGAAAGAAATACATGATTTCTAATAAGTAACCATTTAATTCATTTATAATTCTATGACAATTATACATAATATTTTCACTACGAAACAAATGTATGGATGAATTTCATTCTGCGTTAATTAATTAATTTTCATGTGTTTTTTTATACAACCTTTTCCATATTGAGTATTATTTTTGGTTTAAGTTATATTCTACTATACATAACCCATACTAATAATTTGAGCTCACCCATTTCAAATTTATTATTTTTCCCGGGATTCCTAGAAGTTTATAATAATTGATATATAGAGTTACTCTAAGGGGAACAATGGTGTTATAAAAAATAAAATTTCCACATTTTATTTCTAAAATGTCATTTCAATTTAAAATATGTATCTAGTTGACCTAAAAAACTAAACTATATAGTATTTTTATATGGGAATTCTTGTATATTTTTCTAATGTAATAAATTAAGGCATTATCTTCAAGACACTAATGTCAAGGTCATTACAAAATGTATTAGAAAATTTGTATCAGAACCCTTCATAACTAGATTTAGAAAAAATAGATTTGAAAATGAAATCCTATAATATAATTTTTAAATATAACTATATAAACTAATCATGTGATATAGTGATTAGTTTACATTAAGTAGTTTTGGGATTATTCATTATGATACATGAAAATGTAATCTATTATAATATATGACATCATATAAAATGGATAATAGAATATAGAATGTGAAAATAACAAATATATATGATCTGAACAGTCAGAATGATAATTAATTTTATTGGATTTAGAAAATATTTCGATGGGATATAATCTCCAAAAAAATCACAACATTTTAGAACCAAATATCATTTCCTAATGATATACAGAAAACATTTTCCATGTCTTATGGATTCAATGCAATGAAAGAGAAGAAGTGGAAAACATGGAAAATTATAGTAATATCGAATAAGGGAATGAATTATTTTTCACATGTGACAGATTTTGAAATAAACCCCCTTGTAATTATTTAAGGGGATTTAATGTTTGTAAAAAGTTTTTAGAGAAATTCCACATATATTTTGATATCATATTAATGAAAATAGTTTCCAATGTAAAATGATTCAACTATTTCCCCAAGAGTCGACGAAATACACCTCAAATGAAGCTACTGGATTATAAAAAAATATGAAATTACAATAAAATAATATGGATGATTAATGTTCTTGTTTTGGAAGTCAATAATAATTTTATTTGTGAATTTATTCTATAATTTCATTAATATATGAATTGTTAAATATATATGGATTATATGCTAGTACATATTGTTAATTATTTGATAGAATGTGTTGAATGGTAATAAAAAAAAGTGATTCAATGGAATGTTTAAACTCATTGAAAATACACGATTGATTAAATTATTACTTGTAATTTGGTCCAGGTGTTTTGATATTTTTTTTGGGATAAAGAGATGACTAATATGGATCATATAAATTGTATAGTTCTATTTACCAAAGAAGTGATTATTAGTCTCTAAACAGAGTAGTTTATACACTCATTGGTTGCGTTTACAATATTATCTAATTTGAGTAATATATCAAATAACATGTTTTTGACATAAAGAATATGAGATAATTCATGTTTTCCAATACATTTATGTTAATTCTAGTTGTTAACATGTTAGAAGAGAGTAAATGATGAAGGTATTGAAATGTTTCATATGTTATCAGTTAGACCAACATTAGGATGTTTAAGAGACTAATGATAACATGGTTTAGGAAGTCTATGGATGTTATTTTAAAATTTTTAGATTTTAATATTTTGGAAGATTAATAAGGGTAATTATTTCTGAAATATCATAAGTTAATCTTTGGATAAGGTTTAATGACAGATGTATTTATTATTATTAGTTAACTTGTTCCACCATATTGGTTTTGGAAAATAGTTGAGATAGAAGGAACAAATTATAACTATTTAGGGATCTTAAGATTTATTAAGATTGTTTATTAGTGCATCAGGGATAAAAATAATCATTTTTATATTAATTGAATAATTTTAGGGATGATGATACTTTGGAATTTGTCATAGATTTACCAAAGTCTCCAAAAAAATAATGCATTATGGGAATGAAAAATGTGCAGTAGGAGAAAACCATAGCAGTCAAAACAAATCATTAATTCTGAATATTTTATTTTAAAGTTGGTAATTTTTTATAGATTATGTAAATATAGTTTAAAAAAAGGAAAATCTACATATATGATGACAACCTGTTGCTTTAAGCATGGTCTCAAGGATTGAAACTAAAATATATGTTCAATAAGGGTGAATCACCTACCAATAGACAATGTGATGTAGGGGTAAGAATAACAAATTTTTAATTATTTAAATGGTATGATAGATATATAATAATTTAATTTGGAACCCTATAGTATTGATATAAATAGAATATTATGGAAAATTATTGAGGTATAAATATTGAAATGTGTTTTGGGGAAAAAGTTGAGTTTTGGTGGAGATTTTTTGAAGTATTAAACTCTACCTACCAAATATGTGTATTCCCTTATGTATTTAAATTAGTTTGTAAAAAGATTCCTCAAATCAATGAAAATTATAAGGGAATTAAAAAAATATTACTTCAATTTTCTTACTATGAAATCAATGAAATTTTAATCCCATTACTTATTTAAGGTTTTGTGATGGTAGACTTTCTAATGACTATTTTCTCTAACACTCTCTATCATATCGTTATATTTTTGTTTTCATTCCAATTTCAAGTTTTAACATACCACTAATATTAACCTATATGGAAAACTAATTTTTTGGAAACCTTCACACTTTCATTTCCCTCCTTTTAGGAGGTTGTTTTATTTACCCTTCATATGATGTGGTATTTCCAAAATGGTAGTATAAAATTATGACTCTGTAATTATCAATCATATGTTTAAATTTCAAGGATTTAATTTCTTCGATGAAATTTATTGAAGGAGGGGACAATGTAATATCTATATGTTTTTAAAAAACATGTAGTTTGACAGCTTATGATACACAGTACACCATGATCTAACAAATGATTAAATAATTTTATTTAATTATGGAAGTTATCAATAATCTATAAGAATGAAGATAATGAAAGTGTATTACAAAATTATGAAAATATATTTTATTCATATTTATAAAATGAAATCATTGGTAACCAATTAATTCTGAATAAAATTGAAGACCAAATGTATAGAAATGATGTGTTTTTTATGAAACAATTATTCATACCAATGAATTTATCTTAATAAATTAAATTAATCACAACAAATTAATGAAGATAATAATATATATAAGTAATATATTCATAAAAAATTCATACAATAATTTTTATAGTCTTAGGGTAAAAAATAAATACAATTTTAAGAATACAAATATATATTTACCTAAAAGGATATTTTGATTCCATTTACAGGTGCACCTATTTAAAAATAAATTTTTGAAATTTTTTATAAATATTATTCAAATAAATATTTTTTATTTTTATATCAGCATATTAAAAGTATTTTAAATGTAATTATTTTATTTTTCTAAGAAGTTTCATTATTCTTTAATAGTAAAAATTAATGAATTTTAGATGAAAAATGCATTTTCATCTAATTTATTTATACAGTCAAATTATAATTTAAATTTGTTTGAAATTATAATTATGTAAATTATACATTAATAAATCAAATTTATTTCATTATTATAAATTTTACATTAAAATTGGATATGAAAACATCACATACCTTTACACATGTTCACAATAAAAACCTACATTCATGTTACATCCATGGGATTAATTTTTAATCAATTTTTATAAATAATATAAATTGAGTTTTGTAAAAATTATTCCATATTTTTAATAATAATATCAAAATTAGGTTTTATGTTCTTTTATTTTTTATTCATAAATTATTTACAATGGTAACAAAAAATATTTACAGTAGTATAGGAAAAATAATTGAAGGAGTTAAAGTTTAAAGCTAAATGCATAAAACACCTAAACACTCCAACATTAAATGGGTTGATTATGTTTTAAGCTAAACTAAAAAATATTTATAATACTAGTAATCATAATACAAATTTTCATTAATTCTACCCAAATATATTTTTATTTAAACATAAAATAAACATTATTTATACACTTCAACCCACCCTTCTCAAGTATAAATACAACCGATCAGCTCCCAGTTCCTCCTAACAAAAAATGATGCTAAAAAAATCCCTAAAAAACCCTCTTCTATTAACTATTTCTATTACCATGTTCTTATGGTCTGACCAAAATACCAACTACATGGTCTTTATGATATCGTTCAATGAGGTGATATTGAAGATGTAATTTTCTCAAAGAACATATCATATTTTTTTTATTTAACATTCTCCTTTCCTCCTTCATACATAAAGTAGTTATAATTATTGAATAGTCTATATACGTGAATTTTTTAATCAAAATTGAATATATCATATCCATTTCATTTTTCTCTCCTCTTATTCAATGAAATAAAACTATAGACAAAATTATCATGGTTAACCATCTCTATGAATAATAGAGTTTTACATTAACACCTTCACAGAAGGTAATAAAAGTATAAATATTGGAGAATCATGTTTCTATAATATTATTACTCTTATTTAAGTTTATGGAAACACTATATATATATAGTATATTAAATAATGAGAAACTATTTTGTGGTGTTTGAAAAAACTACCAAAAATAATCTAAACATTTGTCCTCAACATTTTATCGAATGAATCATCCTCATTTATGAATGAATAATGATAAATGGGAAAATTTAAACATATGGAATTGAATTAATACCATTTCATTTCACTTATATTGTTTTATTTCTATTTAACCGGAAAATAAATATTTATATAAAAATAAACTGACCTCGCCTCCATGAAATGAATTCATCAGAAATAATGAAAATAATGAAATGTTATTAATATAAATTTGGTATGAAATTAAAAAAGAATCATATAAAGAATTATAAATATTCTGATTATTATAGAATATAATAATATCATTTTAAACATATTTTAGTGGAATTTAAGGTATGATACACTGATGATAAATTTTAGATGAGGCTTTTGGGTCCCACCTTTACTTTTGTGAGGTATATTTCTTAATCACCACTTATTCTCTTTTTGTGGTGTGTATAATACCCTATTATAATTAATATCAGGTCAACACTTATCTTTACGGTATTCAATGTATCATATTATTATTATTATTAATTTTATAGAACATATGATTTGACTGATTATAATGTGGTATGTTATATCTTAACATGATTTTCAATCATTAGGTTAAAAATCTAGATCATAGATTTTTAATATTAAGATTATGTGTGACTGGCCTTTTCTTACATTATGTTGTATTCAAACATTTTTATTTGAATTTACATTGAATACATATAATTGATTCATTTTAATAAATCTTACATCAATGATATGAAATTTGTAAGGGACTTCGTCTCAATATCACATCAGTAAGGAATATTTCAATATTACTAACCGAATTTATTATATATTTAGTAAAAAATTAAAATTTATTTACTTATGATTATCATTCATTGGAAATATCATTTCTCTTAAATATCCCAAGTTATTTTATTATTAATATGATTATTTTTTATGTTGTATACAATTTTTTACATATGGTGCATATGTTAAAATTTATTTGCATAACTATGGAAATATTTTTTAATACAAATCAATTTATAAAAAAAGAAAATTAAATTATAAGGAACATTATTTATAAATTAAATCTATTATTCTATATATAAATAATTCTTTGGACTAGATGATTCATGGGGGGCCCAGTTATAAATTACCCTCGATCCACTGATATGACTCATTGGATGAATCTGTTTGGATAACATTAACTTTATATTTTCCTAAACATAAACCATCATGTGAAGGGTATTTGTGGTAGTGGTTAATGTTCCACATACATGACTTCCAATAATTAACCAATTCATGCATTTATAATTCATTAACATTTAACTAGTAGTTTTTCACTATTATAAAATCATTAGATGCATTTAATTTTATGTTTATTAATTAAATGGAATATGCATGTTAAGTTATATTACCTTTAAATTTTGATTAATCTAATTAACTCATACAATAAATTTCATTAAATAACCCTTTCAGAGCATTTGATCCCACATCATTCTTCTGTTCCCCCCAGTTTCCATGATATTAATTATGATTGTTTTGTAGGGTTATGTGAAGGGAAATATTAATGTTCTCAAATAAAATAATTTTTTTATATTTTTTCTTAAATATTAATTTTAATTTCATATATGCATCTATTTTTAGAAGACTATTACAATATTCAATCCTTTTATATATGAATTCATGTCTCTTATGCCTATGTAAAAGGGGTATTTTTGTTTATTTAATAATAAATGAGGCTTCGACCCTATCCTTTTTTAAAAAAGTAGGTTGTAAAAAAACCCAAATAAAACATGTTATAATTAATGAATGAGTAATAATATGCTATTTCGTAATGATTATATGTATTTTATAGAATATTAATAATTTTAAAACCATGTTTTTTTTATTTTGAAGTCATTTTTAGATGATCTATAAATTGACGTGAAATGAAATATAATGATAACACTTTATTACATTCAAATTTTCTAGGAATTATTTTTTTGGTAGTTATGTTTTAGGATCAGAATTTCTTTACTGTGGCCATCTTATCATTATGTAACATGAATCATGTTATAAATATATTATTTTCTATATAACACTATTTTTATTACAACTGATTTATGGCAGTAATAAAAAAACAACATTTTTCATTCATGCATATGGTAATATGCACATAATAGGATCAACATTATCATTTTTCTCAAGAAAGTGAAGGAAGGTAGATTAACATTTTTTGAAAAACATAATAAAATTTATTAATACTAATAATACTTATTTCAATATATTATAATGGGTATAAAATATTCGTAGGAGTAAGAATGAAATACCTAAGTCCTCATTATAGAAGGTAAAAACTAAATCATAAAATAATTACTTAACTGCAAATATAAAAAGGATTAATTCATGAATTTATAAAAAAAATTAAACTATATTTTAATTTTTAAAAAATAACTTGATTATTATATTTATAATCCCAATATCATCTTACAATTCATTTTTTTATTTTTTTAATTGATTATTTTTAGGCTATTAGAAAAAAAATATTAACAAAACTGTCCCCTTTCTAAAAATACAACAATACAAATTGTCTTAATTTTTTAAAATAGTTTTCCTATAAAATATATACATTTATAAGAAAAATATATAATAAAAAATGAAAAATTTATATATTAAAAAATTGATTAAATAACTTAAATAGATGAAATTAGAAAAACATTATTTTTTATATTAGTTAAAATCTAGCATATTATATAGTAGATTCAGATTAATTTTTTCAAATAATTGTTTGATTAATAAGCTTAATGTTAAGGACCATGATAAATGTAAATTAATATTCTCAAACAATAATTTTGCTAACATTGTGAAATTTGTATGTAATAAATAAAATAATCTATTCTGAATTTCATAATTAATATAATCTGTAAAATTATTTAAATAAAATTATACTAATTCAAATGGTATTCAAAACTATATAATATTTTTAAACCTTAATATTAAAAACAATATTTTTCAACAAAGAACATTTATATATATATAATTTTTAATGTTAAAGATAATTTTACATTAATAAAAAATTTAAGTATATTAAGTGGATGTTAAATTTAGGTTTATAACTTACAAATTTTGTAAGATGGGCTATTTTGTATGCTTTTTAAAATATTAATTAATTTCATAAATATTATGAACCTTGGTAATAAATGAACAAAATGAATAATTAAATATATAAGAGAAATTAACTTCCATGATATTTAAAACATGTCTGGAAATACATTGCTGAAGGTTTGGTGAAGATATATCTCTTCAAATTAAATAAATTTCCTATTTTTTCATTAAACATATAATACTAATATTATAATGTGTAAAAGAAAATCACAATCACAAAAGGGGCCTTTTAATCCCTTATAATGGTGGATCACACACACCCTTCCTATTTTTATAATCTCCCATAAAAAAATAATTGAAACCCAAAAATAGTCACTTCTTATACTTTCCTTTCATTTCTTTTGAACCCTATAAAAAAATTTATCTTAAGAGCTTCAATTTTAAGGAGTTTATATAGAGGTTGGTTAGGGTCTCAATGTAATTATTACTTACTCTTTACATTTTCTTCCTAATCATTCTCTTCTAAAAAATAAATTTAACATTTTAATAGAATATAATTTGTATAATTATAATACTAAATTTACATTATTTTAATTGAAAACCCATTATTTATTTATTTCTATCCACTTATCAATAAATCACATGAAAAATAATTATGTGTTCTGTGAACTACCACCATCACAAAGTGAAAACCATTGTTTCTCACCACTGATAATGTTCAATGGTTATAAATATGGAACTAAATAATAAGTATGAAATATAAACTACTATTACGAGTATAAAGTGGTAAAATATAATCCACATTTATTTACTCTAATTATTCGGGATCTAATAATGTTAATCCTTGGTTGTGGGGAAGATAAAAACCACAAAGTGGAATTTTTCATTTCTCAACATTATTTTCAATATCTATCTAAAACACTTAATATATGAATAAAAAATAACATACGATAACTAATTTCCATTCAATAATTTTATTATAACATTATGTAAAATAAAATACCTTAACCATACTCACCTATCATATTACTATATGTTCACATTTGGGTTAGTCTAACCACCTACTTGAATAATACTAAAATAATCAATAATGATTTATTATAGAAAAATAAATTAAATCCTAATTAAAGTTTAATAATAAAATCATGATTTTTTCTGTTTCTAGAATGGTTATATTATATGTTGACTATATTATAAAAATATCATCATCGATCAATATAATTAAATAAATAAGTCGACATTACTTCCACATTCATGAAACATAACTAAAACTCATATAGAATGAGGTAAGAGATATATAAATAATTTAAATTTTAAGACAACAAAAAATAAATTATTTAGTAATTATGAAAATTTATCTATGAATAAATAAAAACACTTCTATGATGAAAGTAATTCAAAATGATTGAGATCACCAAAACCCAATATTAAAAATTGAGGTTAATTAACTAATATACCTACAATAAATAATTATAAATGAAACAAAAAATTGATATTGGTATAAATAATTTAATTAAGATATTTATATTATATAAATGGTATTGGAGAATATTCATCTAAAAGGGATTAAAGAAATGGTACTTTTCTGTAAACATCAATTCATTTTGAAATGATTGTGTTATAGACAATGTTTTTTATTTTTTGTTATAATTACCACCTAGTAGATATTTTATATCACGATACAATTACTATTTATGCATTTTATGAACTATGTGATGTTATATCCTTCATGGGATTTTGATTGAAATGTTACCGAAGTGTTCCAAATTCAAAAATATATAATATTATGGAAAGTAACATGTGTGTGGTTTTCATGACAAGGAAATCTATTTTTAGATACCATACTATGAATATGGAATTTACATTGATTCATCTAAGGGAATTCATCCCTAAAAGGCCATAGGGGTATCAAATTAATCATCAATCGTTGCATGAGTAGTTGGACTAATATTTCCCACCTACTTAAATTCTACCAAGATATATGATATTGATAATTACATGCTTCTAACAATATTTAATGAATGATTTTCATGATATTAATTCATTCTCTTCCCATTTCAATCTATCGAGCACAATTATTATAATATATTTTTAAACCAACACTATGAATGTACCCTCTATAACAGAATATCTTAATTTATTTGAAAGGGATCATCTTCTTACATTAACAATATAATACAGTTAATAAATTGATTTTCAATAAATTCTAATATATATCCACATTAATCTATTAAATGGGAAATCAATTTTTTCTTTTAATTCATTCATATGAATATCCATTCATCTATTTCTCCATTATTAACTAATAATTTCCTTATGTGACTATATAAATGTCTTGTTATCTTAAATAATAATTTCATTATAAATAATTAGTGTTGTCTAGGTGATGGTATAGATGAACGATTGATGCATTTTTTGGTATCATGAGATAAATTAGCTACTATATTAGAATATGATTTATCATTTTATATAAAATTAATTGTAACAATTCCTTCATGGTTGGTAAATTAAGATTTACATTATGCTTTACATATTGGGATTATTAATTATTTTCCATGTTTTTATTTATTTTCATAGGTATAGTAATCCTTTTATATGGATTCGACCTTATAAATTACATAATAGTGAGTTTTAGTCAAGAATTAAATCTATTACATTTGAGGATGTTTTCCAAATTACTATTTTTAAGAATTATGTCATAACTCATATATTATAAATACATATAATAAAAAGTCGAAACTTTTAACATGTATCCATTTTTTCACAATAAAAAAATTTAAAATAAATAAATATTTATTATCCGGGAAATTCAACAAGAATTGATATTGACTTCTTCCTTTCCCATAACCATTCTTAAATACAATAACAATATTTTAAAAAACGTTGTGTGAGTAGTAAATCCTCATTAAGGGATACACAGAGGATAAATATTATACTTGTGAAAACATGGAAAATTATATAACATTTACCTTAAAAAAATTAATTGGGAAAATGAAATAAAAAATTTCACATGAATTTTTTTTCTAAATAAAAATAATTAAAATCCCTATAAAGTAATTCAAACCACTTTTTTGTGACTTATATCATTATATATATATAACACTTTTAATACCATTATAATTAGGAAAAAAATATGGTGAAAATCCAATATTATTATTATTATATGTGTTGTAGTGCTGTCCGAGTACACACATCTTTTAAGCTATAATGGTATCACAAAAGAAATTAAATTCTACACATAGTATAACTTGTAATAAGATCACATATTGCCATCTGTTTCTCCCCGTCATGTATGCTTCAATTGGCCCACCTGGCGCTCTCTGGGCTACCCCATCATATTAACCATAATGGTCTGGGCGGGTGATATCCCTTTATATAATAATAAATTACAATATCATGAATAATAAAGTTTTATACTTTAAATTTTTCATCATAAAACCATTTTAATACTCTTATAAACTATTAATAAAAACACATTTGGATATCAAAATACCCATTTTTTTTAAAACCCATTTTCAATAACGTAATGCTATTTTCATTATCTCATTGATTTTAAATAACAAAATACCTAAGGAAAAAATGGTTTTTTTAATTAAATCAAGAAATTATTAAAATTATGTTAGAAATCAAATAACTATTACATCATTGGAAAATTTTTGTTGTTATGTACATTAAAAATAGATCATTAATTTTTAGATTTGTCAAAAAATTATATATATAAAACATAAAAATACTCATTTTGATAACAATTTCAATAAATAAAAATATATATGAATTTTTATTTAAAAATCTTTTACATAGATATAATAACATTATAAAAATAATTTTATTATAAGGACATAGAAAAAGAAGATATGGAATGAAAAAATTAAGGATTTTTTTAAATGAAATGTACCTTATCACCTTAGAAATATTCAAATCAGAACCCAATGAGATAATAACATCAAAAATATAATAAATGTCCTAGGATTATAACAATTTAATATATAAAATTTCATAGGGGGGTATATACACCTTGTAAAATTATATAACTTTATAACATCAAAATATATAACAATGAAAAAGGATTTAGATGAAGTCCATAACCTTGAGATTGACGTGTCACATGTGTCCTGGTGTTTATGATTAATAAATATAGGTTATTTATCTACATTATTGGTAACCATATAAGTTTTATTATGAATTTAGATTAATTTATTTATATGTTATGAATAATTACGTAATCTGTTCATTTTATGTCAAATGTTTTTTACCATATTCATATTATGTATCAAAAAAAAATTTGTAGGTTGACTATTTTCAAAAGTTAATTGTTTAAAAAATTAAATATTTATATTAATAAAATAATTATCATATTTATATATTAATTGAACTTTTAAAAAACTATCATAATGTTTTTATGAATTGTGAACAATCATTACGATCATAGAGATGATATGTTATACGTAACCATGAGTAACATTTCCATTTTTCATTGATCATTGTTGAAATGTGGTAATTAATAATTCATATTTATATAATGATCAATATATCACAATTAACAAATTATTTTATTATATATACTTATATAATTTTATATGGTGATGAAAAAAGTAATCAATCGCTGCTAGGAGGTCGTAGTCCACACCTCCCTGGACGACATTATTATTTCAGAAATATTTTAAAAGGTAAAAAATAAAATGATATATTTTATTTTAAAATTTATATTTATTTAATGAGTATAATAATAATTTCATTTAAATCATATATATTCACTATATTTACCCATATAACATTCCATTTAATGCATTAGAGAAAATAAAATCACATAGAAAGACAAGGCTGTAGTTCACCGTACACACGATCTACATTATTGTATACCATATGGTAAGTAATGTAGGAAGGGTTTATATTAGATAATAACTCAACAGGTAAAATTATATTATATTTATCAGAGATAAACCATATATTGATTATTTTTCTTATCCATCAGAGGCAGGAACGGAAAAACGAATCACATCAGTTAATGAGATGGTAGTACCCCGAACACATGAATTATGATTTTGTAACCAATTTGATGGATGCATGAGTAGTTGTAAGTATTACCCATAGATTAAAAACATATTAGTATATTTATTGTACTAATTATTTTATATAATAATTTTATACAAATAATTGAAGGGGTTGGAGAAATAAATAACATTAAAAAACCCATTATTGAATGTTACCACTTCTATGGATATATCTTTTTGGCATTCATAGAAGGATGAAATTTTTTAGATTTATTCCAATTTTAAGGAATCAATGATAAAATAAAAGAAGTGGAGTTGTTATTTTTCAGGTCTTGTCCAAACCATTTTTTTGATGGTGTAAAGATAAGAGGATAAGGGGTGTACTTTTATATGTTGGGTGAGTGTAAGACATGTGATGTTTTTAAAGAGATAATTTCAATCATGATTTTCATACACCACAAGGAAAAAATGGATCATTATCAAACCCAGAAGTATTTGTCTATAAATATGTCCATAAAATATTTTTTTTATATATTTATAGTTTATGTTTTCCATTATAAATTTAATTAACCTATCGAAAAACCATATTTACCTTAATAATGGGAATTACTTTTTAACTTTAATCTATATTCATTTTGAACAAAATTTATATTGAACTACTTAAAAATTATAAAATATTTTTCTTGGATAAATGAAATCCATTTTTAAAAAATAAATCCAATGATGGAGAGGAGTGATTTAAATTTAATCCCATAGATGGTGTGAGAAATATGGGTTTAGAAAAGAAAACATTCAAAAGATTGAAATGTTTTTATATCAAAATTCATTACGAAATTGATACAAATATCCAAAATTAAATTAATGTATTTATAGTTAAACTAATTTGACATAAAACCAAACTAAAATTTTATTTAATATTATAAATTATGAAATTGAAATGTTAGTCTTCAATTTATATTCAGTAATTATTAATATTAATCAAAAATGAAAATTCTTATAAAAATATAAAAAATTCACCAAAGATAATTTTAGTTTTATTATTAAAAAATTAATATATAATTTCTCTAATTAAAATTATAAAATTTATAATTTAATATTTTCAATAAAACATTTTAAGATAAGTTTTTTTTGTTAAATATATTTCACTTTATTTGAAATGTAAATGATATTTTTATAACTAATATAATTTTCTTATTTATATTAATAAATATAAAAAATATTTATTCAATAATTTTATAAGATACGACATTCTTCCCCCTTATAAAAATTACATCCTAGAAATTTTATTCACTTTTTAAACAAGTGGGATTCTATTCCTTGTTGTATTTTCATCTTCACATGGTTCCTCTTTTACATTATGTAATTTCTATAAAATTATAACCTGGTGAATCACTGTATTCCATAACAGATTATCTCTATAGTCAATTACAAAAAATGGTTATTCCTTAAAAGAAATATTTTATTCTAATTGAACTAATTCCATGATGAATACTTGAGATGAATTTGAAACATATTTCCTTAACATTGAAACATGAAATATTTTGTATATCTGAGATAAACTCAAAGGTAAGGCTACTCGGTAGACAAATAATCCAACGTTATCCATGATTTAAAATAGTCTAATGAAAAATGGATTTATATTAACCTTACTAATAAAATTCATAAAAATTCTCCATTAAGAAACAATGATAAATACTTGATCACCTACCTCAAAAAATGATCTTTTTTTATTTATCTACACAAATTTATTGAATTATCCAAGAAATCCTCAGATGCTGCAGAATCAAGTACGCCTTCTCTACCATTTTATTAACCAAATATGGTCCCATAAAAATTATTTCCCCTAAATTATCTGATAAATCTATTTTCTCACATTACATTCTATGTAATTCAGTAAATAGTTCCAGTTGAATACTAGAATGAAAACTATTGTTATTTGAAATCCCATCCAAATAAATATATAGTTCCCATATTCAATGTATCATACTGAATTAGAAATCATAATACCTTATATGGATTGAATTTATCACTCATACTATCTACATAATTCAGAACTTAAATTATCATTGATATATTATTTAGTACCCAATAATAACAGAAGACTATTTCAAAAATTAAATTTGAACCTGGGATCACTGTCTGAAACAATGGAGAAAATCTCATTTTTTACCATGAATATCCCATTTAGATATATTAATGAAATCTTCTTTAAAGAAAATGTTTCTTCAATGGTAAAGAAATGTGTAGATTTAGTTAATCCATAAATAATAACCAAAATAGTTTTATAGCATAAACTAGTGTTTGTAAATCCTTCCAGAAAAACCCATTTATTTACTTTCCAACTTCCACTCCAGCACCAGAAAATGTTGAAGTGTGTAATTAAGTAATTATAAATAAAATTTAACTAGTTTTCAAGTCAAAAACATCATGGTAAATTCAGTAATATCTCATTTCATTTCATTCCATTAGTAATTCCGACAAATTTATCTTTATATCTCAGTGCTACCTATATAAATGGAAACTAGAAAATTAGGAGGTTCAATAATGGAATCATTCCTCAACATGGAATCAAAGTCCATAAAAAATATTTTCCAAAATCATACAGTACTTTCTTCATCAATATTAAAATCAGGAAACATACACTTTATAATATATTTTACCTCTTCCTGCAATGATTGATTATATTCTCGTCATTCTAAATTATTTATGACAAATTATACTACACTAAATCCTGAAAAATTAGAGAATGCCTCATCATCGCCAACTTTATTTAAAAAAATTACCAAATTGTTGAAAGAGGCGTCACATTACTAATATTACATGGTCAATGTAGCATAATGTTTTGATTCAAATCATAGAAACCATTGTGAGATTTTCTGGGATGATAATGATTTATTCAATAATAATCTATGATTAGATCCATCCAAATTATTTATCTCATGTTCAATTATATTTTAGTGGGTATATTCATCAATTTTTTTGATAATTATATATTCATCACATTACTATATTCTAATGATTCCACCAAATTTTTAATGTTAAACCCAAAGTAGCTAATTTCAAATCATGTGTATTGTAATTTTACTCATGAGGATTCACCACACATAAATAATTAATAAATTACCAGATCATTCTGTATTTGGACGTAACATAGTACTCATAGTGAAGAATCACTATTGTTGAAATGGTCGAAATTTCAAGAAGTAATGTCCAAAACTTGAGAATAATATAATCATTTTTAATTTTCATTATATAATAATTAGTTTGTTTTCCCTAGATATATTTTACTACATTCTGATTTATCATTATTAGTGGGACCGACAATCATGAAATGATTTCTATAAACCATCACTAGTAACATTCTAATAAAATTAATCTAAATGTTTATATAATATGTGTTGGTCATTGACATTATTAAAAAATTTATTATGTTCAGTAGTTATTCCATCTATAAAAACAATATATCAAAAGAATGAAATTTATTTAACCAAAATTCACACATGCTAAAATTTCCAAATAGATTTTATTGTTTTAATGTTTCGAAAAAACCCCTTATATGAATTTATTTTTTATCATATCATTCCGAATATAAGAAATGGAAATCAACAAACAAAACCATAAACTATTCCATGAACACATGAAAAAATATCCCCAAGATCTATAAATATAGTGGGTTCATTAGACAACACAAATGAAGTAACTATAAATTCATAGTGCCCACATGGTGCACCAAATGTATTATCGATAATGTATAATTATTTAACTTACAATATATGGTACCCTAACCATCAGTTTACCTTAGAAAGTACTGTGGTCACATAATTTGAAAAATAAATTGATATGATGGAAGGGATACTGACTGACTGAATGAATGTTAATTTTATATTCAAGGAGGGTAGCAATACCCAATATAATAAAAAGTCCCCTCAAGGTGGAAGGAAATGATGGGAATTCATGGAATCCAACTTTACAATGTTTATACATTCTAATGAAGGAGACCCCAAACTCTTAAAGATGATGAGGGAATCTAGAGGATCCCCACACAAGAAAGGGCATCAGTTGGGAAGTTGTATTCTATCCCAATATTCTTTACTGGTTTTCCTCCATTAGTAGCCAATGAGAAACTTATTTATAGATAATCGAACTCCCAAGGGATTCCACCTTTCCCTTGAATCATTTTAAAAAGGAAATCCAAGTTCGAATCAATTTATGTCACCTCAATGTCAATCCTCTGATATACATTGACACTAGATTGAGGAGCCCTAATTTCCACACCCAAAGAATCACTTAGACAATTAAATCCACTAAAACTGCACCAAATAGATCCTATCGAATATATAATAATTCCCCCACCTATCATATTACCATTTACGAAAGGCCTATCAACATTAAACTTGAGGCCCATCCATACTGCCTCCCACTTAATCCATTTCCCAATAGAGGAGTCAATAATTCCATGGCCAGTTTTTTAATGACCCCCTTTAATAAAATAACTAAATTCCGCCAGCAGAAACATCATCCATAAGTGTAACCAATATGTTGGGAAGCTATTTACCAATCTAACATGGTTAAAATATTCTATAATGATCCAAAAGATAGTTGTTAAAATAGAAATGTGCCTCTTTAAATCTATTCCATTCTGAGCCACACCCTAAAACTTGGACGCCATGAACAAATGCTGATCAAGCTTCTCCCCTCTAACACAGTTTAGTTTGACCAAATGTGGACGAAAGAAACACCTACCAGTCACTTATAAATTTAATATGCTCTATTTTTTATATATATTAAAGACCTTATAGTAGAAACATCGTGAAAATAGATGAATTCCTCTCCTTTGGAAATCATGGCCCAATGGTAACATGTAGTTTCTCAGGCACCAAACATGAAAGTGAAACTTCATAGGGAAATCATTTCCGAAAGTCCCACCGAACTACACCTCTTACACCATCTCCGGTCAATGATATTTCTAATAATCCCGAGCCGCGAAGGCTATCACAGTCGCTCTAGTAAAGCAGCATCTATTTTCTTCTTAATTTGTGGAAATGTTATCAACAATATCTTTCTACTCTACAGAG
Organism: Viscum album; assembly: GCA_963277665.1. Lineage (NCBI taxonomy): Eukaryota > Viridiplantae > Streptophyta > Magnoliopsida > Santalales > Viscaceae > Viscum > Viscum album. Next base: position 231,408,912 of record OY728155.1, on the reverse strand, counting down.
AAATGTTGACTAACTAGTTGTGGGTGTTTTCTTGCCTCCTTGAAAGTGTTATTGGGAGCCGATCAATGATCAAAAAAACCTCTCCACTACCCAATTCGTAGAAAATGAGGTAAAGGATACATTTATTAAATAGGGATGTTATTATGGACTCTCTAATCAATGTTAACCCTCATTGAGAAATATCTATTTTAAATTAGATAATAATATTACCCCATGGTGAAGTGCTTGGATGAGTCAAACCTATTTATATAATATCTACTACATTTGATTTTTCAATTATAAAAGTTCCACTAGACCTATTAAATAGGGGGTTTATAAATAATAATAGCATCACATAATATGTCAAATTTAAAATCAGAATTCAAATATAGAATAAAACTAGTAAAAATATTAAGAAGTTTATTCATGTATATATTTACTACTAGAATGTAATAAATTTTAATAGTTTCATGTTTTTAAAAAGTAGGAGATATGTAATGTTTAATAACATCCTTAATATTCATCTCATCTACTTTTTAGATTATCCCAGGAATGATATCATAGAACACAACTTTAATTGATAAAAAATTTATCATTTTATGATAAAATGAAATAAAATCCACACTATGAATGATATAATAATCTAGTATTTCCCGAATGTCCTGAAGGACATCATTTTTATTGAATTTTGATAACCCAACTTTCAAGAGATGATGGTAACCCTTACAAGGCCAGTAGCCTCAGAGATTACAAGGCTCGTAGGCTTAAGAGATCACATGACCAATGGTCTTAGGGAATTCAACCAGACTATCTACAAGGAACTGCCCCTCCCCAGCATCTGCATTATGATAGTAGCTCTCCACCATTGAATGGCCATTTGGTTAGACATCTCGTGCAAGCACAGGCTGGTCCCAATGGCATAGTCATACCCTCATATTCTGAAAAATCCTGTTGGCTCTGCTCTGGTGTGCGCACCTTCTTTGAATCCACTTATGGGGTTGCTCCTTTTTTTGTAGTGTGTCTGGGGAAACTGCATGTGGCCCAAAGGCCATGAGGTGATCGAAGGGCCTAAAAGGCAGCTCAAAATCCCTACTGACCCAAAGGCCTTGGGTGGCCCAAAAGCCTTTAGGACTCCAAGCCCAAACCGATGGCCCAAGGTGAATAGTTCTAGATACTATAGTACCAAACAATACCTGCTACAGTAACTACTACAGTGCCTGCTACAGTACCCACACAGTGTACAGTACTTGTACAGTACTGCGAGTTCTACAAGATTGTCTGTAAAGACCTTCCTATGGACAACAATATGATGATTAATATAAATCATGGATTCTTTTAAACATACTATTGGTGTTTCACCAAAATTTATATATTTTTTCATAAAGTAAAATTCAAAATTTACATGCATTTCCCTCATAAATGAATGAATCTGAAGATACACAGTTAATATAGGCATTTTAATAAATCGAATAGTGATGTAACATATATGTCACCACTTCATTTGATAGTTGAAGATCAAATATAGTACTGGAAAATTACTTCGATACACCATTCTATTTATGAAGATGTTGATTATTGTATCATGAAACTAACTTTGTTAATTCATTATCATAATAACCAAGTTCATTTCACTAAAACCACTTTACTTTTTGGTGGATATTAGTTTTCCCATTATTTGGTTTTGTAGGACACTTTTCATTATAGTCATGAACCCTATGAAAAAACTAACCACACTACAAAAACATCATATATCATATCGAATGTTCCTTGAACTAACATATTACAGACTATGAATATTCTTGGTGCTTATCTGTGGGAATAATCTTATATTGTTTATCTAATTCATTCCACCATGACCATTTCTTATTATTTTCATCTCAAAGAACACATGTGTATGAAAAAACTATCTCAACATTCACAGCAAAATGAACCACTTTCTCATAAATGTTAAATTCATATATAACCAATTATCTTTGTAATCTTGGTTTCATCCCTGAGTAAAATATCTTAATTATACCATTAGTGCCCTGAATAATGTATTATACACACCTTGAATATATTCTAATGGGTTGTTAATATGTTGATATAAAATATTAATCTTACTACCATAATTCCATGAATTATTTTTCTATCTACAGTTGAATAAACATATGTAAATATTTCTCAAGGAAAATATCCATGAATGTTTCACATTACATGGAATCAATATCATATTTCTCTTTTATATTCTTAAAAAATGCCATGAATTATATTCTCCTTAAAAATGATATGTTTAATGTGTATCCAATTGTAATTATTAAAATCCAATGTAACTAAATATCATTTCTAGAGAATTAATCCATCCTTCAGCTACCTCAAGGGTATATGATCCACTTGTGGATGGGTGAATTTTCGTTGTGAAATGATCCCCAAACGAGATGTTACTTCATGGTACATCAAGTATATATCAAGTGTGGATACCACAGGCATTTACCTATTGTGTCATGTGATACATCATTGTAACATATTATTCTATTCTTATTCTATATATCTTAGTATTTTGACAAAAAAGGATATTCTTCTATCGGTTCCTTCAAAATATAACAAGCATATTTCCTATGTATAAATCCATTATTAATAGAAAAATATTATTTTATGAAACAATATAATATTGAATTTATTTAAAATTTTTAATATATGATAAAAAAAATATTTTAATGGAATGTTTTTAACATTATCTAACCAATAATGTTATCTAAAATTCCATTTTATAGAAAATTTTATGATCAAACATTAAACATTGCATAATCTTGATTTTCAGTTAAAAAATAATTCTCTTACATATTATGAACTATTATGTTTTATATTTTTAGATAATTTTTTCATAACTCATACTTTATAAAACCATATAAAAATAATTTTACACTTTTGATTAGTATCCATTTTTTCTATAATAAAATCCTTATAAAATAAACTATTATATATTTCCATAGAAAATATTAACTATTTTAAACATGACTCCACCATGTTACTTACCCATCTTTAAATACTCTAAAAATTATTAATAAATGTGGTATGAGCACAAAAATATAATTAATGGTAAAAGAAAGAATGTAAAAAATTAGTCCAATGTAAACATGAGAACTCATTTATGGTTTACCTTAATCTTATAACATCTTTGAGAATATTATATAAATCATTTTTACATAAAAAACACAAATACATGTTTCTATAAAAATCTTTAAAATCCATAGAAAGCAATTAAAAAATATTTTTGGTGGATAAAATAATCCTATACAAGAACCCTTTAAAATCTATTTTAATTAGAATATCCGTCTATTTAACTTTTAATATTATTGTTACCAAATGAATTAGAGTGTTATTTTGGTGAAGCCATCATTTAAGCTACAATGGAATCACCCTAAACAATCTGGGACACCCAATATTATAATATGTAATGGGATCTCCTAATGCTGTCTAGGTCACCCCAACATATATGTTGAAATAGGTGGACATGAGGCTATCCAAGCTACCCCATTGTATAAACAGTAACTGGATCACCTATTTCTATCTGGGTTACCCCATCGCATAATGAACATCTTTCATATCGTGAATAAAAAATATTCTTCCATGTAATTTTTTTTCATGAATATTTATAAAAAATATTTTAACTCATATGAATGTAACTTTTATATGTCACCATACCCTTTACTTTTAAACCTAAAATTTCAATAAAAAATAAAATTTTCCTTTTAAAACCAATTTTCAATACCAATGTAATCAATAACGGATGAGGCTGTTCATTGAATAAAACATAAAAGAATGAAATGGAAGCTAGAAATAAATAATGGTGATTTATATGGAAAATTTATTATTGTCTTTCTTGTTACAAATAGATCATTCTTTTTGTTATTTTTTAAAATTTTCATTACAAAACATGTAAATACTTTCATTTTTAAACCATTTAACTATTGTATAAGAAATATAAAAAGAAAATTAAAATTTAATTATGTATATATAAATATATTCATAAAATAGTCTTAATGACATATGTACATGTAAAAGGAATATATTGAAGGAATACATTGAAATGTATTTTATTCCATTATATGAAAATCCCCTTATCTCCCTAGAAAACATCAAATCATAATACCCAAGTGATAATAGCATTAAAAATATAAATTCCATGAGATTAGAGAAATTGATGATATAACATGTCCAAGGGGTTGTATATAAAACTCATTAAAGAGATTATGTATATAAATCAAAATATGCATCAATGAAAATATATTGAGTTGATGTCCCTTAAATTGAGTCGGACTTGTCATGTGTGTATTTATCTTCATAAATAATAATCATATGTTAATTTTCTGCTTAATTTACAACATTTTCAAAATTATTATTTATTTTATCTCTCTTTGTAATGATTTATATATTATTACTTAATAAATTATGTTAAAGTTATATGTTTGGACTATATTCAACTTATGCGTTAAAAAAAATTTTTGTAGGATGTACATGGTCAAAGTGGTCATTAATTAAACATATCCATTATAATAATCATGAGATTATTGGTTATGGATAATAAATAAACATTATTATCATAGAGATGGTAGGTTGTATGTATGCATGTGTAACACTTACATTTTTCAATTATCATTATGGAAAGAAGGTATGTAACATTTTATCATTAAATAATGATAATTCTATCATAAATATGATATTATTTAAATATTTATACTTATATATATCATTCCTGTTATAATGTAATGAAATATGGAACCACATCGCGTTGAAGAGGTGGTAGTCCACACATCCACAAACGACATCATCATTTTTTCAGTGTGTGAAAAGGAAATAAATAAAATGATTTATTATGTTAAAAAATATAATTATTTAATTAATAACAAAAGGTTGTCATGTATATTTATATATTTATTATTTTTATCCTTATTAAGTTCATTGCAAGTTTTTAGTGAAAAACACTTCATATTTCTTTGTGTTTCCATTACCCACATTATACACATGTGATGTCATTGTATCCCCTACTGGATGGAAAATAAAATATTTATATATGATATAGTGAATTCATAGGTATAATATTTCTATAAATATCATCTATAAACACAATATAAAAAATTAATATAATCCATGAGAGGTGGTAATGAAAAAAACAATAACAACACATCGTGATGTAGTAGTCCCCCATATGCACGAATGATGATTTTGTACACTATTTGATTGATTTGAGTGTATTATTAGGTTGTATCGTTAAAAAATAAAATAATAATATCTAAGATACTTAATTTATTATAATGTTGTGGTATAATATTAATTTTAGTTTGTGGATGAAGAACCGAAAAAATGATTGTTGATAAATGCTAACTCTTCTTTGGGAAAATATTCTTAGTTTGGACCAAAGACCATCGTTGGTTGGATCTCTTCTCTGAGTAACTATTCCATGATGATATGATATAAGTATAAAAGTGATTATTTGGTATTTTTTGAACAAATTGGGTATTATATTTTGAAGTGTTGAGGAGATGGGTGTCCTTTTAAGAGTTGGGTGTGTGGAAAACCATTAAATATTTTAAAGAGAATTCCATCAATATTTTTTTATTTTTCACAATTGTTAAAACTGGACCATTCCAAAACCAAATAGGTTTAATGGATGAGATAATTCCCTAAAAAAGTCTTTATAAAAAATTATATTTTATTTTTAAGCTTATATTTCTTATTTATCCCACGGTAAACATATTTTTACCTAAACATCATCAATTAATTATTAATTTTTTCCTAATTAATTTTCGAAAAACATTAGGTCACGCCTATTAAAATTATATAATATATTTATTATAAACATAAAATCAATTTAATCAAATTAAATTCATATATTTTGAAGAAAATAATTCAAAATTAATCACACATATGAGGGGAGAAAACATGCATTTAAAGGGAAAACATTCAATAGTTTGAAATGTTTTAAATCAAAAATTCACTATAAAATTAATTAATCTGAAATAAATATTATTAATGGATTTATAATTGAATTAATTAATCTTTAAATTCAATTAAAAATATAATTTATCAATTAAATTGTTTAAACGAAAAAGGAGTTCCAAATTTAAATTCAGTATTGTTCACTATTTATCAATAAACAAAACAACTTTTAAAAATTCCAAAAATTAAACTTAAGATGTTTTTGGTATTATTATTTAAAAATTTATATTAATTTTTCAATATTAATGTTTAAAACATTATAAATTTTTATTTAAAATAAAACATTATAATATAATATTTTCATTTAAATAATGTCATTTTTTTAAAAAATATATGATATTTTTATGAAAAATATATCAATCTAATTAATGTTAATAAATAAAAAAATTATTTATTCAATAATTACCAAAGAAGTTTTACCTTTATTTATAGTTTATTATGGATGTATTTTCATCACATTTAGACAATATTTATCTCATTTTCATGTTATTATTGCTTCTATGGTTTGCTAATCCTTACTGATAATCATTACCCACAATAATTTTGTTTTCCTTTCCCCTAGAAATTTATAATAGTTCTATGCGTAATATTTCAAGAAATACTAGAAATGAATAAAATCTTATAATTTATTATTTATGCAATATATTATGTTCATTATTGTAATGTTAAAAATAATCATATATCTAGTCATTAAATTTAATTATGTAATCGGGTCCTTGACAAACACTTGTAATGTATACAAATGATTAAATATTAATAATAGCTCAGGATTTATGAATATTGTGTTTTTATTGAGTATCATTATATGTTTATCATAATACTTGGGGTATATATTTATAATAACATAGTTCTATATAGCGAATATTAACAAAACCACATAAAACATTCTGTAATTTTTCCTAAAAAAACTAATGGAAATTGTATATTACAATTTAGTATCACACACTAAATATATTTATTTCATTGTCAAAATATGTTGACTAAGTGATTGAATGGGAAACTTATCAACATCTATATTCAATGTAAGGATGTTCCAATAGTGAAATTGAATGAGTCTAGAGTTGGAGAAAATCCTATCTTAACAAATTTATGGAATTTTACCGAGGTTATGAAAAATAACCTCACCCACATAGAGCATATTACCAATCCAAAACATGTAAGTACTATTTTGTATGATCTCATGTGAAAAATACCTCACAACTCCATATAACTATAAATATATTGGTATATGGTGATTTGATCATGTCCATATAAAAGAAATTATTTATGTAAATTTTTAAATGGGAAAAAGTCATTATGGTGGTTTATTATAATGATATCTAATATTATAAATGAAACTCCCTTTTTATTGAGTAAATTCCTGATATTTATAGAATAATATTTCACCAATTTGGTTATTTTAGCATGATATAGACTATTATACTCAAAATTTAGATTGGAATATTACCCATTCGTAATGTGGTTTTTTAATAGTATCCATTCACAATGCTATATATTAATGATTTTGATAAATTAAAATTAATATAGATAGAAGATGTGATGGCCTTGACCAGTTGGATCATACCAAGTAAAGCGTAATTATCTAAGCATTTTATGGAGATAAAATGACTAGGATTACCATTTGACCAATCCAATGAAAATATTCATTTAATAAATAATGAATAAAGATTTCTATTTAAGAAGATTAATCTTATCACATTCTTGAAGGAATCCCTGTTTTCTGAACTACTCCAAGGTTGTTTCACCATATGAAACCATGCCTTTGAGGAGTTTTCTTGTTCAAAAAGGGGTTATGTATCTATAAACTAGCTATATGAATTCTGATATTTTTATTTTTATCATATAATCATTATATTAGTAGTTTTTTATAATTATTTTTATATGGTTGTATAATGAGTTTAAAAAATATATATTTTCATGTGATGAAATAAAAATTGTTTTATGGGAATTAAATAAATTCATTTAAGAAAAAACTTTTTAATATTCTTGTTTTCTAAAAATTAAGTCTTCTTTTAACAAAATATTTGTATTATTTAAAATTTTTTAAATATATAAATCGTAAGATATTGAATTTAATTGTACTGTACTTTTTAGAGTCTAAATGTTATTAGTAACAAAAATAAATTATTTTTAAATAAATAAGGTTTAATAAATAAAATAGAAAATTATTATATTTCAGAAATCATATTTATAAAATAAATATTTTGATTGACATATGTATGTAAAATTTGGCTAATAATATTTTATAATTAATTGATTGAGAGAATCTAATTTTTGGGGAAAAATTCAATACGATATGAATATATAATCTCAATTATCAAATAATTATTTCCCAAATGCAATGCAATAAATCATATAAAATGAATCCATGAACAAATATAGATTTAACATTTAAAATAATTAATATTTTATGTTATTTGATTAATTTTGTAATCCTATAATAAATCCCAATAATCATATAATTGATTTTATTATTTTAATATATATTCTTTATGAACACCACTCCCTTCCACATCATCAATGATATTACATTCTTATTTTTAATTTTTTAATTATAATATACTGAAAAAATATCTTTTATTTGTAGAAACCATGCAAACAAACCTAGAAATATTTATGGTTTTGATTATTTTATTATATAGTGTCAAACCCAAGATTTTATTAGTTTATAAATATTACCCACTCTTCTGCTATAAATATGAATAAAAATACCACTCCTCTTTACATAGAACCCCTTAATAAATAATTTTCCCTCACCATCGACCTTAATTTTCTTCCAAATGTGTTTCCAATCTTTTAAAATTATTATATAATGTTTATAGAAGTGCTATCATATGGAATGAGATCTCTATCTTTTTATTTTAATTCAAAAACCGTATTTTTGGTTTTTGAGTATCAATAGTTTGTGTTTTTAAGACTCATGAATGGTTAGATAACTCTATAATTTAAATTAATTTAATGATATATCATTTATCTCCTATTGTTATTTCATTTACCTAATCAGTTACTATATTGGTGTAAGATATTATCTCTTCCTCATCATTATTCAAGAACATTCTTTGAGGTTTTTAATTTGTTTTAAAAAATTTTAAATTTGAATATGATTTCAAACATCCCATTAATATCCTCACGATTCTCAATTAATTGTTATAATAATTTCAGTCTCATTAATACCGTGTATTGAGCAGTATTTTCTACTAATATGCTACAACAATTATCATAGGATTTTCTCGGAACAAAATTTGTGGTGTGCATATCCATCCCCATTTCCACTCAACAGTGTTAACCTAGTTGTAACTATAATTATTTTATTTGGTAACCCCATATATATTAACCCAAATTCATAATCTTGTGATTTAAATTCATTAAATATATCCTTATGTTTGATTATATTTGTTATTCAATATTTCATGTACATGATAATAATGTGACAAGTAGGCCAAAAATTATATATCGATCCAATGAATTGTGAATTTATTTTATCTCATGAGATACCATGTCTGGTTAATTGATTGTTATTTTATGTACACTATTTTATGAAGTCTTAGTTGTTATTGTAAACATATACTTCTAATATCAGATCTTAAGGTTTTTTCATATTCACATGTTTCCTTGATGTTGTAATCTTATATCATTCATTGATATTCATGTTTATGATTATCAATACTTTTATGTCCGATATATATTTCCTTGGAATAACATATATTACTTTGGTAATGTTATGATTTTATTATTCCCTCACTAAAATTTATTATTCACTACATTATTATGTTTTTGCTCAGGTTATTCTGTGCAATATTATAAGATCAAAAGAATTTAAGGACATGTTATGTAGTTTTTTAAAAATTTCATTGTATCTTTATTTATTATTATGGTTTTAAGTATCTAGTAACACAAATAAAATAGTAATTTCAATATTTTTTATTGTATTATATGTCTTATTATGAAACAAAATCATGAATTAATGTTTATAATATATATTGGTATTCATATAAATCATCTGATGTGAGATGTTGATTAATTGTGGTAATTAATTATGACCAAAAAAGTTTTATTAGTGAATTTATTAAAATAATCGAAAATATTTTAGTATTATTCTATGAAAAAATAATTCCTCTTAATAAGAAGGTCAAAAATGGATATGAAATTTCTCAATCATAGATATATGGAGGATGAAAATGTTTTAGAATACAAGGAAATTTCACAAGTTTAAATATGCGTTTTAAAGAGTATTTATGTAGAATAAAAATAATTATTGATAGTTTATATTATGGGATAAATCTACGATTTCATAGCGTGTTTTTCTCGAAGAACAATTATACATATGAATATTTATATTTAGGTTCCATAAAGATGTATTGAATCACATCAAGAATTTATTCATCAAAGGAAATATTGAGAATAAGAGTTCTACTATGAAAAGAAAAAAATTTCAATGAGAATTAAATGAACAATTTATTCCCCACATGTATTAATAATGGTATGAAACACTCATGAACATTATTAAAGGGAATGAAAGTTTATTTCATGTTATGAGAAGAAAACTATAAAACTCCATAATAGAATAGAAGTGTTTAAGTATCTAATTATCAGAGAATTTAATAAAATGGTATCTGGAACTATGAAAACCAATACATCAAATTTTAGGGGATTATACCATTTAAATGAAAAGGAGATCATGGTATAAATTATGCGATATTTATTATTATGAATTGATATACTCTTATGTAAACCATGATTATAATACTTAACGATTTTTTTGAGTTATTAAATGGAATTTATTTTCTCCCTATGTATTAGGATAGAATTTATAATCAAGAGAAGGAAATTATTATTTGAAAATGTGGTATATAATAACTTGTTTTCAAGTATTGGATTTTACCCAATGAATATTTTCTAGACCCACATCTAGAAGCTCACCCTAATTAAATTGTGAGTGAAGAACAAAAGAAAAATAATATATAGATGGTAAAGAAATCCAAAAATAGGTTCAATTTCTTAATGAACAACAAAATGCAGTGATATATTTCCATTGGAATCACCTAGTCATCCACATGATCATTATGTTGAGGTTCCCATTGAACTTATTCTTTATTCAAGACCCATATCAAAAACATTATATAGAATGCGAATAGTAGAGTTGTTAGAGCCTATTAAATGACAACAAGAATTTTTTGACACATGATTTATATTCCGTAGTCTCTCAACATAGAAGGTGTTATTCCGTATGTGGTTAAACAGACCAAATTTGTATGTTTTTGGGTTCTAATTCAAAGTACAGACCTATGGTTTAGTTGGACAATGATTTTGAAGGACATACTGAGGGTGTAATGGATATTGATCAAGCTGACAGACTCTAGGTTAAGTGTAATAATGACAAGTTATGTGAGAAAGATTCCTGTGAAGATGGTTCTAGTTTTTTTTTTCAGGCCATAGGCATCTAATCTTGAGGAGAAACAAGAGCTGGAACAGAATCCATAAAAAGAGGAAATGTTACTCCACTTTACATTAGATAATAGAGATGTGATTATCAATTTAATTGAAAGACAAAAAGAAAAAGAGCAATTTCAAATTCTACAGGATGCTAGTTTTTGTTTTTGAACAATTCACGATGTTGCTTATGAGCTTGGAAGATGACATAGTTGAACATTTTCTGTTATTCAAATACAATAATCTACTAAAATAATGTGGAGGTATTTTAGGGTTGATCTAAATTATGATTATTATAAATGTCTCAATAAAGAATAATAGAATCTTGTTGTGGGTTAAACAAGGGAATGATCACCCTTGATTAGTAAATTCTGTCCTAGGACATGTTGGCCACCTAGATTAAAGATAAAATAATAGATTAACCAAACATTCAGGTAACCAACATCTCATAGAAGTGTTTTAAGGAGGCTAATTTCTGTAGACATAAATTGTCTTGAAATGATCATGTTATTTCTTTTTTTTGGTTTAATTAATGGTTTCTTGCTTTTTCTATAAATGTTTTTAAAAAAATACTAATTTAATTTTTTGAGTCGAGGATGGGTCTATGAGTTTTTGAATTTTTTACATAGATATCAATTAAAATACCCAAATTAATATACATCAGTTAAAATGAATTTATGACTCACGTGGTCAAATTTGTGAAATTATATATCTTTTAAATATCGTTATGTACTCATGTTATCGTCAATTTATTATACTAAGGATGACATTATGTATATTATGTGGAGATAATAATTTTAAAGTAAATCCATTTATATTAAATTTTTATCCTTCTATTTTAAGGAATATTATAAATATGGTATTCTACTTTATTAATAAAAAAAATTAATTAATTAATAATATATTTATATACTCCCGAATCCATGATAATCAGGTGAACTATTTGAGAATAATTCTTGAGAACTAAAAGAAAAAAATATATGGGAAATTCTATATGTTTGGATTTTATCTTCTATTTGTTTCTATACATAGAAGTATTATCTATAAGAATAATAAATGTGTTTATATTATAAAGGTATCATTTTTTATTGAATTGTGTAGAAGAATGGATATGTCTATGATGTTAAGTTTTCATGGTCTAGTTGGTTACTATCGATAATTGTTTCAAAACAATTCACGATTAGAAGACTATATAACCAAGAAGAAACCTAAAGGTGTATTTTTCACATGGTATAGGGAATGAAAATAATGTAATGAAGACAAAAAATTGGGATTGATTAATTTTAATGGTAATTGAATATCTATGAAACAAAGTCATCCAAACCATGAAATTGACTTGGAATATGTAATCACTTCTTTAATGATATGAAGAAACTAACTATATAAAGATATATGGGACATATTTATGAATAAAAATTTTCTCCCTATTAGAAATATACCAACATGAGGTAATTTTGAAAGTTGGAACTACCTAATAATAATGGTTGTTCGACATAAAACCACCCTAGAAAGGAACTATTTTTTCAATCCATTTGGGTAAGGGGATCGTGAAGAGTTTTTGTGTTCCATAAATATTTGAACTACATAAAGAGATACTTGTAAAAGTACATATGTCAAATTTATATATACACCTTGATAGCACAACAAGTTTTATGTATTTAAGAGATAACTATTGTGGGATGGTATGAAGTAGGAATTTTCAAACTATGTGTTCATATTCATACTATGCCAATAAATAAAGGATGAAATAAAACATCAAATGTGAGTCATGAAACCTCTTTTTTATACAAATGATGGAGTGTGATACTATAAAAGTAGAATATTTTCTATGATTTCTCAAGAGTCTAATGATGAATGCTTCATTATGGCTCATTGTTGATCTCTTTTCCCAATTTAGACGTTTCATATTGGTATGTGAAGATATTTCCCTTTATATCATGTATCAACTCTATATTAATTTAATTGTTTCACATAAAGAGGATACTACCTCAATTGTATCAAATTGTGATCTTCTCTTAACTTTGATATTCTAAAAGGTTTAATAAAATGATCTAATAACCCATGTACTTTTATTCATTGATGTTCATCCCCAAACTGAGGGATATAATATGAAATGACTATTCATAAACAAAAATACATGATTAAGTCATAATATCTTGATATAAAAGTTTAATTGGTGGTGTATTCAACTCCGATCTAATTTTAATAATATAATTTTTTATGTTCGAGAATGTATATTCCATCGTATGGGGAATTATATGGGATGAAGTTTCTTACTCTAGCATTTTGGGGTGAAGCCGAATAAAAGAAGATGATTAGACCAAATTTATTATAAGATTAATTTATGAAAGAATAGACTATTTATAATTATAAACTAGAGATTCAAGTAAAAGATGGATTTAAAATGATTATTGAAGTAGTAAATTGAAATTTCAATTAGTTGATCATGTTTTCTTAAAGGGGTCCCTATAAAAGGGATTGTTATGATTTTTTAAGTATTACGTTTTTCCCTAGTTATGTTAGTCCCTTTAAAATTCATGAGAATATTAGATTTTTATCTTAATAATTTGTTATTCCACCCAACATTTAATATATACATGAAATGTTTCATATTTCAATATGGAGGAAATTCATGTTAGATAAAAAATATACATTAAATTGATAGAAGATAATGGGTTCATGACATTACTTATAATTAAGAGTTTTTCTTAATAAGTAACAATGGAGAGAAAGTTCAATGGAATCCAATAGTTTTGGTAGTGGAGGTGCTTTAGATAAATGACAAACTAAAGGATGAAACATGGGATCCTAAAGAATCTAAAAGGGTGGAATACATATATTAGTGTATTAATTTATACGAATCCAATTTAGGTGAGTAAATTTTTTATAGTTGGGATAATGTAATTCCATGGTTCATACAATAGTAGGAAAACACTATACACAAAAACTATTATAGATGAAAAATTTATAGATAATTTATTCATGACATTATAAAAAAGTTAAAAAATTTAATTTCAATTTAAAAAAAATTAATTTCATTTAAGGATTTATAAAATATATTTTATTTTAAGATGGTTTTTGGATTTTTCAGAAATAATTTATTTTTTGATGAATATCGAAAAAATGAAAAAATTGAAAAACTATAACATCTATGACGTTATCATAATACAATAATGAATTAAATGTTTCATAAAAATGTATTTATACAATAGATATATTTATAAGAAATCATTTAAAATTAGTATATTCCACTTATCAAAACAAAATTTATAAATTTGGAAACACATGTAATATATTACCCAAATATATATTTAATAACTTATATTAAAAGATTTAGTTTCCATAAATTGTTGAAATTAAAGAAAAAAGAATTTTATTTATTAAATAATCATTATTATATTACATAATAGGATAAATATAATTTGTTTCATAAACGTATGATTAGTATGAAATAAGTAAATGAACGTGATTATAATAAAATATTTATTTTCAAATACTTATTTTAATCATAATGTGTTATTTTTAAATAATAAAATTAACTAATAACTAATAATAAAAAATTATATAAATTTTAAAATAAGATTAAAATAGAATTACAATTATATTAAATGGATTTTGAATTATAGTTTGGAACATCATTATTTTTTAAAAGGGTTTATTTTATTTATACGGTAAAATATTACTTACCATGGTAAAAACTGGTTACCATGCAAAAATATAGGAAAAGTAAAAAATAGTATTGTAAATTTACTCTGTCATGTTTAAAACATGTATAGAGAAAGTTTTTTGATGATTTATTTATCCAAAATCACCCCATACTATATTATTAAAAACAAATTGAGTCATTGACCATTTAATAGTGTGATGCTATCAATTAAAGTTAAAGAGAATTGAAAAACGTTCCCTTATATTTAATTATAAAAGGGGATCACTTATACACTTGGAAGGATCCACAATCTCATTTAATTATGCATGAACTCTTATCAATGCATCCCATAATATATATTCTTTACATTTAAAAATATGAGAGTTATTATATATTATTCTATGTCATTTAATTATAATGAGTTCAATAACTAGAAGTTATAGGTATTGATGTAAATGTTACTTACTCCATACTCCCCTTCATAATATTTTAGTTCCAAAACTATGATACAAAGTTTAATATATGAAAATCAGAATCATTAGCATATTGAACTAGGATTATATTATTGAAATACACCCTTTTTATTCATTTTCAACATCATATAAAAAACAAAAAACCTTAATTGTGCCTTCTACAAACTATGTCCTCTACAAAGTATTAATATCTTGCTTTCAAATAAAACTATTTTTAATGGTTATATGTTTTTAAATGAATAATAATTGTGAAATATATAATATATTTATGAATATGTAGAGGAAAGGTATAATTCACCATCATTTCTGATAATTCATTCAAAAATAAAAATATTAACTCGGTATTTTTTGGACTATCACCTCCATAATTTAACATGTCTCAGTTTTCATCTAGATGTCCAATATTTATGAAAAGTACTTAAAATAAACACAAAACATTTAAAACAACTAAATTATATTATTATAATTTTTTATTTTGATATTATTTTTCAAAATGAATAATTTTTTAACCATACTACCAAAACAAATTATTGTAGTTTTATGTTTTGGTTGATCTAACAACCTGCTTTCATAATGTTATAAAAACACATTCATTTATGGATATAGGGACAAAATACTTTATATTATTATAATATAAAAAGGAAATAATTATTTTTTCTATTTATAGAAAGGTTGTATTAATTATTTCAATTATTAGTTAAATATAAACTTCAATTAGAAAAAATTATAAAAATAAGATGAAATTGATTCCACTTTCACACAACATTACTAAAAAATCAGGGAATTAGATTAGAGATTTATAAATAAATCTAATTTATCTATTCATGTTATATTAATAAACAATTAATGATGAATCTTTTTGGTTTAATAAATAACAACACCTCAATTATGAAACTAGGTCAAAATGATCATGAATAATCAAACCCTGTATTGAAAATAAATATTTTATAACTAATATACATATATATAATAACTATAAATATAGTTGAAAAGGGCTATATATATATAAGAATAATTTTATAAACATGGTGATTGAGATATTTATTTTCAATATTTGGTATATTATATCACATTTGGAGAAGTGGGATTAATGGTAAGGGCTCCTTGTCACAATTTTTAATTCATTGAGATATGTTTTATTATACACCATGGTTTACATTTTATGGTTTACATACTAATGCTTTAATATTTTATATCCTAATTATCACATTAATATTGAAATTTAATGTTCTATTTGATATTATATTCATTAATAGATATTGAATGAAATGTTATTTAATACATTATAATTCCCAAAAAACATATATTTTAGGATTTATAGTGTCTATGGGTTTTCTTGGAATTACATTCTAGACCATCTAGTATAAAGTAGATGTAGATGTGAAAAAATCCACCTTGGTATAATCACCATAAAACCTATTTTGAGTATTAATTCATTCATAAATTGGAGTAAATGGAGTGGGATTAAGAATAAACACATGGATAGAAAATCCTAGGATCTATTCTTTTGATAACTCACTTGCTCTTTAAGAAATGAGATAAATGATTTCCTCCAATTTCTTTATCCTCCAACCTTTGTGTACTACTAAACTTAATTACTATCTTGTATTCACAACTTGAAATAGTAAAATAACCCTCTTCACACCCATATCTTGTATTCATTGAAATTAACACCTGATATTAAATTTATATTACCCTATAATTCTTATTTTGTTTCTCAGGATATTCTTCTGGATAACCACATTATTTCATTCAATGAGAAAATATATTCTTTTCACATTTCCATAATTGAGATAGAAAATTTTCTATTTTCCTATGATTAATTATTATGTTTATGAGAAATTATTTTTAATATATTATCATATAATTTTATTAAAGAGTTGTACGCAATTAGTGATGGGTTGGGCAAAATGTATATAGCCCCACGATCCATTATTTGGTCTCATCAGACAAACTTGTAGGATATTACCATATTCCTTACCTAGTAATGTTACATGTCTCAGAAAAATTACACAACTATATATTTAAGATATCAAAATTAGGAATTCCCTATGTATGGGATCATTCTTTATTATGAATCTTTTTATTTATTTTCTTTGATTTATTATTCCATCATTTTATATTTATTATGATATAATTTTGAACATTTTCCATATTATATAAGAAATGATTATGTTATGATATACTATACAGTAAAAAAACTATTTACTAATAATTTTTCATCTGCATTATTTATTCTCATCACATATAAACCCTAGAGTAGAAGTATATGTAATTTCCATGGATCTTAGATAATTGATAATAATATACTATTGTAGTTTTAAATTATTATTTTATGTTTTGAAGTGTAATGTGAAAAAATATGTATATATCTAGTATCCAAAGATTAAGAAGATATTTAAACCACATGGGACCCTATTATTCTATGAAATAATGTAATTTAACTAAATGAACTAGCTTTATGATGATTAGGTTGTTACATTGAAGAATAACGAAACATGAAAGATATATGTTGAAATAGCTACATATAATTTAATCATCCTTATTTTGATCTCACCTAAATCATTTATAGATTAGTATCTGGGTAACTTCACAACCTCTTGGATTTGGCGGTGATATTTTTTGATTGGTTTGAAAAACGTTTTTTGGGATATAAGGCTCTTATTTTGAGGTGATGTTAAGTGGTGAAGGGATCTTCATATATGGGCAAGGGTTGGTAATTTTTATATACTTGTAACATTAAAATAAAATTAAACTCTTTTAGAATGAAAAGTTTATCAATGTAAATTTGTTTTGAATAACATATGATTTGGAATAGTAATCCACACAAATAAACAAATAGGTTAAATTTTTATTACAATTGAGGTCAAATCACTATGTTTGACCACTTTTTTAACTCCTTTTATCTTTTATATTAATAGTTAATTTTTCTATGTTAAACTACCTTTATGGTGAAAAAGTAATTTAAAATTATAAAATAATTCAATAATATTAATAAAAATATTAATATTATTGTCAATAATTAAAAATATATAATTGGAAAAAACATAATTTTAGTAAAAAATTCCGGAAATAATTTTTTAAATTAATCCATATTTTAGAATAAAAATAAGTCTATTATCATTCAATTTCTAGTAAAATAATTGAATAATGGTTAAATTATTTTATGAAAACTATTATCAAAACAATTTATTGGAATCATTTAGTAATGATAATGAATTTAAATTATTAAGATAATAATATATTGAACACATACAAATTTTCCATGAACAATATTTCATTTTTTTTCTTAAAAATGATTATATATTAATTTGTTACCAATTGATATTCAATGTATGAAAAATTATCTATTTGATTACATGTCTAAAAAATAATTTTAAACATATTTCATAATCCAAATAAGGTAGATTTTTCTTCTAAATCAAACATATAATATTTAAAAAGATTAATGTTTCTATAAATTGATTCGATTTCTCTAGTAATTAATAGTTTAGTATTCAATATAATTATGTGGTATTTATATTGATATTATTAATTTATTTGACTAACAATTACTATAATTTTAACATGACATTATATTGATATCATTAACAATAAATATTAATTATAAAAAAATGTAGTTTATCAAAATTCTTTACAAAAGCGATTAAATTATTTAAATAAATAAGGAACATATTAAATGTAAATAATCAATTATTTTTTAAAATTTGTTTCATTTTAGTATCTTTTAATAAGTTATTCCAATAAGATAAATATTCTCATATATCATAATCTATCATTCATACATGTTTTTTATAAATGATAATACACACTAAAATCATGGGGTAATATATTCTCTACCATTATATGAACTACAACCTAATGATGGTAATTGTTTTCTTCTAGTATAAATATAGTTTCACACAAGAATAATATCATATATTTATTTTATCATGAGAATATTTCTATATTTATTGTAGAAAACATAAAATTACTAACATAAATATTTCTATAAACATATACACACCATTAGAATATTTAAGATTTATAAAAGATGAACCTTTATAGATAAGAAATAATAATTTATAAGTATATCTCCCATGCATTCGAGTTTTATTTTTATTTTACCATTATGATATAGAACATGAGAAAATATACTTATGTGAGTTCATTCCATTCTATAAGCATAAATGTTTCCTTCAATTGTGTTTTCAATTTTATTTCTACCTATAATATATCTAATATTACAATGGATGAGTAAACATGACAATTATTCATAGGTGTATAATGAAATTTAATTTTCAATGGATCATAAGATCAAAAGTATGACGAAAATTTAACCCGCACATATCTATCAATTTACAGAAACCAAAATTTTTACCACAAGTTAAGATAATTCTCAATATAAATAAAATTTCATGTAAATATATACTACATTCATCACTAATAACATAATAGTAAAAGTTAAATATATTTTTCAAACCTTCTCAAAATAATTGTCATAAAAAATCATCAAAATATGATTGAAAAATTTCACCACAAATAAAATAAAAAATTCGAACACATTTTTATCCAAAATCAACCTTGTTTTTTATAAAAAACATTTGGGACCTTAATAATCATTAAAAATAATCCATGTAATATCATTAACCCAAAAATCATAGAGAAATTCACTCCTATAATTTTTTTAATCTCCCCCAAAATATATTTTATCTCCTTACATCAAATCAATTTTTAATACCCATGTTTACAATGTTTTGAAAAAATAACACAATCTCTTATATCAATTAACCTTAATAAAATATCAACCTAACAGAATGGTATAATAGTCCATAATTGTGTATTTTTTCTAAAATGAAATGTAAATATCAAAACATATAATCATTTAGAGTTATATATAATAACATGTACCAATAAAATGTAATATATTCATTTAATCTTTTATTCATCCTAAAAAATATTAACCCATGATGGTATCTAAAATTCATAAATTATCCTTTTTTGATAATATCCTAACATCCAAAGTGTAAAAAACCATTATTTGATACTATATGAGATTCCCTAGAACCATTCTACATGATCCATTTCTAATTAATGATATTTAAATTTTGGATTTATTAAAAACTAATGTGATAACAAATTTATTCATCCATAATTGTAAAATCATACACTAGTATTGATTAAATGCAATCCAATATAGATTTTGGGATTAATGTTTTAAAGTGTTAGGTGAAAACTATTACATAAAAAACATGGTATCTCCATCCAAATTGTAATTTTTCCACTATACAACAATTTCTTTTTTAAAATATGTATTCAAATATTACAACAAGAAATATCCATACTTGCTACCTTTCAAGACATATTAATTTTAATAACATCCTTTATAACCTGGGGTAATTGAAACATAAAATCAGAGAGCTAAAAATTCTTGAATGGGTGTATTTTATTAAATGATACCATATCTTAAACAAGGAATAATGTCTGTCGCTTGAAAAAATTTAAATCAAATAATTCCATATAACTTATCAGATGAGTTTGAAATATATCTATGTGTAATATAAAATTTTAAATTATCAGATGTATAATAAAAAATAATATATCAAAGAAAAAATTCATAATAAATGGAATATAAACCAAACCATATTGGTATCATCCCTGAAACATTTCTAAAATTGGTAGGTACATGAAAAATAATAAAATATTCTATAATTTATTTCCACTTGTTTGTCTAATGAGACCAACCTAATGTATTATGGGGATATATAAATTTGGGCTCCATTAATCACTATATATTTTCTATTAATTCCTCATATATTTTATAATCAATACATCTTATAATTAATATACCATATAATTTGATACATATCTATATTCAATCAAGTATATGAAATTTCAATATTCTAACTATAATAGAACAACTTTCATATTAATATTCCTTTAACCAATAAAATATAACGCATTTTGTATATGCCGAATAAAATATACATCGAATTTTTAATTTATTCATGTTACTATATATTATATACATGAACTTCAAGAATTAATTAAAATAATGTAGAGGGTGATTTTTAACATAACATCAAGAAAGTGAAATAAGTGAGAACAACCCTCAAGATCAAAATAAAAAATATATATTATGTGGTGATATGTGGAAAACGTAATCAAAAATGAAATTGTTTTAGTAGGGTTATGACTTTTAAATATTTTAGTTTAAAATTTTAGGATAAATTTAAAAATAATTTTCTTAATTCATTTTCAATTAGTGGAAAAAAAGAAGTTAACATTTTCTTCTAAACTACATTTCATGATGGTCAATTATACATTAAAAATCATATTTTTAAAATAATTAAATATAAAAAAATCATTAAAATAAACTATTATTATTTAGTAAAATGTGATATAGAATATAATAATATACATAAATAAAATAAAATATTTTTTTCTGAACATTTGAGTAAATGAAATTTGATTTTCCATTTGTGATAATTAAAAATGAACAATTAATAAAATCAATTAATTACGACTTTCAATAAATAAATAAGGAAATATGGAGTGTAATATTATTAATGAAAAATTTTCATTCGGTCTCTAAACAATAGTAAAAAATTTATCATTACAAAATTATTATTTTTAATCCTTTATAATGAATATAATAAATAAAGAAGATGGAAACTGTTAAACATTTACTTTTTAATTTTTTTGAAAAGAATATATATATTATTATAACTCTAAATTATGAAATTATTGAATACTATTAAATATAACTAATGAATCATGATTTAATACATGGGTATTGAGGAGGGATATTTAGGTCAAAAAACAAGACGTGACGTCATCTCGACATAATGTATTTCCTTCAAATGATTCAGGAACACAATGTGATATAAATTTTACTAAAGAATTTATACCCTATAAATAAACCTAATATTATAATATTGATGGGGTGTATGTGAGAAAAATATTAAAATTCAAAAATCCAAATATAAACTTAAACAATCATGATTAAAAGTGCGATTATTTTATAAACCCTTAATACCCTACCATCTATTGAATGAGAAGCCCTTGATTTCATGGACCTAAAAGTAAAAATTTAATTCTATTAATAAGAATTGAATCATGAAATAATATTTAAAAATTTAGTAAACACACCTTATAAATGATAATAATATTGTAATATTAATACCCTTTAATTGAATTGAAATTGTCATTAGAATCATTTTCTATGATCATAACATTGATATAAGGTTACATCAAGGAAATAATTTTTTGATAAAACAGTAAAACATATAATTTATGGGTAAATAGGAAATAAATTATTCATAGGAAATAATTTATATATTATTATAGTAATATTTTCAATGAATATAGTTTGTAACATAATGAAATTATTATTGTTTAACAATCAACTAATGTTTCATTTTGGTATGGTTGGACACATTTTATCCCCCAAAATACTAAAATTAAAATACTATTTTCTTACATTAGAACATTTATGAGTAATATTAAATTACAATAAATATATTTATTATCAGAAATGATTATATTATATTTTATGATTACCTATTTTTTAATAAGTATTTTTTTAAAATATGCATTTTTAGGATAACTGTATTTATTTCCATTCAGGATTTAGTTTGACAGTTATTGTACATACACCAAGATTGTAGTTGACAAATCACCACATTGTTTTTAAATTAATATATTATTTAGTTGATATATTTATAGAGTTTCTTTGTCATGAACCCCCACCACCACAAATTGTACTCCTCCTGGGACGACAATGTGAGAACGGAGATAATGACCCCTGCGTCCCACCTCCAGTAGGCCCTGGAATGGCGACAAGAACCGAGGGTTTGTAAACACACAAATGGGAGGCATTACCCTCTAAGAGAACACATGAGGAAGAGAGTGATAATACAGACACCATCCAACTCCAACTAAGAACAAAAATATAAAAGAAAACCCAAGGGAATATACGTAATGTCAGGAAAAAGAACTACAATTGGAAGGAGAAAACCCCAAGTACCCAAAAGAATGTAAAACAACAGCAACCACAATCCCAAACAGCTCCTGAATACACAATCTTTTAGTAACCAACCTAATCTCCAACCTACTCCAAGTGTCCTAAAAAACAGTTTATATATACATAGGGTTAGTATAATAGTATACTCAATAGGATTCTCCCCTAAGCCTCTCGTGCAAAAGTAAATAAAGCATGCTAAAACATAGTGAAGAATAAGTGAAACTTACTCGTCACCTATACAGGTATACTATGTTCCCAGCCTCACCATGACTACTCTCACCATGTAACACATACAAGAATCTATCATATAATAAAGAATATCATGGGTACCCCACTAATTCTTCCCCACTGGTTTTCCACTTTTCCCAAATGTCGTACATCTTAAGCATATATCTCCAAAATGGCTCGCCCATATACACCTTGGAGAAGCACAACAATATGCACCTCATGAAAAAAACCACCACGTCCTCACACCAAAGTAACCAGGTAGTTTCCGAGAGCCACCATAGCTTGCATAATGTGTATCATACGTCGAGTATTATACCTCATGCCATTACAGCCCATACACCGAGTAAGGATCCTCAAGCCATCACAGCCTATACATGTTACACCTATAGTAATCCATAGAAACTATATCCAGAATATATGTGGGTGAATAACCACAAGAAATTATATCCCTCTATACACATATATGGGGAAAACTAACCAATGTGCCTTCCAGCATATGTAACTACCAACAGAAGAGAGCAGGGCCAAATGGGGTAGTCAACCATCCATCCTCCCACCATAATGTTGGGGAAAACATGACCCCAGATCTCAGAATCCTTGGGGTGTCAGTTTCCCTTATTGACATGGGGATAGTGTATATAGACACACAAAGTACAGGGTAAAGTATTTCTCACAACCACACTATGGGAATAACCTAGTCTTAGACACAACTGCAGCTAATTTCTCTCAAACACCAGGTTGCTAGTTCTAAGACTGGGTATCCTATAAACACAAAACAATTTAAAGAGATTTTTTAGATTACTTCATTCCCTTTTTATTAGTTCCACTTTATGTTAACTAATTCTTTAATCATTAATCAACCATGAAAAATCCCACATTAAATTTCATTAGCATGACACCCAAATTCCTCTATTCCTTCAAAATTAAAACCTCATCATTATGTTCCAGCAACATCATCCCCATGGGTTAACACCATTTATTCAATTAGTCATTACAAAACTACTTTCCCACATTCTCAGGCATTCTAGGAACACATTCTATGCTAATAAACACAAGGTGGGATCAATAGTGTTATTAGATGTACTACCCATCAAGTCTTTGCCTCTTATAGAAAGAGCATACACCGATCCTCCCTTGAGAAGATAAACACAGAAAGCATGTGGAATACCCTATGTGTCTTTCCCTCTTTCAGAAGAAGGGTATGTAAGACCATCTTCCTTGAGCAGTGTGGAAAAGTAAATCAGATAAACAACCAATCAAAATCAGAAAGCATTCAACAATCACAACCATCCTATTCCATCATCACTGGTGTCCTCCCCGACACCCACAAGCATAAACTGATGCATCTCACCAATCTAGGTGCCATCTACTTCCACAACCAAAATCCTCCATGACCACATAACACAACAACCATCCAGGATCACATCACATCACAAGAAACCGGAAAACAAACATCACACCAATTGGTCTCTTGGCCCTTTAACAATCAAGAGGGTAACTTAGAACCCTTAAAAAATTATCAAACAATCAGTTCTTTAATAAATCATTAATTAACAAATTTATTGTTTGTAGGTTTCAAATTTGGGAAACCTAATTAGTAAGCTATCACAAATAATTAAACATGCTTACTGTGCTAATTTGATTAACATAAAATTACAACATCAACTATATTCGTTTACATGCCTCCTTATCTTTATACAAACAATTATAGATAAATCCCAATTTACATTATTTTCTGATTTCCATCAAGAACGAACAACTAATCAAAGAAATCACAGATATCACAATATCTAGAAAAATAAGGGGAAACAACATACGATCGATATCAATTTATTTATCTGGTGAAAATATTTTTTATGTCAATTCCATTGTCATCCAGTGGGTTAAAACATTCTAATGAAATAGTTTCACGTAAAATAAGATAGAAGAAATGAATAAACATCCTCAAACAGTTTGTGACATTCATTATCCACACAACTGGTCACGATCCTCCTCTCGCAACAACTGCATCCACCCAAGGATTCCACAGTATGACCGCACCAACAAAAACCCAAGAAAACTCTAATAGAATTATGGATATTTCATGCTATAACATGAAAGGGATAAACAACAGAAGATGAACCCCAAAATAATTACGCTAACATATACCTTATATCAATTATTGATCCATACTACATGGTTACATCAAAATAGAACAGAACCAATCCTAGGAGGAAAGTTCGACTCTGCAACTACAATGAGAAGGAATGAGATGTTTGAGCATCATACACCTGAGAACAAGGAGAATAAAATAAGGAGGAATATAACCATTTCCCTTTAGACGATTTAATAGGGCGACGATTTAAGATACACTTAATTTACCATTAAAAGTGGATCACATTAAACCATGCGTTTTGACCAAGTAAAAACATCCCAATCCATAGCAATAATTAATATAAGAGTTATGGCCTTTTAATCGGCCATAGAGTCCTTAAAACAAGGGCTTAAATGCAATTTACATCAAAGGAAAACCCTAAAGGGGTGAAACTGTAGGAAGCTCGAAACACTATTCATGAACCTCACTGTTAGAACATTGTTCATTAACCCCACCTTTAGAACCGCACCGATAGAACAATATTCATGAAGCATACCGATATAACACTATTCATGAACCTCACTGATAGTACACTATTCATGTACCTAACCATTAGAACAATGTTCATGAACCTCACCGATAGAACATTGTTCATGAACCTCACCATTAGAACACTGTTCATGAACCTCACCGTTAGATCCTCACTGATGGAACATTGTTCATGATACTCGGCGATAGAACACTATTCATGAACCTCGCCATTAGAACACTGTTCATGAAACTCACCAATAGAACACTGTTAATGACCTTGCCGTTAGAACCCTTTTCATGAATCTCACTATTAGAACCTCACCGATAGAACACTGTTCATGAACCTCACCGAGAGAACACAGTTCATGAACCTCAGCATTAGAACACAGTTCACGAACCTCTCCGTTTGAACACTGTTCATGAGCCTCATTGTTAGAACTCTTTTCATGAACCACACCATTAGAACCTCACCAATATAACACTGTTCATGAACATCACCAATAGAACATTGTTCATGAACCTCACCATTATAACTCTATTCACCGATGGAACTATTCATAGAATTGGAAATTTGGAAATAGAAAGAGAGGTTACCGTTAGAGGTTACTCATAGAACTGTTCACTGATGAAACTGTTCATAGAATTGGAAATTTGGCAAAGGAAAGAGAGGTTACTATTAGAGGTTACCGATAGAACTGTTCACTGATGTAACTGTTCACTGAATTGGAAATTTGGAAAAGTGTTGGGGAAAATTCACATTGACCTCTCAGAACACATCAAAAACCACATTTTCACAAAGTAATGGACCAGAGAGGTCGAGGACATTACATAAAATACCTCTCAAAACATTCTCATCAATGAGAATTCCAAACCCACCTAAAGAAAAAGAAATGGGGTTCGAACAACTACCCATCGAGATACCTCTCAAAAGAGATCAAGCCACAAAAGAAACAAATGAAATTCATAAATAATACATGAAAGGTCTAACCACAATGGGGAAATCGTTACATTAAAAGTGTTAAACATCAAACAACTAGGGGTACTAAGCACATATATGTGACTCACGTCCCCAGGTACTCTCTTCCATGCCACCGTGTCCCTACAAGAGACGACACAAGGGAATAGAATTCCCATTCAACACATTCTCCTTGAAGTCACAGATCTCCACAGGCCGTTCCTCAAAGGTCGCATCATTATCAACGTTGATCTCTCCTCAGTTTATTATGTTCGAGTCATCATGAAGATAATGACAGAGCTGTGATACATGGAAAAAATCATGTATCTAGATCATCTCTGGGGAAGTGCTACTCAATATGCCAAATCTCCAACATGAGCTAAGAGCTCAAAAGGCCCAACAAACCGAGAAGAAAGCTTACTCCCAAGACCAATCATTCGCTTCCCATGATTGGGATTCACCTTCATAAACACATGATCCCCAAAATAAAACTATAAGGGTCTCTTTCTTTGATCAACATATGATTTATGATGATTTAAACTATCTTCACCCTCTCATGAATCACATGAACTATCTCTGTTGTATTCTGAACTAGTTTTGGTCTGAAAATTGCTGACTCTCTAAACCCAATCCAGCACATCAAAGACTGGAATGGCAGGCCATAAAAGGTGTCAAATGGTACCATACCGATGGTGGAGTGAAAAGTGTTATTATAAGTGATCTCCACCAAGGGTAAGCGCCTTATCCATGAACCTTCAAAATAAAGAACACAATAGAGTAAAATGTCTTCAAGAGTCTGGATGGGTCACTCTGTCTGACCATCCGTTTGAGGATGAAATGCAGTGCTAAGGCATAACTGAGAACCAAATGCATGTTGGAGACCTCTCCACACCCTAGAGGTAAAACGAGGATCTCGATCAGAAATGATCATCCTTGGGACTCCATGAAGTCTCACCACTTCCTCTAGATACTATCTCGACAGAACTTCCACTGAGCTCGACTCCTTAATCGCTATGAAGTGGGCCAATTTTGTTAAATGATTCAATACCACCCAAATAGCATCATGTCCTCCAAGAGCATGACATAAACTAGTAACAATGTCCATTGATATTTCCTCCCACTTCCACTGAGGAATATCTAATGGCCGGAGTAGATCACGAGGGACACGGTGTTCAGCCTTCACCTTCTGGAAGACCAAACATTGACACACACACTCTGAAACCACACGCTTCCACCCAGGCCACCAAAACTGACTCCTCAGGGCTTGGTACATCTTTGTCACGCCAGGATGCACTACTAAAGGAGAACTATGGAAAACTCTGAGAACCGTCTCGCGCATCGTCAAAGGAACACAAAGCCTTCCATGATACAACACTCGGTGTTGTTCATCCCCAGTACAACCATCAAGGGCCTCACCACAAACAACTCGGTCTCTCCAGACCTCCACCTCTTTATCCCCCAAATGGGACTCCTCCACCTTCTTCATCAGGGATGATTGTACCATCATCTAAAAAAGGCAACCTCTACCCCCAACTTCTCCCATATGAAGGTGTAATGCTGACAAATCTTCCATTACTCTCCAAAAATCACTGGATTCATGCACACCATCACTACGTGACTTTTGGCTCAGCACATCATCTATAACATTCCCTTTTCCTATTGTAAACAATATTTCAAAGTCTTATTCCTGTACGAACTCCATCCACCGACACTAACTTTATTTCATGTCATGTTGGGAGAAAACATACTAAAAACTCTTATGATCAATGAAAACCCCAAAGCTCTCACCAATGAGGTAATGTCTCCACAACTTCAGAGAAAAAACCATAGCTGCCAAATCAATATCATGGGTGGAATAGTTACGTTCATGGGGACGCAACTACCAAGACCCATAAGAAACAACTGTCCTCTACTGCAGGTGAACACAACCTAACCCTAGACATGAAGCATCTTAAAAAACATCATATTGATCTCCCATAGCTAGAAGACAATGAACTGGAGAACTTACTAACTTCTCCTTAAGATAATCGAAAGTTTCCTAACATTGACCAGTCCATATGAATGTCTGATCCTTCCTGGTCAAAGTAGTCAAAGGAGTCACAAATCGTCAAAAATTGGTTACGAACCTCTTGTAGTATCCTATGAGACCAAGGAAACTTCGCACCTCTGATAATGTCTTGGGGGTTTCCAAAGACACAACTACTTATATATTCGTTAGATCCATATCTACTACCTATTTGGACATAACATTCCCCAAGAAATGGACTTCTCAAGCCCAAAACTCACACTTCAACAACTTCCCAAACAGGTGATGTTGACGAAGAACTCACAAAATGGCTTGTATATTCTCTGCATGATCCTACTCAGATGTGGAGTATACAAGGATTTCTTCGATAAAAAATACCATGAACATTTCAAGGAACTCATGGAACCCAACATTAATCAATCCCATGAATACAACTAATGCATTCGTCACGCTGACTAGCATTACAAGGAACTCATAATTCCCATGACGACAATAGAAAGAATTCTTCAGGATATCCTCATCCTTCACACGTGTCTGATGATATCATGGCCACAATTATATCTTTGAGAACCAACTTACACAGAATATTTGATCAAATAAATCATCAATCCCTAGAAGAGGATAACAATTCATTATTTTCACTTTTTTAAGCGACGATAATTGACAGACAACCGCTGACTGCTATCGGCCTTCTCCATGAACAAAAATGGTGCACCCCACGGTGACACACTTGGATGAACAAAAATGCATTGTAACATACCATCATGCTATATACATAGCTCTCATAACTCATAATGGTCCATCCTATATGGATACGTAGATATTGGAGATGCTCCTGGCTGTAGCTCCATCCAAAACTCGATCTCTCGATGAGGGGATATTGCTAAAACCTCTTCTGGAAAGACATCAGGGTACTCATCAACAACCCTAGGAAACTCCAACTATTTATCCTCTGATTAACTCAATATCATCTCATCCATCATGGATGATAAGGATGGAACACACCTATGACCCATCTGAGGATCTCGCCCACCAATAAACACCACTGGATCTCTATCCACACCAATGAAAATGACATTCTTCCTGAAGCAATCCACGATCTCCTGCACCGAA
The DNA here is from genome assembly GCA_963277665.1 of Viscum album. Classification (NCBI taxonomy): domain Eukaryota; kingdom Viridiplantae; phylum Streptophyta; class Magnoliopsida; order Santalales; family Viscaceae; genus Viscum; species Viscum album. The sequence continues at coordinate 231,378,473 of OY728155.1, read as the reverse complement.
TACAACCAATCCATGATGAGGATTACATCATATGGTTGTATTAGTAAACATAGGAAATCTCCCCAAGAGGAGTGATGCCCCAACACTAGCTCAAAATCTCTACATACATCAAACTAGTTAGCTCGACCTCCAACTAGCATAGTCAACACCAAGGGCACTGGAAGTCTCTCTACCTCATGTCCCAAATCCTGGATAAGTGTAGGTGATATGAAGGAGTGTGTTTCTCTTGAATCAAAAAAGGCATACACCATGGTAGAAAACAAGAAAAGGGTACCTAGAATGACGTCTGGCTTTCCTAGAGCTGGAAACACAAGGGTATGAAGCTGACCATGACCTCCTCCACGGCCTCTCTAACCCTGATGATGACCACCACCATGGCCGTGCTCTATCCTGTGAGGACGGGGAGCATCATGGGGGTTATCCTATAACTATCCCATCTACCTTCTACTGATCTAAAGCTTGTGCAACCTGCTGCTTCTACCTTGGCTGGACCTACCTCAGTGGAAAAACCTAGAGTGTAGTACCTAGTTCACGATGACTGCTCTGAATGGTCGGGCACTCCCACTGCTAATGACCTCAACCACCACAAGAAAAACAAGCACATGATCCCTTGATATAGGCCTGAGAGTGGATGCATCTGGAGAAACAAGATGTGAAGGGCTAGGACCTACCCTAGACTGAATGGAAACACTTCTTCCCTAAAAACTGGGAAGCTCGGACCACAGCTATACCTCATGAGGAATCACGATGACTCCCCTCTCGTGACGATCCGATCCTGGTCAAAGTCCTCCAGAAAACCTCTGCCCTCACCAGTACCTCAAGATATGTCTTCAACATAAATGGGGTGTCCTGGCACTAGATCCCAAGATGAAAAGCCTCCTTGATATGTCTCTCTTAGCCTCTCCATTTGGAAAGTGGTCCGAAGCATATCGTATAAGGTTCCTGAAATGGATTTCAAAATCTCGAACACTAGATATCCCCTGTCGATGGGTAAGAATATCTTGGCGACTGGATGCTTTCGCAGTCGAAGAAAGAAACTCGACTCTAAACATGTCTTGGAACTCCTCCCATGAGATCAAAAACTCCTCATGATCCCTGACGAACAAGAACCACCACTACCTCACTGCTCCACACAACATCATCACAAACAAGGACACCCAGTGCTCCTTCTGATAACAGATCGAACTAAAGCCTAACATGACCTCCTTTGACCAGTCTTCCATGACTGAATCTGAAACAGAGCCATCGTACTTCTACAAACTCTGGCGCTAAAACTCATGGAGTTTCTTCCTCAATGTTTCGTCATCATCAACCTCAACCCTGTTGAGATCTGCTGGGATACCATACTGGACATTTTCTGTGCAAACCTGATGAGGATGTCGACTTAGAACCATACCTATAATATAAAAAATTGTTAGAGTTCCTAAACCCGGAATATGGAAGTCTCAAAATTAATTAATTAATTGTTTTCTTTCATTTATTGTAGGTTATCCTATCCCATGGTCTACCCATTCAAACGCATGCACAAAGAAGAATTATGCGTGATCCTTTCCTAGGTCTCTACCCTGCAACTAGTATCACCTTGTTTAGTAGCCATTGTAAACTTAAAGGTCCGTACATCAGATCATAAGGGGCCCCTAAATGCCTATGTATCAGCTAGTATCATGTGTTTACATTACTTGCTAGACATGAATTACATTGTTTCCCTACTAACCCATGCAACCTTGATTGTTCCTAACACCAATGTCAATCCTATCTGTCAACCTGAGCTCTGATAATACTCTGTCACAACCCCCTCCCCACAATGTGTACCCCTCCTGGTCCGACAATGTGATAAGGGAGATAATGACCCCCCAAGTCCCACCTCCAGTAGGCCCTGGGTTAGTGACTAGAAATGAGGGTATAGTAAACACACAAAAGGGAGGCATTACCCTCTAAGAGAACACATGAAATATATATGAAAACCCAAGTGAACATATGTAATGTCATGAAAAAGTACTACAAATTGAAGGGAAAAACCGAAATTACCAAAAAGAAACTAAAATAGTAGCAACCACACACCCGAACAGCTCCTGCAACCACAAGCTAGTGGTAACCAGTATGATCTCAAACCTTCTCCATGTGACCTGAAAAATAGTTTATATATAAATAGGGTGAGTATAACAGTATACATAGTAGGATCCTCCCTAGAGCCTCTCATGAAAATGTAAATAAAGCATGTTAAAGCACAATAAACAACAAGTGAAACTTACTCAACACCTAAACAAGTATACTAAGTTCCCAGCCTCACCAAGGCTACTATCACTAAGAAACGCATACAAAAATATGTCATATAATAATGAATAGATATGGTACCCTACTACTACTCCCCCACTGGTTTTCAACATTTCCCCTATGTTTTACATCCTAAGAATCTCTCTCCAAAAAGGCTTTCTCGTAGAAACTAGGGTAAAGTACCACAATATGCACATAGTGAAACAAAACCACCACATCCATACACCAAAGTCACTAGGTGGTTTCTAGGAGCCACCATAGCTCGCATAATGTGTCTCATACATCGGGTATTATACCTCAAGCCATTACATCCCATACACTGAGTAAGGATCCTCAATCCATCACAGCCTATACACATTACACCCATAGTAGTTCATAAAAAACTATATCCAGAATATATGTGTGTGAATAACCACAAGCCATTATATCCCTCTACTCGCATATATGGCGAAAACAAACCAATGGGTCTGTCGGCACAAGTAACTACCAAGATAAGAGAGAGGGGACAAAGGAGGTAGTCAATCATCCATCCTTTCACCAGAATGTGGGGGAAAACACCCCCTAGGGCTCAGAATCCTCAGGGTATCAGTTTCCCTTACTAACAGGGTGGAGTAGTGTATAGAAACACAAAAATTATAGGATATATTATATCTCACAACAACACTATGGGCATAATCTAGTTTTAAAAAAACTGCAACTAATGTCTCTCAGACTTCAGGATGCTACTTCTAATACTAGGTATCCTATAAGCACACAACAATTTAAAGTAATTTATTGGATTACGTCATTCCATTTTTCTCATTTCCACTTTACATTAACTAATTCTTTAAACATTAATTAACTATGAACAATTCCACATTAAATTTCATTAGCATCACACCCAAATTCCACTGTTCCTTCAAAATTACAACCTCATCATTATGTTATAGAAACTCTAACCCCATGGGTAACAAATTTTATTCAATTATTCATTATATAATTATATTCCCACATTCCCTGGAATTATAGAAAAACATTCTATTCTACTAAACACAAGGGGAATCAATACAGTGAGTAGATGTACTTCCCGTTAAATCTTTTCCACTTATAGAAAGAGCATATACCAATCCTCTGTTGAGATGCTAAAAATGGAAAGCACGTGGAATACCCCTCGTGTCATTGCCTCTTTCAAAATAAGGGTATGTAAGAAAAGCTACCTGGAGCAGTGGGGAAATGTAAAACAAATAAACAACCAATCAAAATCAGCAAGCAACCAACAATATCAACCATCATATTCCATCATCCCCAGTTTCCTCCCCGACAACCACATGCATAAACTAATGCATCTTGCCACTCTAGGAATCATCTTCTACCACAACCAAAATCCTCCATTCCCCCACTTATAAGAACAAAAATCCAGGATCACATCACTTCACAAAGAGTAGGAAAAAGCATCACATCAATTTAGCTCTTGAACCTTTAACAATCAAGAGGGTAAATCAAAACCATTTAAGGAATTATTAAACAACTATTTATTTAATCCATCTTGAATTAATAGATTTATTATTCATAGGTTCCAAATTTGGAAACATAATTAGTAAGCTATCACAAATAATTAAACATGCTTACTGTTCCATTTTCATTAACCTCAAATTACAAGAAGAACTAGATTCATTTACATGACTCTTTATCTTTATCCAAACAATTATCAATTAATCCCAATTTACCTTCCTTACCAATTTCTATCAATAACGAACATCTAATCAAAGAAAGCATAGATATCATAATATCTAGAAAAAAAGGGACATAACATACGATCAATATTAATTTATTTATCCAGTTCAAATATTTATTATGTCAATTTCTTCCAGTTGGATAAAACATGATAATGACATAGTTTCATGTAAAATAAGAGAGAAGTAACAAATCCCCTACCTCAAACAGTTCTTTACATTCTTTATCCACACAACGGGTAACAATCCTCCTCTTAAGACAACTGCATCCACCTATGGATGCCACGGTACGACCGCACAAAGAAAAACCCAAGAAAACTCTATTAGAAGTATGGAGATTTAATGATATAATATGGAAAGGATAAACATGAGAAGAAGAACCACAAAAGAATCGCAATAACACATTACTTATATTCAAGATTGATCGATACTGCTTGGTTGCATCAAAACAGAGGTGAACCAATCTGAGGAGGAACGTTTGACTCTGTAACTACTATGAGAAGGAATGGGGTGTTCGAGCATCTCCCACCCAAGAAAAAATAGAATGAAATAGGTAGGAAGATATCCCTTCCCTTTATAAGATTTAATGGGGCGATGGTTTAAGATACACTTAATTTCCAATTAAAAGTGTATCACAATAAACCACATAGTTTTACCAAGTAAAAGCATCCCAAGCCATAGGAATAATTAATATGGGATTTATGACCGTTGATTCAGCCATAGAGTCCTTAAAATGAGGCATTAAATGCATTTTACGTCAATGAAACTGCTAAAGGGGTGAAACTGTAGGAAGCTGGAAACTCTGTTCATAAACCTCACCGTTAGATCCTCATCGATAGAGAATTGTTGATGAAACTCACCAATAGAACACTGTTCACAAACATCACCATTAGAACACAGTTCATGAACCTCCCCGTTAGAACCTTAGTGATAGAACACTGTTCATGAACCTCACCGATAGAATATTGTTCATGAACCTCACCGTTAGAACACTATTTATGAACCTCACCATTAGAACATTGTTCATGAACCTCACTCTTAGAACCTCAATGATATAACACTATTCATGAACCTCACTGATAGAACGCTATTCATGAACCTCACCGTTAAAACGTTTTTCATGAACCTCACTGTTAGAAAACTGTTCTTGAACCTCACCGATAGAACACTCTTCATGAACCTCACTGTTAGAACACTGTTCAGAACCTCACTGTTAGAACAATTTTCATGAACCTCGCTGATAGAACACTATTCATGAACCTAATTGACAGAACACTATTTAGGAACCTTACCGTTAGAAAACTATTCACGAACCTCACCGTCAGAACCTCACCGATAGAACATTGTTCATGAACCTCACCAATAGAACACTATTCATGAACCTCACCCTTAGAACACTGATAATGAACCTCGCCATTAGAACAATGTTCATTAACCTCACCATTAGAAACTCACCGATAGAACACTAATCATGAACCTCACCATTAGAACACAGATCATTAACCTCATCTTTAGAACATCACCGATAGAACACTATTCATGAACCTCACCGATAGAACATTGTTCATGAACCTCACCTTTAGAACACTGATCATGAACCTCACCGTTAGAGCACTATTCATTAACCCCACCATTTGAACCTCACTAATAGAATAATGTTCATGAACCTCACCAATAGAACACTGTTCATGAACCTCACCATTAGAACACTGTTCACTGATGTAATTGATCACAAAATTGGAAATTTGGGAAAGTAAAGAGAGGTTACCATTATAGGTTACCGATAGAACTATTCAATGATGGAACTGTCCATAGAATTTGAAATTTTTCAAAAGAAAGTGGGGTTACCATTAGAGGATACCGATAGAACTGTTCACAGATGGAATTGTTCACAGAATTGGAAATTTGGAAAAGTTTTGGGGATACGTCACCTTGAACTCCCGGAACAACTCAAGCACAACATTTTCACAACGTAATGGATCAGAGTGGTCTGGGGTATTATATTCATGGTCATTTCATGGAACATGTGGTTATAGTGTTTCAGATGATCATAAAAATATCATTTTTTAGGTGTTTTGATTTAATTAAAAGAACAAATTTTATATACCAATATACATATATATACTACCATTCCGTACTTATGAAAAAATTATAAATTCTCCGTTATTTTCAAAATTTAACATTATTCATTAAATAATGATATAAAAATAATAAAATCACTCATGCATGTATTAAAAACCCCAATCAGTAGCATGGTGTAATAGCTAAATGATTAATGATATTAAAAAATCCAAAGTCGATTTGGGATGAAATGTAAAGACCTAATATTAATTTTTTTATAATGAAAGTTATAAATTACGAATAAGGATTCATCAATTTATTTAAATAGTTTGAAACTATCAAAATGTGTGTTCTAGTATCGATAAGGTGTTCAAGGGGTTGATGGGTGTTTCAGAAACATGGGAGGAGGGTTGGGGTTGAAATTCTATACAATTATAGAAATAATGCAAAAACTATCTTGGGAAACATTGTAATATTTCTAGATAGATTGTGTGTGGGAGTGATTACTATTTCCACCATTAGTTTCTTAAATATAATACATCATACTCACTCTCTTTTGTTAACATAGACTACAATTAGCTAGGCCTCCTCCTCCTTTCAACACCATTCTTTTTTGATGGGTTAGTATCTATTATTTGGTGATTTGAGGTATGGTTTCAACTATATAGACCTATATTTATGTAATACTCTCTTCCTCGATAAAAATTATTTATCCAAAGCTAGATTTGATATCAAATTCCATGGAATAAAGGTTGAATCATTCCAAGATGATAGGGTTTTCATGATACATAAAAAGTGGTCATCATAATACAGTGTCTATATATCGTTTCCTAGTGATTTATTTAGTGTACATTACTATAACAAATTAGTTGAGGTTTTACTATATTTAATCTCAATTAAGTATTTTATCAGTGTCATTTGTTAGGTATTTGGATCAAATTGATGTTTAGGTTCCATTGGGGACCAATCTCAAGTGGTTGGTTATAGTATCATCATTATAGGTAGGTTCATTGACTATCAAACTATTATTATAAATTGAATAAAATTGAACAATTAATTGTAATAGTTAGAATTAATTGATTTTATATTTTTTAGGGTAAAATAGGGCCATGATAAATATTCAAATATTCAGTGAAATGTTCACCAAACTAATAATGTCTTGAATAATGATAGAAAAGATAAAATAAAATAAAGTTAAATTTAATGTCTTATTAAATGAGTAAGGTAATCTATAATAGTTTACCTATAGATTTATTCTATAATTATGGTGTATCTAGTTGTTCAGTCATGAAACTAAGGTGACATAATACACATTTAACTAAATTGTTTAATTTAATTTAAATATATAAATTTATGTTTAATTTTTTAAATCACATATGCATCTATAAAGAAGATAATCATAATAACTAAGAATCCCCAAATTTAATATGAGATAAATGTATCATCCGTTGAAAGTCTAAGATTTGGATAATGGTATTACATAGAACTTAATAACCATTAAGAGGTTTTATAAATGTGAATAATGATAGGTAAGACACAGGGACACTTTCTTGGTTCCCTCTTGATTGGATGGACTTAGTAGGCCATAACATGACCCTTATGACACTATGGAGTCCTTATGTTGTATGGATATGGATTTGATGAGAAGACATGTATATAGAGTATTTTAGTATTTGACAGGGGAATGATCCTTCTCTCTTGACCTATTTGATAAATTTTAACCCATGTGTCATGATTGTTTTTCCCTTTTCATTAAAAATATATGTGTATTGATGACCTCTTTGAGCCGAGTGATGACCCATGACATAACTAATAATCGGGGACCCAAGTGGGCTACCCCTATTTTTTTAATCCTTCGGGACCACATTGGTTTCCTTAGTGATATTTTGACCCTAGATATTTGGAATTTTTTTTTATCAACTGTGATAGAGGGTTTAGGAATTTTATTAACCACTAATTTTCCCTGATTTTAGTAAACGTCTTTGAAAACATCCAATGGGGTGGTCTTGGAATTATTTGAATTGGAAAAAACACTTGGATGCATTATTTATATTACTTGACTTCATTCATTCCCTTAAAGAGATCATTTATTTATGATATGTTAAACACTAATAGGGGTTTCCATTATTATCTATAGAAAACACATGTAGGGTGGTTTGGGATAGTGCATGAGAAAATTTAAATAATATAGGTCTATACTACCTAGCTGAGAAAACTCCTATAGAAGAGGTATGTGTTACTATTAGCTAATAAAACAACCGTATCATAGGTTTATGTCACTTTAGTGCTATTACATGGATGATAAAACTCACTTATGTGAGGTATGTGATAATTTTTATATACTGGGAAGACCATAGGATGTTATATTGGTTGGAATCATCAACAAAATATTTCTAGAGAAACACATGCATTGGTTGAAGAATGTAAGTTTGATTCGGGATATGGAACCTAGGATCAATTATGCATCTTTTTTTGGGCTTATGTTATTTTTATAAAACCCTTTGATAGTTATGATTATTTTTTAGGGTCTATTTTATATAATCAATTACATTTTGTAATTGGACGATGTTGGTACTCTGGGTGGATATGTTATAATTTTTTAGGATTTTCATTCATTATTATGAGCATGTCATAAGCACTTTTAATTGTATTATAAATATCTTATGATACCAAATAGGTCATTCCATACTGAGTTTTGTACTCATACCATGTATTGTATTCTGTGGAATTTGGGTACTCGATTATCCCTTAATTAGTGTTTTTTTGGTTGCGATGAGGCCCATGATTGAATGGTCAATAGGAAAACTCAAAGTAGACTAGATATAAATATTTGGTCTGGATATGGGATGTAGTATTTTTTATATTTTTTTATTATGTTAAATAAATATATATATATAAATATATATATATACATGGGATTAGGATAGTGGGTGATCAATCGTACTATATATTTTTATGTTTCTATAACGAATTTCTTACTAAAGGATTGAACTGATTTTTCATTAAAGATAATTAATTATTATAGTCAGTAATTTTGGTAATTACAGTATTCGTTTTCTATCATATATTTGTTTATTTTATCCCTAACAGACCACCCTATAATACCACAACTAGTTGGACTCCTTTGGAATATAGGTGGGCACACCAGAGGTATAGTAGTGAGAGTGGGTTTGAGCACAAATTAATGATCTATAGTGGTGGTACATTACAATGTGGGGTCAAGTAATTCTATTTAATTTATCTTTTTATTTTGGATGTGAAATCAAAGATAAATATTAATTTCTTTAGATATTGTTGTGGGTATCTGGTTGGATTTTTATTAACACAAATTCTGTTAACAATTCCATGTTAATAGGGAGGGGATTGATGTTCCTGTTATGTGATGTTAGGATTGATATAATTTTCAGATCGTGTGATTCTTGATGTTCTATATATTGGTGTTTTATTATTTGATTTCTATCTCTTGTCCCATTTGTAAGAAACTAGATATTGTATTTAACTCTTTACCCATAGAGGAAGGAGTTGTTTCATGCATAATGATTTAGCATGCAGGATTTACAAGATATATAATCTTGTTATAGTGTGATTTGTATCTTTAAATATAGATGAACATATGATTACAATTTCAAAAAACTATCATATTTCATTTTCCTATATATATACCTTGTTGTATTCAACTAAGATAGGTGGACATGAATATATATAGTTCTTCCTGGTAGATGTTCTAGCGGATCGTTAGTTAGACTCCAGATGATGAGCCCAATGATGTTATTCTATTCACATGGGAGGTGTAGTGGCATTGGAGAGTCGATGTGGGAATTAGATAACTTTTTTATTAACCCTTGGTTGGTTATTAGTATTTAATTTTAAATACTTAGTTATCTATAAATAAAAAATTTTGAGTTTTTCTATTTAATTAAGAATTTCATTTTACATTACAAAGTGAATGGCTGTATTTACCATGATACGGATCCTCATGGATACTTTCAACAGTTATAGAGGATTTGATCATATTTTAATTCATCAGTGAGATTCTCCATAGTAAAATGATTTTTAAATAAATATATTTATATAGGATGATAAATTAGTATAGGATGATGAATTTAACTTTTGGGGGCCCAATAGTTGTTATTGATTTCATTCTAGACATCGTATTTTATTCTAGATGCTATCATAGTATAAGTCCCATGACATGTGACACTTCATGAGACATATCAAGATGGCTAGTTTGAAGAACTTATTGGATTTTGTTATATGATCTCTCAGTTAGGAAGAAAAACCAATTGTTTTGTGGATATTTCATAAGACATTAGTGATTAGGTTCATATTCATGGTCGATGAGTAATGTGATTGTGTAACCCAAGTGAGGGATAACTTATGTTTTTTGATTCCTTATATGTAGGTTGTACAAGGAAGTTATTTTTCAATTATTATTGTGAATGTGTGTGATAGTATGTATATGGTATAGTAATGGGGATGATTATGGGATTGGAGAGGATTAGAATATTGAGTGTCAGATCCTTTGTGTATCTTGGTGGGATTTCGAGGGCAGATTCATTTGAGTACCTTACCCTTTTCAATTAGTAATACACTTTAAATCATTGTGAGAGATTGAATAAATTATCTTGATATTTTAAAATAATACATTATGTTATAATGTTACATAATAAATTATGGCACATATGATGGGCCTAAAATTTAATAAAATTCCAATGGAACTCCAATATTGATGAGACTGAAATTTTTTGATGGCATGGTATGGGGATAGGTACCAAATCCTAGTTATAGAAATTTACGACTCATGGGACTGTGGTTGATGATTCCATTAGGCCTGGAAAATGAAAATTGACACATTTATATTTTATAAGATCAAGCAGTATGACCTAGTTACATGTAAAGACATTGAGCTATGAATAATTGGGAATTCGTTTAGGGGTTGAATACTGATGGAATTTAGTTATTCAAAAGTGGGCCTAACTGATTTTTAATTTACATAAATAAAAATATTTCACATATAATGGAAATTACCTTGTGTATTATGTGATGTCATGGGAAAATGGTGATAATGATGTCTTTATATGAGATGAATGCCTTTCAAAGAAGGACTTGTTTTTTGGTGGTTCTTAAATAGCATTATAGTGGAGTCATAATGGTAGAGAGTGAACCATATTTTAAGTGGTTGTTACCCTCTTTGTGAATAAATGATCTGGTGGATGATGAGGGCGATGTTCTATTGATCTATAAATGAGTGGTGTTTGGAATTCATTTAATGGCTTAGGGTTGAGTGTGTTTGGAAAATTCAACCCACTGTACTCATTCATAGATGGGATATAGTCTCTAGAGAATAGTTTTTTGACCCCATGGAATGATGATAAGGCCACACCATTGGTGGAGAGTGTCTTACCAGTCATGGGTAATATTACCCCTATCTGGTTAGGTATGTGTTCTCAAAAAACTGTTTAGTTGGTGTTTCAAATGGAATTTTGAATATTGGTAAGTTAATGAAGGTTAATATACCGATATTTATTAACTATTTATACATATGTGTATGAATATAATTTTTTATAAATTTAAGGAATTGGAATAGAGATATGAGTGGTTTCAGATTATCCAAATATTGGGATTTATATGTTTTAGTGCTCAGGTGGGTGGTGTGATGATAATTTTTATCAGTTGGAATTTTATTAAGGAAACATACTAAGAGAAATTTAAGGAATTCAATGTATTTTTTAGAGATCATGGGATACATAATGTTTTAAAGGTATCAGGATCGTGAAAATAGAAGATTCATCTATGTTTATAGTGATGAGTTTTTAAGGAGGCTTGGCTCTAGGGGGACATACATTCATTCCATTTTTTGATTGAATTTAATAAATAATAGTAATCTAGAATAGGTAATATTGGAAATGTTTAGAAAACTATTGAAATAACCATATGATTCTTGAGAAATATTGATTTGTTTTTATTATATATGGAACAAGTTTACACACCCATTTTATCTTTTAATTATTAAATAATAATGAGTTTCAACATTTAACAATGTCTCATGTTTTTTTGGTTATGGTGATATGGAAAATATTCCCTATGAATCAATAGAACATCTATATCATAATTTTATTGAAAACATACAATGGTGAAATCATCATGGAATTGGAATTTTCCATTAAAAGTGTTTGGATATAGTGGGTATAACCATAATATATATGATCAATGGAGTTAAAATACCACCATTTCATAGCATTTATTGAACATGGAACTACTGTCTCATTATAATGATTGTGGATATGGGTGGAAGCATTGGAATTGAAATCTTGGGAACCTTATATATATTTTTTTACATTAGAATCCTTTTTACCAAAAAAACTATATTGCAATGTTTTAAAATGTAATTAATAAAAGAGGTATGTTCGGTCGTTCAATTGGATGACTCTTGCAAGTTCATGGGGATAATAATTGTTATGGTGGAGAGTTTTTAACTCCTTATGTTTGTACATGTTGAAATTTTCACAGATATTTTTCCTTTTTCTATATTTATATATGGGGAATAAAAAAAATATGTTTTGGGATGAAATTTTCATTGTCAATGCCTATTATGTTGAGTATTTGCCTCATGAATATGGGCATGGGGGTAATTAGACTAGTTACTGAATCATTGGCGGAAGGTAGGGGTCTAAGTTGCTTACTTTCCACTTTTAGTCACAAGAAATCCAGTGGGACTTTGAAGTGGGGTAATTACTACTTTATACAAAAAAAATGAATGAGTATCCCAAAACTCCCTCAATTTTCCTAGCATGAAATTTATATATTCTGGAAACAAACCCCCATCTATACCCTTGAATGTTTTATGGTTCCAACTCCATTCTTTAAAGATTTAAGATATGGATTCACATACAAAAACCATTATTCTTATTCATCATCCATATTCCTACCAAAATTTCATTTCTCACATTCTCAAGTGCATGGAATGTTCCAATATAGAAGGGTTAAATAATATAGGGATGATATGGTGTTTCATTTCATAGCAAGATGGAATATCTTGAAAACCTATGAACATCGCTTCATAGTGATTCATTAAAATAATATTGTTCCATAAAATTATTAATGTTTAATATAATTGTATGTTGAGTTATGTATTGTATCAATGAATTTTGTTATTCTATTTGTTATTATTGATTCCTTGGGTCTCTTGGGGACCTTCCGCGTATATGTTTTAATGGTTTAGCAGGAAAGGGTTAGATAGGAGTGTTTCATGATGTTAAGAAAAAATTGAGTTAAAATTAATAATTAATTTTAAATGTTATAGTTAATTTTTTTTATTTTTACTGTGTTATGGCGTTATAAATTTTTTAATGGTTAGGTAAATACAAAAATAAATGTGTTCTACTAATTGATCATATAAAATTCTTCAATCTTAGATAGATAAATAAATATTCTTCATTAATGAGTTACGTGGTCCCTGGTACATTTCTTGTGGGTGAATGATTTTTTTATCATGGATGTGGATGGTTATTCTCCCTACTAAGAAGAAGATAAACTTATTAAACCAAATTATTTAATTTAATTTAATTTCATTAATTTAAATTAAATTAAGGAAATTATTGGAAAATATAAGAAAAAGAGAATAATAATTCCTATAACACCATTATCTTTGTTCTCAATTAACACCTTGTTCTCCGCTGTTCAAGGCTTGGACTGGTGGTCTGTCATGCTAGTTAATCTATTTAATGGGTGTTAATCAAATCAAAAAAGTTATATAAGACTTAGTTTCCCTTTATTAGGCGAAATTAATATTTATTGGTTTTAGTAAGTTGGAAGAAGACCCCTGTGAACTCATGGAGTTATTAGATATGATATAATTGGTATGGGTTAGAGGGTTTACCTTGAATGTTTTTTGGAATTTGGAGGGGCTTCGAAGATTCTTTTATGGAAATTTCCGATGTGTTATAACACATTTTCCTATGAAGTTATTTCCTATTTATTAAATTTTTATGTGAATTATCCCTCTATGAAATAGGTGATGACATGATACTTGACTGAGATTAGGCACCAAAAGGTTGGTTGGGTCATTTTGTGGTATCTTGTTGGACCCTAGTGGGTTCTTCAGTGAGGTTGAGTGTATCCGTATTTATCGTCATGTTGTGCATATGAAATAGTTCAACCCCTAATATTAATTTACGTTTTTAAATGACATGGAAAAAACCCTTTCATTATAATTCATATTATTTTAATTATATAACCCCATTTGTAAATGTGTTGATATTACTTGAAATAATAAATTCCTTTGGGGAATTAATTTATTTATATACCGGAAAAAAATATTGGGTTAAATTTTATTATGTTTGGAAGGTTACTTTACTGGAGGTATTGGATATTGGCTATGAAAACTCTTATAGCATAGGATTTTGATATGTGAGAAAGAAAATTTTTAAAAGGGAGGTTCATGTTACTATAGGGATTAATCCTTGTATTAAAACAATATATTAGGGGATGTCACTTTTACCTGTGAGATATGTAATGGTTGAGGAAGTCCCAATAGGGATGTTTTATACTTATTACTACACCTATCATTTTTAACTCAATTATATAGTATGGTTCGATCATTATAATATTTTTAGATACACCCCCTCGCTGGTCGAAGTATATATTTTCAATCGAGGAAGTGGAACTGAGGATCAATTATGGTGGTTGTTTTCTACCAATGTTATATGTATACGACCATGTAGTTCTTTTGATAATGGTAGGTACAATCCATATAACATGGTTAGAGACATCTTGGAACTAGCCAATATAGGTATTCTTGGACGTATATTTATGTTTTGTTGAGTAATTTATCTATTTATTCTATAAAATCCATTTGTAAAAATCACTATGTTATAAGTATAGTGACTGAATGCATTAGTGTCTCCTATATGAGTTATGTTCTCAAACCTAGATTGGTCGACCATTTCTCTTCTGTACCCATGAAAACCCTATTTGTTTCTTGTTCATGTTGGTTTTAGGCTTTTAATTACTTGGTTAAGTAGGAAAGCTCCTATGATTTTGAAAATTGGGATTTGGTTTGGATCAAAGAAGTAGTTTGACAGAGTTTTTTTTCCTCTTTCTTATTTTGGGTATGAGATTGACTAAGTTGGTAATCAGTCTGTCTATATGGTTCTAAGCTTCATCATGAAAATTTTAACTATAGAATTATACTGATTGTTTCAACTTAGTATGATTATTTTTAACAATGGATGATGTTTAGTTATTAATTTTTAATTTCACAATCTAATATGGTGGAATAGTATCCCCATTGTATTACCCTAGACCCTCACAGCTTGATTGCATCGTCTTGTGTTTGGGGAGGTGAACCTGATGTGCTGTACAAAACATATGCTCAGGATCTAGTTAGTGGTTTCTATCAAAGAGACACCATAAAAATTCTAATTCATAATGATAATATCACTATTAGATTATAATAATAATTTATATTAATTTTAAATTAATAATAAAATATTATTATGTTGAGGTATTTGATGGAATGTTATGGAGTTATTACTCTCAAAATGTATCGAAATGCACATTTTTGGTCATTGAAGTTTATAATGACCAATAATTTAATACGATTACATTATTTTCTTATAACCATTAATATTTTATAAATCTTATATTTATTCATTATATACTTTTTTATACCATTGAAGTAATCTGGTGTTGAAAAATGATATTCACCATTAATGGAGAATTTATTGTAAATGTAAATTGAAAAGTGTTGTCATTTCTTAAGGAAAGTGAATGAAGGTCGATACATGATACATTATTAATATAATTACATTTTTTATATTAATTGTACCTTATATATTTTTTATAATGGGTATAATATATTTTTTAGGGTGTAAAGATAATGTAACATTAAAGAGACTGAGTAAAATAATTATAGATAACATGGATATCTTTATTTGAATATACCTTTAAGGATTCTTGTATTAGTTTTTTGGTGAATAAAATACCTATTGTATATATGGAACATAGTTAGGGAGAGTTTTTGAATAGTTTTCTTGTTAGTAAGATATGGTAGAGTGGATAATTGGGGTGATGAATGTATCCTTCTATAAGTAATGGGAGTGGTAATATTGTAAATACCTAAAATATTAAAATAAAATTGACCTTATTATTAAAAAAATGGGATATAAAATTTCAACGGTCCAGTGAAAATATTATTTTCATTGAAAATGTTCTAAACCATAAATTACTAATGGTTTTACATTATTTTTTTCATTACCAATTATTTAAAAAACTTTGTAACTTGTTACCCATTAATGCAGTGAATGAATTTTTTCGTGGTGAAATATATTTTTGAATAAAAATTACATTTTAAAAAATTAAAAATTTTAATATTATGGTTTTTAATGTGTAAATTATTTTAAAATATTCAATTATTACAAGTGATAAAAATTTATTTTAATTTTTCGACCAGAATAAGTAAAAATAATTTTTTGAAAAAATGACTCTTTATAAATAAAAGAGAATTTATTCACATTACATTTCAAGTAAAAACGATTAAATTATTTTAAATTTCTTTTATTAAATATATTATCAATTGAATTAAGTAAGGTAATTCATTAGTGAAGTTTAATTTAATTTGATAAGAAATAAAATACATAGAAAAAATAGTGTTCTGAGAAATAACACTTTTTACCAATGACATTATGTAATCATTATCTAAAATCAAACAATAATCATAATTTTAAGGATTATAAAATTATTAACTACTATAGAAAATAATATTATGTAAATATAAGAAACTAAATATGATAATTTTAGCTTTGAAATAAACTATATGTTATATATTAAAAACCATTTCTATAAATAAAATTATTTCCTTTTTTAGGAACTACTTTATTATTATTCCTTATCACTAAGTTATCATTATATGGTTGTTATTTATTTATTTTAAAAGTTATTCTTATAATTTAATATATTAATTTTATTGATATCATTTCACCAATAGTTTTAAATTACTAAAAATATAGGACTTATAAAAACTGTTCTAAGAAATACCTTATTGTATTATGTTTAATAAGAACATTTAAATTTCAAGGATTTTTTTATTTTTTAGTTACGTTTATTTTAAATGTTTTGTAGAGAATTAGTCACTTATATTGGTGTAAAATATATCAACACCTATCATTAACATTGTTTTTATTTAAAGGGTTATAGAAATTAAAATTTTATGGTGATATTGTTTTCAATCGTGTATTCCACTAATTACAAGGGCACATGCCATAAGAATATTAGTGGATCCTTTACTGGGTCATGATGCTCATCATATCTAATAAAAAACCATCTTCTATAACCTAAAATAATCTAATCATATTCATTCATCTACATAATGATCCATGGATTAGAACTGGCCTCTTATTATGTATAATCCCTAACCACTTCATCATTGATTATCTAATCCCTTATTCAGTCAAGGAGCTACAAACCACTATATGGGACTCCAATTATGTGTAATATCCAAAACCCATATTCCCTTGATTCATAATGTATTTTGTGTTAAAATATTCCTCATACATTTGTTAATAACCAACCCACCATCATTAGGTCAAATTTTCAGTGAAACCAATCCTCATTTTATCATATACCCATGAATCTCATCCTTAGTGGCCCATATTCACCATGAATCATTTCAAAAATAGGTCATATTAATTTTCATTCAAATATTACATCCTTATATAGTTAAAATAATACATGAATCATACATTAATATATAAGAACCATACTAGGTTCAATCCTTAAATTACCCACATGGAGAAAAATTTTATATGAAACCCATTCTTATTCGACCATATTCCCCATAAATCCCATCCATCTTCATCATATTATTACCAAAATACTTTAAGGATACATAAATATATGATCCTACATCCATTTATAACCACTAAACACACCCTCTCTTATTTACTTACTAATATGTAGGATTATCCAAAATCTCCCACCCATGTACAATTCACACTGTATCAATTACTAGGAACCCTTTACACTATATTCCCATATTCATCAAATGAAACTATAATGTGTAAAAACCATTCTATAGAGAAATAAACTATATATATTGACATTGGGACATAAGAACATAAATAGAACATAATTTAGTCATGATTTTACTGGAATAAAAAGAACCATAATAGCCATGTCCACAATGTCATAAAAGGTATGAAATTTTTAAGTAATTCCAAAAAACTACATGGGTTCCAATTCCCATCATACCAATACATAACTGTAACATCCTAGGTAAATAAAGAATATGAAAATTTCATATTTATTAATATTTTTGAATTAATTATTAATAATACATTAAAGGGGATTCTATTTTTATGGCATACCCAATAAAAAACAATGGGTTTCACCGAAATATTATATTGCAAACAATGCTCAGTCATACTAATAATAATGATAATATAATTTTTTTATTTGAAATGGTAGTTAAAACCTAGCCATTGTATTGAAAAAATGAACAGAACAAACTATATTATGCATAATTTTTTTAAATGTTTTAACATTTATCTAGTAGAATATAAATGCGTAAAATGAGAATGAATCATATTTTAAGCATAAATATATTAATATTTTTAAAGGGTAGTCTTACTACCTTTTGATGGTGAAAACTTTTTAAAAACAAATTTTATTCACTTTTCTATGTTCTATTTGACAAAATAATTTTCTTTTTTCAAAGAGGGACATTAAAATTTTCATTGGGTAAATTTCTGGTATTTTTTTTATAATGTTTTATTTTTAATGAATATTGAAAATTATTGCATTTTAAACCAAAACAATCTTTTCATCTAATTTATTTATATGGTTATATAATAATTTTAATTGGTTTTAAAGTGTAAATAGATTATTGTTTTATTATTTAATCATATTTAGGTTATTGGAAGTTATTTCCCTTTTTAATTGGACATCAACACATTTCAATCTTTTTGTAGTTTTTACTTCTTAAAAACACGCTTTTGGTTTTGACAATGGGAATTTATTTTAAATTCATTTTTTCAAATTATATGTTTTGAATTTGGAAAAATGGTTTCCATATTTGGAATTAGGAGGTCCTATTTTTTAAATCTTTTTCCATTTATTTTTATTCATTATGAATAGTAACCACAATTAATATTTTATTTACTATCGTTAAAGAGTTAATATGGTAAATAAAGGAAACAAATAATATTATAATAATATTAAACTACCCTACCACATTTCCTAGACCTATTGTATGAGAATATTATGACCATAAGAATCATTGGGTTGATTTCAGGACTCCATGTAACCACTTTTTATTGGAAAATTACGTTTAATTACATTTAATATAACGTTAAGTAAAAATATAACATAAACATGTATCTTTTAGTAAAACAATTATTATATGGGGTTATATAATTATTCTGTTAGACTAGAAAAAATCATAATAAGAATAAAATTAATTATTACATCATTGTATTTTATTTATAATTTTTATACATCACGTAAATACATATATTTATGACACAATGATGATGTAGTGATTACCTTATTAATGAATCATTTAAATAAATAAGATTATAAATATTAAGATAAATTTATTTTGAATCTTTTGATGCCATTCTAGAATTATTGGGAAGAGTATGACTTATTATCATTTAATTAATGTTTTTTTTGAAATAATCACATTTCTACAGATTTTTAAAAAGTCGTGATATGAATATTATATAAATTCACATAAATGAGTTTTCAAAACAAATAATATTTTATTAAATGATATACTAGTCCTAAAAATATATGATGTGGCCAAATGACTTAGATAAGGTTTAACATGTCATTAATGAACCAATTTAGGTTTTATTGAATTTTATTGTAACTATATTAACCATATAGTAATAATACACAAGATGAATTGTAAGAGTCAAATAAGTTAACTAAAGGTTAAAGGTAAACTATAATGTTAAATTTGAGACCAAAATATGCATAAAACATATTAGTATAAAGGATTTCGAACCATCCTAACCTCTTACCCTTACTCCAAACTCTCAAGCCCCTTTTATTGTGTAACCTATCCCAAAATAAGCCCCCAACATCCCTATCTTCTTCTTAGATGCCTCACCTTGGGATGACGGAAATTCAATATGGCCTTTTAGCTTAAATAAAAAGGAGTTTCCTGATTTGAGGTTATGTCTTCTCTCAATATTCTTCCACTTATTTTCCTTCTCTAGCCCCATAAAACCTCTTTATTCTATTATTTAATAAAAACAACAGTATCTTCAGTATACTAGGATTTTGTTATGAGAATTGTTTTACGTACACTAACAAACACCTCCATCTAATTGATTTATAGCATAGTGTTTTTCGAACGATGAACTACTGCCTCATGAAATGATGTTTTTTCAATTATCTCATAGTGCCTCCCATGGTGTCCATTATGATGGAACTTCATTTATATATGATAAATATTAAATTTATATTTTAATTATTATTCTGTATTTTTCATCTACAGAACACCTTTATGCTTTCTATAATGCTTAAATAAGATAATTTCATTTGAGGAAGTGCGGACTACCGCCCCCTCAATATGATATGACTCATTCATGATATACATAGAACATATAAAATGTAGAATTAATAAAATTATTTAACCTATAAGACAAATGATATTATATTAGAATTATAATATACCTATGTATCATTTAGTTTTCATTACATAAATAACGAAAAAAAATAAAAGTAGCGTTCATGTGTACGTACGACTTACTATCTCCATGAAAGGTGAAATTCATTTCATATCTCCAAATGTTATGTACTCCTATAAATAAATATATATTACTAATTTATATGATATTTAAATCATAAATATGATTATAGAGATAATGGAATTTTGACCACATTGATAATTTGTAATTGTTAGATTGTCATTTTAACTCAATTACCATATATCAATAAAATGAACGATATTAACATAAATGATTATGTAATGTTTATAAAGTGGTAATAAGTGATGTAAAAGGAATAATGAACATGAAAAAGGTTCTGAAGCATGTTTAAACTAACTTATGTTTATTATTCAAGAAGAATAAGGAACATACGTGATGAGTTAGATTCAAGGTAAGGGAACCTATCACCCTAATCTTTTAGTCAAATACTAATTTTATGTTATGCTTTATAGTTTCCATTTTCTGATTTTGGAATATGTTCTCCAATATCCTTATTTCAGTAAATATAAAGTCCATGTTATGAGTGACCCTTTTTTCTCTAATCAACTCTTTTTCTAAATTTTTAATTGATGTCGTTAGGCTGCAAAATATTCATAAGGGAACTCATTAAACCTATTTCCATTCATTGGGATGATCTTATATATATTTTTTAGATTGAGATATAGATATTTGAGATATTAATTTTGAAATATTATCTTTTATTTATAATTTATTTATGTGTACTTATTTTGAGTAGACATAATTGATCAATTTAATTTAAAAAATGATCTTTGTAAGGGAACCCTTCACCTACCTTTTTAGTCAATGACTTATTTTTTGTTATGTATTTTAATATCCATTTTATTCTATTAGAATATGTTCTAATATATCCTTATTGATGTAAATTGTATTTCCAAGTCATTAGATACCCTTTTCTCCCTCATAAAACCATTTTATGAATTTTTATGTAACGTATTTTTGATACCAAATTTTAGTAATGGAATTTCTAAACTCAATTTCCACCCATTGGTTTTTACGAATACATTATTGATTATATTATTCCAATATTATATTTGGAATCACTACTCATTTATTTATTTTGTAATATCCACTTACCTTTGTGTGGATATACTTTTTCAACATATAATCACTCCAATGATAACTTCTTACATCCCTTATACGAACTGTGTAAGGGAAATATTAGATCAATATCCATTCATTGAGTTAAATATCCATGTCATTGGTTTTTTTCCAATAACATGTGTGAATGAACTATGATTTTTTTACACATAATATGCAATTATATTGGGTGTATTTATATTTGTCATAGATATTTAAGTCATTGATTAATACTTAATCTAATGATATGATATTTGTAAGGGACTACGTCCCAAAATCCTTTCGTTGAGGAATATCTCAATATTGTGCACCTTTAAAATCCTATAATGTTTATATATAACCCTCTTAATATTTTATATAATGATTTTATATATCCTCGAAAAATTAATTTTTTTTTGAAATTATTATTTAATTATTTTTATTCAACTGTTTCTCATGTGTTACAAGACTCTTTAAATAAAACTTAATTTTAAATGTTATAAATATTTATTCATCTATGTCATTTTCATTAATGTACATGTTTTAAAAATGGTTTTAAGGATTTTTTTTATATGGAAATATATGTTTTATGATTTTAACTCTGAAATTTCATTTAATAGTTTCAATGTGGTATGGGAAACTTTGATTAAAAATTATATTAATTAATGGTATTATATTATTTTCAAAATGGATTGAATAATTAACTATATTGAATTAATTTATTTTGTTTGAAGAGTGAAATGTTGATAACTGCTATATATTATGTGTTATGATTATGTAATGGTACAGGGACAAATGACGGGCGGTTACGTGACAAACCAAATATGGGAAGTTCTATGATAAACATATGGCAGGTGAGTCCAAGATTGATCATCAATTCATTGGGTGACAGAATGGAGGTAACATTTAATGTTTCTCCTAAGTCATGTAGAGAAAATAATATGACGTGTATTCCAAACCTAACTCCCTATGTGGCTGTGATAGATATAATGTAAGTATGTTATAGATGCCACAAGTTACCTTTATGATTTATGATTTCTATGTGTTATTCATAAATCATATTATTTAATGAGTCATGTTAAAGAAAATATATTTTATGATTAAGAAGTATGATTTCATTGATTTTTATGTATAAATAGACAAATGTTTTCTTTCCTTCTTTTATAACCCTTACTAAACTTTTTATGCTCATCCCATGTTTTTGAAATTTTTTTCATAGGGTATAAGGAAGTGTAGTAGAAATGATGTATTGAAGAATATTTATATCAATAAGATAACTCTTATTTTATGTAAAGAGTTTTATTGTTGTCAAAATTTTGGATAGAGTAGAAGTTTCAACATTGTAATTTTGGGGATGTAATGTAACAGTTATAACCTAATTCTCTAAAACTCTAAACCTAAAAAAAATATTCAATGGGAATTCTTGATTTAACTCAATATTAAGTAATGTTTTATGGTTGGGGCCTTATAGTTGGTATCAGAGGTCGGTTTAGAAAACTTCAGTAGTTAGGATATTGTTTAATTAATTAACTTGTGGTAATATGGAAATGATATAGAATTTAAATACTACCATGTTGATTTTCCTTAAAATATTTCTTTGTTCAGAATGGTTTTCTGAGAGGAAAAATGAAAACTGTGAAGAGAGGACATCAAGAAGGATATAACCTTCCAAATCAACTACCTAGGATTGTTGGAAGAAAATTTGAATAGTTATTTATAGTGATGGTTTAATTGAAATAGGTGATAAAAGTTGGCTATGTTTGTTAATAATATTTTGGTATATTCTATATTTGAAGAGGAGAATGAAGGACACTTAAGAGTTTTCTTTCAAACATAAAGAAAAAGAAATTGTATGGGAAATTCTGTATGTGTGAGTTTTGGTTGTATCAAATTTATTTCCTTCGTCGTATTTTTTCTAAATATGGCATAACTATTGAAAATTTTAAAACAAACGTTTTGGAAGAGTAACCAAGACCTACCAATATCACAGAGATCCGTAGTTTTCTAGATTTAGAAGGTTATTATAAGATGTTTTTGCAATAGTTTTGATAGCTAACTAGACCATAGAGTATTTTAACTCAAAAATGTGTTATGATTATTTGGAAAAAAGAATATTATGAATGTTTTCCAGACATGAAAAGAAGATTCATGAATGCTCCATTATTGGAATTACCTTCTAGAAATGATGATTTTATTAACTACATTGATTCTTCGTTTAATGTAAATGAGTTTTTCTTAAAGAATAATGATCACATAATTGCTTATGCATCACTTCTATTGAAACCTTGCGAGTAAAATTACCCAAAGCCTAATTTTGAATTTAAATCATTTGTTTTTTCATTAAAAATTTGAAGGTATCATTTGTCAGGAATATGGTGTGAAATATATACTGATCAAAAAATAATGAAGTATATATTAACACAGAATGAATTAAACATGATACATAGAAGATGGATATAATTAATCAAGCGTTATGATTGCATGATTCATTACCATCTAGGGAAGTAAAATAAAGTGGTTGATTCTTTGATTCCAAAGAGTCATGCTATATTAACCATAATCTGTTTGGAAAGAGATCCTTTGGTTTTTGATTTAATGAATTTTGGATTAGATGGTTTTGGTGCACAAAAATTCCTTTGTTTTGTTTCAATTGGTAGTGAAATCATCTATATGAGATAGAATTATACAAGGGAAAAAAGAGGATAGTGAGTTGTAGAAATAGGTAGAATTGGTTTCGAATGGTAAGTTACCTAAATTTAACACTGATAAAGATTGTGTCTTGAGTTTTGAAAGGAGGTTATGATTTACTTTTGATTCATAGATTAAGAAATATTTTTTATGTGAAGATAATAGTTCTCCGTTTTCAGTTCACCATGGTAGTTTGAAAATGTACAGAGAACATCATGAGTATTAATGGTGGGATAGAATAAAAAGAGATATTGCTAACATTACTGTAATGTTTTTAACATTTCAATAGGTTAATAATGAAAGGAAGTTACCAAATGGGATCCATTATCCTTTTTCAATTCTAGAGAAGAAATGGGATAATGGGTCCATGGATTTCATAGGGGTAATACCAACGACCTCTAGAGGTAACAATGAAATCTGGGTTATTTTTGATCGAATGACTAAATCCCTCCATTTTCATTCTATTTGAGATACTCTATCTCTATTTAAATGTTTTTGAATATATATTAATGAGATAGATAGGTTACATCATGTTCCCCTCTCCATTGTATCTGATCGTGATCATATGTTCACTTCTAACTTTTGGAAGGGACTTCAAGAGATGGTGGGTAACGAATTAAAATTTAGTAAATCTGTTCATCCTTAATCAGATAGAAAATCAGAAGAAACAATTCAGACCTTGGAAGTTATGCTACGCTCATGTTCAATGGATTACTAGGGAATTTACGAATTACACATTTCATTGTCTGAGTTTACATATAACAATAGTCTTAATTGCAGTACACAAAAGGAACCATTTGACGCATTATATTTAAAGCAGTGTTGAACTCCAGATTATTGGGAGGATGTATGTGAAATGAATATATGTGAACAAATTTGGTAGAAGAGATTGAATAAAATGTTTAGTTGATTTAGATACACATGAGAATAACTTATAGTAGGAAGAAAAGTTATTTAGATAACCGAAAGAATGATATTTTCTTTCGAGGTAGGTGATCATGTCTTTTTTAATGTTTCTCCTTGAAAAATTGTGATGCATTTTTGAAAAAGGGGAAAACCGATTCTATGAATAATTTTACCCTATATAATCATGGATATTGTTGAATTAGCTTCCTAAACTGTGGATTTACCCCCATTTTTATCTCAGGTAGACAATGTTTTTCATGTTTCAATGTAGAGAAATTTTATGTTAGATCCATATTATTTTTTGAGCCCAAAGGTAGTTCAGTTGGAAGAGAACCTTTATTTCAAGGTACAACCAGTCCAGATTCTCGACTATAGAGAGAAATTGTAGTGGAATAAGAAAATTCATTATCTTATGATTTTGTGGGAAAACCATATGTTTTAAGAGGAAACATGGGAATCTGAAAATTCTTGGAGGGATAAATACCCCCACATATATGATAAGCGAATCAAATTACGAGGATACAATTTTTGAAAGGGGGGAACGATGAAACATCCCAAGTAAATGAAGAATATGAAATTTTCATATGTATTAATATTTTTATACAAAATATTTATTTTACTCTAAAGGTTATGCTATATTTGATGGAATAACCAAAACAAAACAATGGGTTTCTCTAAAGTTATATGTTGCGCACAATGCCGAGTCAAACAAAAAATAATAATATATATAATATTATTATTTTTAATGGTAGTTAACATCTTGACATTGTACTGGAAAGAATGAACAG
The DNA here is from genome assembly GCA_963277665.1 of Viscum album. Taxonomy (NCBI): domain Eukaryota; kingdom Viridiplantae; phylum Streptophyta; class Magnoliopsida; order Santalales; family Viscaceae; genus Viscum; species Viscum album. The sequence goes on along the minus strand of OY728155.1, from coordinate 231,352,250 downwards.
AAATAACAATATTATTGTTAATAATGTTTGTTAAATGTTTTTACATTTATCTAATAAAATTCAGAGGCTTGAAATGATATTGACTCTAATTCTACGAATAAATACATTAATATTTTTAAAAGGTAGTTTTACCACCTTTTGAATGGGAACCAATTTTAAATCTATTTTTGACACTTTTATATGTTAAATTTGGAAAAATAAACAATTTTTTTATAATCGAGACATCAAAAAAATTGCGTAACTTTTTGTTATTTTTATGAAACAATTTATTTTTTAATTAATAGTGCAATGTACACATTTTATGTCAAAACTGTCTTTTCATCTAATTTGTCAATATAGTTAGATTATATTTATTATTGGTTTTAAATTGTAATTAGATTTTTTTATCATTTAATACATTTTCTTTCATTTTAATTGATTTATCTTTTAAATTGGACATAAACACATTTCAATAATTTGGTAGTTTTTACTTCAAAAAACCCACATTAGGAATTGACCACGAGAATTAATTTTAAATTAATTTCTAAAATTTCTATGTTTTTAATTTTGAAAAATGGATTTCATATTTTGAATATGGAGTTCCAAAATGTGTATATATTTTCCTTTTATTTTTAGACATTATGAATTGTTATTTCAGTAATTATATTATTTACCTTGGTTAAAGGGTAAATCTAGAAAATAAGGGTAAGAAATACTGTCATAATAATATTAAACTACGCTAAAACATGTCCTATACATATAGTATGAGATATATCCGACCATGGGAATTCTTGGTTAGATTTTAAGACCCCATGTATACACTTGTGTGTCAAAATGACATTTAGTTACATTAAATTTATAGTTAAGGAAAAATGTAACATAATCATGTATCATTTAGTAAAACAATTTTTATAGGTGGTAATATAAGCTATATCTTAAACTATAAATAGAAATTATAAATATACTGATATTTTGTATATCATTTTATTTTAATTATAATATTTAGACCTCAAATAAATAAATATATTTATGACAGAATGATAATGTAGTGATTACCTTATTAATGGATGATTTCAATAAATAAGATTATAAATATTAAAATAAATTTATTTAGAAACATTTTATGAAATCAATGAATTTTAGGGAAATTTATGACAAGTGTTTTTTAATTAATGTAGTTTTATTTTGAAATAATCACCATGTTATGAATTTTTAAAAAGTCATGATATGAATAGTATAAAAAATGACATAAATGGGGGTTTTTTAAATAATATTTTATTAAATGATATAATAGGCCTAAAAATATTATATTTTTCCAAAAAAACATAGAAAAGGTTTAAAATGTCATTAATAAACGACTTTTTGTTCTATTGGCATTATTTAGTTAATATATATACCATACAGTATGAATATACAAGGAGATATGGTAAGAGTCAAATAATTTAACTACGGTTTAAAGCTAAATGATAAGGTTTTATTGGATACCGAACCTTGTATAAAACATTTTGGTTGAGAGGATTTCAAAATATCCTTAACTTATATTGAAATTAAATTATGTGGGGAACTTTTCAAATTGAAATTAATTTTATAAAAATATAATCATTCAGGATATTCTTAAAGTTCCCCTCCATCATCTTATAAAAGGGTATCACCTCAAACACTTACTCATACCTCTCATGCCCCTAGGATTGACTAAAATCAGCCCAAAAAAGCTCCAAAGCTCCATATATTCCTCATAATATACTCATCATGGGTAGAAATAAATTCAATAAGGGCTTTAAGCATAAATCTAAAGGAGTTACCCGATTTGAGGAAGTGTCTTCTCTCAAAATTCTTCCATTTATTTTCCTTCTCTAGCCCCTAAAATTTATTTATTACATTCTTTCATAATGAAATAAGTAACTTTAATATACTAGGATGTTTTTATGAGATTTATTTGATCAAAAATAACACAATCATCCATCTAATGGATTCTTAACATATTGTTTCTATAGACGACGAACTACTGCCTCAAGAAACGATGAGTGTTCAATTATGTACTACCGCCTCTCATAGTGTCCATTATGATAGACCTTTATTTATAAATGATATATAGTATATTTATATTTACTATATTCTTATGTATTTTTCATTTATATCATACCTTTATTCATTACATAATGTGTAGATAAGATAATTTTATTTTAGGAAGTCTGGACAACTACCCCCTCAATGTGAAATGACTCATTCATGCCATAAATGGAATGTATAAAGGATGTCATTAATGAACATATATAACTTATAAAAAATATTATATTATAATGGAATTATAATATACTTATTTACCATTTATTTTTCATTCCATTAAATATGAAAAAATGAAAGTAGCGTTCATGCGTACGAATGGTCTGACGTCTCCATGAATGGTGAATTTCATTTCTTATTTAAATATTTTATATACAATTATAAATTCATATATATACTGGATTTATATTATAATTAGATAATAAATATAATTCTATAGATAATGTAATTTTGACCACATTGACAATTTGTAATTATAACAAGTTCATTTTTGACTCAAGTACCAAATATCGACAAAAAAATAACTTTAACATAAATAATTATGTAATGTATATAATGTGGAAATAAATGATTTAAAAGGAATTATAAACATGAAAAAGTTTTTTCTTCATGACGAAATTAAATTATGTATATTATTCATGAATAACAATGAAAATAAATGATGAGTCATATTCAAGGTAAGGGAATCTTTCACCCTCATCATTTAGTCAAAGAATAATTTTATATTATGTATTTTAATTTCAATTTTATTATGTTGGAATATGAAATTATATAACCTTATTAATGAAAATTTTATTTCCATGTGATGAGAGACTCTTTTTTCTCTCATCAAATCATTTTCTGAATTTTTAAATGACTCCATTTACTACCAAATTTTCATTTGGGAACTTCTAAACCCAATTTACATTGTTTTGGCTGATCATGTACTTCATTTTTATGTCGTGCTTTTTATTTTGTGAGAAATGAATTTTTATATCTTATCTTAAATTTATACATTCATTATGTGAACATATAGTGAATACACATAATTGATCTATTTTATTTACAAAGTGATCTTTATGAGGGAGCCATTCACCATCCTTTTTTAGTCAAAGACTTATTTTATGTTATGCATTTGTATTTCCCTTTTCTTATCTTGGGATGTATTATTCAATATCATTAATGCTGTAAATTTTCTGTCTATATGATTCGTTACCATTTTTATCTCATCAACTCATTTTCTTAATTTTTGTGGGATGTTTTTCGGCTGCTGAGGTTTCTTACGCAAATTTCTAAACTCAATTTCTACTCATTTGGTTTTACAAATAATTTGTTGATTATATTATGGAAATAATATATTTGGAATCAATGTTTATTTATTAATTTTTTAAATTTCTTCTTCCCTTTGTGTGGATATACGTTTTCAACACATAATCACTCCATTTATAAATACTTACATCATCTCTACAAACATTGTAATGGAAATCGTTGATCAATCACCATTAATTGAGTTAAATATCCATATCATTGGGTTTGTTTTTCCAATAATATGTTTGAATGACCTATTATTGTTATAACCTTAATATCTACTTATATTGGGTGTATTTATATTTTTCACAGATAATTATGTCACTGATTTATCCTTAATATAATTATATGGTCATTGTAAGGGACTACATCTCAATCTCCTTTCTTTGAGGAATACTCAATATTGTGAACTTTTAACATACAATAAGGTGTATATAAAACCATTTTAACATTTTATATCATGAATGTCTATAATCTCATAATATTTAAATTTTCTTTTGACATTATTCTGTAATTATGTTTATTCAATTGTTTCTCAAGTGTTATGAGACTCTTTAACTCAAACATAATTTTAAATGCTTTAATGATTTATTAATTTATGTCTTTATTATTAATGTATATATTTTCAAAGTTGGTTTAAGGATTTATTTATATGGACATATAAGTATTAAATTTATAAGTCTTACCTTTATTTTTAACGTTTCAAAGTGGTATGGGACACTTTGATCCAAAAATATCGTAATTATATTTTTTAAATGGTTTGAAAATGGATTGAATATTTCAATATATTGATTTGATTTATTGGGTTTCATTAGTGAAATATTAATAACCTCAATATTTTATGTGTTATGATTATGTAATGGTACATGGGCATTTGACTGGTTGTTACATGCTAAACTAAATACAAATGGTTCCATGATAAACCTAGGGTGGGTGACCCAAATATATCTCTCTAATGAATTGGGTAATAAGATGGAGGTAAACTACAATGGTCGATCTAAGTGATTTAGGGAATATACTGTGATGGGTATTCCGAACATAACTAGTTATGTGGCTGTGAAATCTATCAAGTTATTATGTTATAGATATCACAAGTTATCTTTATAATTTATGATTTCTATATGTTATTCAGAAATCTTATTATTTCTCAAGGTATGTTAATGATCTTATGTTTTATGATTAAGAAGTATGATTTCATTTATTTATATGTATAGATGGACTAAATTTTTCTTTCCTTATTTTATAACCCTTCCATATGATTTTATGCTCATCCCATGTTTTTGAAATGATTTTCACTAGGTATAAGGAAGGGTAAGAGAAATGGAATTATTCAAGAAGATTTATATCAAGAAAAGAACACTTGTTTTATTTAAGGAGTTATATTATTGTGAAAATTTTGGATAGACTAGAAGTGTCTACTTTGAAATTTTTTAATGTAATGTAATAGATATAACATATTCCTCTAAAACTCTAAACCTGAAAATATTCTCAATGTGAATTCATGATTTTACTCATGATTAATTATTGTTTTATGGCTGGGGCCTTATAATAATAATTCCCTATCATGGGCTTGATGCTAACTCAATGATATTTATTACCTTCATCAATGGTGATACATTATATTTTCCAATGATCTATCACTTAAAAGTATATCATTATCAAAAATTAATATATATTTTATTGATTTACTTATTGAAAAGAATTAAATATGGGTAATGTAATTAATGAAAATGAATAAAGAGAATGTATTGCATTACTATAATGTCTTGAAATACACATAAAAACCATTAATGTAAGATATAACATCATGTACACTCAAATTATATGTTACAATATCAGTTTTCATAATGTAGAAGTAATGAAATGCCTATAGAGAGCTGGTCTCCATCGACAAAAAATCATGGGTGTATGAATTTGTGGGAAATATACACAATTAAAATTTTATTATTTATAATTTAATAACATGTCAATATTCTATATGTTTATAATAAATATAAACTAACTAAATGGGTTTGTAGTTTTGTTACATTAAATATAATGAAAATCACATAATAAAATGTATTAATGAATATAATTACAATCTAATATGTTATGCAATATTAATGAATTATTTTTAAACAAAATAACTTATTAAAGAATATAATATTCATCTAATGAACTAAACTTGTAAAATATTATGCGATTTTTTTTAAATATTTCATTAAATTTTTATTTATTAATTTATTCATAATCAATCCACATCATTCGACTCTAATGTGAGTGTTCCTTGAATGTATGAAATTTGATGAACTAACTTTGGCCATCCCTTAATAAAACACTCATTCTATCCCATGACATACCAAAGGGGAATACTGAATCCCTCAAAAATTATTTCCAATTGAATTGAAATAAAATTCAATCAATGGAGATGATTTTACCAAAAAAATTATGGTTATAATAGAAAAATGTGAATAACCTATTTGTACAGATGCTTAAAAATTTAAAAAAATTGTTTCCTTAAAAAATAATTTATTTTCATGAATTTCCATAGATCATTATGGTTTAGTGGTTTATATAATATTTAAATAAAAAATAAATGAACAAATACTACATTAAATAATAAAAAACAACACTTAATGCCTATATTACCCAAATAAAAAAATTATAAATATATAACAAGATTTCATTTCATGCCATATCTTCAAGATTTTCACATTGTACTCATTATAGCTCCTTTAAATCCTTAAGATAATATGAAAATAAAATTATTACATTGAATGATAAAAAATTCTTTTTAGATACTTATTAAAACAAATAATGAAAATCATTATCCCATGAATACTCAAAAAAAAATTCCTTATTCAAAATAAACATTCAGCTCAAAAGAAATATTTTATTACCTAAGAAATCAACACTACTTACCAAATATTTTCAAAAAGAATATATTATAAAGTATAAAGTATGAATATAAATCTTATTTTGTTTTTAAAATTATATCATAAAAATCACATGAAATATTTTTTGAAAAGTTACACATTTCTCAATTAAAAATATCATAAACATTCATTTAAACTGATTCTCTTTAGCTTTGTTAATGAAATCAGAATATTTTCCTGAAAACACATAGAAATAATAGATATTTCATTTATAGAACATTATAGTTAATAATAATATCACAAATAAAATTACTCTTAAAAATGAATTAAACTACATGGTAAATTGAAATATTCTTTTAGTAGAAACCTAACGGGTTTACTCAGTCCATATGACCATTACATTGAATTGCTTTATCAGGGACACCAATCTTCATTATCTATATTGGGATATCCCATATTCATTAGCAAAACTAGTATCACCCTTAATCAAAAATAATTTCCAGGAAAATTATCATAATAATAATACCTGTTGTATTTCATTTCCATCATCATAATTATAAAAAAAAATTACTTTCACCTATAAGAACAACATCTCTAGATATCAAAATTCCCATTAAATTGATAACCATTTTTTAGTGTACCCAAAAAGCGTAAGAAATGTTATTATTGAAGAAAAGATGAAATATTATAAAGGAATCAAAACATAAAATAATTTTATAATTAGATGAAAAACACATAAATGTTTTAGAAAATAAAATAGACACTACTTTGGCCGTTTTATAAAAATGGTCACTATAAAATAAGTAAAAATATTTATTTATAAAAACATTGAGTGAAACTCAAAAGCTTCATGAAATTTATTGTATATATCTCTTATTTTTATATAAATACATCAATGATATAAATTTCCGAATATGTACATGGGTGAAAAATATTTAAAATAAATCCTTAAAACATCTGAAATGAGTTTTTAAAGTAAACGTTCTTATTCCTTGAGTCTAAATATTCACAAAGTATCATTATATAATTGAATAAAAAAATTATTTTACTATTTAATTTATTTAGAAAAGTATCCATTTTTATTATTCCTTTTATATTACATGATATATAGTTAACAATTCAATTAAATTCATATTGGATGTTTTGTAGATATTCGACTAATATGAACAAAATGACATTGGTAAGTTAACTATGGTCAAAATAGTAAATATTCTATTATATATTGATTGGTAATCATAAAATATGATTTATTTTTATTAATTAATCGATATATTAAAACAAACCATGAAATATTGATTTGAAAATTGAATTACATGACTGTCATGGATATAGTTTTCCATACGTACATCGATTCGTGATGTGGTAGTCCTTATAAATACAAATGATGATTTCAATTCCCATTTTAGGTATTATGAAGAGAGATATATCTTATAAAATTAACATAACCATATAAAAATATATTTTTTATACTTTTGTTATTAATTTATAATGGAATACGAAAATTTTATGTATGTAGAGATATAAATAAATTAAAATTCCTAATAAAGAATTATACTACTTCTTCAGATAACCACTTTATATTTTATCACAATGTCTTCATAGGGTGTTTTTCCATAAAAAATAGGGCCTCTAGTATGTGGGGAGGATTTTTGGGATATGATTTGTGTAGGTATTGGCTAAACCATAATCTCATTTAAGTGTGAATGAAAGTGGAGACAGTGTGTTTGATTTTACAAGTGTGGTGGGACACACTTGAACTGTTTTTGAAAAAATAAGATATATTAAAGACATTATCAATAAAAAATAACCGAAAATAATCCATTTCATAATATGAAACTATTTCAGGTTGAATTATGGCTAAAAATTGGAATTTAAAATTGTTTTATTTTTTGGAAACCCATATATCCTTAGATTAACCCATTTGTAAACCTGTTTAAAGCTTAACCATATAAAAAATATTAAATGTATTTACAATTTAGTAAAAAAAAACTAGATGAAAATAGTTTAAATTATTAAATATTTATTTTTTTGAAAACAAATAGGTTTCTAATTGTTTTAATAAATATTTTGAACCACTTTTATGGATTTTAAATGTTTTTAATGTTTTAACACTAACATATTCTTAATGTTTTTACATATTATGGTTATGTTTTTTATATTAATATTATAAATATTATTCTTGAATGTTTTTTTAAAATTATTTACTAATATTAATTAATCTTATTTAAAATATATAATTTCATTTTTTAAATTTCAATTCACAAAAGTAAATAAAATTAATTTAAAATAAATCCCCCAAAATGCGATGAAAATGGTTTTCGAAAAAAAATATTTTTTGTATAATTTTGTTATATGAAATTAATGTTTGATATTTATTTTAATAAAATTATTGGAATATTTTTAATTAGAATGAAAGAATATAATTTTAGTGATTATTAAATATATAATTGGATTTTGTAAATGCTTGATATGAAAAGAAGGATTTCAATTAAAATAACATTTTTTCACTATTCCTTTAAAAATCATTCTTTTATGAAAATTATAAAAAATTAATCATAAGTTAATTCTAACATGATATATTTAAAGATGATGTTCATTTTTTATATTAAAAATTTTATAATTTATGAATTAAACTTTTAACTAAAACAATATAATGTATAAAATCCCAATTTGGTTAGAAATAAATATTTCTCATTCTTATCGAAGAATTTTTAAATATTAATATAGAGAATATAAATCTATACCATAAAATTTATTATACATGAATGTTATTTTATCTTATCATTAAATGGGTTGCTATATTCTTGCCACCTATAGAAATGTTTTCCTTATAATTTGATTCATTAATTAAACCTGTTATGATATTATTATTTCTTAGAAATTATTGATTCATATATTGTTTCATAAATCATATATTTTTCCATAAAACCATAACATGGTAAATCATTTTGTTCTGGAAAACCATCTATATTCAGTCAAGTATATATATTGTATGTCCTTATAAGAAATTATTTTTAAACTAAATATCCTTTGGGCTCAAAACATGGCATGAAACTGGAAAATATATTTATAATAACTAAAATTTCAATACATCATATGCCAGAGAAAAAAATGATATAATGGACCATCATTATGGAACTAATAGAATCCCCTCCATGATTTCGTATTTTCGCATTTATAGTGGAATTAATATCCCCTTTTACCAAAATTCCTAACACATTTCCATGGAGATAGTTTAAGAAAATGTGGTCACATTCTTCAAGAGAAAGATAGATCCTCTGGTAATGTTCATGTATTTTCTATCTTCTCTACATTATCACTATGTTTTAATAAATCAAAATCACCTTCTAAATCATTTTTTTAACAATATGTTCCAAAAAACACCCTTTTAGCTACTTCATCCCAACAAGTGGTTGTTATTCTCAACTTTTCATATAATTCTTTAAAAGGTTCCATCTATATACTTGAATGAAAAATGATATTATATGAAAACTTAACCAATGTGAGATATTAATCCCAACATCCCTATTTGTCTATTGATAAACCCTGAAGCATATTCTCAAACGTACGAATCATTCATTTTGAATATCTATTATATTTAGGATTAATGGTTGTCCTGAAATTTAATTCAGTATCCAATGACTTCTAAAAACACATCAATAAATATAGGTAAACATTGTATCATAGTCAAATATAATGAAGAGTGGGAATCCATTTAATCTAATAACTTATCAAACACATTCTCAAGAATATTTATTCAAATACATATTATCTTTAATGGGAAAAATTAAAAGATTTTATTAACCTATCAACAATTAACCAAACAACACTTTTACCATGAGATTTATTTATAAATACCACCCATAAATCGATGGATATGTTCTTTCATTTTCAATAATAAATTGGAAAGTGTATAATAATTATCATTTGTAATTCAATGTTGTATTTAACCTATTGATAAGTATAATGTTCAATCTAAATTTCATCAAAATATTCATGTATTCCTACCCATTAGAAATTTTACCAATATTCATTATACATTTTTTCCACTGAGATGAATATAAAATGGAGAACTACGAGCCTTACAAAAACGTTCATTCATCAACTATGTGATTTATGAAACTCAATGTCTTTTCCAAAATCTGATTATACATTCTTCAATTACATTACACTATAGATACTTTCCCTTGTTGAGATATGTTATATTTTCTTGTAAAACACAAGCCTCTTTTTTAGCTTTCTTTCTTTTTCAAGAAAAACATAATTGCAGTGACACCAATGAAAAATTTAAGAACATCTTTAATTAATAATTTTTACGAAAAAATTCATCAAATCAATAATCAAATGATTATATTATAGAAATAGAATAGTTAATATGGATTTATCTTTTCATATTAATATATATTCTTCCCAATTTTATTTTCATGTGTTGCAAAAAGATGTGCATCCATAGTCCTCTATTTAAATTACAACTCAAAATTTTAACGAAAAAACTATTACATAAAATTCAAGTTCAGGTGTGGGATAACTTTTTCCATGATGTTTTATTTATCCTAAAGAATAATATATTAATTTATAATTAGATATTAAAAAAAAATATAGTCCATTTAATAAAGCATCATTTTAGATAAAAAACTCATCATTACTAGATAAAAGGGTAAAAATTTATTCATCCACAATCCTTATTTTCAATTCCTGAAAATAATCATTTTATTCTATTTTCTAGATGACTAAAACATCATTTCTTGTTAACACACTTAGTGGGATTGATAAACAAGGAAATTAATTAAAATAATTCTAGTAATATCTATTTTATCTATGAAGCCTACAAAAAATAATAACATTTTAATGTCATTTTAATTCATAAATGACATTATTTATCATAGGATCAATATTTATCTCATGTGTATTTATGATATATCCAAATAAAGAATAATACTATAAACATAAAAAAATAACTAAATTTTCTATATAACTTATTCTCATTTATGTTTTGTATAATAATCCTTTTGTTTTTTTCATCAACATAACATTTTAGATTAACCTTACTATCATCAATAAACACAACCACAAACATATCGAAATAATTATGAAATACATTATACACATGTTCTAGGAATATAGAAAATATATTCCTGAAACCAAATTTAATAACCAATAACTAAAAATTTGTTTTCATATTATGGAGTGTTATCTTAAGGATTTCATCCACCTTTACATTCATCTAATCGCACCTACACTTGATATTATCCGTGAAAAGATACCATGATCACTGGATTTAGTCAAAAAAATCATCCATATAAGGTGATGAAAAATTATTCATAATATAGATGTTATTTAGTGATTTATAATAAATTAAATGTATCCTCGAACTACTATTACCTTTATGTAGATAAAAAATAACGGTTTAATGGAAAAGTTATTGGTTGAATAAAACATTTATTAAGGAAGTATTATCATTTTTTTAAATCTAAAAAATATAATCTATCCATTCGGTAAGGGGATTTTGAAATGATCAAATCATTAGGTACTATGTTAATTGTATACTCAAAATATGAATTAGTTATAATAATGGTTAACATATAAGTAAAAACATCCAGATATTCGATTACTATCAGAAAAAAATATAACTGAATAGATCCTTTATTTTAAAAAAATATGACAAAGATAAAATTTATTTCCACATGGTAATAGTTTTTTATATTATTGATATGTTATTAGTGGTATGAATTCATTCTTATATTACAACAAAAACTAATTTTTGAAAATAACTTATTTGGTTTTAAATATTTATTATTAGGCTAAACTAAAAACCAATCCATACCAAGAGTATAAAAAAAATTCTACAATTGAAATGATATAATTATTTGTAGGGATAACCCTTCCACATATGAGAAAATTATGATCTTTGTAAATAATGGTTTATTTAATACTACCCCATTTGTTTTCACCAAAATAAATTTCTTCATTTCATGAGGTTAGAGTTTCATTTTTACCAAAAAATTATCTAGAATGAAAGAATTGGTCATCCTTGAATTAATCGATACATTAGAAAAATATAAATTCACATGTAATTTACACATTACCACTTCATTCAATGTACCAACAACTTCTAAATTATATGAAATGTATTTAAATTCACTCTTCTTCTTATAGTATATTTCTTTCCAAACATTCATTCTTTTATTCAAAAAGACATCAATATAATGACCAATCTCATTACATTAATATAGTATACAAATTGTTTTTCAAAATTGGTCTTCCAATTACTATTATCTATTTATTTTCAATAAAAATAAATACACTCAAATATACTACATCAGAAGAACTTTCCAAATATCATAAGACATTCCCCACGGTCTTTTGAACAAACATATCAAAAATTGAAAATATAATTTTCTTACATTATAATTTATTTGAGGGAATCATATAATAATTCATCCTCTATAAATATTATTCTCTTTTCTATCAGTAATTAAATGTTCATCATTTAACTCTATTTAGATCTTCTCATTACAATGAACAAAATTCTGATGACATTTAATTACAAAGGATTCTAATGCTTTACCATATATTAGATTCCTTCTTAATTAAAACCGATTATTTTTACAATCATGATCTCAAATAAAATATGGGTTGTAAACTTCCAATAAGAGGATTTTTTATCAATATAAGACCACTAAATTGTTCTCAGAATTTTATAATCCCATGAATGGATTTTCTATCCCATGTGAAAAACCCCTAGAAAAATACATCCCACTGAAATGATTTAAAAATTTATCCAATTCCATGGCATCATTCACTTCACATTATCATGTATTAATAACTCCTTACCATTTTTGATCTAATTTTCATAAAAAATAAATATAAATATTTAAATGTTTATTATATGAAGATCCCATGACTTTAAATATATGTGTTCAAATCATTAATCCATCGAAAAACTGCTGGTGAAATAAATGATTCAATGAATGATATAGGGTAATGTATTATAAAATGATACACTATTGAAATGTCTGTCCATGGTAGATAGTGTTACTCTATAGCATGGATTCCATCACCATTTACAGACTACAAAAACTAATTCATCAAAGAACAAAAATTACTAATTTCCTTCAATCCATGGAAGGATATTGATTTGGAAGGATATTGTCCTATTGTTGTCTTCCAATTTCGTATTCCCTATTTACAGTATAGTAAAAGCTATCTAATTGATATAATATAGATGAATAATTATAATTATCATCTAATAATATACAATGGTAACCTAAAATTAGAATCTATTAAGGGTATTAATTTATATCCTAACCACGAAAATTATATATGATTTACATATGATACAAACTATAGTAAAATAGGCATAAAGAATCCATAATATTTATTCATTATAAAATAATTAATTTTATTTTATTCCCATAGATCTTTAAGGTTTATTTATTTAATAAAAAATATGTCACCCCACACCATTTATATGGATTTGACTTGAAATAATATTTTTAATTTACAATTTAGACAAGATTTAATTTTATTATTTTATTTGAGGTATTTTTTAGAGTTTCATATAATTATGAAATTACCCTTGAATAAATAAATATCCAATCATTATGTGAAAAAATCCATTCCTAACCAATTATTTCCATAATATAATGATTCTAGGATATAAGGAATTTTTTAATGACATATCTTTAGAATCTTCATCTGGTCCTCAACCTTATCCCGATATATCCTTAAAACCCTATGAAAAAAACGTTTCCAAAATATGTTATTCTCATAAAAATCATATTAAGGTATATATAAAAATAAATAAAAATCCAATTAATTGATGAGTTTTCATAAACAATTATATTTTAAATATAAACTATTTACTCAAAATAAACATTTTCATACCCAATTAGTCAATAAGAAACCAATTTTTTTTATTAATGCATAAAATTAAAATAATAGTCATATCGATTTCATAGAAATCATGAAAAACTAAAGAAACAGTTCTCTTGAAGTTATACATTTGTCCCATTAGAAGTAGAATAACCACTCCTTTAATCATAATCTCATTATCTTAACTTTTGAAATCATAAGATTTCTATAAAAACAATAAAAAATAATAGGTAAATCATATAGTAAACATGGGACATCATCTTAATATTACTCCTAGAATAAATCTTAGAAATATAATAACCAGGCTAGTAAATTCCAGTAATCTCATAAAAGAAACCTAATATGTTAAATATATCCATTGACACATGGAATTGGAGATCTATATCGGGATCACTATTCAACATAAAAAATTTGGTGAATATAATATTATATTAACAAATGAAATATCTAATTTCCATAATTATACATTTTAAAAAAATTCTTACATCGATAAGATTAGAATTCATGGATATTAAAGTATCCATATCATTTAACACCCATTCTAAAAATACCAAGACCATAGTGATGGATGTAATTTAATGAATAAATGATATATATTTCTTAATGTAATCCATATATTAATAAGTGTTACATCAATGGGGAAAATACTTTATACCATTTTTGTTAAAATAGAGCATTGTTTTTTCTTTTTTTCAAAATGATCAATATAAAATAATTACAATTATTTATTTTAAAAACAATTGAAACAAATTAAAAGGAGACATAAAATTTTCATTATAATTTATTGACATACAAATAAAATCATCAATAAAATTATTTTCAGAACATGGATGTGGAGGAAAATATTATAGAAAATATGTCATTAAAATAATTAAAATGATATTTTAAAGGTAAAGTGGCCCATACCATGAGTATGCTTCATCACATTAATTCATTATATTCATGAATAATAATAAAAATTAAATTATTTACAATCCCAAAATCCTTATTCACAATTATTTTTCCTTTTATATTTCCATGTTATATACAATTACATAATCAATTAAATTCATGTCGAATGTTTTGATGATATTAGGAATTATGACAAAAATGTATTTGGTATGTTGAAAATAGTCAAAGAGTCCATTATTCCATCATATATATAATAATAATAATAATAAGTTTATAATTATTATTTTTACGCGTCAATTTTTCATTTAAATGCAATGTTAAAACATTCTTATCAAAAATGAATTACGTAAAAATCAAGGCAACAGTTTGTCATACGTATACATGACTATAAATTTCATTTTTCAAAGAATGTGAAGAAAATAATGTATGCAACATTTTAAAATTAAAAATAATTATATTTATTTAAATATATTATAATTTCATTAAATAAAAATATATTTAGAATCAATTTTACCTATTCATAAAAAAAGAAACTTCTCTTTGTGAAAATTGAAATCCACACGTATGTAGAAACATTTTTATCATTTTAGATGGATGGAATTGAAATAAATTCGACGATTAATTTCATTACAAAACGATAAATGTTTTATTAATATATATATATATATATATATAATAAATCCATCACTATAACCAACAATTTGTTGTGACGATGAAAAATGAATCACATCAGTTTTTCAGGCGGTAGTCTTCGATACAATTGAATGATGGATTTATTTAAAATTTAATTGAATAAACGAATGGATATAAGTTATACCATTAAAATAGAAACACATAGATATATGTATTTTCTTTTGGTTATTTCATAATGTATTATGTTTATTTGAAGGATGTAGAAAATAAATAACATAAAAATTTATTGTTCAAAATTATACCACTTATTTTTAGAAAACATTAGGTTTTAACTAAATTAATACTGTCATATCATTAATGTTAAAATAGGGACTCTGGGGTAGGTATGGATGTTAAGAATAGTTTTTGGATGGTATTTTCATAACAAAAGGATTTATATTGGTCTATAAAATAATAGGTGGGATTCTTATTATAAGTGGGTAGAGGAAACAATGTGATGTTTTTTAAAAATAAAATATATTGATGTCATTATCAATCTAAATAGAACCAAAATTGTTTAATTTTGAATTTAAAATGATATAATATCCTAATAATGAATGAAAATATAAATTGGGATAAAATTTCTCATTTTAATCCTTACTTGTTTTTGTTTAACTCTCAAGTGAACAATGTTTATCCTTATATATTGTTATATATTTTTAGTGTGTTGACTATTATTTATGAAAAATATTTTTAAATATTATTACATAATATTCATTATGTTTATTAAAAATATGGAACTTATATTATCATTTTTAATAAATAAAAATGTTAGAAATGAATTTATATGCAAACAGGTAATGATTAATAAAAAATGTTTTTAATAAAAATGTCATTTATGATTAAAATGTTTTTATACCAAATTCCACAATAATGATGATTTAAAAAACTTTTATTTAATTATTTATTGACAAAAATTAATTAATTATATTTTTAAAATAATCCAATATATAATTTTACCTTGTAAATATATGAAAATAAAATTCATTTTTCAATATAAATTTTTATTTTTCACCATTAACTGAAAAATGAAATCTTTCAGATAATTCTAAAAAAATCATCCAATGATAATTTTGACTTTCTAAATACAAAAATTATTTTCATTTGATCATGTTAAAATTATATAATTAGGAAATAAATATTATAATTAAAACAATAATATGCATGAAAAACCAATTTGGTTAGATATAATAAATTTTATATTTTGACTAAAAATTATTATATTAATATTATATTTATGACGATTCTATAAAATATAATTAATAATTGATGAAGCTGATTTATCTTAAAATTCATGACTTATCTGTATGACAGTCATCCACACTAATTAAAATTGTTGAAAAATAAAAATTGTATAATTTAAAAATTTAATGAAAACAAAATAAAATAACATTTCTTACTCCCAAAACCATTAAATAGATTATTCGTCAGACAAAGCATAAATATATATATATATATATATAATTCTATAATAATTACGAATTTTAATGAAAAAGGCCTATATGTTGGATATGATAAAGGAAAATAAAATAATATTAATTAACCAATATAAATTCTTTTGACTCCACTAGTAATCATACAACATCAAACAAAAAAAATTTGTATATGAATTCCCGACAATATCTAAAACAAGAAATATTAATATATTTGAGAATTAATGCTAAGTGGGAGTGTTGATAAAAACCACACTACATATATAGTATTTAAATATAATATTTATTTTATGTTCCTTGGAAAATGGATTATTGAAAATAGGGTTTTATTTACACAATGGAAAAAATAAAATCATAAACCTCCTTTCAATAATATGGTAAAAAATTCATTTTATAAATAATTTTTAATGGTTTCTTTAAAAATAAATATTATATAAATCCTCCTATGTAAAATATAACCTTGAAATTGGGTTTTTAGTTTAAATAGAACTCGAAATCAAAGTAATGAATAAAAAATGTAATAATAATTAAATATTATAAATAGGTTATGTGATTATGAAATATAAACATTGGAAGGTATATAAATACTGATAAGTAATACTATATAAAATAGAACATATAGTTTTATTAGTATACAATATAATTAATAGTAAATGAGTAAATTGAAAAATTTGTAATGATAAAACATATATAATGGTAGTAATGGGAAACTCCTAAAAATCCCATGTAGATACCCTAGACACCGACATAATGGAACTATATTCTATATTATCTAGACATTACTAAATTTATATGGAACTGGAAACCCTCAAATATCTTTTCTAGATGAACATTCATATGGTCATTGATAATATAATGGATACAGTCTGTCTAATTGAGACTAGACAATAACCATTTCTCCTCCCACTCTAAAATTCCTTAAATCCTATGATTATAATACATATGAAGTAAGGGGACCAAAACACTAACAAAATCTCAATTATGAATCAATATAATCCATCATAGTTTCTAATCCCACCTCCTATAACTACTAAAATATATTTCTTTTACAAGTATGTAGTGAAATCATATTAAAACAATATATGATATGGATTTAATTGAAGTAGATGCTTATATTATAATTCAGTTTATGTTTAATTCCATTAATTTTAAATATTTTATACAAAATACATTTTTAATTTTTGTTGGAAATTATGTTTGAGTAATAATTTGGAATTCCCATTTCTTTTCTCTTTTATAATACGCATATAAATTGACATCTATATAAAACATCTGCTGATAAATTAACATATTCAAATGTGAATATATTTACATATATATAAATACATAAACACATTCAAATATTAATATGCACTAACTATAAAATAAGAAATATTAAAACAATCATTTTTATTTAAAAGGAGATGAAAAAAATATAACATCCACTTCATTTGATAGAATAATTAATATGAATTTGTAACATTTTTTCAATTTTATAAAAATACACTAAATTGAATTGAAAATAAATTTGAACTATATTAACCCTTTAAATATTATTTAAATAATTTTATTATTATTATTAGTTATCATGAAAAATAATTTAAAACATATGAGATTATAGTTTATGAGTTTAAATTAATATACATTGGGAATCTCACACTAAATCAAACACATATGGTGTAAAGACACAAATATTTATAGAATATGGATTATGAAGCCATATCTACAACCCAAAAAAAGAAATCTTATGAATATTGAACTTGAATCCCATAAATGGTTTGGTATAGTAATGAATAGTGATGTAAGAAAAATAAATTGAGTGGAATTCAAGAAAGTAGGAAATATGATCCTTACACATCGATACATGATCCTTAATCAAATGAAACACCATTGAAAAAAGACTAGACAAAGATAAATGAAGGGAAGTTTACAATGTATAGGATCTTGTGGGTCGTGCATCACGTGTTATGGAAGTGTATGGAGAGGGCTCGACTTATTTATAAATATAGAGACAGATGTTTTGGTAAATTTTCAATTTGCAAAAAGCTGGTAAAAGTGAATGGTTTATCAAAATATAAAGAACCATTGTGATACTATACAGAGTACCCATATCAACTTATATGATTGAGATACAAAGTTAGACTGACCATGATAAACATTTGTTAAAGCATGCCCTTCTATAAGGGTAAACCACATGGTCTCTTATAAGACCCATATAATTTTTTGTCAATGTATCATTCCCATGTTCTCCGACCTTGTCATTTAAAAATGATCTTCATGTAAGGGTTGAAATTATTCATGAAATATCCATAATTATTATTCCACTAAACCTAGTTTACTACTGATGCACTAAATGAAATCCCACATAAGGGTCATCCACTTGGTTTCAGAAACAGTTAGGTGACCATGAAGGAAAACCATGGACAAGAAGACATTTTTAGATACATTTAAAATTAAAATGTTCTTAACCTAAAACTCAAGGATAAAATCAATTATAAAAAATTAACAAAATAAACAGGTGATCAAATTTATTGGTGTGACAAATGTCCCCACCATAAGGCTCCCCCAAAAGGGATCACATTCTTAAGAGGGGAAAAAAATATAAATTTGGGGAGTTTAAGCAAAAGATAAAATAACCCATAGATATATCTAAAAACCACTTAATTAGATCAATATAAACTAATTAATACATATATAAACATAAATCTCACTCCCAGCCACTCCAACATGAAAAAAATGTTGATCTATAATGGACATCTCTTATATTTTTAAATTTCCCTGCATGATGGATTTAAATAATTAAATACATGTACTACTTGAAGTTGCGGAGAATGATGATCAGTGAAAAAACAAAAAATATTCATAAAAAAATTAAAACAAATGTCATTTATTCTCCAAAGGGATATGAAGATCTTTACATCACATAAATATATACTTCAGCTAAAAACCAAGTGAGACAAAATAGTAAAAATTAAAAAATACAGAAAGGGGACAAGAATCATCATTCTGATGTCGGAAATGATTTCTAACCACGATTATGCCCTTTCTTCTAAAACCTTTCCAGGTGTCTCAATAGATAAAAAATTTGATAGTTCAATGATGCTTTTAATCAATATGGTTGGTAATTTCATAGCCTACCTTATTGAAAGGACACAAGAGAGTGCTTCAGACTTCAAGAGGTATTGAATACAATTTAAGAATCTACATGAATGGGATCATCTAGTTGCATCACCTCATTGGATGTGGAAACATAGAGGAAATAGAATTTGATAGGGACTCTACCCCTTAAGATTAACCATTTAAGAACAAAATCCACAAATAAAGAATCATAAACCCAATCATCAAACATGTTCAATCATCATACAACTTATTTATAATAGAGTTTTCAACAAAGAGACTTTATAAAAAGGTGTTCCTTATATGAGTATCTTGATATTACCAATAAGAAAATGGAATTAGCATACCAAATTTTAGACCATTCTATTTCACCGTCTATTTAACCTAAGAAAGATTCCAAAATTCCAAACATTTCTACATGATAAACTCCTCAGGATGAAACCACTAAGTGAATTTTTTTTAATTAAATCCCACATCATTCACTCCTTTATCTAGGCTAGGATGTTGATCCATTACTGATACAAACATAACCACTCAATAAATCTCAAAATAACTCCCACTCATAATTTATTAGGATATTCTTAAAATTAGATATCATCATAAACATTATCAATCTAATTCATAATAACTATAGAACTTAAATAAATTATAAATATATGAAAAATCCAATAAGAATTCATGTTTCCCATCCTATTATGATTCTAGGTGGCATGACCAACATAAATGTCCACACTCGAACCCTCAAAATTTATTATATCTTTTATTAGAAGCATACTTAAAAAAATAGAAAACAACACCCAATCAATAACAAATCAAACACAATCGACACCCACCTAAAAAAATAACAATTGAAAATAATAATTCATGTATTAATTAAAATCACTTAACACAATTATAAAATTCCCCTTTTATAATACGTTATAAATACTATTAATTGAAATTTAATTTTTTAAAATAATATGATGAAATCCATTTCAAAATCTAATCATTCCTTCAAAACACTAACATAAAATTTTTATTAAATATAAAACAACACAATTTCATCATTTAAACATTTATAGTACATTAGACTTAAAACATTCAATTTTATTTATTAAAAAATAATTTTTTGAACTTTAAAACAACATTTTATTTTAAAATACATAGTTTAAATTTCAATGTTTTCTTAAAGATCAAATTAATGTTGATCAACACACCAAGAAAACCTAATTAAAATTATAAAAAATATATTTTATAAAATTTTTAAATGAATTTGTAACAAATGGAATTAATTAAAAAGTAATGATGATTGGGTAGTGGATATATATATTTTGGCCACATTTAATGGAAGACTATGTTCCACCTATGAACAATTCTACCTGAATGAAACTAAACCATTATCATATTCTCCACATGATTTTAATAAAAGAGTTTTTTAACCACGATGATCTAATTATCTCTACACATACACCTAAAAAATAATAATTCCCCATGAATTTTTATAAAACAATGATATAATATCAAATACAAACAATATAATTGAAAATTATTAAATGAAAAAAGAGTGAACCAAAAATTCAAGACATACCACCTAAAACCAATGGTAACTCGTGTCTTGGATGAGTAAGAGAATGTGACACCTTTCCTGAATCTATACACCAAGTATCAAAAAATGAATTCTTTGATATGCTATAAATGCCCCAAAAACGTAGGGTGATCCAATAACATGGGCCCTTATAAAGGAAATAGGATTTTGATATTGGTTTCTCCTAAACCAACCTAGGTTATCCCTAATTCGAATGTTGTAGATGACTTACAAAATTCTGGAGGAACATCCTACCCCCCCCACATGATATAATGTTTCACTTTAATCATATTCAATAATGGAAAATGTTTTTTAGTAAAAAATAAATAGTTTTAATTATATAAAAAAGTCATCACTCATTCCATAGTTCAATATCTACACCAAATAAAATGGAATGTAAATAAATAAAATAAATTATTTTAATGATATCATACAAATAGATGAAATTATGATTTCTTAACTCAATGTTCCACACATAGAAGAGTAATCAATTTTTATATTCCAAATTCTATATATATATATATATATATTTTATTTTATAAAGTGGAAATAAAATAGTCTATATTGATGATATGATTAAGTAAGGATAAGTAAAATAAATTAAGCAACTAATTTCCTTGTTACTCCACTCATCACCATCCATCCTCAAACATAACATCATTCTTGGGTATTTAAGATTGGAATTGGGACCTAAAATGTATAAATGATTGTTGATAAAGGCTTAGTTAAAATATTAATATAATACAAATACCAATTATAGTGTTTAAGTAGAAGATCCTTACCTTGTTTGGTAAAAAACACCTTATCAAAAATAGAGTTTTAAATATTTAATAAAAAACATTTCATAACCTCTTTTCAAGAATACAAAACATGTGAAATTTTATAAAACCCTTTGAGACTTACATTGGAACTCCATTTATTGAAACCATCCCAAGTAATTCATATCATTAAAATTTCATTTTTTAGTTTTGTTTTCTAAAATAGTGCTGGAGTGGATCATTGGTGAAATATAATTAAATAATATATAAAATAGTATACCTATTTTACTTGATGAAAGTAATATCACAATTTCATTGGTAGAGAGAGGGTTTCTTGGTATGGGAACCATTTATATGAAAATAATTTTAAGGGTTTAACTAGGCCTCTGAATTTTATTTAAGATTGTCCTTTTAATATTTTTTTAAACCATGTTTGATTATAAATGTAAAATTTACAAAATCATTACATTTTTTATGACCATATTCATTTATTCACATAGATATAAATATTTGTAACTCATATTGATAAAATTAATATATTTTCATAGGACTTATAAATATAAATATGAATACATAATCCCATTTATATGTTCATAACTATAATCTATATCATAAGATATTTAAAAATGAAATTATTCATTTCCAAGGGTTATTCTAGCAAGTTAACAATATCTTCTTTTAATAGTTAACTGAAACTAATTTATCATTCCTTGTAATTGATAAACATCCAATTAATTAAATTAAAAATAATCTAAAAAATATATTTTATATTTAAATCATCATTAACAATATTTTGTTCTAATATTATGTTTTTGAATGACTAATTCAAATCTCAATAAATTATGGATCATTTTTATCAATTCAAATCAGAAGGAAACCTATCATAATTTTTTTGTATGATGTAAAGTTTTCAATAATGATAGAACATGGGATATTAGGAATTTTTATCACCCTAAATAAATGAAATCAATATAACATAGAACTATAATCTCGTATAGGGATCATCATAGTGAAAAGAAGTGATTGAAGAAATGTAAAATAAGAGGAACGAGAGAAAATTGGTATGCAGTTCCTCGAAATTAGAAATCCAACAACAAATATTAAATAAATATTAGGGAATATTTTATGGGATAGATAAATGGTTGTTGAGTCATGATGATGAGTCCCTCATGGGTGATATATTTCATGTAAGATAATAGGGATGGTAGGGTTCAAACATATGTAAAAATTTAGATTGGGGTATTTAGGAACCATTTTTAATTTCTGAAGTTCTTTAAAAAAATGGTTGGTCCACCTATACAATTTGGAAAATTGGGTCTCAACCCAAGGAGCCTTTCTAGATGACTAGGAACAAAGATTAAGATTTATTTGGATGATTAATCTGACCATGAACATCCCATGGTACATGCTACCCTTATGTAATGGTAAAAATAATTGTTCCCACTAAGAAATGCATGACCTATTCAAATTGAGTTCTATTTGTGCTCTCGAACCATTCTTGTTAAAAATTAACTATAAATAAGGTTCCCAAAGAATCATGAAATAATCATCACATGGATTCCAGTAAACAATATTTGTTACAAAAATGCTGAAGAAAATCCCAAGTAAGGGTCACATAAAATTTTTAACAAACCATGTGGTGATTGTGAATGAGATCATTGCAATGGATCAACTTTTTTTAATAAATCATATATTTAAATGGTATTATCCTAATACATTATGAAAAATTATATGTAAATATAAAATAAATTTATAAGGAGAAATTTTTTTATGCTGCGATATTTAAAAATTTTATTTATAATTACAAATTATTTAAAAGATCACAAGAAAAAAAATGAAAAAAATGATAATATAATCTCCAACTATATAAAAACCAATAAGAAAATTATGTGACTATTTTTGGAAAGTTTTGAATAAATAAAAAGTAAATTAAAAAAATTATATATCTCAAATCAATATAATTATATTTATAAAATTTTAATTTTTTTTTTAATTTTCATATTTTTATCAAAATATTTTAATCAATAAAATGTGGGGAAACTATAGTGAATATTTAAGATGTTATTCATTGATAAAGTTTTTATATATTTGAAAAAATAATAATCTAAACCTATCATGTGATGTGTTTTACTAATTAAATGCATATAAATATAATTAAAACACTATTCAATGATGGAATAATAAAACAAATGATCAAAATAAGGAAAAAGAGTAATAACGATCCTAATCATATATGAAAATCATAATTGATTAATTCTTGAAATATTGGAATAAACTTCATGTAACTCTTACATGAAATATATTAGGAACTATTGAAGTTGTTTTTTAGAGTTGTAAGTACTTTTATTATTAAAGTATATTAAACAATTATTTTTGAGAGATCCATAATATATTACCTTGAAATTTTTTAATATTTTTTTAATATTAATTTTAAACATATAGGAATAATGTACACTTTAGTAAGACATGTGATGTGTATGATGTGATCAAAAGTGAATGTTTATTACTATAACTCCTTTCTATGATCAAATTATTCATCAAATGAACTAATGTATGTATATAATATCATATCATCATAAAAATATAAGGGAAGTCTCAACATATTTAAATGAATCTCATAACAATTTGTTGAGTGGTTTTAATGGAATGAAAAAAAATTATTGGTTATAATTATTACTCTTGTTTATATTTAGTGTGTTTTAATGATAAAAATTGATTAAAATGAGTTCCAATTATCATTAATTATTTTTATAATGATCCTAAATTAATTTTTAACCAATATTCGAAAACTATATATTAATTAATTACATTATGTCATTGAAATTATAAAAATCGTTCTTTTTGAAGCATAATACATTATAATTTCATTCAATGGGTTAATGGATTAAAATTGAGGTAATTTGGTTAGATCATTGTGAAAATTTTGAAAATGATTATTATATAATTTATGTCCATTAATAATAAACAACACACCTATCCTGTATTAGGGTTTCCACAAATGGTCTAAATAGTGATATTTGGATTTTGTTTTATTTCAAGTTATGCTAATCATTTCCATTAAAAATAAAAACCTGAAATGAACTAATGTTGTTAATGTAATTTAATAAAATGATATTTGATTATATTTTATTTGATTAATGAAAAAAATTTGAAACTAACATCAAATGTGTCAGTAATGGTAAAGTGTGTATTTTTTAAAATATAACAATTTTTTTTGTTTTCAATGTGCCTCATGAAATCAAAATCATTAAAACATGTCTGTATTGTTTTAGAATACAGTATAATGATTATTGATTAATAAATAACCTGTAATAATGGAAATTATGAAAAATATACAATAGTTAGCCCTATAATCATTAAAATATTATATATTTTAATTTATAACCACTATTTTGGATAATATTTTTAAACAAATAATCAAAATAAATCAAACAAGATTTAATAGTCTTTACTATTTAATAAAATAATTGTTTATTAATTATTATCTTGTATAAATACATATATATATATATATATAATTAGACATATTATTTTTCTTAAATAATCATGTCTATTATTTAACAATAAAATTGGTGATACATTTCAAATTTGATTTATTTATATATCGTATAAAACCAAACGGGTTGTTTATTTTAATTTTAATACATTAATATTTTATTTGTATATGTTAATAAATTCTTTTTTAAATATAATTTCATTATAGAATAAAATATTATAGATTCATTTGGGTTTAATAAATCATCTAGTTCAATGGTTTTTATAAATTTGTAAAAATATATTTGGTTTTCTCTGTAGAATAAATAGTTCTGTTTCATAAAATCAGGGAAAAATATAAATATTTGGATATTTTGAATTAATTTATGAGTAAAATCATAGTATTTATTCTATAGAAACTAATCTAAATTATAGAAAATTTATAAATAAACACCATAAGGGATAAAAAGTAGTGGTTTTATATTCATGTTAATTATAATAACCCTTTTATAGTTGAAAACAATTCCAAATTATGGGGAAAACCTACCGCAAGTTGTTCATCACAAATATGATATGAAATCCCTTGGAATTATTAATCTAGAATCTAATTTTTATAATTATGAAGCATCATTAATTTTATTTTATTTGTTTTATATTATATATAAATCAACTATTAATTTTTAATCAATAGGTAGTATACAATAAATCTTCACATTATAAAAAAATATAGTATATCTTAACTTAAAAAATGTATTATTTCTCTATAATGTAGACATAAAAATAAATAGTGTTTTTTATTTTATGATTTTAATCATCTTAGTAGTAAACAAATGCCTCATAATATAATGATAAATTAATTATGTTATATTAAATTTCATTAATTTTCTATGAAAATATTTATTAATAAATATGAATGAGTTGGTAGAGGGGTTAAAAGGAAAGAAATAAATTCAACCATTACTCTAGAATGCATTAAGCCACATCACCTTAAGGTTATTTCCACATCAAAAATAATTAATTTTAATTCAGGGTTTGAAGGCCATATTTCATGAACGCCCATTTTTTCCCCAAATGTAAATTTTTTTTAAAAACCAAAGGCCATATAAGTGAATAATATTGTTACGGTACACACAATTCTATAGTATATAAATCTTTTATAGTGTAGGAAACTAAAATTTTATTTTAATAACAATATTTTATTCAATTTTATATACCACATGCAATTACAATATAAAAATGAATTTGAAGGTCCTATTAAAAAAGTATTATTTAAACATTACTATTTTAATCTGATTATTAAATGTGTACATAGTAACATCAATATGAAATATATGAAGATAATTTTTCCTTAAAATGAATTTACTAATTTATTACTATGAAAATAAATCTCATTTTTAAATATGATTATATATATGATTATAAGTGATATTTATCTTAAAAACATATTTATGTAGGCAATGTATTTTTATCAATACAAATTAAATTAATATATTTAAGAGAATGATTATAATTATATTTATATCATATAGTTAATAAAAATATTAACATCTATATAATATTTGTTAATATTCAATTAAATAGTACAAATTCGTTTTATACTTCAAAAATAAATTTTAATAAAAAATTGTTTTAATTAAAATTTACTATTGAGATTGTCATTAACTAATGCCGATAATTGGAGAAATATTTGAAAAAATGGACATTATTTTTTATATAATCATCTAAAAAATATTTTCATAAATATTTATATATTTTCCTAAAAATATTAAATTTTTTCTGATTATTTATAAATACCAATTTTACAAAAGCTATCTTTTAATTACTTTTAATCAATTTAATTTCAAAGTTCTAATTTTTAGATTTGTTTTAACATCACATTGGTTTTTAATATATAAAGAAATTCCAATTAATTCCAATGGAATCAACATTATACATGATTTTTTAATAATATCATTTTTATGCTTAAAATAAAAATTATGCTAAAAATGTTTTTAATTAATTTTTTAAATTTAGGGATTTTAGAAATTTTTTGAAATTCAATCATGAATTTGTTTTAATATTTCGAATTAGGTTGTTCAAAATTTTTATTTCATTAAATTTCATTCTTGGTAATAATGAATAGTTATCAAGTAGAGAAATTTCCATTACAATAAGGAGTACAATGAGTAAATTGATATTAGATCATTCATATAAGTTCAATAAATACCATAATATTTTTTTCTGAGAGGATTTCAAATCGTATCATATTATGGAAATTGTTTCCTACTTGATGCTGATTATGAAATTTAAAGTATTTTAAGTATATTAGACATAGAAATTTTCATTTACCTTCTATTGATATATTTAACCTATTTTAATAATGATAAACAAAAGTTATTATTGGATATAAATTGTAATTCTAAGTGTGAATAAATTTTTTATGATTGAAATTTAATTTTTTTTTTGTGATTATATAATCAGCTTTAGTTCTTATGCAATGCTCATGCCATGCACATTCAGTAACTTCCACAGTAATTTAAATGATATTAATCACACTTAATGTAGTATGTTTTGGATGAATTAGGGTGCTCAAATAATATAATTGATAATTATTAGGTACTATAATGGGTGAAATTATTTATA
The DNA here is from genome assembly GCA_963277665.1 of Viscum album. Lineage (NCBI taxonomy): Eukaryota > Viridiplantae > Streptophyta > Magnoliopsida > Santalales > Viscaceae > Viscum > Viscum album. The sequence goes on along the minus strand of OY728155.1, from coordinate 231,323,680 downwards.
TTTTAATTTCATTTTTATACTGATTTTCAAACCCTACATTTTTTAATTATTTAATTTTATTATTCATTTTCCTTGATTTTCCTCGTCATGGTGCGGGTTGAGTGAATGTTTAAATTTTTTGATATTTTATGTTTTTGGTGGGTCTCAAACTTGTGAACGAGCAATTAAAGGTTGGCGGTAACTGTGTAGTTGTCAGTAAAACCCACATGTAAACTCATTAGTTAAAATAATAACAATTTGTGAGAATGAAATAAATTAAAATTTCAAGACATAATAATAATTATAACATTATTTTGTTGTTAAAAATGATTATTTTTATTTATATTTTTAATGGATTTATTATCCTTAAATTTTTTATAAATATAATTATTATTCGGTTGTTATTAATTTTTTCATTATTTAAAAGAAAATGAATAAAATTATCATTTATCATTTTTATCATTTTTATTATTATTACTAATATTATTATCATTAAGAAAACTAATGATGTAGTTATGATTATATAATTACTAATGTTATTATATATGTTGTCATTAAAATATTGTTTTTATTATTGTTATTTTAATTGGTATAATTATTATCATTATTCATGTTATTATTATTATTATTTTCATCATATTTTTTATTTATTTTAATTGTTATTAAATTTTTGAGTGTTTTTAATCATTCCTTCTCTTTTATTATCAACCATGCACCCCCTCTCTCCCATTTAATTCTCGACCATTTTTCCCCTCTCTCTCTAATCAACCCACTATCTCATTTATCTCTCACACACCCCCTCTCTCTCAATTTGTTTCCATTTTTATCCTTTCACCCCACTCACCCCTCTCTTCAATTATGCCCCCACTTATTTTTTCTGAATCACACACACCACTCCAATTTTTTATCCCTCACACACTCTCCCACATTTACTCTATTTTACCTTATGTAAAATTCTGTATCCATATTATCTCTCACGTAGACCCTTCCCCATATATTTCCCCCTCACACACCCATCTTCCCCTTACATATCATGCATGCCTCCTCCCCTCTGTCACTCCTTTCGATAGTCGCTCCTCTCTCTAGCGGTTCTTTCCCGTGAGTTCACATCCCCATATTTTTCTATCCTCACTCAATTTCTTGGGTTTTCATGCGTGGTGTCTTGTTGCTCTAACCGAAAATGTTAGTGTTAATGCATATCTCAAGTTTCAATTGGATTTATTGGTGTAATTAGTCGGTAGGGAATCATTTCATCCTTCAGTTGAAGTTTCAATCCAATCGCATGAGGTTTCAGAATGTATTTACATGTCTTTCAATCCTAAATCCATTCATCTGATTATTTCCATTATAAATAAATTTTAAACTAGTATCATGGCTCTATGGAAATTTTTTTTAAGTAATTATTGAAATTCTAAATTTATTATGATTGTTAAAAAATGATTTAAAATGAGTTTGGTAAAATTTACCTAGGTTTGTGTACCAAGGATACTTGATCAAGTTTTCTATGTTATATTAATGAATAATAGGATAATTTATGAAATTTATAGGAATTATTATGTGGAAATGAAAATTTTATTAATGAAATCAGTTTGGTACGAATAATTTGGATATTTTATGGATTGGTTATTATGTTAAAAGAATTTGGAATTGATTTAATGGATTCAATTTTTTAATTAGTGTTATTTTAAAATAATATGGTTGAGTGGAAATGGGTTTAAAACAAATATAATTTTATGGAAATGGTTTTTGGGAATACTTTTAGATGTGTAATACACCATTATATGTAAACAAATCCATGGGTTCACTTGGCGCACTGATGGACGTGCCTTCAAATGAAGACGATGACATAAATGACGTTTCCCAAAAAACCATGGTTCCACAAAATGGATCTTTAAATTCAAAGGTATGGGTGTTGTTTTGGGAATTTCCAATGTCGGAGAATAAATGTAATTTTTATGTTTTTGGTCCATTTGGACTTAAAAATGATTTGGTGTGTGCGTTTGAAACTGTGTGCCCATTTAGATCTTGGTGTAGGTTTTAGTGAATGTTAGCGTAAGCGCTCATTGGGATTTGTTAATATAAAATCTGTATTGGAATAATTTATTGGGTAAATGTGTTTATAAATTTTGATTGAAATCCATGTTTGACCCTTTTAACCTAAGAGTAATGTTTCACTAATTGTTAAAGGGGTTGTCTTTTAGCGAATGTGTCCGCCTGATTGGAAACTTTTAATGTTTTATGAAATGGGTTAAATGTTTAATGGTATAATGTCCCAGTTAGACCCTTTATGTGATATAAAATAAATGTCTATAAATATGGTGAAAATTTATAAAAGGGTTATCCCATAGGATTTATCATTTATTGGTGTCTGTGTTTGGGGTAGGGAATTATGGTGAGATGAGTCACACATACGAGAGAATCTTACATAGACAATATTACATTAACCTGTAAGGGTTCCTAGTAACATTATAGATTTTTTATTTTTGGTTACTCAGCACCCCTAATTATATGGGTTGGTTCCCCTGGAAAATAGAGAGGTCAGGTAGGATTGTCTACTAATTTTGTAGTGAGGGAAATAAATGGGTTATACACTATAGGGATTCACCATATACTGGTAGGTGGTTCCAAACCGAGTGCATCAAAGGGTTTTCAAGGGACGTTCAGGATCACTCATGGTCAGATCATATATTTCTTGTTTATTTACAAATACAGTAGTTTTTTTCATCTTGTATTGTTTACGTTTCTCTCTTTTTCACATCCTTGGTATTACTTGTTTGGTTTAGTTTATAAAAGGGAAAATTGTTTTTGAAATAATATATGGTGTGAATTAGTTATCATAGTAGGAAAGATGTGTAATTTATTTAAAATGAAAAATCCTTATTATTATTATTATATTTCCAAACTTGTTTTATCAGAAAACTTTGGGTAAGGAAACATTTGGATTCAGTGGTTTACATTTGGAAACACTACTAATAATTTTTCTTGCCACACATAACCTTTACCATTTCAGTTTCTTGTTCAGCTGTTGTTCATGATTTTCCTTATTAGCTTCTCTTGTGGTATAAATTTTGGGGTTCTTGTTGGTGGTAACCAATGGGTCACACAAAGATCATTGTAGTGGGGACTTCTTTCTAGTTTTCTTTTTTTATTGGTACTTCGTATCTAGATCAGTTACATAATTATTTATGATTCGGTTCTCAATTTTTTATGTGCTCTATTCATTCTATTTATTAATCTTGTACTAGTTTTATCTCATGGTATTAAATCATTCCCATGTGTTCACTTTGATTTCTGGCACAATTTTCCAACCCATGGGGATCAAGAACGCCCCTAATGAAATTTCATGGACTGGCTCTGGTGACTACATTAGGGTTTACCAAGTTGGTTTGTGACAAAAATTACATCATAGAGGGGACCTAGTTACATGGGGTGTCTAGTAAATAGATATTAGGACTGTCAAGACTGTTGTGGTAGGTAAGAGAAGGGATTCATGAACCCTTGATTGTTCTGAACCTTGTCTTCAAGGGGTAGTATTGGTTTTGAATCTTTTTCTTTGTATTAGATTTAGGGATTGCAATAGAGGTGACTTAGTGTCACACTATGACCTCACAAAGAGTGGTGACCCATGTGGAGCCCAAGTACCTTGTTTAAGGTACTCTTAGTGATATGCATTTTTGGTTCATTTCTCACTATAATGACATTGGGTTAAGCATAAATACTAGTCCCCCTCTCCTGTACTTAGGTGTAAGTGATGATTTGTCTTGGATCTAATTAGTGTAAGTGTGTTTTTTGAAAATGAAAACGTATTTTTGGAAATGATGATACTTCTTATTAAATAGTTTTGGGATTGGTAAAATTTGTCTAAGAGGAAAAATGTATTTTCCATATTTATATTTGTTTAGAGGATTCTAGATAGAAGTGTTTTTTGATTTTTCTTTGGCTTAATATTATATTAGGATTTATGTTTTATTTTTTATTCAGAAAAAGATGCCCAAAAAGATCCTAAAGGTTTCTGATATGTCATGCCTAATTTTTGGTCCTTCTATGACATTGTATGTCCTCCACTATGATTTGGATATGTTAGAGGTAGCATAGTCTCTTTAAGAGGTCGAGTGCATCTTGAAGATATTTGGAGCTCCCAAACCAGTCAATGTCCATGCTATTTTTGGTTTGTTCAAAGCTCCAGATCTGGATTAATGGGATTTTTTAAACCACTTTCTCTTAAATTTAGGAAATTGTGGGATGTATTTAGACTCCTCTTCATCCGATGGTTCATACCTGAAGAGGTGAATCAACAAAGAAAATGGACGATGAAGAATTATGTTGAACATTTGAAGGAACATGTGTCCTTTTCTCTAGATTTAGAAATGAAGGATTTGATGAAGTCTTCTATATTTATTGGGGGTCTTTATCTATTGATCATGGAGCAAGTCCTCCCTTCAATGTAACATCGTTTCGATAAGCTGGTGGATGAGTCGTTACTAGCTGAGTTGGTCTTCTGAGCATAGATTGTTGGAAATAGAGCATATCTAGTTACTCGTGACAGTTCCCATCAATAGAAACAGATGTACTTGATAGGGATATTCAAATAGAGTCCTATTTAGTGGATATGGATTGTAGTTCGTCAGACTCTTCTGTGGTCTGTCACCACTGTGGTCGGTTCGTGCATGTGAATCCATCATGCCACATCCCATTGAAGATAGGTCATCATTTCAGTTGTCTGAAACATATAGAGAAGTTTTGGAGGGCGAATCACTGGACGAAGATGTCGTGACAGGAGGAAGACCAATGTATGACTATGAGGCAAGAGATTCTTCAATCGTCATAGCCCTAGTCCCATGTCTAAGGGTAAATCTTACACAGAGTCAGGAGTTACCGGGTGTGTGAAGCCGTGGTCTGAGTTTTGTGTTCCTTGTTAGTAGTAGAACATTTAATGACTTTATGTTCCTGTTTTTATGATGTTAAAGTTTTAATTTTGGCATATGTACATTTTTTCATAATGATGATATGATTGAATCATCAAATTATAATCCATGAAGTATTGTTTGTGTGTACATGGTTTTTTAATCGTTTGTTTTACATAAATGTGTGTTTGGAGCATATATTGGTTGATCTCAGTTTAGCTGTGTTCATTTTGAGATGTAAGTGAATGTTGGAGAATTGATTTTTGTAGTTAAACATGGGTTCACTACTTGGTTTATATTCTTCCTGGGTGTTTTTCTCTATATTTTGGGTTTTTTGGACTGGTTTAAGACTTCCATGCTCTAGAAGAGGTGTTGTTTTTCTCATGTTATAGAATTTATTTTGGATTAGTTGGGAGTTCCCATGGAGGCCCCCTTCCCAAGGTGTTATGTCTTAGTGTTAACTGTTTTCTCTAGTTGAGTTCTTGTGGCGGGGAGAACCCTTTTGTGTTATCCCATTCTCTTTTATTGTGGATTATTTCATCTTTGGTCAGGCATTGACCTGAGTTTTGGTTGTCTTTCATCTAGGTGACTTTCTAGTGGTAGATGGTTTTGTCGTTCGATGAATTGACACACCTCAAGATTTTCAATTATTTTATTTTATTATTTATTGTCTTTGATTACCCTCATTAAGGTTTGCGTTGAGCATATGTTTGAAATTTTTTATATTTGATATTTTTGGTGGGTCTCGGACTGGTGCACAAGCACCACAAGGGTAGCGGTAACCATGTAGTCGGATTGAATACTCGTTCAGTTACCCATTACTTAAAATAATAAAATATAATTTGAATGAAATAAAATTAAATTTTACGACATAATAGTAATAATAATAACATTATTGTTTAGGTAAAAATGTTTTTAAATTAAAATTCATAGGGATGTGGTTATCCTTAAAATTGATATAAATATAATTATTATTTTGTTGTTATTCATTTCATCACTATTAAATAGAATATGAAGAAAATGATTATTTATCATTATTACTATTTATTTTTTTAATACAAATATTATTATAATTAAGAAAAATAATAACATTTTTATGATTAAATAATTATTAATATTATTAAAAATATTTTTATTAAAATTTTGTTATTTTTGTTGTTCTTCAAATATTAATAATAATAATTGTTGTTATTATTATAATCTTATTAATATTAATTATTTGTAATGTTATTTATTTTTTTAGCGGTTTTCACACCTCCATCTCTTTTTTATCCCCACACACCCCTCCCTACCATTTATTTTCCCATTTTCCCCCATAACATCAATCAACCCACTCTTCTATTTATCTCTCACACACCCCCTCTCTCCCCATTTTTTCTCTTTTTTATCCCACTATCCACTCACACATCTCTTCAATCATGCCTCACATTTTTCCCTAATCTCACACAACCCTCCCATATTTTAATCCCTCACACACTCTCCCCCATATACCCAATTTTCCCCCACACAAACCCTATATCCCTGTAATCCCTCACTCAAACCCTTCTCCTCTATTACTCCCTCACACAACCCCTCCACTTTACACCCTCATTCACACATCCACCCCTCTGGGGATCCATTCTGTGCCTCTCCACTCTCCAGCACTATCGTCCGGTGAGTTCTCTTCCCCATAATCTCATCTCCTCACTCAATTTATAGGGTTTTCATGTAGTATTTCTTATTATCCAAACCATATATGTTAGGTTTAATGTGTATCTATTGTTTCCATTGGATTTTGGGTTCGCAGTTAGATTTTTGGGCATCGTTCTCTTTCCTATGAAGTTTCATTCCAATCACACAAGGTTTCAGTAGGTGTTTCCATATTTTTCATTCCTAACGTCTTTCCTTTTATGATTTCCATTATAAATAAATATATAAAATAGTTTAAAACTCCATGGAATCATTGCTTATGTTATTATAGAAATTTTTAAATTATTTGGTTTGTAAAAATTTAGTTGGAAATGTGTTTTGTATAATTTAACGTAGTTTGGGGTACCTAAGAAGTTATTCAAATTATCTTTGTTATTTTAATAAATAATTTGGTATTTTATGGAATTTATGGTTATTATTATGTTACAATAACATTTTTTGTTAATGAATATGGTTTGATGCATGTGATTTGGATATGTTATAGATTGGATATTGTGTTAAAACAATTTGGTAGGGATTTAATGGCTTCAATTTTTTAGTTTGTGATCTTTCATAATAAAGTGGTTGTGTTGAGATGGTATTAGTGAAAAAAGTGTTTACTGTTAATTGTTTTGGCTAACCCTTTGGATCTGCGATGCACTATTAGATGTTAACACATACATGGATGCACTTGGTGCACTCATGGATGATCCTCTAAATGAAGATGGTGACATAAAATGGTGTTTTTCTTAAAAACAATGGTTCCAAAAAATAGAACATAAAATTCTGGGGATTATTTTTTAAATTTTTAAAGGATGGTTTTTAAATTATTTCTCAAGGTTTTGGCCTATTTTTTCTTGAAAAAATTATTTGGTGTGTGTGTTTGAAACTATGTGCCTGTTTGTCTCTTGGTGTGGGTTTTGGTGAATGTTTTCTTAAGATCTCAATGGGGTCTGTAAATTTTAATGTGGTATTGGTAAGATGTTTTGGGTATATTTATTTATAAATGTTGAGTTAGAGGCATGTTTGAAACATTTAACCAAAGAGAAATGATTTTATTAGCATTAAAATGGGATTTTTTTTGCCAAAGGTGTATTCCCGTATGGAAAGACTGAGAATTTTATGAAATAGATTGAACAATTAATGGAATGACGACCCGATTTTCCACATTTTTGTGATATTAAGTCTATGTACATAAATATTTGGCACCATTAGGGGAGGTAAATACCTTGTGGATTATCATATATTGGTGTCTGTGTTTGGGGCAGGCAAGTGTGGTGAGATTAGTCATGCGTGAGAGGGCCTCATAATTACACAATATTACTATAAACACCACTAGTTCATGGGAGTCTTATTGATTATTGAGTGAGGGTTACTCACCATCCCCAATTAGATGAGTTTAGATCCCACTAGTACATAGAGATTTCATGTGATATTTACAGCAGATTTTGTCATGAGGATGATCGGTGGCTTATAGACTTTGGGGATTCACTAAACACCGGCAGGTGGTTCCAAACTGAGCTCATCCGGGGGTTTTCAATATATTGTTTTATCTCCCATGGTAAAAAATTGTATTTTTTGTATATTTTATAATATAGTGGTTTATTTTCAGATTTTATTGTTTACTTGTCTCCCTTTTTCACATCCTTGATATTTCTTGTTTGGTTTGGTTTATTAAATTGTAATCTATTTTTGAAATAATAAATGGTGTGAGTTGGTTCATATATTGGGAAAGACATTTTATTTTTATTACATGAGAAAACCATATTTTTATAATGGTATTTCCAAACTTGTGTCATCAAATATATTTGGGTAAGGAAACACATGGATTTAGTGGTTTACTTTTGGCATCCTAACTGAGCATTTTTCTGGTCATGCATATCCTTTAAAATTTCAATTGTAGGATTAGATGTTGTTTAGGCTTTTCCATAGTGGATGCTCGTCTGGGGGCAGTTTTGGGTTTGTAGTTAGAGTAGACCAAGGTGTCACGTGGAGGTTGTTGTATAGGTTCTTGATTCTAGTTTTGTTTTTTTAGTGTTACATTGTATTTGGATCAGTTCTTTGTTTATTTAAGATTCATTTTTCATTTTTCAGTTTGTTCTATTAATTATATTTATTTATCTGGTCATGGTTTTATCTCGTGGGCTTAAATTGTACCATCATGTGTATAATGATGCTAGGTACTTTTTGCTAGCCTGTGGGGATTTGGAACGCCCCTCGGGATATGCTTCAGCCCAGATCTGGTGACCGGTTCACAATCGACATGGGTAGGTTCGTGACACTGGTGCATTTAATTTCATATTGTTTAAATAGATATGAAAAAGACATTAAAAGTTATTTAATGTTTTAAAATTATTATTTATAATTATAAAATAAATAATTATTGTCTTAAATCATTTTTATTTAAAATTCACTAGAATGTAATTCATGGTTCATGAATGAGGCACATAGAATTTTTAAAATTACGTTTATATCCCTTAATGATTCAAAATTTGTGAAAATTTCATTTGATTTTTATTTTAAAAAGAAACTCAATTCAACCTGATAAAAATACAACTCATGTTCACTTTACTCTCAAACCTCTACCAAAATAAATCCCCAAAATCTCATTCCAATGACTTCAAACCCTTATTATGAAGATAAAACACTCATTTAAAGGCATTAATCTCAACAAATAAGAGGATATCAAGTGAGGGTGTATAACACTAAAGTGACTTATTTTAAGTTTATTTCATCATCTACCTCATTAAAACCAATCATAAACATTAATATATAATAACATATGCATCGAAAATATACATAATTATTAATAATTTTACTATATAAATCTTTTCAATATTCATTTCCATCGAATGGAATATGAAATCGTTACTTGTGTGATTGTTTTGACCACATCCTCTAGGAAATGACATGTTTCAATTTTCCACTTAAATGGATGGTTATAATGAGGAAATTAATTAATATATAATATTTTTTTTGAAATTGATTTGATTCCATATGGGTTATGTATTTATAAACTTCTTACCCTCTCATCTATTAGGAAGTGATAATTTTTCTCATTCATATATGTGGACTACCAACCCCAACAAGCTATGAGAATGATTTATCAATTCAACCTTTCATGATAGTTATAGAATTGTATTCAATGTATAAACATGATAATTATGATATTATAATATTTTATAAAATATGTAACAATGACCACAATGACCATGGCCATCCTATAAATTATTTTTGGGATTATGATCCAAACATCTTCAAAACATTAAACATGAACTTAATTGATCTAGAAACTATATAATAAGACATAAAAAATAAAATAAAATTGACTATGATGAAATAATAAGCATTAAATTTTTTTTTAAAAATATAAATATTAAATATTAGTTTATTATATATGAGTAAAATAATTAATTGGAGAGTCAGACTCGATGTAAGGGATTTTATATAAAAACAATATTATATGTATTAAATTATTTTTTCAACTGGTGAATGTACTTTTATATATGGAATTAATATTATTGTTTTTTAAATAAATTATTCTAAAATATCATTTAAAAAAACTTGGTTATTTTTTTAAAAAGTAATAAATTTAAATTTTTTAGTGTTTACTGTAACGACCCAATATTTTATTAATGAAATTTCCTCTTGATTTATTAAATGTATTATTATATAAAGTGCGTATATAACATATGCACAACATTGGTTTTATTATTTTGGATTACAAAATCCCATTAATAATTGGTACTGTTTCTAATATACTCATTGAACAGTGATCACACGGTTAGTATAAATTTAAAGCTTTAACAATTCTAATTTACTTTGATAAAGGAAGAGATGGCATCATCCAGTATAATTTCTCCATACAAATCCCATTTTATAGATCTTGGAAAAGAGGTGACATCATTGGGCTTCGTTTTTAACCAATCCCAAGATGAGATTTAGTACCTTACACTTGAGTGGATCCACCTATGGGATAAATGGATGTTGATAGAAATAACCACATGAGTGATGTTATCAGATCCACCCCAAGAGTCTTTCACCATCGCACAACTTACCCTTAGGTCATGTGTGGGTGTTATATGAGGGTTTGTAACATGTCCTTAGTAGTATGATTATGTGAATTATTCATGTATAGAATAAAGAATATACATTCATTTTATTATTTTCACTTTGTAAATAGTTTTTAAAGAAAAAATAGTATTCTTTTCTTAATATTAAATTAAGAAATATATTTTCATGAATTAATGGATTTTTTAATTAAATAATATTTTAATAAAATATTGTTAATAAATTACAATTTATTAAATATAATTAATTTAATTTTTTTGGAATACAATTGTAATTTTTATTATGGTTTAAAAGTTTATTTTCTAAGGCCTTGAATTTTTGATAAATATCAGCATTAATTTTTTTAAAAAAAATCACATATTTATAAAATTATTTAGATTAAATGAATATTATTTTTGGAATCAGTATCTAGAAATTATCCAACGGTGATTTTTTTATAATTATATGAGATAATCTAATTTTTGGTTAATAATTAAATACTGTTTAAATATATAATCTATTTTGTGAAATCATAATAACAAAATAGTGATGTAATAAGATACTCTAAAGGGGTTTTTGGTCCAATAATTGTTTTACCATTAAAATAATGTGATTTTATGTTGGCTTTATTTATTTTAAAATTCTTTAGTGGACCCCCTAGGCTTATAAAACATTTTAACTTTTTAAAATGATTTCCTTGAAGGTGTGACTCACCACCACATAAGCAAGAAAAATATTATAAAAAGCTATACCATTGGCCTTATAATATAATGTTTCCCAATACCCTTTGGAAATATCTTGGGACAAAAACCATGGGTTGTTTTGTTGATATTATTAGTTTAATGTGTGGTTTCCAAAACCTAAATAATAAATAATTCCCTCACTTTTCCTATATAAACCCACACATGCTCCCACTTAATCTTCAGTAAAGGACTTTGAAGCCCGATCAACCTATACTGTCCTCTATCTAAAATATTTCCACAGTTCCCTAACCTCCCAATAATCATCTCTCAAGCCTCTCCCATGTCTTTGGGATCACACTTCCAGGTATGGGGTTTCTTCTTTTCTGATTTTTTTTTTCTAAATTTCATTATATTATTATGCCCTTTCATTTTCAATTAAAAATTTTGGAGTATTATTTCTCACATCCCTCATACTTACCTCCGTATTTGTTAATGATGATATTCCCCTTTGTTTCTCATTGATTCCTGCCATGTACACCTATTACTATACCGAAATTCCATAAGGGATTTCTCTCTCCTCACTTACATTAAAGTTATTTTTTTATATTATGAGACTAAATTATATAAAATATGTTAGAAAATGTATCCATATGACCCCCTTATGGTCCATTTACTGTTTATATTATGTGACACACCATTATCTCTCATCTAAAAGTTTTATGAATTCTTATTTCATGATGTTATACTGCTGATATTCCACCGCAAATTTTGAAGCCAAGGTCATTGTGTAGTGGATACCATGCATATTTCTAAATCATGGGTAATCACCACTATTCACATTTACTTATGGATTATATAGTTTCTTTTATGTTTTACGAGTTCAATTATCATAAAATAAATGATGATTTTGAATGATTCTATGTTGTATGATCCAGTTGGCACACTAAAGCATGAAATGAAATGATTAAGAAGGGTTCACCCTGATAGCGCTACATTGCATTGGGTAGAGATTAGAATCATGATAAGTCAATTGAAATGAAAGTTAAATCTTGCTATTTGAAGTGAAATGATAGTTCACTCAGATCCATGTGCAATTATCCTTCTCTCACGCTAATATAATGTTAAATGTTGTTATCTCATTTCAATGTTATGATAATCATTCTATATCATTCCTTTATGTTCATGTTTCTATTTTTCTCCATTAATGTTCCTATTTCCTAACATGTAGTATATTTTTCATGTTATTACTTGTATACTCCCTTAGTAGGATTTATAGCTCACGCTTTTCTAATGGAGTTCCTCATGTTATCCCATGCATTTCTATGTACTAAGGAATGTGTGTTTTTATGTAAAAGAGTTATTTAATAAAGATGTTTATTTCATTATATAAGTTGTTTTTAATGTTCCTAAGCCCAAAATACACTATAACTCTTGAAATTACTTGTTAAATAATGTTATTATTTTATGTAAAAAATTATGTTAAATAGTGAAATAAAAAAAGTAGGGTTATTATATTTACCAAACATGTCATGCATTATCTTTTTAAAAAAATTGTAAAAATATATTTTTTAACATATATATCTTGATCTAACATTCATTTTATTATATCCATTATGGAATATAAAAATTACTATATTTTCCCCATGTTTTTCAAATAATATCTTATTTTACATTCTTATTTGAGATTCTAATTATAATATATTTCAATAAATTGTGATCTGGCAATTATTTTTAAATACAATATATGAGTGTTTCAACATATGTTTTAAATATACTATTTTATTATATTTTATGATGAAAATGACAATATTATATGTTTTCAAAGTATCTTATTTTTTATGGAGTTTATTTTTTTGGATTTTTTGAGCATGATATTGGGTGATCCTGATGTAGTTTTCCATTTAACTGTGTAAAGTGATTGAGTTAATAGATGTAAGATAATCCAAATGGAATACTGTAATTTACCCTGATGTTAATTTAATTTTTAAGTGTTCTTATGAGGGTCATTGTAATGTTTTTGTGAATATGATTTCCCAAGGTTTAAACATTACTAATCTATACTTACAAAAGAGGATTTATGAGAATATATGTTTTTAGAAAATTATAAAAAAAGGATTATAATTTAATAATTTTTATTATAATTTTATGTTTGGAAGGTATATTTTTCAAGAAAATATTATTATATGGTTACTAATTTTTTATATTAACCCTTATGATTTTAGTTTTTCCTTTATTTATATATGTTTACACCTTTATGGAACCATTTTTCAAATAATAATGATATTTATGTTTGAATATGAATATATGAATTTATGTATATTTATGAGAAATAGAAAATTTTATATGGGATTTTATAGTTCTTAAAATGGAATAACATGTTCAAATATATTTTATGTCCATACATGATATTTTTTATCTTTTGGATATTTCAATTGTTTTTTATAAGGAATAATAATTTGTAGTAAGTATAATAAGGTCTGTCACTCTATTATGGGGATTCAACTTTATAGAAACCAATATGTACTAAATAAAATTTTAGTTTAAGTTTATGATGAATATTTTAGAAAAGAAAATTATTTAGTAGAACAATATAGTTTTTATAAGGGTTTGATATATAATAATGTTCCAACATTCCCTAAAACATTAAACCAATAATATCCTAGAAGGAAAATAAAGTGAAAACCATTTTATAAATCATGTAAGTATGGGTTTTGAACGAAATAGGTCCTTATAGTTTATATTAACGGAATGGTTTAGAAAACTTTCGGGGTTGAGTTTTAATTTTAAGATAAGTTAGATGTATTTTATAAACATAATGATTAGTTCACTATAGATAATTATGATTATTGTTTACTAATTTGAAAAAGAATGAATATAATATGAAATTATTAAGGATTTATTATGTTTAAATTCCACATTATATGGTTTATTTTTATTTTACATGATATACGTATGAAAAAACATTTTTGGTTTTGGTAAATTGTTGGATCTAGAATGAACCATGTTAGAAATGGTTATAAAGTAAAATGCGTCGTTTTCTTAACAGGTACCTGAATTCTGTAAGGGAATGAGTGAATTCTATTTTAGTTAATCTTAACCAACTATCTCATGTGATGTTTAAAAATGTGATCAAAAGAGAGTTTAATAATGTTCCAAATAAAAGAAAAATGCACTTTCAATGAATTTATAGTTATAATAATCATGAGGGTAAAAAGTCATATCTTTATACCTTTCGTGAATTTAGAAAGTAGCACGCAGGGAAATGTCTTAATGGATTATAAAAAATGATTCATGTGATGAAAGCACTAGAATTTTGGAAATCAATTTAAAATTAGGAATGTCCATTAAATACATCAAAATTAATATATGAACAAAGGATTATCATGGTCATATGTTAAATATGAGATAATAATGAATACCAAATAATATTTATGGATTATTTTAACAATATTTCTCCTGTTTAATGTATGAAATATGATTTGACTAAGATTCATGAATCTTAGGAAATTAATCTTATGTTTTAATATATGAAGGAATATTTAAGAAATAAAACAATAATCCTTTATTAATGGATTATAAAAAATATTGAATGATTTAATTGTCAATATATATAGTTTCAGGATATATTTTGTATATATATTTTATTAAAGGATTACTATATTTATGGATGTTGCATAATTTAAATTAAATAATGGTACATTAATTTTTTTTTGTATCATCATAGTAAATTACACAATAATACCTTTTCATATCAATTAATAATTTTTAATTAGATAGTAGTCTTACTTTAAAGGGGATCTTATATCTGATAGCGTACCCATCATGCAATGATGGATTTCTCCTAAATCATAAGTTACCCACAAGAGTGAATTATATTTAAAAATAATATATTTTGAATATTATTATTTTATGTTGTAGTTATCACCTAGTTATTTTATTGGTTTTAATGAATAGAACAAGATATATTATGTTTAAAAATGTTTATTAAATGTTTTTTCTATCTTCCAAAAAAATAATATAGGCGTAAAAAAAATACATTCAATTTTATGCATAAAAATCTCTTATATATTTTAAAGTTAGTTTACCACCTTTTGATTGATAACCCATATGAAATATATTTCTTTAAACATTTATACATTATATTTGATATGATAATCTTTTTATTTGGATGTGTGACATCAAAATTTACTTTTATGAATTCTTGGTATTTTTCTGATAAATTTCATATTTTAATGAAGTTTGGAAAATAATACATTTTAATTACAAATTTCATTTTCATATAATTAATTAATATTGTTATATTATCTCAATAATGTGTCATTAGTTGATCCTTTTTCATGTATTTTTAATTACATAAACCCTTAAATAGTAAATTCCTTCATAAAATGGTATGATTTAAATGGGGTTAAAACCAAATGCAAAGATTAAACAATATTCATAAATTTCAGATTTTTATTTCATTAATTGAATTAGACCTATATACATAAGATATTTTAACTAAATTCATATGGACCCATTTAGAAAATAAAATAAATTTATATTTATTTATTGAAATAAATAATTCCAAGTGTGTCTATTCCGTCTCTTATAAAACAGAATTCATTCATCACTATTCCATACACATAAAAAACCATGTGGTTCATCCAGTCTCTAACCAAAACCATTTAAATAATAACTCACCACATTCTAGATGCCTTATTTTAGGTAGAAAGCTCTCGTAATAGTTGTAAAAGTGTTAAGAAAACTTTATTGTCTGAAGTAATGATAAGTATTTTATTTAAGTATTTCTAATTTATTTATTCTTCCGCATCCTTAAAATATTATCCAACCATGATGATATAAAAACTCTAGTATCTTCATTATACTACTATGTTATTATGTTAATATCATCACCAAAATCCATCACTGATTCCATTAAATGGCACATTAATTAATTGTTAATGTGTATAACTAAACTATCACCTCCATGAACCGATATAATTCATTTTTCATTGCGATATCTAAATAAAGGTTATAATGGTGAAATTAATGTTTATATATGATATAAAAGATATATTAATCATTATTTAAAAATAATATACCAATTATGTACTTTATTTCTATGCAAATAAATATGATAATTTCGTTTCTGCGTACTTGTGAACTATCACCTCCAATAAGTGATGGGATTCATTTTTATTCACAAAATCATTTTTATGATGTATTAAAGTATATTTAAATGATTAATATGATATTAATAATATTATTATCATTTTTATGATAAAATTACAATTACCATATTTCCGTAATGATCAATGAAAAACAGAAATGTTACTCACGTGTACGCACGACCAACCATTTACACGATTATAACATTGTTAATTTTTCATAATAATGCATAAATAGTTAAATTGAAAACAATAATTTATGAAAATAATTTATTTTTTAACGAATTCTATTCAGGAGATGATTTAATCATGACCACTTTTACTAATGACATCATCCCAAAGTCTTTTTTAATTGAAGTACTGAATATTTAGGGAATGATTAACACGAGTTCAAATAATTATCAAATTTTAATAAGTGATATAAAATAAATAATAAAAATGAACATGGTTACCAATATATTATAACATAAACTACTATTTAATTTTTATGATAATAAATAAAAAAACAAGACGAGTGAGACTGTAGGTTAGGGAAATCATCTCAATCTCCATTCAATTGAGGCATATTTTGATGTTATACACCACTCTCTTATATAAGGTGTATAATCAACATATTTGAATTTTAATTTAATTAAATTGTTTTAAAACAAAATTTTTTTATATGAATCACTTTATTAAAAACAATTTGGATTGTTTTTAACATATACGGTGAAAAACAATTCCAATACCTTGACCATTGTTTTATATTTTTTTTCCTATACATGGTGTAATGTTTTAAAAATAAGTATAATAACTTATCACCTTTTCATGAATTTTGGAATTGAAATTGGTTTTCAGAATGGATTGATTATATCAATATCTTTAAATGTTATCTTGATTTTTCAAAGTGGAAATTTAATATTCTTTTATGAATGTTTTATTTATTATTATGTTAATTCCATGAAAATTATTTATTTATATGGGTGTTTCAATGATAAAATGTTGGTGGTTGAGCCTTTTATGTCTCTCTAATGAATTATTTAATGAGATAGAGATAACTAGTTAGGTTACTCCTATGATATTTAGAAAATATATCGTGATGGGTATTCTAAATATAACTACGAAGGTTACTCCCAATAAATGCACAAAAACTACAATTTAAATATATAAGGATTCCACAATTTACATTTATTATTTTGGTTTACTATGAGTATTATAGTAATATTATGATTTAATGTTGTAATAAAAAAGGGATTAGGTTATATGGGTAAAATGTAGTATTTTTTTAATAAAATAAAATGTTTACAATATTCATGGAATAATGGTTTCTTTTCTTCTTTTATTCTCTCCATTGAGATTTTTTTCTCATCCCTTGTTTTTTAAATGTTTTCCATTTTTTATAAGAATAGGTTAGATAAATCAAAAATTCCAGATTAATGTTATGAAGATTTGTTTTCAAGAAAAATAAATCGCGTTTTTTATTTAAACCCTTTTAGATTACGAGAAAAATGAATTTCATGTAGACTTGTATACTTTGTAATATTTTAGTTATTATGTAAATGTTATGGCCTAATTATTTAAAACTCAAAACCATAAATGATCTTCAATGTCAATGAATGTAAATTCACAATGTAACTCAAGATTATGAGATGATTAATGTTGTGTCTTTATCGTTGGTATCAAAGATAAATTTAGATATATTTGGGGGATTTTATGTTGTTAATAGAATATACATAAATGATTTGTACTTTATATCCATCTTTATATGATATAAAATTTTTATATTAAAATTATTCTTATTCTATGATATGTCTAATGGTAATTGTTTTTGGCAACGGAAATAGTGTATCAGTACTTGGATGACAATCAAAGGAAAACAACATTCCAAATTAGAAACCTTGGACGGTCAGAATTGGAACATAATAGTTTTTGGTATTGATGAAATGGTTGAATAATGCTATAAATGGTTGTGTTATCCATTCATGATATCATATTTATCAACCATAGAAGAAAATGTTCGTTGTAGAGCATTTCATGAGGCAAAACCCTCCTTCATTTAGAGTATCATCTGACTTTGTTCGAGATGCAAGGTATATGATATCCTTACAAAATATTTTTCATGTCCCGTGGTGTTTGGAAAATAAAAAGGATAGTCTTATTATTTACCATTTTTATTGGGAACTCAATCCATGGTTTTTGATGGTTAATAATATTAGGGATATTGAGGTGATTTATTCTCATGAGAGGGATAAATTAAAAATTATTTTTCTTCAGAATTATTTTCCAAAGGTGGTTCAACTTAGGATATAAAAAAATCATGGAATTGAAATAAGAGAAGGATCTGATGGCTGAATGAAAAGAAAAATTCCCTCGACTAGAAAGGTACTCTGAAAATTTAATCAGTGTTCTTAGTAGTGAAATTAATCATTGTTTACACAATATTAAATCCAAAATATCTAAGTGAATTGGATTCTGATGAGGTCAAAAGTTATGAAACAATTATTTTATGTGAGAATAAAGTTGAAATAGGGTTTCTTAATGATCATGTGTTCTTTTATAACACATATCATAAGAGGTTTGGGTGTAAGGTGAAAGGAAAGATTAATAAAAAGGTTTGATGGTAAGAAAAGTATGGTTATAGTTTGTAAAAATTATTGTAAAAACACACTAAATGTTGACTTATGAATTCTTATAAGTTCTTATGATGTGTTAAAATGGAACATAAGGCTCCTAACTATAATGAAAAATAAATTTGTATTAGTAATTCTATATCATATTTTCATTCAGTAATAAAACATTAAGTGTAATGTGATGGGTCATTTTGCAAACCAGTGTCCATTGAAGAACACAAATGATAGTAAATAGGTATACTATAAGTAAAAAGGTGTGGTGAAATTCTTTTAATTACATCATCAGATGTTGAGATATAAAATGAATTGGTATTAAGAACATTATTATAATATTAAGATTATATAATTATGTTGTTTGATTCGGGGTCTACACATTCCATAATTTATGATAAATATTCTAGTAAATTATAAATTCCACCTCAAGAAATAAATTTGGAACTTAAGGAAAAAACACATGGGGAAATGTTGTGGAAAAATGAAATTATTAAAATATTTATTTTCTTGTTTGTGGAAATAATTTACCAGATAAAATATCATTTTTTTCTATTATCGAGTATGATATTAGTTTTGGTGCGGAATGGCTTTTTTTACCATACTAATATTAACTGTAGATTAAAAAAAGTTGATTTTCAGTAATAGATTTAGTTTGTGTTTAAAAAGGAATCTTAGTAATTGATAACATATCATAAAACTTATAAAATATTAATATATAGAAATAAATGAAATCTTGAACATATTGTTAAAAAATATCCTTTTAAATTAATTATATTCCAATGATAAATTAGTATCTTGATTTTTTAATTACTGAACCACCTATAATTATACCTATTTGTGAAGTTGAATTTATTATTGACTTAGTTTCTAATTCCAATGCAATGTCAACACCCCCCTATAAAAAGGCTCAAATTGAACTTGTATATTTGAAAAGACAACTGTTAGAGTTATTAGATAAAGGTTTCATTAGACCTTAATCATCACCATGGGGTGATCATGTCTTTTTTGTTAGAAATGAAGATGGTTCTACGAGACTTTTCATTGATTATAAAGACTTGAAAAACATCACTGTTAAGAAAAAGAATCATTTTCTTCATATTGATGATTTCTTTTATCATCACTTAAGTGAATTATATTTTTTGAAGGTTGACATGGAAGAGGAGTACCAATATTTGAATGTAAAGGAAGTAGACATTCTAAAGTCTATGTTTCATACTAGATATAGGCATTATTAATTTTTAGTTTTGTCATTTGGGTTAAATAATACACCTTTTGTATTCATGGATATAATGATGAAAATATTTCATGAGTTCTTCTATATGTATATGGTGGTGTATATTGATGACAGTTTTGAATATTATAAAAGTAAAGAGGTGCGTCAATGTCCGAAATGGTTGTTTCACAGACATAAATAAAATTATTGGAAATTATGGAATTGTAAATTTTGGTTTAAAAAACATCAATAATTTGTAACATTATTTCTAAAGATCTCATAACTGTTGATCTATCTAAATAGAATGTTTTTAAATATTAAGTAAGATCCACAAATAAAATAAAGATTCATAGTTCATTTGGGTTAGTAGCATATTATGAGAGGTATGAAGGATATTTTAAATGTATTTCTATCCCATTGACTAAGTTAACTCAGAAAGGTCTTAATTTCATCGAGAAAAAATAATTTGATGATTATTTTCCAAAATTTAAAATAAAATCGGTGAATTTGATAACTTTGTCCATGGCTTCCAGATTTGGGGCATTTGTTATATACAATTATGATTCATTGAAAGGACTGATTTGTGACCCAATGTCGAATTATTTGGTAATTTAATAGGCTTCATGTCAGTTGAAACCACATTAGTTAAATTAACTTACAAATGATTTTGAATTAGTTGTTAGTGTTTTTTCTTTAAAAATTTTGATGCATTATCTGTATAGAGTAAAATGTGAAATATATACTACCTATAATTTTTTTGAATATATTCACTCAAAATGAATTGAATGTGAGACATATAATATGGTTGGAAATAATCAGGTATAAATAATTCATGGATCATTATAATCCTGGAAAAAATATTTCTGATGTTTGGCCCACAAAAGTAATGAAACCTTACCCATGTTATGTTTAGAACATGAACCTTTATTTAATGATTTTATAATGATTTCCTTGAATGTTTTTGGTGTAGGAAATTCCCCTTTTTCGTTTCAGGTTTCAATGAAATTTCCTCTATAAAAAATAATTAATAAATAATAGTAGGAACATGTTGAATATTAGAAAAGGATAGAATTCATTAAAAATGGGAAGTCTCATAAATTTAATATTGATGATGATTTAGTTTGGAGATTTAAGAAGAGGTTATATGTGATTTGTGATTCACGATTGAAGAAATGTTTGTTATATAAAGCTCATATTAATCCATTTATAGTTCATTCTAGACGTACTAAGATGTATATTGACCTTCCGAAGTATTACTGCTATGATGAAATAAAAAAGAGGTATTGTGGAATTTACATTGAATTGTTTGAATTGTCAGTATGTAAAAGTAAAAATAAAATTTCTATAGGGAATTATTATTTCATTTCTAAGGATAGAGTATAAATGGGAAAAAGTATCCATGGAGACATATCGATATAACAATGGATTATGGGTTAATTTTTTATCGATTGACCAAATATTCTCTTTTTATTCCTATTGATGACACTCTATTTTTAGATTAAATTAATTATTTATATCATAAAGTGATAGTCGGGTTACATTGATTTAATGTTTCCATTACATTAGATCATAATAATAGGTTTGATTCTATCTTTTCAAAAAAGCCTTTAAATTTTATTGGATACTAAATTAAATTTCAATACTGCTTTTCAACCTCAATTAGATGAGAAAAAATAATGAAAAAAATCAAATCTTGGAAGATATGATATATTCTTATTTGATGGATTACCCAGGATGTTGGGATAAACATATTTCCATGGATGATTTTTCTAATAATAACAGTTTTCATTCCAATATACAGACGCCACAATTTGAGGTATTCTATGGAATGATTTGTATTACTCAATCTTTTGGGGATGAGCTTATGGAAAATAAGTTGATGGGAACAGAGTATATAGAGGAAATGATAGAGAATGTTAATTTTATTTAGTGACACATGCGAATTCATTAGAGTATGAATAAAATATAAATGGATAACTGGTGGTTGAATCATTCTATTGATGTTGATTATCATGTCTTCATCAAAATTTATTCATGGAAATGTGTGATGTGTTTTTTAATGATGAAAAGATAATTCAATGGTTCATTGGAACCTATTAAATGTTGGATAAATTTTAATCATTTTCATTCCATTTAGATTTATCTTTTATTTTATACTAGATACATAGAGTTATTCATGATTCAATGTTAAGGAAGTATATGTTGGATCGATATCATATTTTCAGTCCAAAAGTAGTCCAATTTGAAGATAATCTTTCTAATGAGGAGCATCCCATTCATGTTATTAAGCATAGAATTAATGTGTGGTAATGTATTTAAAACCATCCAGTTAAGGTTTTATGGATAACTAAAATGGTTGAATAGAAAATATGGGAATTAGAAAATTATATGAGGGAGATATACCCCCACTTTTAGGGAATTAATGATTGATACGTTTGGTATCTATTAATATTAATGAATTAGAATTAAAATTAAAATTTACTAAAAATCTATGTATGATAGAATACCTAACATGTAATAATGACTTTCTAGGAAGTCTTACATCGCACACACGTGTGAATTATATAGAAAAACAATATATTATTAATAATAAATTTTAAATGTGGTTTAAATTTCCATGCTATTTTATTTTTGAGAATAAATATAACTGAATATATTATGTTTACACATTTTTATTAAATGGTTTTACTTTCATTAAATTTTTCTTATAGTCTTATAATTAGAATAAATCCAATTTTAAGCATAAAAGAGATCTAAATTTTTTAAAAGGATTTTTTATCACCATTTGATGGATAACCCAAATTAAATATAGTTTTTACCAAATTTATAAGTTTAATTTGACAAATTAAAAAATTTAAGTTGAATAGGGGCATCAAATTTTACTTTGGATGAATTTTTGGTATTTTTCTAATAATATTCATATTTTAAGAAATAGTGAAGAATTCTGCGTTTTGTTTCAAAACTATGTTTTTTTATCAGTTATAAATATTGTTGGATTACTATTTCAATCAGTGTAAAAGTATAATTAGATTATTTTTATTCATTTCATCTTATTTGTGTAATTGGAATCGATTTCAAATATAAATTTAATATAAAAACTATGTGAACTTTGGGCGTTTTACTATAAAAACATGTTTTCTTAAGACATCAATGAGATTAATAATATTTATTTTATTCAAATTAATTATTTTTTATTAATAAAATGGATTCAATATTTTAATTTAAATGTTCATATTCCTTAAATATTCCCCTTTTATATTTTTATATT
Source organism: Viscum album (assembly GCA_963277665.1). NCBI lineage: Eukaryota > Viridiplantae > Streptophyta > Magnoliopsida > Santalales > Viscaceae > Viscum > Viscum album. The sequence continues at coordinate 231,300,165 of OY728155.1, read as the reverse complement.
ATGAATAGTATCATTATTTATTATTTTTATTACCATGATTATTAGTAAATCAGGAAATTAAAGGTAAAAATTATATTATAAATTATAAAATTACCCTAAAACTTTTAAAACTTTAGCTTTATTAGGTTATTTTGATTGAATTAATCCTTGGGTGGATTTTAGGACCACATGGCTGAATTTAATGAATTTATAATAATATATTCAATTAAAAGTCATTTTTGTTACACTTTAATTATTAACAAGAAATGTTTTTTTAATATGACGTTATACAAGGGATATCTTCACCTATAAATAAAATTTCGACATAAAATAATATCACCTACATCATTTTAAATTATTTATAATTTTTAGACTTTAAATAATTACATTTAATTCTGACACAAATATGATGTAATAATTTCTTCATTAGTGAAAGAATTAAATAAATTGTATTAATTATAATAAAATAAATATAATAAGATATAATTTATGACAAACATGATTGTTTTGGATTATTTTTACATGTTAGGAATTGACTAATGTTGTTTATTTGAAGGAATAAAGTTGTTATCATTTTAAATGAAAATTCATGTAATTAATAGTGACTAAATAGACATAATTAATATCATAAAATATTAAATATATAATTAAGTGATATAAAATTTCTAAAATAATATCACTTTTAAATAAAATTTATATTAGTATAAAAATATCATTAATTAATCATTCAGGGGTTATTTTTCATGTTAGGGAAATTATTATGACCGTCAAAGTGTAAATTACTTGATTTTATGTTAATAGTTAAACGGGTTTGAAACAAACATATAAAGATTAAATAAGAATTCAAACATGTATAATATTTATTTGATGAATGCATTTTTAACCATAATAATCATGTATTATAACTAAATAATTTTGGCCCCTTGAGAATATAATATATGTTTATATTACTCTATTACATTGAATAATTCAAGAGAGCCCATCCCCTCTTCTATAAAAGGGAAATCATTCATCTTTATTCCCTACATTTAAAATACCTTTTAGATTCCCATATTTCTACCAAAACCGCTTCCTTTAATTCCTCATGATATTATATAGTCCTTAGTTTTGGTTGAAAAATCAACATAGAGGTGTTAAGTTGTTAAGTAAAGGTGATCAATCATAGGAAAGGTAACATTTTTGTTAGTGTGTTTCTATTTAATTTCTTCTTCCACTTCATTCAAATATTCTCCAACCATGATGAAATAATTACTCCCGTATCCTAAATATATTTATATTTTGTTTTTTAATATCATCACCAAAATATGTCTTTGATTCCATTAAATTGGAAAGTAACTAATCATTCATGTGTATGTGTGAACTATAACCTTCACGAACATATATATTCCATTTTTCAATACCATATCTCAAGACCGGTTATAAGGATGAAATTAATGATAATATATTATATTCATGAACTATTTATCATTTTATTTGAATAATATGTCAATTATGTTCTTACATTCCAGGCCTATAAATACGATAACAATGTTTCTATGTACGTGTGAATAATAACCTCTACAAAACAATGTGATTCGTTTTTATTCACCACCAAAAAATAATTAACTATATAAGTATATTTCAATTATTAATATGATGTTAATAATATTCTGGTCATTAAGTATATATAAAATAATAATTACCATATTTCCCTAATGATCAAGGAAAAATGTAAATTTTAGTCCTTTGTACATACGGCCTACTATCTCCATGATTATAAGATTTTTCATTTTCATAATAATAAATAAATGGTTTTATTTAAAAGCATAATATGTTTATTTAATTTACTATTATGTCCTGAATATTATTCTGTATATAATGGAATCCTCACCACTTTGTCTAATAATATCTTAACAATTTCATATTGAACTGAAGTACCAAATATTGATAAAATAACCAACGTGAGTTTAAATAATAAATAATTGTTATAACATTGTAATAAGTGAAATAAAAGGAGTAACAATAATGAAAAGTTTCTCCTGAATGTTGAAATTAATCTATATTTCTTATTCATGATGATATAAACCTAAAATATGAGTTAGACTCTAGGTAAGGAACTTCATCACAATATACTTTCATTGAATCATATTTTGATGTTACATGCCACTTTCTATTAATGTTTTTAAAATCAAAACCTCTGACTTTTTATATCATTCGATGGTTTCAAAAGGAATAGTTATGTATGAATAGTATAACAAAACTAGAAAATGGATTTTTTAACATATACAGAGACAACGAATTTTACACCCACAATTCTATTATTTGATATTGGGATTCCGAAACAAGCCAAAATATTTTTAAAAATATATATATACCACATTCTGTTTCCAGGAATTTTTGTTTAGAAAATGGGATTGAGAATAGATTTATTATATCAATATAATGAAATAATTTATTTTGATTGCGAAGTGTAAATGCAATTTTTATTTTATGCATGTTTTATATGTTAATATTGTGTTATGGTTATTGGGAATTATTTACGTATATGGGTGGTTCTATCATAAAATGAGGTTGGGTGAGCCCATTATAGCTCTACAAATCATTAGATGGTGAGACAGAGTTAACTGGTTGGGTTTCACCGACGATATTTATGGAATATACCCTAATGGGTATTCCAAATGTAACTAAGAGAGTTACCCCTATGTATCAATGAATGATTAAATGTAATAATGATATAGATGCCGTAAGTTACCTTTATGATTTAATTATATTATGATTTTTATAAAAATCATATGATTTTAATAATTTAAAAAAGGGTTTATGTTTTATTTGTTAAAATTATGATTTTGTGAAGGTGTTTTCATGAGTCTGAAATATTCATGGACTAATAGTTTATTTCATTCTTTTATTCCCCTTACTGAGATTTTTGTGCTCATCCCATTTTTTATAAATTATTTTCAGAAGGAATAATGATGTGTAAGATAATGGAAGAAGTAAAAATAAATGTTATCAATATTATTATTAAGAAAATGAAATCATGTATTATTTTAAAATTATTATATTATGAAACAATTAATAGTATATAGACTAGTTTATAATTTAAAATTTATGTTGGTATGTAAATGTTATGGCCTAGTCATATAAAACAGTAATATTGAAAATATCCTCAATGTTAATGAATGTAAATTATTGACTAAAATCATGATTAAAATAATTATTATGGTTGAAGACTTAGATTTTTCATTACGGTAACACATTGAGTGGAATTTATTGAGTTTTAATAGATGCTTGAGGTAGAAGAGACCACTGATTTTGAAATATGAATTAGAAAAACATTATTTTAATATGAATTATTCTTTATTATATATATATATGATTAAAGGTATTTATAAACATTAGGATTAATATAATCATTCATATAGATATAATTGTACTTAATTATTGTAAAACGTTTATTGTAATTTGGAAACATTTTACAATTTTGTTAAACAATATTTAATTATCTAAGATGGGAATTTATTTGAGGAATAAATGTTGAATTATCCTTTGGTTAAATATGTAATTTTGGGTTGGATTTATAGTTAATCATGTTATTTATGGAAAAAAATAAATATTTTAGATAATATATGATTATGGAATATAAATATTTTATATGTGACATTAAGAGTAATTTTTTTTTATTCATAAATGTTTTTGTATAATATGCAATCAAATCAGTAAAATCATTGTGATTAAATCTTTTTTCTGGAAACTTTTAAAGTGTTTTAGGGTTTAGTATGTCGAGAAGGATTTTAGTTTAACATTGGGTTTTATTATTAAGGATTTAGTGATTAATTTATATTTTGTTAATATAATGGTTTATTCATAATGGATGTCACATTACCTTATGATAATAATTTTTCATTTCAGTTATAGTTAAAAATTGGATGAATATATTACCATCCATCAATATATCTATTCAACCTATAGAAGTGCTTCTAGCATGAAAAAAATATTAATTAATATTCATTATGTGGAGTAATAGATATGATTGAAGTTGAAATTGGTCGAAGGAGAAATAAAGGACTAAAGACAACATATAGAGTGGAGAAAAATCATGTCTGTATGTTTCTATTGAATCTCTATCTCTATGAAAAAATAATTTTTCAAATATTCCATGTTATACATGTAAAAAAACACTCAACTATCTAGTAAAAATTTCCTAAACTAAAGTACAATTATGAGTCTTATATAGGTACACTCATTTATAAAATAATATTTTATTTTGTTATTAACCAAGATATTATTGTTCATGATCAAATATATATATATATATATATATTAATTTATTACTATGTTATGATAAATTCATTTTTAGATAATAAAATTAAAATTAAAAAGCCACAATTTTCTTAAGGGGGAAAATATAGCACCCTAGGATTTTAGTTTAATAATAATACATTTACGGATTTTGTGTACAATAGAAATAAAAATCATAAAATGAACTATGATATACTATTAAATTACAATTATATAAATATGATATTCATAAACTACTCACTGAATAGAAAATATGATTTGGAGTAACAAAATTATAAAATATATATAGATAAATTTTTGTTAATACAAACACACAGATTAATGTCTATGAAATAAGAACTCAATTTTAAATAAGATCAAATATATTATTAAAATGAATATTTTTCTAGAAAACTAATTTATATTCAAAATGTATTTTTATTAATGAATATTATGTTAATCAGAATAAATTAATTATTAATGAAAATTAAATATCATTGGTTCAAAAACAATTACCATTAATCTAGTGGTAGTTACAAGAGAAATATTGAGTGTAAATTCATTTTATATTTAAAAAATACATTTTCATAAGAAATTGTTTTTAATTAATTTTATGTATAGATATTTGGAATAATTTATACAAAAAATGAAATTATATTTGATTAAATAGAAATCATTTTATAAATTTCAATTTCAAAATATTGTTAGATAAATGTTGTGGCATTTCTTTAAAATAAATGATTATTTTGGGTGATTAGTTAAAATTGTCAATTATATATAAACTATCATTTATATTAATTAAAAAAATATAATTTCAATGATAAAAGTTTCATTCTATTTATATTAATGGAAAAATATTATTTTATTAAATATGATTCAATTATTTCCATGAAATTAAAATTTCACTTAATTTTTGTTTAAAAATAATACTTAAGATTAAGACATGAATTTTTAAAAAACTTTTTTCATCATCATTTTACTAACATATAATAAAACTAATTGTTTCTACCTATAAAAATTAAATCTAAAAAATTATTTTATATTTTGAATGATGAGTTTCAAATTTAGTAAAAAGGTCAATTTAATTTCTTATCATAATGAATAGTATCCATAGAAAAATGTTTTCACCATGATAAAGGTTAAAACAAATTAATAAAGGTTTAAAAAATTTATGATACCAAAATATCAAATTTATTCTTATTTTAAGATATTATTTTTTACATTATTAAATTAAATTCTAAAATATGAAAATTTGGTTCCACATGAATCTGACAGTTACAATTATATTATATAAAATTTGGGGTCAATCCAATTTATTAATAAATAAAAAATGCCTTTTTAAATAGGTTTTGGGGAATAAGATAAAGTAATTTTTCCCAAAAACTGAAGATGTAACATGGGTCAATGCCCTAGTAAGAAAAATAACCTGACCCAAAAGATATGAAATAAAATGGACAATGAAGTTTGATATCTTGAATTCATATTATATCATATCCATTCTCGTAGCCCAATGACGAACCATCAATAGGACACCACATTTAAAAATGGATTTGAGTCATCAACCATAATAAATGTATCCACCCAGAAAACATTATTCAACCACCACTAGCCCCCCCAATTAGATTCATCGGTTATGCGGCCAAAGAGTAGTCATTGCCACTAGCCACACACCAAAATGGGTCATTTTCCTATCTTTTGAAGATGTTGTAATCAGCCTCATAACCAATCCAGAAACTCGCCACAATTACCATTCATTAGAAACTATCAATAAAAAATATAATCACCCACCATACTATAGTCGAATACTATAATCATCTAAACTATATTAAAGAACATTAACTTTGATAGGTGACACCAAGGTACAGTGGATGAACAACCATATCTTAGGTGGGAAAAAAGGTGTCAAACCATATATTACATTGAGGCAGTTATCTGCTATGAAATCAATGCCAAATATATCAATATAAAATGAAAATTCCAACAAAAAACCATAAAAACTAAATATTACCATGATTTTCCAAACTCTGATAATAAAACCATTAGGGGAACCCTAAAAGGACTCAAGAAAAAACATGATGCAAGAATATCATAATCAGGAGATTTAGACAATGAGATGAAACGGAAATTAAATGAGGTGAGGGTATGATGTATAAGGAAACATAATGGTGAATTTGGAACTATTAAATAAAAAAAATGTAAAACCTAAAGGATCACAAGAGGGACATATCGATCTGATAATAGATACAAGTTACTGTGACCTTTATATAATTTTATGTAAAGAGTAATTACAAAATGAAATCGTTTTTATTTAAATATATCTAATATTTTTTCATAAATTTAAAGTGAATCTATTCATGGTTGTAAATATATATTTTGAATAAAAATATGTTTCCATAGAAAACAATTTATTTAAAATTATTTTTTACTGTTTAATTAAATTGAATCCTCACAGAACACTAATGAACTCCTTCTAAAAGTAGTAGAAAAATAAACTATATGATTTTAAAACATTCAATATAATATTTTATAGTCAAATTATTCTTTATAATTAATATAATGGATATATAAAATTTAGTTTTGGTATTTAATGTATTTATATTATCATTACATTGAAATCTTGATGCTTTTAATGGAAGGATATGTGAATAGTAATGAGAATTATTTTAAATGATATTTAATGTTTGTGAATTATTTTAATTCAATAATGAATAATAAAAATTTTATTTTTAGTCTCATATATGTTATATTTTTTTGGAATATAATTTATGTTCCATGTATATTATACTTGTAATTTTGTAAATTACATTCATGACCTATAATCATTGAAAAATTGTAAAAATTCCATTGATGTTTTCCTATAAAAAGAAACTCTCAGAGTCCATTTCAAAACATAAATCTAATTCATTTTTCTCAAAAAAAAGTATAAAATAACTCTACAAAAATACATTAACATAACAAAATCACATATAATGAAGATAGGCTAGTTCTTTAAAGTCATCATGGTCAATTAAAAGTAAGATATCAAAATAGGATATATGGGTTTTATCAAATTACCTTTATGTCTGTATATTATTATAAATCCCTCTAACCTATCTTAAACATTCATATATTGTTAAAAAAATTATAATAATCTAAATTTTGAGTATTATTATTGTAATTCTTTTTTTATGTCATTTGAAATCCAATAGAAAATGAATACTTCACTCTTCTGTATGTGTGGACTACAAATAAGATAATACAATGTTTTCCATTTGGAATCATCACCTAAAAAGGGCGTTAAAAAAACCTAATAAATTAATATACAGTATTTATATAAAATTATTATAACTCTATAAAGTGTATATATTAATTATCTTATTACTATCGTATCTGAGGGAAAGTAAAAATGTCCCAAAAACATATGTGTGGACCACCACCTCCATGAAACAATTTCATATATTTTTCATTTCAAAAATTCATGTATAGAAATAAAACATTATTTAACCTATAAACATGAAAATTTTAAAATTATTAATACTCTAGAGATGTTGAAATGATGAACCAATTTACAATGATCATCCTATGAATGTTGTTTTCGGATAATGAACTGAGTTTCATCAAAACATCCGACAACAATTAAATTGATTTAGTAAGAATATAATACATGGTAATAAATGTATAAAATATTTTCTGATATGTTAAGAACTATTAAAATTTTTATTAAGAAATGTAATTAATTATACATTTTTATTGTACAATAGATAATGATTATACGTGGAATGTGAAACCAGTTGTAAGATATTTTTCTTTAAAAAATTTCATTAATTATTTGAACACCTTTTCACCCATGTCAATGTTATATTAAATGTCATATTAATTAATTTATTTATTAATTAGTTGTTGTTAATTTTCAGTTTAAACTAATTTTTCATTAAATAAATGGTTTAAAATCACTCTATTCAATATTAACTATGCGAGTAATCTTTTTACAATAGTCCAAAAAGAATATATTCATTCTGTATACAACATGACCACCATTTCGCACCATCATATCTATTATTAATTATAATTACTACACTAAATTCATTATTGGTGTTTCAAAGAATATATTTTTTCAATTTCTTATAGGAATTTTTTTTAGTGTTTTCAATAAAAAATGATTTCTATCCTTATTTTTTGTACTTCATAAAAATGTTTCTATATATTCGATAACATAACTTTTTTTGATATGTTATGATATAAATTCAGGAATGTTTTTATTTTATGTAATTGGGTCTTTTTTACATTGTTAATGATGAAGTGTGATCCTAATGCAGATAATGATAAAGGGTGATTCCAATAAGGGTTTACCACATATTGGGAAATGTGATGGGGTTATCTGTTATAAGATACTCCTATAATAATAATGGAATTATCAATGATAGTTATTCCTTTTCAAGAATTATTTTATTTTTTATTGTATTTTTTTAGTTCATAATTCCTAAAGGTGCCTACATGTCCATTCAATTTTTGAAAAATTGGTTTTATGAAAATATTCTCAATTCATAATTTTTGTAATAAGATCATTTATAAACCTTTAATGGGTTAAATATATGTTTTTAAAAAATAATTTTTTATGTGTTATTAATTTTTCTAGTAATCCCTCATGATTATAATTTTACCTTCATTCTTTCGTATGATATATTTAATAAAAATAATGGGAAATAAATAATAAACATTTAGTAAGTCAGATATATATTATAACTCAATTTTAATTATAAAAGGTGCTAATTTTCTTCTGTATTTCATTTTTTTCTATTATAATAAATTTTTCCTTTCATTATTATAACCCTAAATGATCCTTTTTTCTTCATCCAATGTTTTAAAATGTTATACCCATTGGCTAAGGACTAGTAGGGACTATAGATTGGTTTGTATTTTAGTTGTGGGGATTATGCATAAAATACATGACTGGGTTTCAAGGAAAATAGGAATTAAAATTTAAGAATACAGTTTTTTAATGAAATTAATTCTTATTATAGTTTTAAACTTTTTTAGGGTTTGATATTAACCAAGTTCTCTTAGATACCTAATACTATACACATAATATATACCAGAAATGTAAAAAATTGAAATCCTTGTTATAATTCATGTTATTATGGGTTTTATAAGGAATTTTTCCTTAAATATTATTCTTGTCATATTATAGTACCCCTACAACAATATGAAAATATAATAGCTTCGAGCAGAAAAACACATCACATGGGAGGTCATTGGGGGTTGAATTTTTGAACTAATGTAGTCTAGTTGGGAACCTAAATCAGTGGACCACAACCCTAGGTGAATAAAATATTGATACAATTATAAATCATTAATTAAATAAATTATATTGATTGATTAAATATGTAATGCCTCAAACTTCCACGGTACGCTTCATTTTGAACAATAAAGTAGCGTGTGTTGTACGCAACTTCGAGTTCTAACAAACACCGCAACCAATCAAACCATCCATTATGAATAGTAATACCCACTTTCTAAAATTTTATAAATTTTATCATTTAAAATGGACATCATTTTTAGATTCAGAATATCGAAATTAGCTTAGGGTGAATTTTTGGTATTTTTCTGAAAACATTCAATTTTGGATGAATAGTGAAAAAACACTTAGTTATAGTTTAAAACCAAATTTTTAATTAAATAATTATTTATTTAATTTAAATTTAATTAAGGTCAAAATATATTCATAATATCTATATAAGTTCAATGTAATTCATTAGAGTTAGTCTAGAATAATTTTAAATATAAAAAAAAATTATTGAACTTTTCACTGTCTTTTACCCACCTCTTAGGAGAATTTGGAAATTCACATAAAACATAATTTTACCGCTTCTGTGAGTGGAATTTTAAAAATCTAAGAGACACGGTTAATATCAAGGAGTAAAATTTTGTTCAATTAGTTGAAATTAATTTTTGGTGCATAGTAACTTTTACTTTTATTTACCACGATTAAAAGTAAATAGTGTAATTAAGCGTAAAAATGATATTAATATTAACCTAACACATGTAATAATTCTATTGGACAAGTTTATCTCGACCATAAACAACCTTAGTAATAAAATATTATCATTTAGGTCCACTTGGATTAGATTAGGACATTTATTATTATTTAATTCAAAGAAGAGTTAAAAGAGATAAAATCAATGTTTAATACCAACTTTTTTTAATATAATGTTATAAATAAGATAAATAAGATTATAAATATTAATTAGAAAGATAAAAATATTTCCTAGATAATGGTATTTTAGTTATAATTTTGAGACATTAAATAATTTAATTTATTTATAACATAATTGTGATGTAGTAGTTACCTAATTTATGAAATATTAAAATAATTTATATTATAAATATCCAAATAAATGTAATTTGAGACATTTTATGAATTAAACTAATTTTATAGGTTAATATGACATATTAGGATTTGTTATATTAATTTTTTTTGAAGTAATAATTCTGTTATTAAATTATCAATAACAAAATACCCAATAGTGTCAAAAATTGACATAAAAGAGTTTAAGAAAAATATTATATTATTAATTGATATTCTATTCCAAAAAACCTATAGTTAGGCAAAAGGACATATATAATTATTTTTGTATCATTATTGGACCTCTTGGGGGTCTCTTGGAGGTATATATTAAGTTTATTAACTATATAATATAAAAATACAGAGAGACGTGGTAAATGTCAAACTATTTAACTAACATTTAAATATAAATTATATGGTTAATATAGTGACCCAAAACAATCTAAAATCTATTGGTTGAAAGTATTTCAACCCATACCCTCATTAACCTTTAAATAATCAACTTTGGAGCCATTATGAACCGAATATGAATTAATTATAAAATAATACTTCTAGATTTTCCAAAGGATCCCCTCACCCCTCTTATAAAAGGGTACTCCCCCTTCTCTATAATTGACAAGTTCCAAGCCATTTTTATCAGACAACCCCTGAACAAATATTCTCTCAACTTCCCTAAATTCAACCCGGAGGCCTTATTTTTATCAGAAATCCAACCTATAGAGCCTTTTTGATCAAATCAAAAGGAAGAACCTGAAGAAGAGGTAATGTTTTCACAACCCTCTTTCAAGTTCCTTTCTTCTTCAACTTATTCTTTCTTTGTTATTTACATTATAAAATAATAAATCATGTATATTTTATATAATATGATATTATTATAAATATGGTACAATTGTATTCTGTATTCCATCCATCCTTTGAATGACATGTCACTATACTTGCGTACGTACAGCCTACCGTCTCCAAGTTGTGGTGTAATTGTTATTCAATACATTATTATTTGGATGGGTATAATAATGGTGTGTAATTCATGTAAATAATAATTATAAGATGATAATGATTTTTTATATATGATATACCATCCAATTATATATGATTCAGATATCAAAAGAATGATATTATCGCTCGTGCATACATATGGACTACCGTCTCCACAAATGCGAGGAGATTCATTTCCCATCGTATCCATAAAAGTTTAATTATCTTTTTATGATTAAAAATAATGTTTAAGGACTTCATATCATTCTATATATGAATAAGATACAACCTATCCATAAAAAACAAGATTTATATAAGAAAGCATATAAAAGAAAACGAGTAAGTTAACACCCGAAACGACGATAATATTAAGATATTATTAACAATGAAATGTTAAATGATCATATATGATATCATATTAATGTATATGATTCTTTTAAAATTCAATAAAAATAATTTCACCATTATATATGAGAATAAACCACCCTCGACCAAGGAAAAAGTAAAATGTAAGGGGTTTCTTCTCTCACTTTTAATTCCGTGAGATTTTCATTATTCACTACTAATTTATTACATGTGGTGTGTGTACTACCCATGTTTTTATTCATTGTGTAATATAATTTATTTCATGTCTATTTATATCATCAGCGTATGATCCTTCTTTCATGGGTGTATGTTTTGTATGTTACCAAACCAATAGGGGGATTTGAAATTTCAATTTCCCCTCATTCGGCTTTACTCATACATTATTGATTATTTTACTCCATGATTATGTGTGGAATCACTATTCATTTTATAATGTCATAATTTCTACTCCCCTTTCTGTGGATATACTTTTGATACACATAATCAATCCATTGATAAATTCTCAAGTCATCAGTATGAACTTGATAAGAGTATTTTTTACTCAATCTCCATTTGTTGAGTTAAACGTCTTATTTATTAATGATGTATTTTGAATAATATGTGTGACTGTACATTGATTTTTTTACACTGAATATCGAATCAAATTGATTGGATTTATATTTTTCACACATAATTATGTCATTGATTTATCCTTAACCTAAGGATACCACATTTATGAGATATTTCATCTCAATTTACATTCTATTGAAACTCCATTGTTGTTATAAAAAAAATCACTTTCATATGGTGTATATAATGTAATTTGACATAGTATATCAGGAATACCTTTATTCTCATGATATTACAATGTTTTTATTAACTCAATTATTTTTATTCAACTATCTCTCTTTTGGTTAGGAACTGTAACTAAAATATCATTTTAAAATGTTTTAATGATTTGTTAGTCTAAATACTTCTCATTCATGTCCATGTTTTAAAAATGGGTTTAAGGATTTATTTATATGGAAATTAAAGTTTTCAAATCAAAATTCCTTTTTAAAGTTTCAAAGTGGTATGGGACACTTTGATTCAAAAGTCTATTTTAAATGGCATCTTGACAAATAGTGTGACTTGTAAATGTTTTCAAGAAAAAGGGGGATATTTCTCTCAATAGTTTGATGCCTATTTTAATCTATGTCAATATCCTTCATTATATTCAACTGAGGTTAATCTGATATAATAAAATCTTCCATATTGTATCAAATGAGTTATGTTTGATTGTGGATGTGCTATTTTTATACCATCCATGGTTTGTGGTTAAAGTATTGATATTTCGTATGCTAGTTCTAATAAGAATGACTATGTGATGTTTCAACCTTTTCATATGTAAAATGCATTGGACATAGTATGTGATGGGTGGAGCCTGCTATAGAATCTCGATGCATCGGTAGGTCTCATGAGAGAAACTAGTGTCTTGGCATAAGGCCTTGACAAAATCTTATTTGTAGTCTTGGCACAAGGCACTGACTATGTGGTTATGATAGTCTTCCATTATGCATTCCATCATTATGAAAGTGGTTATTGATATTTCATGTGGTTATTTGACTAGTAGAATATCAATGTGAATAAGTAAATGGCAGTATTTCATTTTACCATTGCCATATTATGCTGAATTTAAAGTTTAAAATGATTTTGTTTTAGTTATACATTGTCTTAATTGTTTATGCTTATTTATGAAAGTTTCTTCCATATTGTTATCCTTACTAAGAATCTGAGATCACCCATTTCAATGTTTTATTTTTTCCCGGATGTGAGGAGGTAATTTTTTAATGACCTGTATGGATAGTATGAGGGGATATGAAGACAAGATGTTGTTATAGTTTTTTTTACTTTATGATGTAATGTATGACTTATGAATATATCTAGTGTTTTCAAGATTACTAAACTAATCGGTATTTTGTGACTTGATCATTTGTGATCATGCAAATGTTATGTAATAACGAACAGACTCTGGGTAACTGGGGTCGAGCGTTACAGTTGGTATCGGAGGAAGTTTAGTACAAAACATGGAAACTAGATATAGATAAACTCTGATTAGAGAACATAACCCTAATATAGACTTTGGGGATTAGTATAGAAGAACTTCCTAGAATATTGGTATTATATAGATTTTTTTGAGTTTTCCAAGAAATACATCCATGTCTGGATACAAGCAGGTAGAGGTAGCTCTGGCACAAATGTACCTAGGGGTAAAACCTGAAAACACCGCTTTGAGCTAGAATCGAACGAGAACTGGTGCATGACAATGGGCCTTACTGAACTCTTGGTTATGACACTCTCATAGGATATTCTTAGGATTATTTACATTTTCTTTACAAACTAATTTGAAGTATTTTTATATAAGTTTAGAATAAATGACCTTGGTTAATCCAAAGGTGTTTCAAATTGAGAATATGGTGTCATGATATTCTCTAAATGGTTTTATTACTACTGTTACTCACACAATGATTTCTGGTTTTAGTCAGTGGATGGAGTCCATGTAATTCATAGTAACTTTGAGAATGATGTACACGGTGGGAACATTGGTGGAGATGAGAAACAAAATGGAATTTTTTTAGGCGTAAAAGATATCGTGTTCATTCCAAATCAGTTCTCCAAAAATATGATCAACAACATATATATTAACCAACTCCCGGACTCAACAAAGAAGAGAAATATGAGTAATTATAAGAGCTCTAGCAATGGAGACCATGTTGAAAATAATCCTAAATTTCCATCATGCAAGAAATGTAGAAGGAGACTCCTTGGAAAGTGTATCAATGGAACAAATTAATGCTTTACATGTGGGAAAGAAGGACATAAAATGAAGAATAGCTGAGGAAAAATGAAGAGTACTATAGAAGAAAATAAAAATGGTCCCAAATATCCATTTACGGTCATTTTAATTAAATGTAGGGGACCTTTCCATTACCATAGTGAATGCCCTATTATATAGGATATTTTCCTGGTCAAAGAAGAAGCTATGTGGAAATAAATGGTTGGAGAAGTCTTTAAATGTGTTAGTGGTCCTTGTTAATGGGATTACATTGGAATAATTTTCTCTTGTATTTGTAACCCCGCAGTTTTCCAGGTGAGAATGATATTCGAGGAAGAATTATATTTTCCATTGTGGATATAGTTATAAATAACCATTTGGTTTTATATGATCATTGGGTTTGAGGAAATTACATGTTATTATATTTTGGGATGAAAATGCAAGGTATGAGATAAAATTTCTAGTTAAAATTATGATATGGTTATTTTGAGGAATATATCTCATTTTGGTAATGTTATAAAATATAGTTTTTGAAAAAGGACAATACACAGACCCTGTGATAACCTTTCACATCAGAAAAAGATGTGGGAATAGAACCCACAACCAAAGTGAGATTGGGATTTATCGCCTACCATTGGACTACGTGAAGTCCCTAGTTAGTGTGACTACTTATTTCTAGTTAAATGATTTTATTTATCAATAATAAGTTGATATGGGTTCTTATGTATTATCAAATTAATACCCCTAGTATAGGAAAATGATTTGGTGATTAAGTGATAAATGTAATTTTGGAAGATGTTCACTTTGTTGGGAACACTATTTGACCATGGAAACTAGAATACTATGGGATTTCATTTGAAGAGTAATGGTGTATTTTTATCCACGTTTTTATTGTGGATTTATAGTGATTTTGGTTATTTATGGAAGTGATTTAATTATAATAGAGAATATGTGATTAGGTTATTACTTTTAAGTATGTGACTTTAAGAGTAGTTGATGCCATTTGGAGATACAATTTAACGTGGAAGACTACATAACCACATTATTTTAGGTTTTGGGTTTCAATATTAGTTTTTATTATATTGAAGGATTTTAAGGACAATTGTTTATTGAATGGTATTTATATAACTTTGGGGTATTGTTGGTTTAATTATAGAAATTAAGATTACTGTTTCTTTCTCTAACGGAATATCCTTTTGGGAGATCATCAGATCTTGTACTGACTGTTATGGTTTTGATTAATCTCTAAAGATGAGGTAAGTATATAGTTTATCCTTCATGTATCATGTGATTCTATAGAAGTTTATTCTAGCTCTTCCAGTGTGACTATGTCTTCTTGAATACTCATCGTTTAAACAAATGAGGTAGTGGTGGAAATTTATTAAAGAATGAAAATGTACTTAAAAAGTAATTAAATCTCTTTATTTTCTTAGCCAATATCATAAATTCATTCCTCATATTTATGTAATGTAACTTAAAAAAATGTTGTCCGTATACATTTACTACTAAGAAACTAATGACCGTTTGTCCCATCACATGTTTTTGGATTTCTTGTTGTTAAATTTTTCTTGATCATGTTGTCTATCCATATCCATCAGAACATGACACTTAGTTTATCTTACATATCCATGTTTTCCTGCATGGAATCCTATTGTGAGTTACCTTGGGTGACCTTTGGACTCTTCTTTCTTTCTTTTAAGGTGATAGTTTTATTGAATCTTTTTCTAATGTGGGACTTTCCATTATATTACCAAGACCAATTTTAAAAATTTTGAAGACGAAATTTTTTGAAGGAGGGGAGAATGAAACACCCCAAAATTCCACGGTATGCTTCTCTTTGAACAATACAATAGCGTGTGTTGTACGCAACTTCGAGTTCTAACACAGACCACAACCAATAAAACTAGCTGTTATGACTATTAATACCCAATTTTTGAAATTTTATAAATTTTATCTTTCAAAATGGACTTCATTTTTGCTTTCGGAATATCGAAATTAGCTTAGGGTGAATTATTGGTATTTTTCTGAAAACATTCAATTTAAGATTAATAATGAAAAAACACTGAGTTATAGATTGAAATCAAATTTTTATTTAAATAATTACTTATTTTATTTAAATTTAATTAAGGTCAAAATAGATAAATAATACCTATATAAGTACAATTTAATTCATTAGAGTTAGTTAAGAATATTCTTAGATATATAAAAAGTTTATTGAACTTCTAACCGTCTTTTACCCACCTCCTAGGAGAATTTGGAAATTCACATAAAACATAATTTTACCGCTTCTGTGAGTGGAATTTTGAAAATCTGAGAGACACAGTTTATATCAAAGAGTAAAATGTGGTTTAATGAGATGAATATAATTTTTTGTGAATAGTAACTTTGTACTTTTTTTTACAACGGTTAAAAGTAAATATGGTAATTAAGGGTAAAAATGATATTAAAATTACCATAACACATGTACTAATTCTATTGTAAAATTGTATATTGACCAAAAACAACCTTAGGAATAAACGATTATCATTTAGGTCCACTTGGATTAGATTAGGACATTACTTAGTATTTAATTCAAAGAAGAGTTAAAAGAGATAAAATCAAAGTTTTATATCTAATTGTTTTTTAATATAGGGTTATAATTAAGATAAATTCAATTATAAATCTTCATTATAAAGAAAAAAAATATTTCCAACATAATGGTATTTTATTTATAATTTTTAGAAATTAAATAATTTAATTTATTTATGACACAATGGTGATGCAGTAATTACCTAATTAGTGAAATATTAAAATAATTCATATTATAAATATAAAAATAAATGTAATTTGAGTCTTTTTATAAATTACAGTAATTTTCAAGTTTAATATGTCATATTAGGATTGGTTATATAAATTGTTTTAGAAGCAATAATGCTGTTATGAAATTACCAAAAACAAAATACCCAATAGTGTCAAAATTGACATATAAGAGTTTTTAAAACAAAAATTATTCTGTTAATTGATATTATATTCTTAAAAATATATGGTTTGGAAGAAGGACTTATATAATGATAGGTATATCATTAATGGACCACTTGGTGGTAGCTTGAAGGTATATAGTGTGTGAATTAACTATTTAATATAAAAATACAAAAGACGTGGTAAATGTCATACTATTTAACTAAGAGTTAAATATAAATGATAAGGTTAATATAGTGATCCAAACCTTTCTAAAATCCATTGGTTCAAAGGATTTCAACCCATCCCCACGTTAATCTTTAAATAATATACTATTGAGACATTATAAACGGAATATGAATTTATTATGAAATAATATTTCTAGCATTTCCAAAGCTGCCCCTCACCCCTCTTATAAAAGGTTACTACACCTTCTCTCTAATTTACACATTCAAAACCTTTTTACCCAGCCAACCACTGCCCAAATATTCTCTCAACTTCCCTAAAATCAACCTAGAGGCATTTTTTTATAAAACTTCCAACCTGAGGTGCCATTTTGATCAAATCAAAAGGAAGAACCCAAAGAAGAGGTAATGTTTTCACAACCCTCTTTCAAGTTTTTTTTCTTCATCTTTTCATTCTATGTTATTTCCATTTTAAAATAACAAATCCAGTATCTTTTTTATATTGTGATATTATTATAAATATGGTACTACCATATTCAGTATTATATCCATCCTTTGACGGACATGTCACCATACGTGCGTACTTACGACCTACCGTCTCCACATCATGGTGTAATTGTTATTCAGTACATTATTATTTGAATGGGTATAATAATGATGTTTAATTCATTTGAATAATATGTATAACATGATAATTATTCTTTATATATGATATACCATCCAATTATATTTTATTTTAATATAAAAAAATTATATTATCGCTTGTGCGTACGTACGGACTAACATCTCCACGAACTCAATGAGATTCATTCCCCATCGTATCCATATAAGTATAATTCTCATTTTATGATTAAAAATAATTTTTAACGACTTGATATCATTATGTACATGAATAATATACAACCTACCCATAACAAACATGGCTTATGTAACAAAACATATAAAAGAAAATGAGTAAGCTAACACCTAAAACGAAGATAATACTAAGATATTATTAACAAAACCAATTTAATAGATCATATATGATATCATATTAATGTATATGATTCTTTTATAATTCTATAAAAATTATTTCAATATTATACAAGAGGATAAACCACCCTCAACCAAGAAAAAACTACAATTTAAGGGGTTTCTTATATCACTTTTAATTCTGTGAGATTTCCATTGTTCACCAATTATTTATGGCATGTGGTGTGTGTACTTCCCATGTTTGTATTCATTGTGTAATATACAATAATTCATGTATAGTTACATCATCAGCGTATGATCCTTCCTTCAGGGGTGTATGTTTCTTATGTTACCAAATCAATAAAGGAATCTGAAAATTCAATTTCCACTCATTCGGCTTTACGCATACTTCATTGATTATTTTACTCCAATATCATGTGTGGATTCACTATTTATTTGATAATGTCATAATTTCCACTCCCCTTTCAGTGGATATAATTTTGATACACATAATAACTCCATTGATAAATTCTCAAGTAATCGGTATGAACTTGATAAGAGTAATTTTTACTCAATATCGATTTGTTGAGTTAAACATCCAATTCATTGGTGTTTTTTTACAAGAATATGAATGAATGTCCTTTGATTGTTTTACACTTAATATCCAATCATATTGAGTTTATTTATTTTTGTCACACATAATTATTTCATGGATTTATCCTTAACCTAAGGATACGTCCTTTATGAGAGATTTCATCTCAATTTACATTCCATTGAGTCTTTTTTGTTGTTATACACCAAATCACTTTTATATAGTGTATATAATGTACTTTGAAATAGTATATCATGAATCCCTTTATTCTCATGATATTAAAAAAAATTATTACCTCAATTATTTGTATTCAAGTGTCTCTCTTTTGGTTAGGAACTCTAACTAAAATATCATTTTAAAATATTTTAATGATTTATTATTCTAAATACTTCTAATTAATGTCCATGTTTAAAAAATGGTTTTAAGGATTTATTTATATGGACATTAATGTTTTCAAATAAAAATTCATTTTAAAAGTCTCAAACTGGTATGGGACACTTTGATTCAAAAATATTTTTTAAATTTCTTCTTAACAAATAGTGTGACTTTAAAATTTTTTCAAGAAAAAGGGGGTTATTTCTCTCAATAGGTTGATGATTATTTTAATCTATGTAAATATTCTTCATTATTCTCGATTGAGGTTAATCTAATATAATAAAATTTTGAAAATTGTATCGAATGAGTTATGTTTGACTGTGGATGTGCTATTTTTATACCATTCATGATTTGTTTTTAAAGTATTGAAATTTTGTAC
The DNA here is from genome assembly GCA_963277665.1 of Viscum album. Taxonomy (NCBI): domain Eukaryota; kingdom Viridiplantae; phylum Streptophyta; class Magnoliopsida; order Santalales; family Viscaceae; genus Viscum; species Viscum album. The sequence continues at coordinate 231,280,053 of OY728155.1, read as the reverse complement.
GCTAGTTTTAATATGAATGTTTATGTTATGTTTCAAACTTTTCATATGAGGAATGCATTGGACTTAGTAAGTGACGCGTGGAGCCTGATATAGCTCCTCGATGCATCAGTAGGTCTCATGAGACAAACTAGTGTCTTGGCATAGGGCCTTGACAAAATATTATTTGTAGTCTTGGCATGAGGCCTTGACTATGTGGTTATGATAGTCTGGCATTATGCATCCCATCATTATGAATGTAGTTATTGATATTTCATGGGGTTATTAGACTTTTAGAATATCCATGTGAATCAGTAAATGGCATTATTTCATTTTATCTTTGCCATATTATGATGAAGTTCATATTTAAAAGGCTTTTGTTTTAGTTATACATTTTCTTAAATGATTATAATTATTTATGAAAGTTTCTACTATATTGATATCTTTACTGGGCATCTGAGCTCACCCCTTTCAATGTTTTATTTTTCCCAGGATGTGAATAACTAATTTATGAATGACCTGTAGGGATAATATGAGGGGATATAAAGATAAGATGTTTTTGTAGTTTTTTTACATTATGATGTAATGTAAGACTTATGAATATATCTAATGTTTCCAAGACTACTAAACAAATCAGTATTTCGAGACATTATATTTCGTGATCATGTCAATGTTATGTAATCATGCACCAACTCTGGGTAACTAGGGTCGGGGCACTATAAAATATATTAATAACATGTTATATCCCATATAACACATTTCTTAATCAAATTCTAATATTATGAGAAAATAATTATTTTATATATAATACTTTTAATTAAATTTTAATGATTCTTTAATATCAATTTAAAATATTTAGATACAATTTCTTTTGTTAAATAAGAAAAGTATGATAAATACATTTTACAAGTGTCTTATTTTCAATTAATTATCCTTTTTACTATACTAAAAATTTATTACAATGTTTATAAATCAACGCACCATCATTATGATTAATTTTCATACCATTTACTACCAAAACATAATCATTTTCTATTTTGGATACATGTATTTATTTATTATGTACATTGAGTAATTATTAATCATTAAACTCATTCTAATTTAGTTCAACACATGCACATATTTATTATTCACAATTAAACCATTTACAAAATTTGTTTTTACAACCTATTTCGTTATATAGAACTAATTTCATATTAATTTTTTTAAATTGGTTTTTAGGTAAAAAATAATAATAACAGAGTATGTTAAAAGTATTTATACAAATTGGCATATAGAATTATGAGTTTTGTCCACACTTCTATGGTAGAAAAGAATTATGAATGTGATCCTCCCATCCAATTCATTCATATGGGATGATTGAACCATGTTTAGTCCTCCTAGATAATTAATTAAATTAAAGGGAGTGCCCCCTCATTTTTCCAATTCCCAACATCTATTTCTGAAATATTTCTATAGAAAATGATTTATCTCTCTAAATTTATTTCTTATCATTTTCATGAATTTAAATTTTATTTTTTCATATTTCTGTTTTTTAGTTTATTTTTTTGTATGAATAAATTATTTAAATTGAATTATTATATGATTTTGGTTAATTTTTATTCTTATTATTTAGAATTTTTTATCATATAGAAAATTTTAATATTGTATTTAGATAATTGATATTAGGTGGAATAATTCAAAATTATATTTAAAAAATATCATTAATTACATAAATGTATAGATAATTAAATATTAAAATATTATTTACTAAATTAGAATATAATTAAATATGAAAAGTTTAAGTAAATATATTAAAATTAAAAATAATTTTCTAACTATAATGGGATATATATATGTATATAAATTTAAATATAAATTAAATTAATCTATTTAACATAAACATAAATTTATATTAATAAATATATTTTCAAAATATTATTATTTACTTATAGACGAACATATATATATATATATATAATGTTACAACTATTTTTTGTAAAAAATATATGTTAGGTCTTAAGTGGTTGAAACCCACACACCAAGACAAATACATAAGGCTAATAAGGATATGACCCCCCCCCCCCCCCACGAATTGGTCCACAACTATACTAACCCAGTAAAATTTTATGGCTCGATGGATATATGACTAAGAAGCCTTTTTTCATGATGAAAAGGGTGATTTTTAAGTCCAAATTGACCTTATTTGATTAATAATGTTGTAATACTCATCTATGTTACATCACCTACTATTGAGGATGGGAGGAATAGTTATTGTCATTAAATTATTTACCTTATGTTTCTCTTTAACATCATAACATTAACCATCAGATGATACTCCTTCTGATAGATCCATCCCCATAATATCAAATACATTAACTGTGGTGTCCTCAAACTCTAGTCATCTCATTTAGTTAACATCTATCATTCCCCATTATAATTAATTTAATCTAGTTACCCCATGATCCTCTCCAATATGATATGTTGATTATACAATGATGTTTTGTGAGATCCCAAAATTCAATTTGTGTTGTAATTGTTCTTCCCATAACATCCTTCCTAATTTTTGAAAAAAAATCTATAACTATAAAATTTTGTTATTTCGTACAACTTGATAGGGATGGGAGGTAAAATATTAATATCATGAATTTAAAAAATTAATATATCTAGCAAAATTAAACTTTAAACATTGGAAGACACTCCATTAGATCGATCCATCCCAATGACTTAGGAGGTCCAGGAACCAGAACCACTACATTAAATCATCCCCTATCTTCCATTATTATCACCCTCTAGTGTAGGTTATCTCACAATACTTCATCCAAACCTAGAACTAGTAAATAATTAAATGATGAATACACATGTAACTGAAATGTACATACAGAGTGCACGGAGGGATTCCGTTATTTATAAATTATTTCTATATGAAAAAGACAACATCAACCTTCTTTCAATCAATCATAACTGAGTACATCAGGGTTCCATGTGTGTAAACATATTCCATTACCACTTACCAATACAATTTTAGATGTCTCAATAATTACAAATATCAATTATTAAAAATCGTACTATACTTTATCATTTTTTAATACTTTAATACATTTGACATATTCCTTTATATCATCATATATATCTAGGAGGACTGCTTAAAAATCCATCTCATGATCATGTATGTTATATTAATTTGGTTTCATTCATTACCCTTAATATAATGAATAGGTGGACCAGTAAAACATATATATAATTTCCTATAAGATTTTTTAGTTTGAATCATATTTTTAATTTAATGTGAATCATTTAATAGACTATGAAATGTCTGATTTCTAGTACAATTATGTTCATTAATTACCAACACCTACAGCACAATGAATTTCATCTTCTAATCCATTGTTTTTTAATAAAATCAATTGAGGAAATCCATCCTATATAACCACCATTTTCTTCTTTTTATGACTTTTCTAGAGACATAAGCTCCATCCTCTAAAAAAATCATTTTAGATATTTGTTGTTTTTCTTATACTTTCCTCATTACATTCATTCATAACATGAATAAAAGGCTACATATATATATATGAGAATGGTTTTCCACTCATGTATAAAACATTTTAATTTTTCTTTATTTATTTATTTTGTACATGATATGGATTAATAATGAGGTTATAATAGTTTTTGGCCTTTTTTGGTCATATTTGGTGCTTAGAACACTAGACGGTGGAGAAAAACATGTGGTTGCATGGTTAGTATAAATAATGTGCCAAGCCCACATTATCTCTAAAAATCATGTAGGTCTGGACTATAGGGAGAATCAAAGAGCATAGTTTAACCTATCTATGTGCTAGGGGCCACATTCCTATTTGAAATGTTTTTAGTTTTTAGCATATGAGAATCGAAAAGTAGAAACACAGATTCCCAAATAGTGTGGCCTAACCATGTAGCTGCCCCCTTATCATAGTAAAGGGTTCATAGTAGGTGGATGGTTTGGGCAACCATGCAGCCAAATCAAGGAACACATTTTTTTACAATTTATTAAAATGATTTTAATAAAATTTCTACTTCACACTCCCACCTCATTTAACCCTTCTAGCGGATATCTATCTCCCTTTTTCTCCCCTTTGGGATGAAATCATTGTTTTTTCTCCCAATCACAAATCTAATTTCAGATTTATTACCCATTCATCATGTTTTATGTGCATTGGTAGTATGTGGACCCCTTTTTGGTTATTCTTCACTTATCTTCTCCTCAAAAATGTGGTTATGGTGAATAAGCATATGCCATATTTTTAGGAATTTGATGAATTCTTATAATCTCATCTAATTTTAGAGAATGTAAAGGTTGATACTAGATGATGGTAGTTATACAAGCCTAATGTTGGTTGTCTAAGACCGATTCCTTTATTTTTTAGTGTTTTTTTAATTTTTATAGTTGTGTGCATGCTGATTTCATAAGGTGTGGCCTAATAAATTCATGATCATTGCTTATAGTAATTATAATCGTTTTCTAAGATAGCTATCATCTATTTTACCCATCTTTGGATGTTATGACCTCTACATCATCCTCCCCAAGTAGGATTTTTCCATATTTATTTTTTAATAGTTTGTTATATTGTTTTTTCTCCTCCGTTCGAGTGTGTGTATTGACCCCTCTAATGGTAATCCCCTTTAATTAACTAAATTGTGAAGTACTAAATGGATAACACCTTGTAGTTTTAAATTAACCCATAAAAGGTATTTGTTTCAATATAATTAATGAATGTTAATTATTAATGGAATGTATATTATACATATGTCCTAGCATATTTTAATTTAATTGAAATTTTATACTGAACATATGTAGAGCCCATTTCCATGTATAATGGAAGGTATCATAGTAAACCTATGAATTTATTATAACTTATATGAATTAATAAAATTTTCACCTCCATTAACTATTTCTTACAAATTAATTATATGAAGTGAATATTTGGAATACTAAATGGAATGAGTAATATGTAGACTAATTAATTAAATGAACTGATTTTATGTTTCATAATGAATATGGACCATGAAATATTTATAGATGTAGTGAGACTTGGTCTGCCCTTAAATACATGCAGGAATTCTTTGCGTACTCATAGAAAACATTCTAATTAAGCGATGTTGGTTTCAATGGTAGATACATACCTTATATCATGTACAATTTCTAATAGTTTTTTCTCAGTATGACACCATAATATCCCTCAAATTTTAAAATAGGATGAATTTGATACACACCATGGTTATAATGTGGCATCTATGGACATGTGGCCCCGTAGATAAAACCATGGGAGTAGACATTACTTATCCTTTTTGACCTAGGAATAATTCCACAAAATCTGTTAGAATTTCATTATTTCGAAATACCTTGTCATATTACCCATGGATCACCCTCTTAACCCTATTGTAATCCTGTAAGATATTACTATGTTGGTCGGACCCCTGTGGTCAAATATCCCACGGTTAATTTCTTGGATCCTCTCATTTCAATTACCAATACAAAATTCCTTGTTATATATTGGATCAATCATTATTATTATCTTTTTTGGATTTTAGTTCTGGTTATATTTCAGATGACTTATATATAAACTAGAACATAAATAACTAAGTAAAGGATTACATTATCATACACCAGTTGAGGCTGAAGTGAGTATATAGGTATTTATATTACTATACTACATTATATTTATATATTTATTATTTTACAGTTGTTCAATATTTTACACGGGATGAATGTTACAGAAATAATTTGTTGTGGCCTAATATGATTTATCTCACAACCAATCTGATCCACCATAGGCACTTGGGAAGATTTCATATATGATAGTATTTAAATATTTTAGTATCTCACCATAGACACTTGATATTTCGTTCTTTCTTTGGACCGAGCTTGATTTTAGACGAGTGAATGGGAACATGGGATGAATGGATAGTTTTTTGTTACATTTATGAAATTTTTTATATCATGTATTGTGTGAAACCTTGTATCCATGTTTTACCATTTTTTAAGTACATGAAATGTATCATCATCTTTTTTATATTACTATTAGTTGTTTTCATTATTTATTATCCATGTATTCTTTTGATGTTTTATTAATTTATCATACATATTTATCTATTTACCTTTTAATGTTTTTATCCATTTTGACATACTTTGGTAATGAGGAAATTGTATCCCCATGGACAAAACTATTAATAGCTTCTAGTCAGTATCATCCGGTGTTGAGGATGAAGCACTTGAGGCTAGCTGGTCAACTATGATCAGGGAATCATTGAGTGGAACATAATTTTTGGATGTTAAAAAGTGGTATTAGAGTACTTCTATTCATTCATTACTATTTAGAGGTAGTAAATTAGAAAGTATGAATGCTATGGAACTTAGTTATTTTCCGTTCTTGGATGTAGCTAACCAATGCTTTGGGTAAATGATGAGTTTCCAAAATAATTACTATTTTTATTCTTTTTCCTAATATAGTTGATATTATTTCAACATTGGGTGATGTAGAGGCTATGTGATTGATATTATTAGTATTGGGATTTATTGATGCTTTTTTTCCTTGTCAGGAAGACATGAGGGAAAGGGGAATTGATACATTCATCATCTTGGACACCTATAATTCACATACCATGCATATTATATGCCATATATGAGCATTTAACCTATTTCATTTGTTTTTTTACCTCTGGTTATTGAATGATACAATTGTAGTTATATTATTCCAATGCTTTTTTTTCTTTTTATGAGCTATTTCATGTTTCAGTTCATAAGGTGTATAGACCATCATGTGTTGGAATGTGTAATTTATAGATTCTATCCATTATATATAACATGTTAAAATATAAGACCAAATGTAGATTCGATTAAATAGAAATTAAATGGTTTTAGATTTTAGTGATAAAGGGTATGGGGAATGATTCTCAAGGATTGACAATCCATTTAAATAAAATATTAATATAATTTTATAAGAATATAAATATAATAGAATGTGAAATAAGACTAGAAATAATTTATTTCTAGTAATTTATATGGAATGGTAATTTTAACCCTTAATATATTAGAACCCATGTAATTTAATCATGATCTCATGCCAATATCTTGCCATTTAAGTGTGTACTTAGGGAAGTGACATTTAGTAGTGTGCACTTATTCATATTTTATTCTTTTGTTAGTTCTTCTATCTTATTTAATAATTATCTAAGGTGTGTTCTTGTCATTTTTAAAAAAATTCCAACATAATTCCCTCATGTCATTCTCCAATAGAGTGGTGATGACCATTCTCCAAACATGTTTGGCCATGATCTTCAAGTATTACTACCATGAGTTAAACATGAGGAAATGCCTTCGGTACCTAATCTTGGTACTAAAACTCATCTTAATGAGAGTTTTCATATTCCTAATTAATTCAATGAATTATTATCAATGATCTACACCTAAGATGGATGATGTGACTTGTGAGTTCCAAAAGCAGCATCCTCTTACCTTCTCAGGGGGTGTCGATCTATAGGATTTTGATTATGGATATAGTCTAACTTATATGCCTTTGATAATTCATTGATTCTTTAATAGTGGAGATTAAATCATTATTCTTACATGTTGTGTTATTTTTCTAAGATCTAGTGGTATTTTACTACCCATCCTAGTCAGCATCAGGGTATGGTATGGGCTATTTTCCAGGATGTTTTCTATGATCACTTCTTTCCTCAGATATTAAGAGTTGGCCAAGATAATGAATTTATGCATCAAAAACATGGTTCTTTTTCAATCAAGGAATATAAGGGCTGTTTTAATGAGTAATGTCATATTTCACATCTTCTAGGTGGTGGTGAGATGATTCCTTCTAGATGTTTAAATAATGGTCTTCATAATGTCATCAATACTCATGTGAATGTTTTTTACTAACATTATCTAATATATTCAATTAGGATCTTATCAATAAGTGAAACATGAACGGAGGAAATATTATAGGTAATGGTGGATCATTGTCAAGGTAGGCATGTAGTTATCCTTATAGAAAGATAGGATCCAACGATGTTCCATGACAGAGAAGTGGAGGTCTGAGTAACCACATTGGAAGATATGTTGTATTCCATCAATGTGGAGAGTAGGAGAATATGTAGCATCAGCGAAATAGATACACTATCGAGTGACATTCATGTGGCCATATAGTTTATATTTAGATATTCTATCATAACATTCCATCTTATAGAATGGGAAAAGGATATGAACTAATTTCACCTTCAAGGGTATGTTCATTGACCCTATGTCTGCTAGGGAATTGGAGTAGCACCGACAGGGACTAGCTAAGGAGTGGTTGTTGGTCATGGTATCCAGACTCAAGATCATCGGTGAAAATAGAGTGTCAATACTCAATGTAGTCTAGATGTAACATATGGTTACAGATTATGTCATATTCATATATTATAGTAGTTAATAGTGGATCGGAGTGTAATACCATCTACAGTATGAGATACTGTTCTAGTATCCTTCACTATAGTATCTCATTTTTTGATAGAGGTTCCTGATAGTCCTTCATATCTTTACTGAATGTTGAATTTCATAGGATGAATATTCAATGATAATATGGTTTAATGACACTAGATACCCAAATGGAATTATGATCAGAGGGAATGAAATAGTGCACGTATTTTCCGATTGAGGTAGCTAGTTACCCTTCCATAGGGGTCCTATTTGTTCTCGAGATGATGAGATTGGATCTCAATCATAAAATGGATTGGTTGATCCCATATCACTTCATTGTACATTGTGATCATCATATTATATCTCTTAAAAAACCATAGTGAAGTAGTTATGATAAAATGGGTGAGTGGAATTTGATGGTCGGTAGAGTAGGACCTGAGAATCATGAGCTACATAGAGTGACTGCCAATATTTTTATTCTCTTCATAGAGGATCATGGTTTACCTCAGGCTAAATTTTATCTGGCAGAAGATCAATCTAGGAATGTTTGTCCCATTTTTTTTATTACCTAATTAGAGATATATGTATTTTATTATTGATATGTTTCAAGAATAGATTCATTGTCCATTCCTCTATATCGGAAGGCACATACTGAAGTACCAGAGCTTAAGAAGAAGATGTTGGATTTAGAGGCCAAAGGATTAATAATTCATCACACATCCTCTTGGGTTTATCGTGTAGTTTTTTCCAATAAGGTAAATGAGACCCTTTCATTAAGTGTGGATTACATACAGTTGAACCAACTTATGTTCAATAACCATTTTCCATAATCTTGAGTAAATTATCTCTTTAAAAATTTATGATAATCTAGGGAATGCTGAAAGATAAAACTAAGATTGGGATATCATCATGTGTATGTCAGACCATCAGACATACCTCATATAGTATTTCAAAGTATGTATAGTCTCTTTGAGTATCTAATGATTTTATTAGGTCTTATGAATGCACCATTCATTTTCATAGCATTGATAAATTGTATTTTCCAGCCCTATCATGTTTCTTTTGTCTTAGTATTTGTGGATGATAGCTTGTTGTATTCTCTAACTTGTAGATACCTTTCTAAGTAACATGAGATCCTTTTAATACAATTATAGAGCATCCACTGTATTCCAAGATTTATATGTTCTACTACAGTATCAACATATTTCACTCCTTGGGTCATATTATATTGAAATAAATTGTATTTTTTTGACACATATAAGGTGAGTGTCCTAGATTCTATGGTGCCTCCCATTAAGTTTTTTAATATAAAACATTTATTATTGATTGGTGAATATTATAATCATTTAATACAAGAATTCAGATTCCTTTCTTCACATCTTACTGGACATAAAAAGAATGGTGTTAAGTAACTATTTTCTAAAGATGGAGTGAAAGACATTAAGTTGCTAAATGGGAGAATTGTATTAATAGATACTCTGACTCTTATAAAATGTATAATAGTATATATATTGTTCTATAATGCATCTATCATTTCCCTGGGAGTAGTACTATTATTGGATGTTAGAATCATTGTAGAAGGATATCAGTATTTGATTCCTCTTTAGAAAAACAACCCAATGCACAACCATGAGATGGGAAACATTCTCCATGCCATATGATACCATGGAAACTATAAATTGGGAGAGAACATTGTGGTGTGTAAAAACAAAAATAGAATGAAATATTTATTTATAAAACATGAAACGAGTTTCATGACATTAATATCGTTAAAATATATTTTGTACCTTGATTATTATTTCTTCTATACACCCATAAAAGGAATTGTATTTTTGGATGCACTGAGTAGGAAAACTCATTCACATGTCATATTAGAAGCCAGTAATGAATAGAAATTAAGGACCCACTTATTTGATATATATAGAGTTTCATGAAAGGAAGGATAGGTATCACATTTCATCCTTTATTGTTACAACTTCTCTTCTTGAGATGGTTAATTTCAAGCAATTTTCAGATCACGAAGGCTTGGTTCTCTGGGAGATTATTTTTAGAGGCGACATGCCTCTAGATTGGTCAATGGATAGTGGTAAAATTCTATGTATAAAAGGAAATTTGTAGGTTCCAAAATATATGATAATAGAAATAATTTGATAGCCCTATGTTTTTTGGGTAGTTCTTCTAGGAATCTCTATAATGTATCTAGATATGTGACACTGGTATTGATTTTATAGAATGAAAAGTTAGATGGTAGGATTTATCATAAGGTGTTCCACCTATTAGTAGTTGAAGGAAAACCTATGGTGGTATTATAGATTATTAAAACTGATTCATGTTCGAGAATGGAAATGGGTGGATTTAGCTATGGATATTATAGTTGGATTACTGAGGTAACCTCAAGGTATAGATGATGCCTCGATTATCATTGACAGATTGATGAAAGTATCCCACTTACATCCTTTATAGGATACCTTATTAGTTGATGAACTAGGAATAGAATATGTATGTGAGATCATACAAATACATGGGGTTTCTATCACTACCATTTCAAATTTGGATGCTCATTTCACATTAGAGTTTTTGAAGGGGATGCAGAGAGATATGGGTACACAGGTGCTTCTGACCACATCCTTTCAATCTCAGACTTATGTACAATTGAAAATAAATTATACAGCTTTTTGAGTACATTCCTCATGAATTCTTCCTTGATTTCAATAGTTTTTGGTATATTTTTAACTAACATTCCATGTTCACATACAATAATAGCATTCAAGAGACAATTCTGATGGATCCTTTTGCAGACTTGTTTGGTAGGCAATTCCATTCACCCATGTACTAGCTAGATGCAATAGATGTGGCCCAATAAGTTCATCTTCTCATGTAGGATAAATTAGAGAATATTTAGCTGATCATGAAGCATATTTCTACTACACAATCTAAACATAAATATTATGGTTATCTTCTTCAATAACAGTTGGAGTTCATGTGTAAGGATCTTGATTTCCTATAGGTAGCACTCAGGCATGGGAATAGAAGGATATGGAGGAACAAGAAACTAACACCTCATTCTAAAGGTCCATCTAAGTTCCTAGAGAGAGTAAGTCTGATATAATATCGACTATTACTACCACAGAGGTACCATTCCATGAAAAATATCTTCCACTTTTCACATCTTTTCCATTATCATGTCAACCTATATCTTTCTTTTCATCTCAATGAATTTGAGATATATTTTAATGATTCATTTCAATAATATCCTATACACATCATTGAAAAGAGCTTAAAGGCTCTCCAATGATGGTATGTTCGTTTAGTATCTTTATATAGAATAACGTCCATGTACAGAAAGACACTAGGGTGTGAGAGGTTGTCCTACATTTGTAGTGACCATAGTTCTTCATAGACTATGTTTTTTCACCCTTGGAATGTGAACTCCTAAAAGAGATCCTTTACAGGGAGACTATTTTAAGAACACATTTTTCTGATAAAGTATGGAACTTTTTAATTGGTTCTAATTCATTATATTGAACCTGATATAGAATATTTATGATGTTATAATGGTTTTGGTGGTTTTTGGGGCGTGATCAGATATCATAACCACGACTAGTGGAGAAAAAACATAGTCGTGTGGTTAGTAGACATCATGAGACCTATATCGTACATTCTATACTAACCATGTGGAGATTAACTGTGGGGTAAAGCATGGAACATGGTTTCACCTAATAGTTTCACAGGGGATACATTACTATATAAGATTTCTGTAGTTTTTATTCAAAGAAAATTGCACAGTTTCCATAAATATTCAGCTTAACCGTACGGGTACCCCCTTATCACAACAAAGGGTATGTAGTATGTACATTTTTTATCCATTTGGAAAATAAAAGAGACCCCTATTTTTGGAGAATTCTTACAAAATACCAAAATCAAATATTTTATATCACCATCATTATACATTTTCTTTTTTGAGTGGACTACCCACTCTATTTTTTATCCCCTTTGAGATGAAATCACTATTTTCTCTCTCATTATCTTATTTGATGTCTCATTAAATACTTTTTTTTCATTTTGGATGTGCATTGGTAAGATATTTATTACAGTTTATAATTTATTTATCTCTCTAATCATCAAAAATATTATTTAGTTGTAGGATCATTGGACTTATTTTCATGGTTTTGATCCATTTTTGAGATAAACTCTGATCCTGGTGAAACTAATGGATTATAAGAGATGGGTAGAGTCATACGATCGTACGTTTGGTGTTATATAACTCATACCTTATGATTCCATAATTTTATAAGTTTCTATAGTTTTTCACATGTTGATTTCATCTTTTGTGGCCTATTAAATTCAAGTGCCTTGTTTATAATCATTATAACTATGTTCTAAAACTCTTAACAAATATGTCTTCCATCATTGGAGGTTATGACCTCAATGCCAGCCACCGCAAGTAGGGTGTTTTATATGTTTATTCTTTAAAGTTTTGTTATGATTTTTTTCTCATCCATTAGGGTGTGCCTCTAGACCCTACTAAAGGTAAGACACTTTAATTAAATGAATTGTGAATTGATAAATGGCTAGAATCATATAGTTTCCACTTGACCCTTCTAAGGTAAGTGTTTTGATATAATTAATGGATCCTAATTATGAATGGAAATTATATTATATATTTGATTTTTCCTAATTAAATGTAATTTAATGATTTTTTCTCATATATAACACCCCTTTATGTGTATAGTGGAAAGGTATAAGAGAGAACCTAATGAATTTATTTTAACCTATATAAATTAATTCATGTTTTGATGTCCCCTAGTCGTGACTCAATAATGAAATGTATGTAATGATAATTTGGGTTATTAAATCACAGGGGTAATATATTGACTATTAAATTTACAAAATTTATTATATGATGGATAATGCATATGAATCATGGCATATTGATTGGATTGGGAGGACTCAAGAAATAATTTGTTTCCCAAGGGAATGCCTCGGTCACTTATGGATTCCATTCCAATTAAGGGATTCCAATTTCCATGGTAGATAGCCACCTTAGAACCTGATATTTTTATACTACTAGATTCCTAGTATAATACTATAGGATCCTGATATTTTTATTATAGGATTCCATGGATACACTCCTTGGATCAAGTGCGACATCTATGAACATGGGATACCTTTGATCAACCCTTGATTGTTGTAATTTCTTATCCTATTTTACCTCGAATTGATTCTATGGACTCAGTTAGAATTAAACTATTGTGGAATTCCTTGGGAAATGGGCCTTTGATTATATTCATAATCTTATAGTTAGTAATTAGGTTATTACTGAGTTGGATTATCCCCTGAGGTCATGGATGACTTGGTTATTACCTAGGATCCTCTCATTATTGTCATTACAAAATTCTTTATTATATCCTCTGTACTTTACTATTATTATCATGTCAAAATTTTAGTGTTGTTTATACCTCACATGAATTAATTTATATATTGTAAAATAAATTTTTTAAAGAAATTATTAAACTTTAAAACTCCAAATGAGGATGAAAAAAGTACATGGGAAATTATATTATTATATAATTTTAATTTTATATATACATTCTTGAAAACAATTTCAATTAATAATATACAAAATGGCTTTTATAAAAACAATTGGTAGTGGCCTACTGGGATTTATCTAACACTATATCTTACTAGAATGTTGTACCTAGGAAAATTAAATTCACCCAGGTGTTAACAAGGGGAAGTGTCCTGGCTTGGACACCTGATAATTCTTACATAACTAGGATAAATATTGGTAGCAAATGACTGAGCTAGAGCTCATGATTCCTTCTTAGTTTTTGGATTCTTTTTTCTACATTTTTATAGAATGCATATTCTTATTTGTTTTTTACATGTTTTTTAGTTTTATGGATACATGACATGTATCGTACACATTGGTATATTATAATCATTTGATTCGATTATTTATTATTCATGTATTCTTATGATATGTAATTTATTTATCATACTACATCTTTTATTTGTATATTATTAAAGTTATTTGTTTTTTACACTCTTTTAATTATCAAGTAGTCTTTCCACGAACACACCCTACATCCTCCCTACATGTTAGAAGCCTCTGGTGTTTGGGGATATATGCTTGAATCCATGTGGTCAACCAGGGTCGAGGAACCTTTTAGTGGAACCCATGTTTGGGATGTCAGAATGTAAAGAAGGATAATGAAGCATCTTACGCTAGTTCCAATTAGATTTTTCATAATTGATTATATTTAACACCATTCAGTAATACTGGAATTTACATACTCCATAATCAATGAATTATTTGACTGGTTCTACTGGCATAAAACAACTCATCCATGATACTTATAAGGAATTGATTCAACTATCCTGGCATTGACCTTCTAGGAATGTAGTCTATTAATATTAAACCAGGATATCACTAATTGGTTACTCCAAAATCAAGAACATTTTAAACATAAAACACTTGTAGCAAAAAATAATTCTCATACAAAACCCAACTATATCCCCCTTGAGAATTATTTTTACATGTCATGTTTGATAATATTTAACTCATAGAAGATTATTACACACACATTAAACTCCGAAAACTCTCTTTCAATTCAACCTCCTTTCCCACAACATTCCCATGGTTCTCCATTCCATGTTTCCTTTAGATTTTGTATGTTTCTACTAAATATATGTGATATTATCTTCTATAAATTTTTTTTTATCAAAGACCACTTCTTATAGAAATTAGGATTAATAACTACGATGAATAATTTCCAAAAAACACCCTTAAATAAATTATTTATAGAATGGCTTATAATTTTATACATTTTCATGTTCATTTTGGTTAATACCCGAATGGACCGAAGGCCTTTTTTTATTGATTTTGATAACCCCCTTTCAAGGGATTAATGGGAACACTTATAAGGCTGGTATGTTTAGAGATTACAAGACTCGTAGGTCATAGGAAATATAGAGACTGTACTAGGAACTCCACCTTCTAGCTTCTTCATCGTGATATCAGCTCTCCACCTTTGCATGGCTATTCTGCTAGGCTTCCCATGCATGTACAGGCTGGTCCCTATGACAATGCCGTACCCTCTCTCTCTAACAAAACCTCTTAGCTTCGTCTCTGGTTAATGTGTCTATTCTGAATCCTCAACTGGAGTCTTCTCCTTGTAGAGTCTGTATGATCATTTCAACACAATATTTGGTGGCCCAAAGGCCTTGACATGGCCAAAAGGCCTTGAGGTGGCCTAAAATCTTTTACTGGCTCAAAGGCCTTGGGTGGCCTGAAGGCCTTAAATGACCCGAGGCCCAAACCGGTGGCCCCAAAGTCCAAACAGATGAATAGTTCCTACTACTATAGTACCAAATAGTGATTTCTACAGTTCTGATATATTACCTGCTACAGTACTACTACAGTAACCTAGAAATATGTCTCCATTCTATTTTGAACTCGGGTCTCTTGGATGCACTTGTTATGTCCTCACCAACTAGGCTGAGGCTCTTGTGCGTCATTTAGTTTAATAGAATTATAGAACTGTGATATCAATTATATAAAAATTTTAAATTTTCACATCAAGTATATATTTTTTTTAAAAAAGGGGGTTCATATTCTTACCCTCATGTCTTCTTTACGACACTTCTTATTCATTCAGTATATGTCACCATTTTACTTTTCCAAATACATACACATATTTAACTTGTGTGATTGTTTTGAAATTATTGTTTGAGATAAACAATCCATGATGAGGTTTATAAAATTAATGGAATCTTGTTTGGCATTTTTAGTGTTCATGAATATGCATAAGGGGATTTACCTTTTTACATAATAAAATTTTATCTAAAAATAATAATTATTTCCTCATGAAATCAAATTTTAAACCCAAATTTTGTATTAAAATTTTATTTTAAGAAAATAATGGAAAAATTATAATCAACAAAATTACATAAGAAACCAAGATTAGTCATGAAAATGAAACCATTCACCATTAAAAGATCATAAAATTTTAGTTTAATCAAGATTTACTTCTATTAATGTATGTAATCAAAATATTTCCTTAAAATCACATAGTAACCATTGAAAAACCATGTAGGTATCTTGAGAGGTTTTTCCTAAATTCAATATTACATAGACCCTTACAATGTAAAAACCATCATTATTAAATACAATATATCCATTAAGAGTAAATTAATTATCATTAACTACACCACATTTTTTAATTCCTTATAGAGCTATATTATGATCACACTATTAGAAAAATAACTTATTTTCACATTAGGGTATTTTGGAAATATACCCCTAACTCTTGATAGTGGTTCTAGCCACATTCCTAGAAACTGTGAATGCCAATTGTTTTGTGGTAGGTGTCTAAACTGCATCCATATTCACATCCTTATAGATAGACCATGGCCGTATTGGGACCATATATTCGTGGTCGACATATTGTAAGGAAATATCCTTTTAAAAATAGTATCATCACAAAATTTGGGAACAAAACTTCCCATAAATAATAAAATAAAATTTACTACTAATAAATTTAATGTATATATATTTTTAACAAATAGTAAAGTTAAAACCTATTTATACGACTCCAATGGTTATAGGGTGGTTAAATCCATAATAAATGGTTTCTGCTAGACACATTCCCTATAAGAGAAACATATGTCGACGGTCAGCTGACACTGTGGTCGTAGGCCTTGATCAACACTCTTATGGACAGGATCATACTAGGATATTGGTAATTGTACCTTCATGATACATCTATTTCCATATTTAGACTAGTAAGATGGATTCCAACCCTACCCAAATAACATATGTCCATGGTTTCTTATTTCATCATCATTAGAGAACATTCCCACAAACGTTGTGTGAGATTTTTATCTCACATGAATGAGTAGAGATCCTCTATCATAATATTAAGTTATCTGCATGCCTATAATATTTATAGATACCCATATTACAATATAGTTAGGATTGACCATGGAAACTGGTAACCTATTTCCATGGTCATGTCTATAGATGGAAATTGGATGGTGGAAGTATTTCTAATTTTCATTAGTATCAAACATTATCTTACATATATCATGGTAATTTCATATGCACAATAAAATCTTTCATCATATGTAATTACTAAAAAAATTCATGAGAATATCACATAAAATGATTTATTTCCACTATTACTCCCGTATGATTTTTCAATATATCCCATAAGAAATACACTTTATATTATATTCTAAAAATGGAGATAAATATCATTTTAATTTAAATATTTCATGTCAACTAATAATTAATAGAACAATTAGAATAGTATGTTCTTTTTAAAAATATATAAAGTGTAGATTAATCGTGTAGAAGAATATTGTATATGGGAGAGGAAAAAGGTAGACATGCGGTAAACATTACAATATTTATTTTTGTCATTCATAAAAAACCCAAATTGACCCTTATGGAATAAATTTAAAAGAATCCATTAAATTAATTGTAAATAATGATAAAGGAAGTAGAAAATTAATTTTTCAAAAATAAAATTATAGATAAAAAATTTATGAAAAAATTTGATGAACTTGGAAATAGAGATAATTTTGTTTATAAATATAAAACAATTTTTCAAATAAAAAACATGTACGATATTAATATCATTTGAATAAAAATATGATAAAAGGATAAAACCTAAAAATAATTTGTAAAATATATTAATTTCTATAAAATAATGAAAATAATAATTTATATATATGATTATACATGAAAGAAATAAAACATATGTTGAACATGATGTCTGTTTCAATGAAAGGAAATTGAGACAATAAATCTTTTACCTCATATCTCTAATCTGCACTTATGAATTTTACGTTTTAGAATAATAAAATATTATTAATTATATATATGGTTAATAATTTTTTTTCAATTAATTCACTTATTATTATATATTTTATATCATTTTTTACCATTTTTTATTTATTTCTAATTTTTTTAGTTCTTGCCTAGGGTCTTGAGGTCATCCAGTTCATAACAAATTTATTAGCTTTACCATTGACCAAGGGGGAATTATTAAATCATAAATAGAATATTAATCAATAAATAATTATCTTGTTTATACATTTAACATATATTTATGGATATCTAATTAAGGTGGTCATGAAAAATGAAATGCATCGGTTAATAGAGATGGTTGTCTATACATATGTGTGAATAAAATTTTCATTTTTGAAAATCATTGTAATTAAATAAAATATTATATATTTTAATTTAACTAAGTTAGAAATATGTTAAAATATTAATATTTATACATTATTTAAAACATTTTATCCATACCAAATAAGTGGGAATAGAAAATTTTATACATCACTTACAAGAGACAGTGTATCTTATGTCTTCACGACCGAGGAATATGTTTCACATTAGATGGAAAATAAGTTAAAAATGTGTTATACCATAAAAATAATAATATTTAAGTATATTGGATATATTTATTTCCTTATAATAATAATGTTTCTCATTGGTTAAAAATGTTTAGAAGAATAAATGAACAAGAAAAAACCTAGTTAAGAGTTATACCTCTTCATTAAAAACCTTCCATTGGATTACACATTAAGACTTATTAGGTTGATATTATCATAATATATGTACCTATAAAATAATGGGAATGAATCATTAAAAACGATTGATGTTATTTTGCAATATAGAGTGCACAATGTTTGGAATTAATTTATTATAGGAGGTTCAATTTTTTAAGTGAGGGGGTGGCACTATTGTAGTTATTCAAAATTCAAAAAAAATATTAATCACCTATCAAGGTCATGTGAAACTATTCTAGTTTAATTTTATTTTTTAGGTGTAAAATATCATAGTACACTAAAAACTGATATTTAAAATAAAATTTTGTGACCTTATCACATAATTTTTACCTTAATTAACATGTTTTACCCTTTACTATAGTAAAACAATTTATAATAGTTATTATTCATTATACAAAAATGAAAGTGAACTCATTAATAAATTTCAGTTAATTCATTAAAATTTTAAATAAATTTATTAAGATAAATTTTATAGAAGATTTAAACATTCTTTTTAATATAAGTGCGTAAAATTCCACTAGAAACATTTTTCTAAAATGATTTTTTAGGCCTCAAATAAATTTATACCAAAATAATTTATTCTTATAATTACTAATTAATTTATGTTATGTGTTTAATAATATGTGTAAATGATTAATTTATAACCATAATAAAATTCAATGAGACATTTTAAATACAGGAAAGGAAATGGTACTTTTAATAATGATCGGGATTTTTTTCTATTCACATAAAAATCAAACTTATCATAAAATTTCTAATAAAGTATCATAAGTATTATATGAAATGATGATTGAAAAAATTAGTACCTTTTAATAAAATGATGTTTATTAAATTTATAGAAATTAATTATAATATATGTTCACTAAATGCATTAAACCATTTTTGAAGAAGAAGAATTTTATAAGTATATATATATCTATAATTATTAAATAATTTGTTACCACCATTAGATGATTTGTCATTTATTTTATTAAAAAATATATTTCAAAATTTCATTATGATAATTCATTTATAATTATTCAGATAATTCAATTTGATGAAAATCCATTTCTCACATAAATTCGTTCTCTTAGAAATTATACATTTAATATTATATGATATTATTAAATATTGAGTTCTTATTCACTAGTAATTAATAATAATTTGATTACAATTATTTAAAAATATAAATCAAATTGATTATTTATAATGGTCATATAATAATTGTCACAAACTAGCCTGGATTCCACAATACCCTAATACCTGAGCTGACATCAACATATCCCAAATTTCATTTCTGGTCCCCTCAAATGGCGACTTGCACCTAGATTCATTAAATATAAAAGTGGAAATTTTCCATAAATAAAATAGATCAATATACACGATATATATTTGTATGCTCGAAAATACACAAGGGCATACTACTAGAAACCGAACAGGTATATCAAAAACATAGATAATACATCTTCAAAGTAGTCAAAGTCTGATAACACAAATTCAACATCCCATAACACACATCACTCTATGCCCATAGGGGTAAATAAAAAACACCTCCTATAAGAGGCACATTCCATTTACTCGAACCTCGAAATATAAAATCTATAAACACCCAAAGTAAAAGGTAGGTGTTAGGCTAAAAATGCCAATAGGTTATCAGCATGTGTTTTATATTAATATTTAAAAATAATAAACAAAATAAAGACATTACATTTTAATCATGTTAGTAATTGATGTGAATTTCCATATTTATGAGAAAACATTATTCCTTTTCAATTAATAGGAATAAATATATAATCATGACTTAAATATTTTTTTATATAAAAAGTTTTATAATAATTAATATGCTGGAATAATGTGCTTCAATATAAATTCCATATATATAAAGATAATTATAACAATCACCAACCTCAATATCCATGTGGTATGACAGTTTCTAGTTATAGGATCCCCACAAATCTCAATTCATTGACAACTACTAATCATGTGTAGACACACCCCTCAGGCTCAGGCTAAATAGTTATAATCAATATCCCATTTTGGAAAATCGTTGAGAACTATGATTTCATTAGATATGTTATTGTAAATCCATTTCTAGTGAATTTCCATTGTACCATTCTAATCCCAAATAACCCAAAATATACCTTGGACCACATGTGCCATGTTAATCAATAAAAAATGAGAAATTAATTTCATTTCCTGTCAAATGGAATTCAACGTTCAATTCCCAATTTTATTTATTCAACATAGAAATTCACTATATAAACCAAATCATTGTTTTTTATCGATTCATTATATTTTCAATTAAAATATATATTAGTATATTATAAATTCTATTTAACCAATTTTCATAAATCAATCCTCAAAACATATCAGAGATTCTACAAATTTTAAAACAAGACCCAAATTACAATTCTATTTGAATTTGGGGTCTCCAAAACATCCATACTATCTCAATTTCATCCAAATTCACATAAAATTGAGTTTTGATCAATTAATTAAATGAAATATAAATCAAATCATGAAATTTAAGGATTTATAAATATGAAAAATAATAATTTGAACCAACTACATTCAATCATGGAATGAACCCCCCGAAACGAGGCCTGATAAATTAAAGAGATATCCCGAATGATATAAGAATACATCCTAGTGGTAAGATTCCACAACATTGATATCTATAAATACCAATATGATCTATAAAAATCCATTCAGTAAAACGAGATTCATGAAATATATAAGAATACCTCTTACCCATAGAGATTCACCACAACAAGAACGATGATAATTCACTAAATGGATGATCTGTAATGGATGAAGGTATTAAAATACACCAAATATTAACTAAAATTATGTATCATAAGATGGAGTATTTTAGGTAGATTTAAAATGGAATTATTCATGCAATACATTTAAATATTCCTACCCTAATAATTACCCAACATATAACATCGATTGACATCATGTAAAATCTCAAATTCTCTTTACACTGAAAAAGTTTCCTCCTATTATTAAAATAATATTTCTAATATTTACACAATTTGTAATATGTATATGGTGTGTAACTATTCACACTGTGTAAAAATTTCACGACATCTATCAATTAATGATTACCCATCATCTAACTCTGTTTCATCATGGGTAAATGCCCACCAGATGGAAAACAATTATTAGTTGTATGATGATAATTCCAAAAAATCATAGACTTCACGATTATAGATATTTCCCAATTAATTATCGGCATTACTCAACCAATGAAAATGGAAAACCCAAATTTTTCTGAAACAAAAATGACATAATGATAATGGCTCATTATATCCACCCAATGATAAAAAAAATGTGTCGCAAAAAATCCTATAAATAAGCATCAATATCAAAAAGTTGAGGCCAATACTCTCTCATCCATGCCTCATGCTCGCACATATCTGGTGAATAAGAAACATGATTCCTTATCACATGAACTAGATGTATCATCCACCAATTACTTACCATTATCTCATAATCACCAAACTTGACTAGAAGTTTAGTCACGGAAAAATCAGGCTCAACATCAAAATCCTTCCAACTCAATACATGAGATAGTTTAGAAAGAAACTATTATATTAATGATACATTGAAAAAATTATGTATCAATATCAACTATGGAAAATGTGATGAAGGGTAAGCCTCTTTATCCACCTACTTAATAACCTGAAATGTTCCCACAATACAAGGAGCATGGTTCCCTTTCCTCTGAACCCTCCAATGACATAAATGAGTTGAATCCTTGAGGAACTAAAAACTACAATGGTTTACCGTGAAAATATGCATTTGATTTATTCTATATTTGTGTTTTCATCACCCTAGGATGAATCAGCCGAATCATTGTTATCATCTCATGGACCAAGAATCAATCCAACTATGGAACACTCACTGATCTCTGACCAATACAATTGATATTTACATAGCCAGCCATATGAGGCTTGAAAAGGAGCCATTCTAATCGTGGAATGGTATCAATTGTTATAGGGAAACAGAACCATTCCAATATGGTCATCCAATGAGACACAAAAATCAAGTACATGAAAAAAAATATTTTTAAATTTTTTTATAGTTTTCTCTGTCTATCCATATGTCTATGGATGGTATGTCAAACTCAAATGATCTTAAAATCCAAGTTCCTCTTGGATGCCTCTCCTAAAGAATTAAGTAAAACATGTTTTTTAATCTGAGACAATAGAAGATATAACTCCCTGAAAATTAAAAATATCTCTTAAATATCGATTTCTCATCTCCTCAACATTATTTGGATCTCTAATGGGTATAATTTGAGGCAATGTGGTCATCTTATTGATCAAAACCTCTATCTCGTTCTTATTTAATGTGGTAAAAGTCCACACAACCGCAAAGTTTGTAGAAATATTTTCCTAAATCCATGCTGTCACATGATGTTTTCTGAAACACACTAAAAGGTCTTTGATCCTTAGCCATAACCTTTTGGATAATATAGATTCAAAAAATATATCTAGCGATGTATCATCAAATACATTGCCACTAGAATCTACATTGCATTTTATTGAACATCATTGTGGATTCTAGGTGCACTGCCCACTAGAAATAATGGAAATCCCACATCGTATCATTATTTAGGGGAATTAGCCAAAAACATTATTCTCAAAACATAGAATAGCCTCTATGGAGAACTACCAATCAACTACGGCCTCCTTAATATAAATAGATTCATTAATTCTATGAAAATCATAATCAAGATTATGTTCTTGAAGGATCATCTTGGGATGAGAGGAGGTCAATTGAACACTGACCAAAACATCCTCGACCTATAATTTCAGATCTACTATATGAATTTATGACAAAAGGGATATAATTTTCCAATAATCCAATGATTCATTGATGGATTGGGTTAGGTGATTCATTCTCATTGCATCAAAAATTTTATTCCCTTTCATCAGGGAATAGTAGATGATGAAAGAAAAATATTTCTATCACTCCACCTAATTCCTCCAGGGGATATTCAAATTAACTTAAGAAAAGATATAACTCAAGATTATGTGGTTTGAATACATGTTAAAATTATTTTTGATATGGTAATTCCACCAAAACATATATTCATGAATAATAGTAGCCAATTGCAGATCATGGGTTGGATAATTCATCTCATGTAGCCTAATCTATTGAGATCCATATCCAATGACATGATCTCATAGCATAAGATAAATTCCAAAACCAAAACCCAATGCATCATTTAATATGAAAAATCATTTTCCGTCCTCTAGAATATTCAAATCCAATAAAAAAGAAAAAAATAAATTTTAGCTCAACATAAGAACATTGAAATTTCTCATCCCAAGGAAACGTAATCCCTTTTTGAGTTATAGTGGCCATTATAGAAGACAACAAAATCCTTTACAAATTAATGATTATGTCATACTAATAAGAAGATAATATGAATATATAGAAAATTCTATAGTTTCTCCCATGTTATAACATATTTACCCATTTTTAGGATCAACTAAAATACTATGTTCTAAAACCACGTTTCTAAATATCTACCATTCTTGAATAAAAAATATCAATTTTATACCTTGAAGTAATGTCGTTAACTTAAACAATCAATAACTTTTACTAGGTGACATACATGAACCTCATTGACATAGAGTAAACCGGGATTTCATCCATAAATAGCACCATGTACACATCAATTAAATCATGAATATCACATTTATGAAAACAATAAAGACTATTTGACCATTGGTTCAACAAAATTCTATGAAAAGGTAAACATAATGATCAAACCTACTATAAAATGTAGTTTTATTGATGTAAGATGATTTTATTCTAAACTGGTGATA
The DNA here is from genome assembly GCA_963277665.1 of Viscum album. NCBI lineage: Eukaryota > Viridiplantae > Streptophyta > Magnoliopsida > Santalales > Viscaceae > Viscum > Viscum album. The sequence goes on along the minus strand of OY728155.1, from coordinate 231,255,261 downwards.
ACCTGATTGAAGATCAATCATCTAAAACTACTTATCTTCTTTCATGTTTCCAAATAGATCATCAATTTTTGGAAACAGACAACAATTATTTAACATGATTTTTTTGATTTTATAGTAATCAACACACATGCTAATTTCTATATCATATTTCATTGAAAAAATAATAGTTTTCACCCATGCAGACTTAATAAGGTGTATAATGCCTTTATCTAACGGATTTTATTATTTTGACTTGAAATATCTCATTTTAGTGGGTGAAATTTTGTATAAGGGTATAAATACTGGTTGAGTACTGGGCACTAAATCAAAAGAAATAACTACCACCCTTTCTGGTGGAGAAACATAGATTGTAGAATGGAAATAAATAATGTATCATGATGAAAACTAAAGGGTGGTCATCACCCAAGGATTCCCACTCCAAATCAGAAGAAAAACTAATATTACATTCAAAAACTTTGTATAAGATGGTACGGCTCCACCCGACATCATTTAAATTTCTCCCTAAAAACAATGAACACCCCAACATGTGTAGTAAGGGAGTCGCAAGATGCTAATAATAAATTAAATATTTATTAACAATGATCTAATCCATTCCTGAAATGACATCAAGATGTATAATGTTGGTAACTATAAAATACCTTGTAGGATCAATATCTGATAAAGAGAATATACAAGACAGATAATAGATATCCACTTCACTTTGCTCATATGGGTGAAGTAATATCAATCTAATAAGATAAATGTTTCATAGGATGATTTATTATATTCACAACATGAGTCAAAATGAATGAATGAGATGCACCAATATCTTATAAAACAGTCACTAAAGATGAAGAAATAGTGATAGAACCTATCATTGACATTGTTTCCATATATATACCCTCTAGAGACTCCTCCAATACAATAAATAGGTTCATTTTGGATTCATGTGGTTGGACCACCTTAGATCATAAATAATGAAATTTCACTAAAATATCTTCTGGTATTAATTTGTTTGGTCTATAATGTGGGGAGCAAAGGATATAATAGAACAACAACAAGATACCTAAACCTCTACATGAACCACTTTTCTTAGGTTCCTTACTAAAAAACTATTTTGAATATCTAGTATTTACACACTTGAATCAAGTCAATGGGACTCATCCATGAACTATTGGATGCCTAATGGAATATTATTTTCAAAATCCACTATAAGATACATCAGGATTTCTCTTCCCATTATAGGAACTCATATAACTTCTATTGAGAGAAAAATGATGGCCAATCAACCCTGAAATATCATATAGATCATGTTCAACCATCATTTATCTATCAAGCATGTTATCATAAGAATAAATTTTCAAAACTAAAATATGATATTGGATATTATATAGAGGATCCATATTTTATAGTTGAGTCTCCATCTTCTCCTTTGAAAAAATGACAAGTTAAATATATAAAATATCAATAATGCAATTTTTATGTTCCATCATAGTCTAGTTATCAATTTTCAATTTGAAAAACTATATAGGCTTATAAATCATTATAAAATATAGATAGAATTGGTCAATGAAAATGAATTTAAATAGTTTCCTCTTGAAGCCCTCAAGCCCCTTGCACATCACCATTGTATCACACCATATCATTCTAGGTCCATTCAACCTAATGGTAGAATACTTTACCTCAATAAAATTGGGATTAAAAAGTAAAAAAGGTAGGTTTTATATTTCTCAACCAATACAAATCGTATTGATTATCATTTGACCCTTATAATTTTGGTGTTTTCTATTTATGTTTCATGAGAGCACAGTTTCAGGATTTATACCACTGAGGATCCACAGCTAGAGCACTTGTGGGTATGGGTGATGGTTCAAGTCCTAAAGCCTGGAAAACATACACAAAAACCCCAACCTATTTCTATTCAATGGGAGGATTCACTCACTTTGGAATATCAGTAACTTCATACTATATCCTATTCAAAAATATCCTGAGAGGCATGATGATATGCAACATCAAAAAAACCACTAAAGACATTAAAAGCTTATTCATATCAACAACTCAGACTATAGAAATGGGTAAATTAATTCCATCATATAATAATACATGATTATTATTTCTAACTACCAAATCTATATTAGGGAAAGGGATATAATTATTAACCAAGGCACCATTCCAATACAACCCATGTTGAATTAAGTCTCTTAATCATGAAATCTCGCCAGAAACACACCCATTTTTATCTCCTAATTCCCAAAATGATCTCTTAAATTCATTATTACATTAAAGAAATATTCCTAACTTTTATCATTTATACAATATTTTCATGAACAATCCTAGATATCTTGGTACCCTGATACCTGTGAAAAAAAACTAATCTTGAAGTGTGTTCTCAATCCCCATGAGTTGGTGACTAGAACCTCTCAATATTCCATATAAATGTGGGTATAAATTTTCCACCAAATAATTGAATAAAATGATACATATCAGTGTGTTGGAAAACTCTAAAATGAGATAGTATCAGAAACCAAAAAGGTATATCAACAACCAAATAGTACATCATCAGAGTACTCAAATATTGACAAGACAAACTCTTCTTCCCAATGAAAACATCACTACAATCCCAAAGTGATAAAGAGTACCCTCCTCCCATTGTAAGGGTTTTACCTATACTCAGACCTTTTAGTAGAAAATCTAAAAAAAATCAAAGGTAAAGGTAGGGTGTGAGATAAAAAAACTAGTACGGTCTCACCAAGTGTTCATAATATTATTCTATAATAATAATAATAATTGTGAATTTTGTTTTAATCAAAATACACATGACAATGAATTTTAATATTTAAGACTAAACATACTTCTATTTCAATTTGATGGAAATAACATTTCATATTTTCTTATATAAAATAGAAATAATATTATATTAATCTATATGTCACGACCCACCCTCGGGGCCCGTGCCGTGACTACCCCAAGCCCGCCTTCCATAGGCTAGGGGATGGCGACTAGCACCAAGGCGTAAATCCCGGTAAAAAGGGAAGGCATTGCCTTTGTAAAGTAAACAAGCACCACAGAGTAAGCAAGCGGAAAAGTAAACATTAAGTAAAAACAGAGTACAACTGAAAGTGCGGAAAAGTAAATGGGCCAGTATACAAACCCAAACTGAAAGTAAAGTACAACTCGAAAGGGAAAACAACAACTGTAAGTAAAAGCCGCTACACCGAGCTGTCCACTGGAGATCCCACCTGAAGGGTGGGTACAGATTGCTCCACTGCTCCCCGGGTCCCGTCGTCTGCTCCGAACACGTCCTGCCCAGTGGTCCACCACCAGGTACCGTCCTGCTCTGCAAGCCTCAGCCAAGATCAATGATGTCCGTCGTCTGCAACCAACACAACGTAGTGCGGGCATAGCCCGTGCAGGGGTCAGTATAAGCTACTCAGAAGGGACCCTGAGACCCATGAAGGTCTCCCAAAATCCACAAAGGATAAACCACATAGGAAGATACAAACACGAAGTAACAATCGACACTGCTTAGGTATATTCCCATACATATACCTAAGTCATCAATTCCAATACGCTCCAACCTCCGAGCCCAAGTACAACTTAGTCCACACAGGAAAGTAAATGTATTCCACACAGGAAAGCAAAACGAAATCCACATAGGATAGCACAACTCAATCCACACAGGAAAGTAACAGGATTCAGCTCACACAGGTATACTTCTTCGAAATACGATAAATATGATCTCTGATCCATCTAAGTCATCGGACCCATGAAGGATCGATAGGTAACTATCCCCCGCAAAGACCCACATAGGATCGGGCCCACAAAGGACCTGTAGGCGCTGGTTCACACAGGACCGCTGAGCGCAAGGACCCACACAGGATCGGACCCACACAGGATCGGGCCCACACAGGACCTGTAGCACTGATCCACGTAGGATCGCTGAGTGCTATAGTCGCCATCGAAACCACACAGGATCTCAGTACTGTCGTCGTCGCAGTCACAGTAGCAGTAGTAGTAGTAGTCACAGAAATAGTCGCAGCCAGCACTAGGGTTCCTGCACATAGCAAGCTCGTTCAGGAGGGTCCGCTCCACGAGCCGAGAGGCTGATACATCAACTGTCACAAAGTGCAGAGTTGATGTATCCAAAAGTTATGTATCGTCACCAGGAACTCAACGCAACAGACGGCGCGTCGATCGGACGCCCGGTCTGAGAGTTATTGGCTTTTTCGTCCCAGGGGCCCGGTTGGTTTTTGAGGAAAAACCAACCCGACCGTACTCCACCTGCGTCCAAACCCCGGGCGGAGTATGCCAAAAGATCCGTCTCACTAAGAGGAACACAACAAAGCTGACGGCACGTCAATCGGACGTCCGTAGCTTAAGATATGAGCGTTTCCGCTCCGAACGCCCGGTTGGTTTCGTGAACGAACCAACCCCGCAGAACTCAAAGTATTCCGAAACATTGAGTGCGATATACCGAATCGATTGTCTCGATCCAAGGATCTCATTTCCGCTGACGGTTCGTCAATCGGAGGTCTGTGGCTCATGTTATGGCCAAAAGACCGAAAACGTCTCGAAAAAGGGGGGTCCGGGTCCGGGCCGACCCGGCCCGACCCCCCCAGGGTCGGCCCGAACCGTGTCGACCCGACCCGGGTCCGACCCATCCCGGCCGGCGGCGGTCCGGCGCGGCCCGGCGCGGCGGCGCGGCCCGGCCGGCGGCGGTGCGGCCTGGCGCCGCACTGGTGCAGCGCGCGGGTGGCAAGGCCCCCGCTTTTGTTGGCTGGCAGCACGGCTTAAGCCGCGCCTTTTGAAGAAACCGGCCCCCCATGTAGGGGCCTGCTTTTGAGAAAATGGGGGGGGGGGGGGCGCTGCCCCCCCTTTGTGTAACCGGTCCCCCCTCACGTGGGGGGGGGGCCTTCTTGTGGCCAGCCGGGGGAATTAATTCCCCCGGCACCTCTCTTCCGGCCGGCCCACCTGGCCGGCCGGTTTTTCTTCAATGGGACCGGCAAACCGGTCCCCTTTCCGGCTTTCGATGTCGGCGGCCTGGCGAGCCGCCGGTCCTCTTGTCCCGCCGCGGCCCGGAACCGGCCGCGGTGTTCGTCGTCAGGCGCGGTGCGACGATACCACACCCCTCCGTCGCGGCCCCGCTCCGGCCGCGGTGCCTTCGGTTTTCTTCGACGCGGCGCGACGGCGTCGCATTCATGATGATCCTTCCATGGCGCGGCGCGACGGCGCCGCCCAATACAACCATGCGAAAATCCCGCGTGGTGCGACGACACCACGCCATCTCGTCATCCACAAGAAAATAATAATCATCACGAACAAAGGAGGGGGAATTCGGCCGTGTTTGGGTGGTCCGACCCCCCTCTCGTTAGATGATAACTCTTAAATAATTATCCACAAGACTATCATGCTAGAACCAAGAACGAGAAAGAAAAATAACCAACAACAACCACTACCTTGGTTCAAAATCGATGATCATCAACGACCCGCGGAAGACAACGTCGCGGAGGTCGGGCATCGCGGTAATCGTTCGTCAAATCCATTGACGAAGAGGTACGTCCAAAGAGGTACGTCGTTGGTGAATCTTCGTAAGCCGACGAAGCGAGTCCGAGGAGGAAGTGGCGTTCCCTTTCGATGACACGGAAGACGTCGATGATCTTCAGAGACAACTGGCTACGATGAAGAGGAGTGGCGTTCTTCGTCGGATCTCAAAGGTTCTTCGCGTTCTTCGTCAAGGTTGAAGAAGAGGAAGGAGAACCCAAAATCCTCTCAAGAAGGCTAGAGAAATCTAACCAAATAAAATAAGTTAGAGTCTTATTTTATTCACACACTAAACAAATTGAATTTCAATGGTTTGAAATTCAAATAAAATAACTCCAAAATAAATAACAAGTTGTCATGTCATTTAAAGAGGGGTTAAAGGGAGTTTTGAGAGAAGATGAAAAGTTAGGGTTAGTGTGGGCCCCACCACACTTAATCCTCTCAAGGGAGGTTATGTGGGTGTGGGTCCCACCGCTAACTTCCTTTGAGAGAAGGTAACCAACAAAATAGAAAAAAAGTGTTTCCACATTTTTTTATTTAACTTCTTATAATTTCTCCCAAAACTAACTTTCGTCTCGCATAAAACGCAACCTCGGAAAAGGTATCCTTAAGAGAATAACAGCGCTGCGAGTTCATCGGTGCCCTCAGATTTCAATCCTGAGCACCGGATCAAAAGTTAGAAAATCCCGCTCATTCGTTCACTGAACGTACCCGAGCCAAACATCGGAAATTGATTCCGGGCACTCCGGGCCTCGGAATCAGGTGCTGTCAGAAACCGTGTTCTTGTAAAATTCCAAAGAAAATTAAGAAAAAATTTCCCTTGAATTTTACGGGTCTTTACATTACTCCCACCTTAGGGCTTTACGTCCCCGTAAAGATACATAAAAAACTAGGGAATCAAATGAGGGTACTGAGCACGCATCTGAGCCTCCCGCTTCCAAGTGCTCTCCTGGAGGTTCCCGTGCTGAAATCTGATGCGCACATGAGGAATCGATAACCCACGTAGTACCCGCTCCTGTCGATCCTCTATCTCCACCGGAACCTCCGTAAATGTCGCCCCATCGTCGATGTCAAGCTCCCCATGGTCAATGATCTGCATCGGGTCGTTCACGTACCTCCTCAGCTGAGATATGTGGAAGACGTCGTGCACCCGGTGCAACTGAGGTGGTAGAGCCAAGAGATAAGCCACCTCTCCAATCCTGCTGAGGACCTCGAAGGGTCCGATGAAGCGTGGAGATAACTTGCCACCACGACCAAATCTATGTATACCACGTCGAGGTGAGACCCGCAAGAAGACGTGGTCGCCATCCTCAAACTCTAGTGGCCTCCGCCTCCTGTCAGCATATGACTTCTGCCGGCTGTGAGTTGTCCTCATCCGCTCCTGGATGACCTGGACCAACTATGTCATGGCCTGGACCATCTCCCGTCCCACAAGTGCTGACTCCCCAGGGTCTGTCCAGCACAAAGGAGATCTACAAGGTCGGCCGTACAAATCCTCGTACGGTGCCATCCCGATGGTGGAGTGGTAGCTGTTGTTGTACGCAAACTCCACCAAGGGTAGGTGGTCCTCCCAGCTACGACCAAAGTCGAGGACACATGCGCGGAGAATGTCCTCGAGAGTCTGAATGGTCCTCTCCGTCTGACCATCCGTCTGAGGGTGAAAGGTTGAGCTCAGACGTAGCTGCGTCCCAAACGCCTCCTGTAACCCCTTCCAAAGCCGGGAAGTAAATCGAGCATCTCGATCGGAGACGTTAGATGATGGCACACCGTGGAGCGGCACAATCTCTTGAATGTAGAGACGTCCCAAGCTCTCCACTGAGCCCTGCTCTCTGATGGGTAAGAAGTGTGCCGACTTGGTCAGTCGTTCAACAATCACCCAAATGGAGTCATGACCTCTGGAAGAGACTGGAGGAAGGCTTCTCCATCTCTATCCACAAAGGATATATGAAAAGAGGCTAGCTGCTTCGTCGCCTCCTCAAGTAGCTGAATGCCTGTCCTCCTGCTGAGGGCATCGGCTACTACGTTCCCCTTCCCAGGAGTATAGAATAACTCAAAGTCATAGTCCTGGAGGAAATCGAGCCATCTCTGTTGTCTCAGGTTCAGGTCCTTCTGCGAGAAGATATACCTGAGACTCTGATGATCAGAAAAGACTGTAAAGCGCTCGCCCATCAGGTAGTGTCGCAATGTCTTCAGAGCGAAGACCACTGCTGCTAACTCCAGGTCATGGGTAGCGTAGTTCTGCTCATGTGGCCTCAACTGATGTGATCCATAGGCGATCACTGCCCGCTCCTACATCAGGACGCAACCGAGTCCGGTCCCTGATGCATCGTAGTAAACTACGTACCCTACTCCCTCCTCAGGAAACCCCAAGATAGGTGCACTAGTCAACCTCTGTCTCAGCTCCTGGAAGCTCTGCTGACATCTGTCTGACCACACGAAGGGTTTCCCCTTCCTCTTTAACGTACGACAAAGCTGCAAAGATTTCTCCTTTGCCGAAAAGTGAAATCAGGTCTCATCCCCTGGATGAACCACGTTTCTTGCCTAATACAATCAATCCCGTCATGATTAGTTAATTCATGGCATGGATGACGTCGTAAGGCCTCGACGCTGCAACCAAGAGATCCAACCGTTACTCTCGCCTCCAAGGGTTGAGTCACACTGTCGGCATCAGTGTGTGGTCACTGGGTTTCCTCCAGTAAGAATCTCACAAGTGAGGTTCAAGTCTACAGTTTTTAATCGGCACCTCTTAGTAAAAACAAACAAAAGACAAGAAAACAAAAGTCACCAAGGCAAGTATATTTTATTACTTCAACTTAAAAGTAAACACAAACTACGAAACTAGAGGCATTATGGGCAAAGGCATCTATGCCTGGAGTTAGTCCCGCACTAGTCCACCCATTTCTGGAGCTCCATGATCGTAATCTTCAGCTCCCTGAAGCTGTGCTCTCCCCTGAGGTCGGGCTGGACCTCCTGGTGGTGGTGGTGGTAGAGCCTCAAAGCGTCGCCCACCACCTGCTGCTCAGCTAGCTCCTCTGCCTCGTCCGCCTCCTCCCTGCGGACCGCCACGGTCGAACCTCTGCCTCTGCCTAGGTGGTTCCTCAACCGTCAGCTGGTCCTCTGCATGGCGGGTCGGTCAATCATGAGCCATGTGTCCCTGCCCGCCGCACGAGTAGAACTATCTTCTACTCGAAAGACTGGCTCCGCGCTGTGTGCCCCGCACTGCTGAGCCAGTGTCCTGAGGTCGTCTGCCTGAAGGTCTGGTCTTCCTGAACCCCTGAGTCATCCGTCGACTACCTGCTGTAGATGACTCTGCCATGTGCCTCCCTGCGGTGGGTCTCGGCGCTGGTGTAGACTCAGCAAGGAAGCTCTCGACCAAAAGGGCCCGCTCCAGTACTCCTGTCTGAGTCGGTATGCTGAGGGTGATCAACGATGCCCTGATCTCGTGTCTCAAACCCTGCTCGAAGGTCCGGGCCCGGAAGAATGGGTCCCGTACCATGTCGGTCGAGTAGCGCGAGAGATCAGTAAATCTCGCCGAGTACTGAGCGACCGTCATGCTGCCCTGCCGCAGCTGGAGAAGCTCCTGGATACGCACCGCACGAAGGGTGGCTGGGACGAACTCTGAGCGGAAGATGCTCTCAAAGTCCGTCCAAAGAAGAGATGCCTCATCGTGCACCTGGAGCATCATACTCCACCATCGTCCTGCTGCTGCGTGTAGTAGGCTTGCAGTGAGGATCACCATGAGGTCTGCTGGTGTCCTCACTAGCCTAAACACACGTACCACTGCCTCCAGCTAGTCCTCGGCTGCCTGGGGATCCGTCTCCCCGCGAAACCTGGGTGGTCGCTGGTGCTGAAACTCATGCAGTGCGCTGAGGCGACGTGCATCGTCAGCGGCTGGTGCTGGAAGCATCGGGGGCTCGGCAGGTAGAGCTACTGCTGGTGCCACTGCTGACAAAGGGCCCTGCACCGAATCCTCGTCGCTCGGTGGGCTGTCGTCACACTCAACTCTCGGAACCCTAGCTGGCTGCTGTCATGAGGCCATCCTGAAAAGGAATCACGTGTGCCACGGTCAAACAGTATACCTGGTGAGCTGATATAAAGTAATCGCAAAGAAAACATTGAAACACACACACAATCAATGTTTTCGTGCATTAAGTCGGATATCAGTAGTCAGGGTCCTGGTGTACGGATACTTCGGCAGCTGCACCAACACTGGACTCCCTGGACTGAGATCCACACTCAATACGCTAAACATTATTTCTTCACATAGAAAAGATCAGAATTCGCGGTAGAACCGAACTCCTCTGATACCAATTTCTCACGACCCGCCCTCGGGGCCCGTGCCGTGACTACCCCAGCCCCGCCTTCCATAGGCCAGGGGCTGGCGACTAGCACCAAGGCGTAAATACCGGTAAAAAGGGAAGGCATTGCCTTTGTAAAGTAAACAAGCACCATAGAGTAAGCAAGCAGAAAAGTAAACACTAAGTAAAAACAGAGTACAACTAAATGTGCGGAAAAGTAAATGAGCCAGTATACAAACCCAAACTGAAAGTAAAGTACAACTCGAAAGGGAAAACAACAACTGTAAGTAAAAGCCGTTACACCGAGCTGTCCACTGGAGATCCCACCTGAAGGGTGGGTACAAATAGCTCCACTGCTCCCCGGGTCCCGCCGTCTTCTCCGAACACGTCCTGCCCAATGGTCTACCACCAGGTACCGTCCTGCTCTGCAAGCCTCAGCCAAGATCAACGTTGTCCGTCGTCTGCAACCAACACAACGTAGTGCGGGCATAGCCCGTGCAGGGGTGAGTATAAGCTACTCAGTAGGGACCCCGTGACCCCTGAAGGTCTCCCAAAATCCACAAAGGATAAATGACATAGGAAGATACAAACATGAAGTAACAACCGACACTGCTTAGGTATATGCCCATACATATACCTAAGTCATCAATTCCAACACGCTCCAACCTCCGAGCCCAAGTACAACTCAGTCCACACAGGAAAGTAAACGTATTCCACACAGGAAAGAAAAACGAAATCCACATAGGATAGCACAACTCAATCCACACAGGAAAGTAACAGGATTCAGCTCACACAGGTATACTTCTTCGAAAGACGATAAAGATGATCTCTGATCCATCTAAGTCGTCGGACCCACGAAGGATCGATAGGTAACTAACCCCTGCAAAGACCCACATAGGATCGGGCCCACACAGGACCTGTAAGCGCTGGTTCACACTGGACCGCTGAGCGCAAGGACCCACACAGGATCCGACCCACACAGGATCGGGCCCACACAGGACCTATAGCACTGATCCACGTAGGATCGCGGAGTACTGTAGTGGTCGTCGAAACCACACAGGATCTCAGTACTGTCGTCGTCGCAGTCACAGTAGCAGTAGCAGTAGTAGTCACAGAAACAGTCGCAGCCAGCACTAGGGTTCCCGCACATAGCAAGCTCGTTCAGGAGGGTCCGCTCCACGAGCCGAGAGGCTGATACATCAACTGTCACAAAGTGCAGAGTTGATGTATCCAAAAGTTCTGTATCGTCAACAGGAACTCAACGCAATAGATGACGCGTCGATCGGACGCCCGGTCTGAGAGTTATTGGCTTTTTCGTCCCAGGGGCCCGGTTGGTTTTTAAGGAAAAACCAACCCGACCGTACTCCACCTGCGTCCAAGCCTCGGGTGGAGTATGCCAAAAGATCCGTCTCACTATGAAGAACACAACAAAGCTGACGGCACGTCAATCGGACGTCTGTAGCTCAAGATATGAGTGTTTCCGCTCCGAAGGCCCGGTTGGTTTCATGAACGAACCAACCCGGCAAAACTCAAAGTATTCCGAAACTTTGAGTACGATATACCGAATCGACCGTCTCGATCCAAGGATCTTGTTGACGCTGACGGTTCGTCAATCATAGGTCCATGGCTCCAGTTATGGCCAAAAGACCGAAATCGTCTCGAAAACGGGGGGTCCGGGTCCGGGCCTACCCGGCCCGACCCCCCCTGGGTCGGCCCGAACGGGGTCGCCCGACCCGGGTCCGACCCAGCCCGGCCGACGGCGGTCCAGCGCGGCGGCGCGGCCTGGCCGGCGGCGGTGCGGCCTGGCGCCGCACCGGTGCAGCGTGCGGGGGGCAAGGCCCCCGCTTTTCTTGGCTGGCAGCGCGGCTTAGGCCGCGCCTTTTGAAGAAACCGGCCCCCCATGTGGGGGCCTTCTTTTGAGAAAACGGGGGGGCGCTTCCCCCCCTTTGTGTAACCGGTCCCCCCTCAAGTGGGGGGGCCTTCTTGTGGCCAGCCGGGGGAATTAATTCCCCCGGCACCTCTCTTCCGGCCGACCCACCTGGCCGACCGGTTTTTCTTCAACGAGACAGGCAAACCGGTCCCCTTTCGGGCTTCCGACACCGGCGGCCCGGCGAGCCGCCGGTCCTCTTGTCCCGGCGCGGCCTAGAACCGGCCGCGGTGTTCGTCGTCCGGCACGGTGCGACGACACCGCACCCCTCCGCCGCGGCCCCGCTCCGGCCGCGGCGCCTTCGGTTTTCTTTGACGCGGCGTGACGGTGTCGCGTTCATGATGATCCTTCCATGGCGCGGCGCGACGGCACCACGCAATACAACCGTGCGAAAATCCCGTGTGGTGCGACGACACCACTCTATCTCGTCATCCACAAGAAAATAATAATCATCACGAACAAATGAGGGGGAATTCCGCTGTGTTTGTGCGGTCTGACCCCCGTCTTGTTAGATGATAACTCTTAAATAATTATCCACAAGACTATCATGCTAGAACCAAGAACGAGAAATAAAAATAACCAACAACAACCACTACCTTGGTTCAAGATCGATGATCGTCAACGACCCGCGGAAGACAACGTCACGGAGGTCGGGCGTCGCGGTAATCGTTCGTCAAATCCGTTGACGAAGAGGTACGTCCGAAGAGGTACGTCGTTGGCGAATCTTCGTAAGCCGAAGAAGGAAGTCCGAGGAGGAAGTGGTGTTCCCTTTCGTTGACACGGAAGACGTCGTTGATCTTCGGAGACAACCGGCTACGAAGAAGAGGAGTGGCGTTCTTCGTCGGAGCTCGAAGGTTCTTCGCGTTCTTCGTCAAGGTTGAAGAAGAAGAAGGAGAACCCAAAATCCTCTCAAGAAGGCTAGAGAAATCTAACCAAATAAAATAAGTTAGAGTCTTATTTTATTCACACACTAAACAAATTGAATTTCAAAGGTTTAAAATTCAAATAAAATAACTCCAAAATAAATAACAAGTTGTCATATCATTTAAAGAGGGGTTAAAAGAGTTTTGAGAGAAGATGAAAAGTTAGGGTTCGTGTGGGCCCCACCACACTTAATCCTCTCAAGGGAGGTTAAGTGGGTGTGAGTCCCACCCATAACTTCCTTTGAGAGAAGTTAACCAACAAAATAAAAAAAAGTGTTTCCACATTTTTTTATTTAACTTCTTATAATTTCTCCCAAAACTAACTTTCGTCTTGCATAAAACGTAACCCTGAAAAAGGTCTCCTTAAGCGAATAATGGCGCTGCGAGTTCATCGGTGCCCTCAGATTTCAATCCTGAGCACCGGATCAAATGTTAGAAAATCCCGCTCGTTCGTTCACTGAACGTACCCGAGCCAAACTTCGGAAATTGATTCCGGGCACTCCGGGCCTCGGAATCAGGTGCCGTCAGAAACCGTGTTCTTGTAAAATTCCAAAGAAAATTAAGAAAAAATTTCCATTGAATTTTACAGGTCTTAACACTATAGGTATGAGTAAAATAGTTGTATATCAATGGAATATAATTAATGAAAAACACAACAAACACCATAGTAAAATGTCCTACAGTACGATAGTGTCTAGTTATAGGACCCTATCACTTCTCAAATTATTGATTATAAGTAATCATGTGTGAAGACATCCATTATGTTTAGAAAAAATATGAATCATCAATTTCCTATCGAGGATAATCAATATGAACTAGTTATTTGTCAAATTTTTCATCCTCAATCTATTAGTTAATGAATTTCAATCAAAAAATAATTCTCAAATATAACCCACTAACATCCTAGGATAATATGTTCTAAATCAATCATTAAAAAATTAGGTAAATCATTTCATTTTCAAGCCAAAAAAATTAATAGTTGAATTTCGTTATTTCCCGTTTCAAAATTCCAAATCACCTTCGAAACCAAATCATGGGTTTTTCATTAATTCTTGTATTTTTAAATTAAAAACAACCATGTGTTTTTATCAATTCAATTTAATACAACTTAGAAAATGAATCATAAAATCATTTTAGTTTCCATAAATTTCATATAAAACCCCAAATTCCAATTTGACTAGAATTTGGTGCTTTTTTAAAAATCCATACCAACTTAATTTAATTTACATTTCACATATGATTGTGTTTTCAGAAATCAATTGATAAAAATTTAATCCAAATCAATCAAAAAAATTATTTAATTGTATGGAAATTGTAAAAAGAAACACTCTACCTTTAATCATGGAATGAAACACATGAAACAGTTCTCTCCAATGGAAGAAGAAGGCACATATGATCTAGGATCATAACCAAGAGTCAAGATTTAAGAACATAGAGTTCATAGCCATCAATACATAGGTGATCTGTCTAAATCCATTGAGAAAAATTATATAGTTGTAAGATACAAGTGGACCTATTTCTCGAAGAGGTGTATCACAACCATCACAATGATCAATCATCAAATGGATGAACCAAATTTTTTGGTGGTCATCAAAAACACCCAAAATCACATAAGGATGTTTAGGGTCATGTGAGAGATCAATATAGGTCAATTAAAAAGGAAAACCACTATGATAAATATTTAAAATAACCTTCCACAATAATAACATGGTGTGTAATACCGATTTATTTTATGTAGATTATTAAATATAATTTTAGCTGAAAATGTATTTTCCAAGTATTAAAATGGATTTTTAATATTTACATGGCATGAAATATTTACATGGTGTGTATCCTTGCATGTTTTCACCCATTTCATGACATCGTACAGGTGATGATTTAATGACATGGAACCCTATTACACAACTTGTAAATAACCAAAAGAATACACAAAACAATAGGTATTATAATCAGAATTCCAACCAATAATTGACTTCACCGTTATAGTAATCCTCTCAATTCCTTGTAAGGGTTATTAAACGAATGAAAATGGAAAACAAAAAAAAATGGATAAATCATACCGAATAGAAAAATGTAAGGGAGTTCAATGAATATTTTTATAGTAGATCACGTCTCATAATATGATCAATATTTTTTGTGGTGCTTTCAATTAAAGAAAGTATTTTATTGGTAAAAAAATTATTAAATCACAGGCTGTTACATTCTACACACAATCTTAAAAGAGTATTATACTCATAATTTTATCTCCAATCATTAAAAAACTTTCATTAAGATGTCTAAAAATTAACTAAAATATTTTTAAATCCAAATTTTAATAACTGAATGATGCCTTTTAAAATCATGAATTTTAAAAGAAACTCCAAAAACGAAACTTTAACAGAAAAAAATAGATGTCTATATGAAATTATTATTGTTTGGTAGAACATATGATCCTAAAATTAAAAAATAATTTTAATATCTAATAAATCCTTCACTGAAAACCAACATCTTAAAAATGTAAAATAAGCCATCCCATTGAAAACAGGAAATTGGTAAAATGAAGTACTCCATGAATAACTCATATTTAGTTTCCCAAAAATGTTGAACACAAGTATAAAGTAAAGATATAAAAATTTAACTAAAATCCTTGATAACATGGATGAGAATTATTTTCAATTATTTTATACATTGAGGACGAATATGTTCATCAAAGGAGAAGCTCTTAATTACAAAATAGTTTTCCCCAAATAGAGAAGAGGTAATAAATTCATTTGAAATTATAATAAAATCATGAAATTTTCATTTCAAGTTCCTTTTTCTAGATATGTAAAATTATTTTACCATTAATAATGACAATATATTAAAATACAATTACCTAGTTTCATTAAATATATAAAAAGTATTTCATTCACTGGTTTCACGTTTCAAACATTTCCAATATCAATTTCATCCCATTTTCCATAAGATGAAAAATTAGTTGATTTCATAAATAATAAATCACTAAAATTAACATTATATAGACTTTGAGATCCAAAAATAATGAATATTTATTCCTCAAATCTTTTCACATTTTCCAAATCTAATATGGTTACATCAAGATCAAATAATCATCAATATTAATAAACCTTTTTGCACAAATCTATAAAAACTCTACAAAAATAGGCAATGTAAAATATAATTATTAGAACACTTCATTATATTCCTAACAGAAATTTAAACCTAAAGACCAGAAATATTTGATCACATATTATTCTAAGATCAACCTATGATTTATCTCTAAGAAATATAAATCACTCAAAAATTCACATAAATAAAGTTATATAAGTGAATCATATATTATCATAGATATGCTAATTGTTTCTAGAAATAAACCAAATCAATATAAATATATAAAAATTAATAATTTATTCATCACTAAATTAACTAAATCATTAGTTTAAAATGTAATAAAAAACCCTAGGTCAACTAAAAATGTCACCAAATGTGTTCTGCTACAGTGTGAATTAAAAAAATGAATGAAACATGTCTCATATAAAACCAGAAAAGGGAAAATTTACATGGTACCTAGTAGATACAATATAACATTATCCATAATATATGAAAACAAATCCAAATGGATGTTATATTATAATAAAACATATGAGACTACACAAGTCTCCTTTTGACCATCCTTCACCACCAAACCATCCATCTATAATAGTGATGACCAACAAGATAAAATATAATACTACAGAATTCACTACTCCTTACATATTTCTTTAAAAAAACATCTAAAACCAAGAAGTGGAAAATAAAGGGTGTGATAATTTATTCATGTATGATTTTACCAAAATATCTATACAAGTTACTATACCAAGACTGCATTATCTTTAGCTTTAAAAACTATAGTTTTTAATGAATTTTCATAAAAAATAACCAGTTTGTAAATAAACATTTGGTTTTCATAAAATTACACCATATTAACCAAATCTAGGAAAATGTATATTAAAAAGAATATAGTATGTAATTATAAAAATAACTAACCATTGAAAAAAAAAGATGGTCGGAGTAGATTACTCATGAGAGTGTGAATTGAGTATCTATAAAACATTTTGTAAAAAAGTATACTTTAAAGATAACCTAATATTAAAAATTCTATTGACCACTTATCCCGTAGAAATTTTATAAGAGCTTGGATATTTGATTAATTTCTCAAATGATTTATTAGTTCTCAGCTATATAAATTTTAAATTTAATACAACATTGGAAACCAACCTAATATGTCAATACTATTATAAAGCCTTTATAAAACTAACTATCAAAGTTCAATTTAGAATTATGAAAAATTTGATAAAATAGAGTAAAACTAAAAGGAAAAAACATAATAGAAATAAATAAATATATTCAGTCTCAACTATAGGCTTAATCCTATCCCCTAGGTGATAACCTGCCACCGAGAAATTTAAATTAATAAATAGTTTGATCCATACACTAGACCAGGGTTCGAAATAGCACATAGGTTGTTCAGTCCACAAGACCTCTAACATAATTCTTCATGGTTCAAACAACCAGCTCACACAAAGACCTCATACATACTATTCTATTGGAGTGAATTTATGTTCGAAGTTATGATTGTAAGGATATCTTGTATCCATCAGTTTTATATAGTATATAATGTGTGCGTAACAGATAGATACACGCAATGCTAAAAATTATGTACAAATTCACAAAACAGAGAAAGAAATTATTCAAAAGGATTTAGAAGGTTCTGTGAATTGATTTATGAAAATATGGACATATAGAATGAATC
Source organism: Viscum album (assembly GCA_963277665.1). NCBI lineage: Eukaryota > Viridiplantae > Streptophyta > Magnoliopsida > Santalales > Viscaceae > Viscum > Viscum album. Next base: position 231,237,825 of record OY728155.1, on the reverse strand, counting down.
ATATGAAAATATCAAGTCCTCATATGGATGTTAACAGAAACCAGTGTGTTGTATTCTGGCTTCCAGGTGCATGTACGGTTCTGTAGGTGGATTTATTTCCTTCAATGACATGCTAATGTGATTTTTCAATTTTTTGTTTAGATAATTTGAGATTTAATCATGTGTTATTCTTTGTTATTGAGTCCACAATGGATTTGGATGTTGTTCAATGTATCTCTCTCGTATAGGCATGCACCACTTCAGACCACTGCACTTTTGTATATCTTCTCTCTTTAAAAAAACTTATTATCAATGAGGTCTAACAAAGAGCATTTAATTTCAACGTTCAAAGGTCAATAGTACCATATACTATCCTCTAAAAGTACTACAAAGAATTATAATATATGTAACTATCATTAAATGGCCCAAATATGACCATTAGAAATAATATAATTAAATGTTGATTTAAATAGACTATTGGTGACTCATCTGTCAGTGTATGTTTCTGTCAGTGTCTCCTTATATCATTGTATCAACACATAGGTATTTCATTCTACTTGTCTTTCTATACATCGGTGACTCATTACATCGGTGATGTGTTCCTACTGTCAGTGAGAAAGTTGAACTAATGGTGACTCATATCAATGGTGAGTCCTTCCTTTTTTTGGTGAGACAATTGTTGTATTGATGACTCATTTGAACTGACGGTGAGTCCTTGCATTGTTAGAACCATGAAATGGTAGGTCACATGGATTGAAAATAGGCCATCTATATCAATGATTCATATGCAATGGTTAGTCATCAGCATCGGTGAGTCATATGAAACGGTGAGTTGTTTGCGTTAGTGAGTCATATTAATCGGTGAGTCATCTACGTCAGTGAGTCATATCCAACTATGATTTGTCTATGTCACTGATTCCTATGAAAAGATGATTCATGTGAATTGGTGAGATAGATGATGTATTAGTGACTAATTTCAACCATGATTCATTTCAGTAGTGTCAGCTTTAGATACATAAAACATATGCATGTTTGAATTGTCTATCAGTGAGTCATATGTCTGTCGGTGAGTCATCTATCTATCACATTGATTCACCCATATGTAGATAATTTGAGATGTTTTTTATGAATTATAGTTCAGTAGAGTCAGATAATGTTAATGCCCATAATTACACATAGATAAATTATTATCATATTCTTTAGACTTAAACACACATAAATAGTTATATGATTTAAATGAACTTATTATTTATGATATTTCTTGGACATAGTTTATGATCTGACATGAGGTGAGATATATGTTAATATATGACATGATTATTGATAATTAAAACCCATATAGACAATGATAGTGTCCAACAACATCAATGGGCCAACAATATCCCCCTTTTTGGTGTTCAAAAATCATAGACTTATAAGTTACAATTAGGGGAAAATGAAATTCAACATTGTAATTATGAGTTCCAATTATGATAAGTGAAAATTATCAGAGATAAAAATGAATAAATACCTATTAATGATTAAATTCATAATTAGTGTTAATAATGCTCTTCAATTTTTAATAATGCATATTTAATTTCTCCTCCTTTTGGGATTAGAATAAAGTGGATGGGGAAAAGAACAATGAAAATAGAAAAGTAGAAATAGTGAAATGTCATTCCCTAGCTAAGTAAGCTAAATTAGAAAATGTACAAGGACTCATCCCAATAAAAAAAAATCACTCCACACTACTTGGTATGGTAAATGGGTAGCTTTCCCTTATCAGAAGAATTAATTGATTGTCATAAAGAATGTTTAAGCTAAAAAAGTAGGGTCTAGATGGATTTTTAGAGGAGGTAGATGAACTCCTTCAGTAACTATAAAATCTTGGGTAGGTCCGTACTGAGAAAATAGCTAGGGATGAACATGCTTGGTAATGATGACTCAGATCTAAGATAAATCTTGAGAAACTGACATCAGAGCATTGGAAGCCACTGAACCGGTAGGGCCAAGTGGTACAGGAGGACACACTATAAGGGCTTCACATTGGACCTATATATATGGTTTAAAAAACATGATGAACATCACAATTATCTCTCCACCAATTTCATTGCCTTTTCAAAATCATCTTTATTTTCTATAAACCTTTCCAAAAAAATGGAGTGAAGTCTCTTAGCTTTTGAATATGATCCTTAAATGCCTTTTTCACAAGGGGAAGTGTAATATTGGTGGATAAATACTTAAATAGACAATTCATTTGATGATTTGTGATGAGTTTGGGGAAAATTTCATTAATGTTTTTTGTCAACTCTTCCTGAGTTTGTGATGTACTCCTTTTATAATAATTTTCATTGTCAAGAAATTTATATGAAGTGTCTTCAACCTTTTCCATAAAATAAATTAAGGCTTGCATATCATCTTTCAAAACTAGACTAATAGAAGAAAGCTCTGTAGATTTTGATGGAAGAATAGGTGGTGTAGAGTTTGAAGAAAGAGCAAGGTATGAATGATCCTGAACTTATTTTCACATTTTGGAAGAATCAATATCTTTAAAATGAAAAACCTTTTTCTCAAGATCTTTCATGATACATTCTATTTTATTCTTCTACTCATTGGTTAAAGCTTTGATGCATGTGGTTAACAAATTCATCTCATTCTCAAGATTGGTGTTTCTTTTCATCATTATTTCTAAATTTGTAATAAAATTTGGATGATTTTATATTATCAATATCTTGGAATCCGAAGAAGAATCAGATTGAGATATAGTGGTTATGGCAGGAGTGGAACTAGAAGATCTAGCTTTCCTTACACCATCATCTATAGATCAGATTGCTTTCAAATTGTTAGTCAGATCAGTGTCTTATCACCTTGATTCATAAATTTCATATCTCATCTGAGATTGAACTTTTTGTCTAATGGAGGATCAAATGTATTAATTGAAGTGTTAAAAACCATCCTCAGTGACATGGTCACTATAAAAGGTCTCATCCATCAGTTCCCTTGTAGTAAGATCAAAAACATCATCATCTAAATCTTCATAATCTAATCCCAGGGCCACATTCCCAAGATTCCTCACCCATTCATCAATAATATTATAATTCATAGGAGTAAGAGTGTCAAAGAATACTCTTAAAATTTTATGATCTTCATCATCTTGAGATACACTTCCCTGAGGCTCTCCCTTAGTGTTAGATTTACTGGCAGATTTTCCCCACCCACATAATGATTCTTTTGAAGGTTTCTTCTCCTAATGAATAATTTATTTTCAAGTATATACAACATGAGAAATAGGTTCGTAATGAGAAACATTTTGATTTTGATAAACACCCTCAATAGATACACCAACAATAGCTTCAACAATTTACAAACTAATAGCTTCAAGATTATCATCTGGATGACTAGATTCACTATTACTGCCACATTCACTAAATTATTCATTATTACAATCTTCATCATAAAATATATCATTTTCTTCTTCCTTAAATGATTTGGAACCACTTTCACCACTACCAGATTCCTCTTCTTCATCTGCTTATTTTTTAGATTCACTAACATATTCAATACTTCCTTCAACTTCTATTTCTTCACCCATACTAGATTACAGAACATGTTCATGAGAATGTAACCCAAAGGTGGGCTTGGAGGTCGAATAGAGACTATTTATGTTGGTCCAGTCGGATCTGGGTCACTTCTATAATCCACTAGTGATCCTACATCATTGATATAAGAAGTAAGCTCCTCCTCCTCATCTGAAAAACAGATTACTTGTTTATCTGAACCGAGAACGGAATCAACAGGATCCCATGATCTAAATATATGGTCAATAGGATTGAACATTTCAAACAGTCTATCTTCATCACCAAACCATTTCATTCTCCATGGGTTTTAGTTAATTTTTCATTCTCTAGAAGTTGTCAGAAAATAAGATGATACCGCTACATTCACTAACTACAATATCAACAACTTCATTTTCACTTCCTTTCTCCATTAGCATTTCTGAAATTATTCTAGAATAGAAACAATAAATTTACATACAAGTCAGTTTTAACATCTAATTTATGTTCACCATAAGATAATTTTGAAGATTTCATTTAACTCCTTTATTTAGAAAATACTCCTAGTATACAACCTGATACTTAAGAGAAGAAAAGTCCCCTTTTCTTTGAAAAATCTGGTACTGAATAAACATAACAAAAATTATACACTCACCGTTTGATTCTGATGCAATGGGTCTCATTTTTTCCTCATTTCTGGTTATCTCTTTCAAAGCTATTTTATAAAAAAAAAGTGTTAACTTTTAGGAGGATAAATACCTTTGTAATCATTAAACATTACTTTATGAAGAACTTTAAGACGTTAATCCAAATTTCTTCAAGATAATGATATTATCTTCCCTTTAACAATAAAATTTATCCACAAAACATCACTTCCATCCAACAGAAGATCCATATTCAGGTGAAATTGATATACTTTCTTCAGGTATAGAACATGATCATAGTTTGTGAGCCAATCAAGAAATCCATGATGTTGCATCACCTTTAACAACAAGTACATTCTCTTTAAGATCTATTCTACTGACAACGTGTAGCAGTAAAGGAGTAGATTATATCAATTCAAATTTATATCATTTTGGATTTTTGAAATTACACAATTGTGAAATTGTGAACTGTGTTCAACAATATTAAAGAAATAGTGTTGTTTTTATAAAAACCTAAAACCTATAGAAGAAGTGAGTTATCAATATCAAAAAGACACATTTCGTATAACACTAACAGAGTCAGTGTGACAATGTTGTTGGTGTGACAATAGTGTTGGCATGCCAATGGTGTTGGTGTGACAATGGTGTCAGCATTACAATGGTTTCAACATGTGTAATAACCCAGATCCTCTTTCCATGTATAGATCTTTATTTTGGGTTGTTTTTTAGGAAAAATTACGATATTGTAAATTTACTAAGTATATGCCATGTACTCGGTTGCCGTCTGTAGCAATGTCCTGATAGTGTAAGGACCGCGTACATGTCTGTGTAGGTGACCTAGAAGACCACCTAAAGCAGGGTCTAGTTGAGGCTTATACATGGTGAGTACATTGATTTAGCAGACCATGTACTTTTCTATTTATTTTATTAATCTAAGTGTGGCAGCATATCATCTTCATAATGAACATCTTCTACTCGTGTCTTGTACAAGATGTCAATTTATGGCCAAGGATCTTCATGTTCCACATGATCCTTCATTAGAGCTCCAATTTAGACACTTCCAGGTGCGTTGGATTCCCACTAGTGAGTTCTCTCTTTCCTTATGACCTCTCTTCCATATTTCTCATCTCTAAAGAGTTATTGAGGGATGATAGCTTTTATCCTTTTGTAGATCTACACCATTCTAGGCCAATTCAAGGGCTGACGTTTATTATTTTTAATCATATAACATCGAGGTAGGTGGTTTGTGCCTTTCTTTGATTTTCTTTGGATTATGTATGCTTAAGTGATGAATACCCATGTTTAGGGTATTGTGTGGTTTGGAATTCAAACCTGTTTAAGACTAGTTGTGGTGTTCATTATTGAAAAGGGTTATTTTTTTATGAATAAGTTTTTATACCTTGTTTATGGATGTGTATCCCATGTTAGATTGATTATGTTCGTTGGGACATAGAAGCATGTTAGACTTCCTTTCATTCCATTCCATGTGTTGTTAGTATAGAGTTGCAGATTATATAAGATTCATGTGTATCATATTGTGAATGTTTGACCAAGGATAATCGGCTATTAGAGATTCACATGATAGAGTCTTTTATGTGTAATTATTGATATGTTGAACCAGTGGTATTGACTATGAGAGTTATCAGGTGGTCATAGACAAGAGGGGTTCGAAAGTGAGAGCTACCCAGAGGGTAGTTTTTAAATGAATGTTAGACCATAGGGAATTGACTGTGGGAGCTTCTATAGGGTCATTATAGTTTATTTTAACTTTGAAAACAGAGGGGTATTGTCCATGAGAGGTACCCAAGTTGTCGGTTGTAATTGATTTGTGTTGCATGGGACCAAAGTGGATATACAGTGTGAGAGTTTCCATAAGGTGATTATTATTTATCAAATTTTTAATATGTTATGATAGAGGGGTTAGACTGTGAGAACCTTCCCAGAGGGTTTCTTGGGAATAATTGAATTATTGTGATAAATCTGCCTAGCCAAATCAAAATCTTGGACCCGGTCTTGTTTATTTAAATGGACATTTAAGATGTCTAATTGTTATTATTATACAAGGGGATACAAATCTATGGATAGATCATGAGTTCACATTATTCAATAGATTTAATGATTAATAATTGTAAATGATTTTAATTAAAAACTGTAGGATTATTTACTTTTGTGCCACTCCTAGTATATTACATTGTTTTTCTTATTGGAATATATATACATATATATATTGACTGACTTTTATGAACGTATATTTTGGTGGTTGCCTACTAGGATTCATCTCACACCCTATTTGGGTCATGCTTTTGGGCCCAAATTGATTATATGGTTATAGGTATATAAAATTGAAAGCACCCTTCTTCAACATGTACTTGAGTGATGTTGGAGCTGGAGAGAATGTGACCAAGATTTGGATTTTGATACTGTTGGAGTTTACTATTTTCTATAATTTGGTTTCATTATTGTATTTTCAACATTGTGACTTGTTGGTATTATTTCCTAGATACTTGTGACAAGCATCACTATATATATATATGCTGCAGTTTTTTATCATATCAATCCTTTGTTGTTTACCTTGTTGTATGGTGTTATTTCATAGGCTAATGTTTACTATTTCTTTCCACTATGATTCTCTACAAATAAAACAACATTTTCTTCACTGTCATACCCATGGACCTTGCTAATAGTCAGCAGCCTCTGGAATTCATGGAAATGAGCTTGAGGCCATGTGACCCGCCGTGTATGGGGCACCTTTGGGCAGCACCCAGAACTACGACATTATAAAGTGGTATCAGAGAAGTTTCTTTTCTTCTTTGTTTTACTGTTTGTAGTCTATAGGTAGGGAGAATAATTATTAGGTAGTTGGTAATGTGTTTTGTTCAGGAGTAGCTAACTCGTGTATAGGGAAAATCCTTGTTACCTTGAATATTGAAAATTTTCTGGTTTTTCAATTATTACAGTTGATTTGATTTCACCATGGGGTGACACACTTGTTTTTTGTCGTTATTATTTATTTCATTGTGGTTATATTTCAATTGATACCTAATGAGATGAGGGTATTCCATCTCATGCATCATATATGAACTTTCTAGAGATCACAAGTCTTACATTTTCCTCATGCCATTTAGGATTCATTATTGATTGCATGTTTTTGTGATATATGTTTTTATATATATGAATGATGTTGTAGTATATTCCTTGATAGAATATAGGATATTTTGATAGTGTATTGGAATATTTGATGTTTCATTTGGATAGATGCAAAACATTGGTCCTTGAGGTGTTATAGGACCTCTTGAATTGGTATTTGGTGGACCCTGTTTTAAATTTAGTTGAATTTTGTCTAGTTATGATGTCAAAAAAGGATGCCAAACAATTATTTGTGAGAGGATGAGATTTAAAGGGTTGTAATTTTCATTCCTTGGAAAAAATTATATAATTTTGAGGGTTTCAGAGATGTTTTATAGGTTTACTATCAAGAAACCCAAACAACATTGTGTGGTGTTAAGAACACATACCATGTGTTCTTATGTTATGGAAGAAATAGCTTTTAATAATTACATGTAGTGTACTGTATGTACACACCATGTATCATTTCACTGTGTGATTGAATGTGTGAGAAGATACATGGGTTTGGGAAGCCTTTGTTAAAACACACCATTTCTCAATTTTTACACGCTGAATTGTATAGAACCATGTGTCTTGCCATCTAACGAATGACATGGGTGGATGAAACTGTTGTTGTACACCAAATGACCCATTCTTGCACTCATTGTTTAGTAAAATGTGTCTCCAAATGTGTGACCAATGAAACATATTGAAGGGACATAACCAGTACACATCGTGTCTAGGGTAAACACGTTGTGTAGTGTTGCACTGGAAGACACCATGTGGTTTTTCATTGTAGAAGTACTTGGGAAGGAGAAAAAATTCAATTGCACCTCTTGTCATAGGTGGAACACACCGTGTGTAGGGTTATTATAGTACAATGATCGGAAGAGGTACACACCCATATATGGATTAAAGGAAACACACAAGTTGATATTTATATATGTTGTGTATCCATGTTATGTAATGACTGAATATTTTCATTCCTTTGTTCCTTTCTTGCACTACAACGTTTTTGTCCCGGATAAACATTAACTGAGGTGTGTACTTGACCTTGCAGAGCCATGCCACCATGATTTCTTCTAGTTGTATGCTAGGTACATGGTGATGATAAGACAACGGATAAGATAGATCAGGGGCTATCCGTAGATCCTACCATCATCCCAATCATTTCTATAGATTTTTCAGTAGACACAGGTGTTGATGCACAATTTCATGAAAGGATGTTATAGACTTTTTAGGGAGTACTATATCCTTCCCATTCTATAAATGAGTTGACCTGGGTGTTCCCCCATCCACATCCTCCTACTTTTTCTTATAATGGATTACCACAAATTGTAGATTCATAGTTGGAGGCCATGATCACTATCTTTCAGCATCTACAAATGCATCTAGAGAGGAGGGTGAAGCTCGTTACGTACATGCAACATGATTCCTCCAAGAGACTATGAGATGTAATCTAACAGGTGGTAAATCATTGTGATATGTCTTGGGAAGATTTTTGGAGGACCATCTATGATTACTTCTATCCTGATATGTTGAGGGTTGATCGATCCTAGGTGTTCAAGCATTTGGAGCATGGCGCTCTTTCGGTGATGGATTACTCTTCCCATTTTATAGAGCTTCAAATCATTTCCCATATTCTAAGAGGTGATAAGTTATATTTGGCTAGATGGTTTGAAAAAGGTCTCATGTATGACATATGATCACAGGTTAATGTCTTCAGGATGACTTTGGTGATTTCTATAGTGAACCATACACTAATTAATGAGTGTAATCTGAGGGAGTTGGGATCTATGAGCCAGGGCGGTTCCACCTCCAGGGATGGTACTCATTTAATAAATAGCAGGAAGCCCTGTCGGGATCCTTCATATGATTCATCGTCAGGTAGCTAGGTGGTATTCTACCAGTGTGGGAATAGTGGTCATACATGACCATGTTGCTCGAAGGACCCAGTTAACTACCGATATTATCATTTGTTGGTCCACCTTCATAATTTTTCCCTATATTTCTCACTAGAATCTAGGGATAGGGGTTTTTCTATTACTCTACAATGAAGATCAGAACAACTAGTTTCTTATCATTTCGGTAACTGATGTTCATTAGGCTATGAAAATTAAGGAGGTGGTTGTGGATGTGTTAGACACTCGGTAGGTTTTCTGCAACCGTAGTTTTGATCAGCTCATGATAGTTAGGCAGGGTCATAGGGCTGCAATACAGGTCACACAATTATAGTGGATTAGACGCTATTGTAGTAGTATCTCAGAACCACTACGATTAGAGGTACAATTATATTTGAATCAGTTTTAGCTTCTTTTTTTCTATATAGGGGATTCCCATAGTTTTATATTTTTTTATTTCATAAAGTTCCTCGATCTCGGTATCATTACATATGAGGATGTTATGGAAGTAGACACATTCTATTGGGGATTTGAATGGATAGTGTACATCATTTCAAGGAGTTCTCTCTTATGGATGGTGGGTGTCACATCTTATGGGACCTCTATGACTTAGAGATGATAGGCCTGTATTTCCTTCTTAGAATGTAATAGTTGGTCTTCTTTTAGGACTTTTTTGACTACAATCATCATAGGGTGAGTTTTATTTCACAAGAGGGTAGGTATTTTCTACACAAGGTAAAATGGGATGTCCATGTAAGAAGATTTGGAGCCAAGAATCAAGGGTTTGTAGAATTTACACCCCAGATTTCAAGTTTATATCTTGAGGACTAGGGGACTTCTTAGATAAAATTTCCTCCAATAGTGGATTATTTAATAGATGTCTTTATAGAAGACTTTTTATATTTTCCTCCAGATCGAGAGGTATAATTGTCTATTGATCATGTGCTAGGAGTGGCACTAGTTTTCCTTGGTCCTTATAGTATGGCTGCACCAGAGTTACAAGATCTCAAAAAGAAGTTAGTGGAGTTGCAAACAATGGTTTTCATCTGACCCTGTACATCTCCTTGGGGTTCACCTATCCTTTTTGTGAAGAAGGTGTATGGTACCCTTAAACATTGTGTGGATTATCAGAATCTAATCTAGGTGATGCTCGAGAACAGATATCCCTTGTCCAGGATTGATGATTTGTTTCATCATCTTTGACGATGCCGATTATTCTCGAAGATTGAATTGAGATTCGTTTATCATCATTTTCATGATAGACAATCTGATATACCTCTTATGGCCTTCCAAACTAGGTATGGTCTATATGATTATGTATTTATACCTTTTAGTCTCACAAACACGGAATTAGTTGTCAGGGAATTGATGAACTGAGTGATCCATCCTTACATGGATTCTTTTGTGTTTGTCTATGTAGAAAACATCGTGGTGTACTCTCATAGTCAACACGACCATGCCAAACATCTTGAGAACATTTTGAGAAACCTGAGAAAAAATACGTTATATGAAAAACTCTCAAAATGCCACTTTTGGATGAACCAAGTTCACTTGTTGGGTCATGTTATATCAGAGATTGGGGTATCAGTAGACCCAGAAAAAGTTAGAGAATTATTTTTATATGAGAATCCAAAAAACATCTTTGAGGTATGGACTTTTCAAGGCCTGGATGGTTACTAAAACCTCTTTATACATGAAAATTTACACTTAGCAATTCCACTAATGGTCTTGACTATGAAATTTGTGATGTTCATGTGGATAGATTCTTGTGATTCATTATTTCAGGAGCTGAAAGGGAGATTGGATTTATCAATGATCTTGACTTTCCAAAAGTCGGGAAAGAGTTTCACTGTGTTCCATGATGCATCAGTTATCAGGCTATGAGAAGTACTTATATATGGGGAAGGGTTATTTTTTTTTGAGTCTTGATAATTGAGGCTACATAAGAGGGACTACCTGACACATTATCTCGAGATAGTTACATTTATGAATGCTTTGCAATATTGGATAAATTATCATTTAACATAGATCTTTTTGTAATTAACTAACCACAAATGTCTCAAGTATATATTTAATTAGTGTGATATGAATTTCAGACAACGAAGGTGGATCTAGTAAGCTCATTATTTTGATGTTGAGCTTTACAAAATGCTTAGGAAAGAGAATTCATTGGCTAAAGCATTTAGAATGAGGACTCGGATACATGCAATTTAGGATGCCAGAAGTTAGTGGAATCATAATGATCTGTTCTCTGAGATGTATTTGGAGGTTTTCAAAAGATATGGGTAGACGTTTCTTTCTTATGTAGCTATTATCTCTACTTTTCTAGAGAGTGTGTGAATAAGGCAACTATCAGATTATTAGGGCCTAGTCCTATGAAAGTGTTTTTCATGAGAGGACCCTACTCTTATGTGGACCATTGACATGGTTGATGTCTCACAAATTCATGAGATTGTATGGGTTCTTGAAGACATACAGGAGGATTTGATGTTATATTATCATTCCTCAATTTGGTTAGTTCATCATAGTGTCAACAATATGTATCTAGATTTTCACCATAAGTATTGGGGGCCAGGTATGAAGAGCGATGTTACTGGTTTTTTATGTGATGTTCCACATATCAATAGGTGAAGGTCTATAATCATCGACCAGTAGGAATTTTATATTAATTACCCAGTCTCGAGTGGAAGTGGAATTACGTCGTGAAGTATTTCATGACGTGTTTACCAAGGCCTCCTCGAGGGAATGATGTGGTTGGAAGTTTTTTTGAAAAACTCAAAAATGTTGATCATTTAATTTTGATCATGGAAACCTTCAGGGTTGATGATCTTGGATGTTTGTACATCCAAGAGATTGTATGTTTTCATGGGGTTCCACACTCTATCACTTCAAGAAACTATTTTTGGGTTACTTCTCGTGTCTATAAGGGACTATAGACGGGTTTGGGTACATAGGTACTTCTGAGTACAGATTACCATCCCCATAAAGATGGCTAGTCCGAGCTCACAATTCATGTTCTAGAAGACATACTATGGGCATTCATCTAGGATTTTGGAGTTATTTGGAGATACACATACCCCTAGTAGATTTTTCCAACAATAATAGTGTTTAGGAGATGATTCAAATGGAAAAATATGGGGATCTGTATGGTAGGCCATGCTGATCACCTCTATGTTGGATGGAGATTGGAGTGGAAGCTATGTTGGGACCTCATCTTGTCTAGGAGACCACTGGGTAGGTGGTGTTGATTCGAAAGAGGTTGGATACTGTAAAGGCTCACCAGAAATCTTATGTTGACTGATGGAGATGACCTCTAGGGTTATAGGTTGGAGATCATCTTTTCTTAAATGTCACATAGAGGATGGGACATGGGAGTATTAGTAAACAAGAGAAGATTTCAATGAGATTCATTAGGTAATTTGGTGTTTTGGAGAGAGTCAAGCTGATTTCTTATCTGTTGTTGTTACCTCAAATGTACTAGGATATGCATGACATATTCCATGTTTCTTAGCAATATAATTACTTTTATGAACATCTAACTTTTTATACTTGAAGTAGTTGAGTTGGAGTTGGATACATCCTTTGAGGATCACCCTATATAGATTATGGATCACAACATGAATGTTCCCCATGGTCGGTCTGTTCCACTAGTATGGCTTCTATGGGAGCATGTGTGAGTATAGGATGAGACATGGGAGAGGGAGGCTGACATTCAATCCTAGTGGACAGAGTTGTTTGAAGTTTCTTCTTCACCACCATTAGAGGGGAAATTTATGGATTAAATTATTTAATGTGGGATGTTTGTAAGAATCCAGATCATCTTTTCTAGTATGGATCATTATTTCAGGGTTTTTATTAAGGAAAAGGATGATTTTAAAAATTTATTAAGTACATGCTATGTACTCTAGAGTACACATCGTGTATTCAGTTTCTGTGTGTAGCCATGTCATTTCCAAGTAAAATCCAAGTACATAGCTGTGTAGGTGACCTAGAAGTGTACCTAAAGTGGGGGCTGGTTGAGGATTATACACAGGGTTTACATTAAAATAACATTCCATGTACTTTTCATTTTATTTTATTAATTAGAGTGGGGTCGGATCTCATCTTCCAAATGAACTTATTCTTCCCTTGTCTCATACAAGAGAGTAACATATAGCTTCTGATCTTCGATCTCCTCTCATTCCAAAATCCAAGCACCAATTGAGAAGTCGCAATGTGTGCTTGATTCCCACCAGTTAGTTATCTCACATACACTCTTCTCAATTTCTCCTCTCACATGAGTTATCAATGAAAGGTTTTTTTACCCATTTCATTGATCTACATTATTTTAAGATGATTCAAGGGATTATGTTCAATAATGTTCAACGTTTAGCATCAAGGTTGGTGGTTTTTTTCATTTATTTTATTGTCTTTGTATTATATATTTTTAAGTGCCAAATACCCATGAATTGGTTATTGCTTTTTTTGGAATATTACCCCATCTAATACTTGTTATGTAGTGTTTGATTGAGAAAGTACTATTTGATTATGCATAAGGTTTTATACCTTGTTTATGGATTTGTTTCCCATGTTTGATTGATTATTGTTGTTTGTTCATAGATGCATGTTATTACTTCTTTATTTCTATGCCAATTGTTGTCAGAATGTAGTTGTAGATTATATGAGATGCATATATTTTTCATTGTGAATGTTTGAACCAAGGGATTTTACTGTGAGATATTCTTGAGAATAGTGTCTCTTATGTGTAATGGCTGTTATTTTAAACCATAGGTATACACTATGAGAGATGCTGAGTTGTCATATACTATAGGGGTTAGACCTTGAGAGATACCCAAAGGGGCCTTATGAAATGAATGTTTGACCATAGGGAATTGACTTTGAGATCTTTTATATGGTCATTATATTTTATTGTTGTTATTCAGACCATGGGGTATTGAACGTTAGAGCTACCCATGTAGTCTTTTGTGATTGATTAGTGCTATATGGGACCAAAGGGGTTATAATGTGTTTTCTTTCCAAGAGGGTCATTGTAATTTATTAAATTATTGATATGATAAACCAGAGGGTTTAAACTTTGAGATCATTCCTAGAGGGGTTCTTGTGAATAATTGAATGACTGTGAGGAGTCTACCCAGCCAAATCACAAGCTTAGAGTCGATCTTACTTGTTTGTTTAGATGGTATTTTGAGACATTTGTTTGTTGTTATTATACAAGGGGATACATAGAATATTATAGATCCCGAGGTCACATTATTCAATGGATTTAACAATAAATAAATGAAATTGAATATAATTGGAAACTGTAGGATTTTTTTCTTTTGAGTAATTCCTAGTTTATTGCTTAATTTTTCTTATCTCCTAATATATATATATATATATATATATATATTCGCTACAAATTAGGAGAAAATATTTTGGTGTTTTCCTACAGGGATTTGTCTAAGACCCTATTTGTGTCATGATTTTGTGCCCAAACAGACTCTATGGTTGTAGGTATAGAAAAGGTAAATCACCATTATTCATCAGGTATGTAAGTGCTGCTAGAGTTGGAGAGCATGGAACCAAGCTGAGGATTGTGATGATGATAGGTTTTATTTTTTTCTATAAATTGGATTCAGTATTGTATTTTTAGGATTGTGACTTGTTTTGATACTTTCCTAGATACTTGAGAAATGTATAATTACTTATATATATGTTGTAGTTGTTTATCTAATCAATATTCCACTTTATATCTTGTTGTATAGTGTAGTTTATTATTCTATTGTTGACTATTTGTTTCTACTGTGTTACTCTGCCTATGAGGGCATAGTTTCCCCACTATCACACCCAAGGCACTCACTGCTAGTCTGTAGCCTCGGGAATTTGAAAAAACGTGCTTGAGGAATTGTGACCAACTAGGTATATGGTACCTTTGGGTGGCACCCAAAACCAGGAAATTACAACATGACCATAGTGTCAGTATGAAAATAGTGTCAGCATGAAAATAGTGTCGGCATGAAAGCTTCACCAAAAAAGATCAAATTAATGGAAGCACATGGTCTTACTGATTGATCATTCATAACTCATGTCTGATTGAATTTATTAATTCAAATATTAATGTCCTAGTGAATATGATAGCATGCTAATATTCAGTTATAATAAATTATAATGTGATGTCACCCTTTAGATAATGATATCTCTAAATATGATGTCTTGCGTCAATATGTTTTGTTCTAGAATGAGAAACTGGGCTCTTAGAAATTTCAATAGCACTTGTATTTTATCAATTTATAGGTACATGTCTAGATTGAAAACCATAATCTTGTAGAGTTTGTTTCATCCACAAAATTTGTGGACAATAACAACTAGTAGCTATGTATTCAACATCGACAGTAAATAATGCAACCAAAATTTTTTTCTTACTACACCATCCCAATGACTTTCCCAAAAAGTGACATGTCTCAAAGTTTCTTTTTATATCTATGTCGCATGAACTAAAATTAGCATCCGAATAACTCACTATATCAAATAAACATCCTTTGGGTAAAAATAAACCGAAATTGATGGTCTATTTGAGGGATTTCAAAATTCCATTTACAACATTCAACTGAGATTATTTTTTATTATATTTAATAGTGTAAAACATAAACATACTAAACATTATATATGGTCTACCGACAATCAAGTAGAGAAAACCTCTAATCATTCCTCTGTAAGTGGATTGATCAACTGATTTACCATCTTCATCACAATCCATGTTACAAGTAGTACTCATTAGATTAGGACTACCTCTAATGCAAACAAATTAAACTCTTTTAAAATGATATTTTGTGTATTAAATTTGATTTAAAATGATATCTTCTTTATTTTGAAAATTTTGAAATCCAAGAAAGACTTGTAGTTCACCCATTAAACTCATTTGAAATTTACATTGCTTCATTTTTGAAAACTCAATACATAATGAATATCAGGATGATTAAAAAATAATATCATCAACATATATTTGAAAAACTAAAACATCATTATAAATTCGTTTGGTAAATAGAGTTGGATCAGTAATTTCTTTTGTAAAGCCTTTAGAAATAATAAAACTACTTAATCTATCATACCATGCTCTTGGATCTTGTTTCAAACAATATAAATCTATAGTTAATTTGAAAATAGGATTTTGGAAATGTGTGTTTTTAAAACAAGGTGTTTTTTCAACAAAAACATCCTCAACTATATAACCATTTAGTAATGAACTTATTACATCCATTTAAAAAAATTGAAATTAAGAGGGGAATCATAAGTATGCTGGATTATGATTACCTCATGTACAACAATAGGTGAAAGGCTTCTTCATAGTCAATGCTTTCTTATGGACTATAAACTTGTGAAAACCATCATGTTTTTTTTCACACAATATTACCATATTCTTCTAATTTGTTCTTAAACACCCAATTATTGCCTATGGCCAGGGTGTCTTGAGGTATATCCAAAAATTTCAAAACATTATTTCATTCAATTTGATTATGCGGTTATTGAATAACCATCACAAAAAATTCACCATTAATTACATCATTGATGTTTTTAGGTTCATGTTGTGACAATAATGCTTGATGTTCAACTAGATTTCTATGAGAAGCTCTAGTTTATGTCCAGTAATCTATGTCTCCAACAACAGCATCTAAAGGATGGTACTTGAGATTTCTAATTGGTCTAGAAAATGAGGGGATATTAATTTCAGGTTAATCTATAGATTTTGATTAATCATGTTTAGATTCTAAAGAATTTCATGAACTGCTTGATTTGATTGATTTCTTGACATGAGTATTAGATGATTTTTTATTTATTCCCATGTTTGACATATCATTTTCAATGTTTTAAAGAGAAATATTTGGTAAATGTGGATCTATTTCATCAATTTTGATATGTACTGATTCTTCCACACCCTTGGTTCTTTAATTAAGACTTTATTATATTTATATGAGGTTGAGTAACCTTGGAATATTCCTTCATCACTCTTGGATATGAATTTGTCAAGATTATCCTAAATATTGAGAATATAGACTTTGAAACCAAAAACATTGAAGTAAATAAATTTGGGTTTTCTTTTTTTTCTATAGCTCATAATGAGTCTTTTTGATGCTAGGTATAATTAAGACTCTATAAATTTTGTATCAGGATATATTAATTTCCTTGGCCGAAAAATAAACAGGTAAATGATATTCATTAAGCATGGTTTAGGCTATCTCTTAGAAGGTTCTATTCCTTCTTTCTACAACAACATTATGTTGTGGTGTCTGTAAGGAGGAGAGTTATTACTATAGCCATTGCGTGATAAAAAAGATTCAAAGCCTTTATTTTCAAACTAACGACCATGATCACTTTTTAAGAATTTTATTCTATATCCACTTTAATTTTCCACTATTTTAGCATACTTGATGATGTAAGTACATTATTTAATTTTTTAGATAAGAAATAAGTCCATGTATATCTTGAATAGTCATGTACAAGAAAGGACTACAAACATTTCAATTTGAAAAGTCCAGTTTGGGTAGATCCTTAAATAGTCATTTCTTAGTAATATTTCTAAGAGAGTATATAATAATGTTTCCAAATCTCCTATGAAAATTCCATGACATTTTATGAATGTAATTTAATCAAAAAACCATTTTTTACAATCTAAATAATTTATCTTAATAGAATATACATTTCTATTTATGAAGTTATAAAAAAAATTATTCATTTTTAAAGTTAAAAACATTTCAAGAATCATTTTTGAATTTAACAAGAAATACATCATCACATAATTGTGAAATGATAATCATATAAACCATAAATACATCAAAAAAAGTAATTTATAAATTAGAACTGACTTAGAGTTACCAATATATCTTAAGCCAATTAATTTCCCTTTAGAATTGTCACAAAAGATGACATATCCACCATCAATCATGGTTAGGTTCATAAATCTTGAATAATCTCATGTCATGTGTCTGGGACATCCACTGTCCAAGTACCACTGACTCTTGTAGGAGCTCTTAAAACATCTTTACTACATGATGATGAAACAGAATCAAATTTTGGTACCCAAACTTGTTTGGGTCTAGTGACATTATAATCAATTCTTTATATACCCTCATTTTCTTATGGAGTTCCTATAATAATTATGTAACATATTTGAAAAACATAATCTACTAGTCTAGAAAAACTAGGGGTAGAAAAAGATTTTATAGATCTTAAACTATTGAAGAAATTTGATTTTTAGGTATAAGAACATATTTTCCAGAAATAGTTACCAAATGTGTTTCAAAAGGGTTTCTCTATCCAAGCTGATATACAACACTAGAAGTGTATTTTGGAGCAATCTTTTTTTCCATGAATTTGAGTCAGAGTATTTTTTTCCATTGGTAAAATTATCTGTACCTATCCTCAATTGATCATTCAAAATTATTAATTCATTTTTTTCTTTGAGATGTTAAACAATCATTTCCTTTTCAGTAATAATTTCAGACATAATTGTGATAGAAAAATCATGTTTTTTCATTAAATAATTAAAATTTTCCTTTAGTTCATTACACATTTATTCCATCATGTTATAGTTATCAAATAGTTCATCATATGTAATATATTTATAGTCACATTAATTTTCAGAATAATAGGAATTATGAGCCTGATAATCTAAGGTTACCTCATATGGGTTTGTACAAGAGTACATATTTTCCATGCCATTTTTCTCATCATGAGATGATGCTAATTCCCTGGAGTTATCCTTAGTGGAATTCCATGAGGATTTCATATCATTCGTATATTTCTTGTTTTTGTTCATATATAGATTTTTTTTTAATTTTGGATGTTTAGATTTAATATGTCTTCTCCTCTTCCATTAATATGAGACAATCTCCTATAATTTGTCACTTATTTTCCAATAATTAATTAATTTTCCCTTGTTATCATATCTTTCATTATTATTGGAATTTCAGAAGAACTTGTTCATACTATAAAATTTCATAAATCTTATGGCTAGATGATCCATCTCTTCATCACCGTCTGTTGATAATTATTAATTACTAGAGCCTTCAACAGAGGCTAACACCTTCTCTTTTTCCCCTAATCTTAGAGGTAGTAGTATTGAAGGCTATAAATTTTCTCTTAGGTTCATCGTCTAATTATTTATTTAATTTCATCACTTCCTCATACATCATCAAAATTCCAATGTATTATTTAGCATGTAATTTTATAATGTCACATGATTATTTGATTGAGACCAAATATACTCTCCACCTATCATGTAATAATATGTTAATCCAACATAATTTTTTCTTTTGTAGTAACATCTCATCCCATAGAGATCATAGTATTCACTATCACATTAAACCTGAGGTACATGTCTAAAATTGGCTCATTAGGCTTCATCATAAAATTTTCATATTTAATAGTATTTGTGTTAAGTCTCATTTCCTTAACACTAAAGGTTCTTTAATCTGAAACGAAAAAAGTATCCCAAATTTCATGGGTTGTTTTACATGCAGAAATTCTGTAAAATTTCGCATATTTTAATGAATAGTATAAAAAATTCATGGATTTTCAATTATTTTTATAAGCTGCCTTAGTTGGATCATCGCACATAGATTTAGAAGTTTTAGGAATCTTATATTTATCTATATTGGAAGACAAAATTTCAAAGCCCTTACATTCTATATCCATTTTCACATTAAATTATTATTGAGCATAATTGGTTCTATTAAAGAATGGAGGATTATTGGTAGATTCACCTTCTAGCCTATTATACATTATAAAATTTTATAATAATATTTTAAAGTGATAACATTTTAGTTTTAACAAATATTTTATGTTATATGAAATACAACTAAAATCATAGTTGAAAAATATTTATATTGATTTGAAAACGGAAAACTCTTAAATCCATTGATACTAAATGTTGATCAGAGTAGAGTACTCAAGAGGCGGTGAATTGAGTATAAATTAAATTTTATGTTATAAAGTATAATTTGAAGTTCCCCCTATTTTAAAAATTCAACAGCCTAGTTAGACAGTAGTGAATTAATAAGAGCTTTATTGTTTGATTAATTTCTCAAAGGATTAATTATTTATCAATTATATCAATTTAAGAATTAATACAACATTCAAAACAACCCTAATAAGTCAATAATTTAAGAAATACTAGTGAACACTAACTATAAGAGGTCAATTCTATTTTATGAAATATGTGACAATACAGTGTAAAACAAAAAAATAAAAACATATGAAAAATAAAACAAGAGGATTAGTCTCAAGAAGAGACTTATTACTCTCCACATGGTGATCTCCTACCACCGAATAGTTTTAATTAATATAATTTGTGATCCACACCCTAGATCAGGGTTCACAATAGCATATAGGATTTCTTGGTCATAGGACCTCTACCACATTTCGTTGTGGGTAAAAACTACAAGTCACACAGGGACCTCATCTACAATTATCTATGAGAGTGAACTGGTGTAAGAGGGTATGATTGGAAGGATATATTTTATCCTTCCTTTTGATAATAGAAGATAGTGTTTTCTTACCATATAGATACACACACTTCTCAAAATTATGTAAAAATGCACATATCAGAGCAATAAAATATGAGATATGATTTAAAAGGATCTATGTGTTGCTCTATTCTACTATGGACATATAGGATGAAGAATATGAAAATATCGATTCCTCTTCTATATGTTGACATAAAACAGAGTGTCATATTCTTGGTTCCTAGTGCAAGTATGGTTCTACAAGTAAATTCTTCTCTTTCATTAATATAATGAAGTGATTTTTCAATTAGGTGTTCAGCTCAGTTGAGATTGGCTCATCTATTATACTTTGTTCTAGAGATCATAGTGGTTGATAATGTTCTTTATGATAACTCTCTTATATGGGAATGCACCACTTCACACCATTTTACTTATGTATATCTTTTCTCTTTAAAAAATCATCTCATCTTTGAGGGATAACAAAGAGAATATACTTTCCACGTGCATAGGTTCATCATACCTCGTACAATATTCTAAAATACTCACAGAGGATTATAAAATATATCTGTATTATTAAATGACACAAATATGAATATTAGTATCAATATTAATAAATGTAGATTTATACAGTCTATCGATGACTCGTCTGTTGGTGTCTCCTTATATCGGTGTCTCATTCTGTCAGTGACTCAACCCATTGGTTTTTCATTCTATAGGTATTTCCATAAAATAGTGACTCATTACATCAGTGTCTTTTTCCTACTATCGTTGAGATAGTTGAACTAACAGGGACTCATATCAACAATGATTCCTTCCGCATGTCGGTGAAACAATTGATGTATCAGTGAATTATTTCAACGAATGGTGACTCCTTCCATTGGTATAACCAAGAAATGGTAGGTCACATGGACTGATGTTATGTATTCTATATTAGTGAGTCTTATGTAATTATTATTCATCGGCATCAGTGAGTCATATGCAACAATGAGTCGTTTTCGTCGGTGATTCATAGGCAATGGTGAGTCGTCAACGTCAGCGAGTCATATGCAATGGTGATTCATCAACATCAGTTAGTCAATCGCAATGGTGAGTCAACTGCATTGGTGAGGCAATTGATGTATCACAGACTCATTTTAACTGTGAGTCCTTTAAATAATGTAATGTTCACATACATAGAACACATTCATGTTTGAACTCTTTTTCTGTGAGTCAATTGTCTATTAGTGGTTCATCTGTCTGTCAGTGTAAGTAACTTCTTGATAGATAATTTTAGATGCTTTTTGTCATTTACAGTTCAACAAATTCATAGAATTTTAATGCACATAATTACACACAGATAAACCCTTATAAGATCATTTAGACATAATCACACATAAGTAGTTATATGATTGAAATGATCTGATTATTTAAGATAATTCTTTGACCTAATTTATGATCTGACATGAGGTAAGATATATGTTAATATCTAACATGAACGTTATAATTAAAACCATTATTGTTAGAGATAGTTTCCAAAAAAATATATGGGGAAATAATAAACCCTTTATTGATGATCAAAAAACAAGGCATTATTAAGTACCATTAGATAAAAATGAAATTAAACTATCTGATTATGAGTTCCCATTATGAGAAGTGAAATGTATCAGATATAATAATGTATAACCAGATAGTAATGATTAAACACTTGATAATTATTAATAATGTTCTCCCCTTATAGTAATGATTAATAATGTTCTCTCTCTTTTTTGGTAATAAAAAAGTGGAATGGGGAAAGAATACGAAAAAATAGAAAATTAGAAATGGTGAAATTTTATTCAGTAGAAAATTACACATAATTAGAAAAAGAACAAGGACTCAACCCTTTCAAAAAAATATCCGTCCACATTGCATGTTACAGTCATATGGTTCCTTCCCCTTATCAGAAGAACCAATGTATGGTCCTGCATAAGTTTTAGATTGTGAAGAATTATGGTCTAAATACATTTTTAGAGGATGTAGATTCACTCCACATGAAATGTAGAAGCTAGGCAAGGTCTGTGTTGAGAATGAATTTGAGGAAAAAAAGGATCTCTAATGATGAGTCTAATTTGAGATAAATCCAGGGAAGTTGACATATGAGATTCAGCAGGCACTGAACCCATTGGGCCATGTGGTGCACCAGGAGGAAACAAAATATATTCACTTTGGACATGGATATATGTTTTTATCATATTTTGAACTCCTCAATGATATCTCCACCATATTTCATTTCTTTTTCCAGATCATCTTTTTTTTCTATAAACATGTCCAACAAGAGGGTGAAATCTCTTATCTTCAAAATATGAGCCTTAAAATCCTTGGTCACTTGAGGATTAGTAATATTGGTGGCCAAATACTAAAACAGACTATTTACTTGATTCATTGTGATGAATTTGTAGAAAAACTCATTAATTTTCTTTGTCATCTCTTACTAAGTTTGTGAAGCACTCTTTGTATAATATATTATATGGTCATGAACCTTATCTAAATTATCTTAAACCTTGATCATATTAGCAATTGAGTCTCTAAAATCTTCTATCAAAACTGAAGTGATAATAAAAAGATCCAAAGAATATAAAGGATGAAAAGGTGGACCAGAATTTGAAGCAAGTTCAGATGAACTAATTTCCTTAACATCATTTTGTAGTTTAGAAAAATTAAGAGCTTTAAAATTAGAAACAATACTCTCAAGTCCTTTCATGAAACATTCCATTGTATTCTTGTAATCAGTGGTTAAATTATTCCTACAAACGGTTATCTTATTCATCTCATTCATTATCTTGGTATTTCATGTCACAATTTTTTCGGCAGTTGTAATCATATTTTTTGGAATTTACTTTATCACTATCTACGAAACCAAAGTACAATTAACATTAGATACACTAGTTGTGGTAGGATTTGAAATAGAATATCCCATTTGAATTACACCATTAGAAATAGGTCAAATAGCTTTAAAATTGTTAGTCATATTAGTGTTTTCTATCCTGGATTCATCAATTTCCTATCTCATTTGTGATTGAACTTCATGTCTTATGGATGAAAACATTCCATGCTTAAGGTTTTCAAAATCAGCAGAAGCGACATAGTCACTAGAAGAGGTCACATCCACTGGTTCCCTTGTAGTAAGTGAAAAAACATAATCATCTATATCATTATATTCTAATCCCAAGGCCACATACTGAGGATTACCCACACATTCATCCATAATAATTGTATCTAAAATAGTAAAAGTATCAATTCATACTCTTCCAATTTGATGTCCTTCATTAGCTAGAACTACTCTTCCTTAAGTCTCCTCCTTAGTGTAAGATTTATTTTTAGGTTTCTCCCTCTCACATAATGATTTCCATCAAGGTTTATTCCCCTTATGTTGATTTATTTTTATAGTATACAAAACATGGGAAACAGGTTTGGTTGGAGAAACAGTTTCATCTTGAACAAGACCCCCAACAGATACACTATCATTAGAATCCACAATTTCTTTTCAAATAACATATGGACACCCATCAAGATGATCATATTCACTATCACTGCCACATTAAATACATTATCCAGTATTAAAAATTTCATCCATTCCATCCCCATATTCAACATCAATTTTCTCTTCTTCTTCTTCCCTAAGTGATTTTGAACCACTTTCACCACTACCATCTACCTCTTATTTATCTTCTTCTTTAATAAACTCAATAACATATTCTACACATACATTAACTTCTTTTTCTTCACTCTCAGAAGACTGAAGAAATTGATCATGGGAAGGTAAGTCGAAATGTAGATGTGGAGGTCAAATAGATACACTTTTTATAGGTCTAGTTGTGGAAGGGTCACTTTTATAATCAACTAGTGATCCCACATCTTAAACAGGAGTAGCATGCTCTACATACTCATCTGAAGAATAGATTAATTTTTCATCTTGACCAATTCTAGCATCCCCCAGATCCCTTGGTCTAACTAGATGGTCTATTGAATTGAACATTTCATACAATCTATCTTTATCACAAACCCACACTTTTTTGCATGGTTTATAGTAAATTTTGATTATCTTACATATGTCAGAACTTAAGAAGATTCCACTAAATTTACTAACTACCACATCATCAACTTCATATATACATCATTTCTCCATTAGCATTAGTAAAATCATTATGGAATAGAAAGGATAATTATACACACAACCACGTTTTATCATATCTTTTATAGGCACCATCATATGTCTTCATAGATTTTGTTTAAATACTTTCTTTAGAAAACACACCATGTATACATCCAAATACTTGAGGGAATAAAATTAACCTTTCTAGGACAAATATGGGGCAGAATATGTATAAATAAAATTTTAAACTCACAAATTAATTCTGATTCAATGGGTCTCCAATGTTCATCATTTCTTGATAGATCATTCAGATCTGTCTCATAACAAAAGTGTCACTTAATGGTGTTGAAGTATTGTGGTAATTATGAAACATTAATTCATGAAAAACAAGAATACATTCATCAAAATTTCATGAATAGAAGAAGAATCTATTCGCTTTTAAAATCAACCTCACCCAAGAAACATCACTTCCTTCCAACAGATATTCCCAATTCATGTTACATTCATATTCTAGTTTCGGGTAGAAACTTATGTCATTTTTTATGAACCAATTAAGCCATCCTTGATCTTGAAACACCATTAACAACAATGACATTCTCTCTAAGAGACATTCCACAAGTAATTATTTCTTTGAAGTTACCCCATGTATTTCCAGACCTGGATTTATAGGACTTGAATATTATCTCGATCTACCTTTCAATTTCGTAGAAGCATGAGAATCACCATCTTCAAGAGCTTGCTTCATGTGCACCATTCCAATCAATTCACTCTACAGCTCAGAATTTGAAAGGTTGGTGGTAATGAGAGAGAGAAGAGGATGATATAGTGTAACGGTAAAGGTTTAGAGTGGATATATAAACATTTATATCATTTTGGACATCTGAAATTACACAATTTCAAAATTTTGAATCGGGATCAACAATATTAATGAATCTTTATTGTTTTGATAAAAACCTAAAAATAAATGAAATAGTGATTCATTGGCACCACCATGACACATTTTGGATAAAACTAATGGTGTTGGTATGAAAACGGTCTCGGTGTGACAATAGTGTTAGCATGAAAATGGTGTTGGCATGACAACTTCATAGAAAAAGATCAATGGAATGGAAACACATGGTGTTTCTGGATAATCATTCTTTACTCTTATCTGATGTAATCCATTCATTCAGAGTTCAAGAGCTTAGTAAATATGTCAGCAAGCTAATATTCAATGCTAAAAAATTCTAAAGTGATATCATCCTTTAAATAATGATCTCTCAAAAAAATTATATCTTACATCTATATGTCTTTTATCTTTAATGAGCAACTGGGTTCTTAAAAGTTTAAATAGAACTTGTATTGTCACAATTTATAGGTATATGTCTAAATTGATATCTATAGTATAACAGATTTTGTTTCATCCAAAAAATGTGTGCATAATAGCTACCAGTATCTATGTATTCAGATTTACTAGAGTATAATGCAACAAAATTTTGTTTCATTCTACTCCATGATACAAAATAATTTATGAAAAAGTAACATGTCCCATAGGTTCTTTTTTCTATATAACGTCCATCCACCAAAATTAGCATTTAAAAACTCACTATATCAAGTGAATTTATTTTGGGGTAAAATAAAACTAAATTGATACTATGTTTAAGGTATTTGTCAAAAACATTAACAAAATTTAAGTGATATTATTTTGGATTAGCTTTAAAATAGGCACACATACGCATAGAAACCATTTCATCTGGTCTACTAGTTTTCAAGTAGATAAAACATTCCATAATTCCTTTATAAGTGTTTTGATCATCAGATTTACCATCTTCATCAACATCAGACATACAATTAGTAATCATTTAATTTTCACAACATTTAACGCTATCAAATCCAAATATTTTAAAAAGAATTCTATTATTTACATTGATTTAAAATGATTCCTTCTTTATTTTGAAAAATATAAAATCCAAGAAATATTTTTTTTACCCATTAAACTCATTACAAAATCAATTCGTGTCATTTTTAAAACTAAATACATAAATTATTTCATGATGATCCAAAAATAATATCATCAACCTAGATTTTAACAACTAAAATATATTTAGAAATTCATTTTATAAAAAAAATTTGGATCATAAATTCCTTTTGTAATAACTTTTGAAATATGAAAACTACATAATCTATCATATCATGGTTTTGGAGATTTTTTTATCCCATATAATGTTTTTTTTAATTTAAAAACATTATTTTAAAAAAGGGGGTTTGTAAAACTCATGGATTTTTCAAAAAAAACATCATAAAATATATACCTATTAAAGAATTCAAATTTAACATCCAATAGATAATGTTTGAAATTAATAGGGGAAACATAAGCATGTAGGATTCTGATGGCCCAATGTCTATAAAAAGTTGGAAAATATTCTTCATAGTCAATGCATTATTCTTTAAAATAAACTTGTGAAACCAATCAAGATTTTTTTCTAACAATATTACCAGATTCATCTACTTTGTTCCTAAACACCCACTTAGTACCTATAGTCAGGGTGTCTTTAGATCTATTCACAAGTATCCAAAAATTATTTTATTTAAAATTATTAAGTTCTTCTAGAATATACATTTTCCAAAATTCATCTTTAATTGCATCATTAATGTATTTTGTTTCAAGATTTGATAAGAAATCCTGATGTTCAACCAGATTTATAAAAAACCTATATTTTGGGCCTATTTATCTAAGTCACTATAAACAACATCTAAAGGATGGTTACTGAGAGTTCTTTTTGGTATATAAAAGGAGGTTCTAGAAACATTAGGTTCATCTATAGATTCGGGTTTATCATGTTCATATTCTGAAGAATTTTTAGAACTATTTGATTAAAAATATTCTTTGACAATATGATTGGATGATTTTTCATTTAGGTCGAGGTTTAACATATCATCTTCACGGTTTTATAGGGATATATAAGGTTCTTATGGATCAGTTTCATCAAATTTGATATGAATATATTCTTCCTCAAACTTGGTTCTTTTATTAATGACTCTATAGGCTTTACCTGAGGTTGAGTAACCTATGAAGACTCGTTCACTCATGGATACAAATTTTTCTAAATTATAATAGAATTATGAATTTAACATTTTCAACCAAAAACATTGAAGTAACTAACTTTGGGTTTTTTATTTTTCCACATATTATAATGTGTCTTCTCGAGGAAATGTCTAATTAAGAATCTATTAATTAAATAGAATGTTTTATTCATAGCCACAACCCTAAATTAAATAGTTAAATCAAATTGATTAAGCATTTTTCAGGCTATCTCTTGTCAATATCTATTCCTTCTTTCTAAAACTCCATTTTTTTAGGTGTCACAAGAGTAGAGATGTTATAACTATAGGCATTGTGTGATCAAAAAGAGACCAAGGACTTGATTTTCAAACTCATGGCCATGATCACTTCTAAATGATTATATTCTATGTCCACATAGATTTTCTAAAATTTTTACATACTTGTTAAAGTTAATACTTTCTTTACTTTTGTGAGTTAACAAATAAGTCCATGTATACACAGAATAGTATTCAAGAAGAACATAAACATAGTGATTCCCTATTTAAACTAGAAACAAGAATGGTTCAAACAAGCCTATGTGAACCTACTCTAATGGTATATAATATAATTGTTTTTGATTTGATGTATATCTTGTTCTATTTACCTTTTTCATAATGATTATAAAAATTTTCAATTGGAAACTTAATTTTGGGTAGATCATGGACAAGTCATGTTCTACTATTTTTTATAAGAGAGTGTACATTACAGTGTCTAATTTCCTATTCCAAATCCATGACTCTTTATGAAAGGCATTGAAACAAGATAAATTATGAGAAACTAAGGAATATATTTTTACAGAATATAAATATTAATTTCTAATGGAATAAAATAATATGTCATTTTGAGAGTTAAAAATATTACAGGAATTATTTTAAAATTTATCCTTAAGTCCATCATCACAAAATTGTGAAAGGATATGTAGATTATTTTGAATCCCTCAAAAACATTACTTTAGAAATTAAAACTTAGTTAGAATTACCAATCTATCCTAATCATGTTATTATTCATTTTGCATTGTAACAAAATATAAAATATCCACAATCAATATTGATTAGGATCTTTATTACTGAATAATATCCTATCGTGTTTCTAGGAAATCCATTTTCTATGTACCATTGACACTTGAAAGACATCGTTAAACAAAATTCTTATAGGAAAATCAAAATTAAATTGATTTCGGTACCCCGATTTTTTTGTGTCCTGACACATTAGTAATCAATGCTTTAGGTACCCACATTTTTTATGGGTGTCCTATAAGTATTATGTAAAATATTTGAAAAATATACTCCATTTAGTCAAAAAACTAATGGTAGTAAAAGATTTTCCAAAACTGGAACTAGCATCCATATTTTGATTTTTAAGTAGAAGAACATATTTACCAGATTTAGTTACAAAATGTGTTTTTTATTGGTTTCTATGTCGAAGATGATATCCACCAATAGAAGTTTATTTAAGTGATTTTTATTTAACATGAATTTGAGTAAGAGTATTTTTTTCCATAGGTAATTATTTCTAGATCTATCTTTAATTTCTCATTTGATGATTTTAATTCATAGTTATATTTGAGAAGTTGAACAATTTTTTATTTGAGTAATAATTTCAGACTATATTGTGGTAGTAATTTCATTTTGTTTCTATAAATAATTATATTTTTCTTATTTTTCATTAAAAGTTTCTTCCGTAATGTTAATTTATTCAAATATATCCCCTCTCTTAATTTATTTAGAACCAAGTTAATTTTCAGAATAATAAGAATTGTGTGTATGAGAATCTAAGGTTACCTTAGATGTCATTTTCATAAAATACATATTTTCCATATCATCTTTCTCATCATGATATGATGATGATTCACTAGACCTATCATCAAGGGAACTCCATGTGGCTTTCATAGGTTTATTATTCTTCTAGAATTTTTTTCATACTTATTTTTGTATTTCAATTTTGGCATGTCATATTTGACATCTCCTCTTCCCCTGCATTCCTAGAATCCAATAACCTCTGATTTTTAATTTATTTTCTAATTCTTTTTCCAGTTTCCAATTTTATCATATCTTACTTTATAATTGTTCTTCCTAAAGATATTCTTCTTCCTATATAATTTCTTGAATATTCTGGCTAGATGAGCAAAATATTCATCACTATCTAAGGTTGATTCATCCTTACTGGAGATTTAAAGAGGATAGAACCTTCTATTTTTCCTTTTTATTAGAGTAAGTAGTCTTGAAGGCTACATATTTTCTCTTAGGTTCATCCTCCGTATCTTTATTAACATTAAGATCTTCCTCATACATCATCAATTTTACCATGATTTATTTGATAGATAATTTCTAATGTCACATGATTCTATAATTGAGATATAAGTTCTTCTCCATCTATCTGGTAAGCATATGAGAATACTCATAATTTGTTATTTTGCAGCAAAATTTCTTCCCAGAGAGATGATAGTGTTCATTGTCTCATTTTAATTGATATATTTTCCAAAAATAGGCTCATCATGCTTCATCATAATATTTTCATATTTAATAGTACATCTGTTGAGTCTCATTTCTTAAACACTAAATGTTCCATCACGTGAAACAGACAAAGTATCCATAATATCATGGGTTGTTTTACATGATGAAATTCTTTTAAATTCTCTGTCACCTAAAAAACAGTATAAGTCAATCATGGAATTTCATTTATTATTAAAATGATTCTCAGTTGGATCATACCAAGTATTTCTCGTATTAGAAGGAATTATATATTCAACTATAATTGAAGACCAAATTTCAAAACCCATACTTTATAAGTAAATTTTTATTTAAATTTCCCATTATGAATTATTAGTTATACTAAGGAATCAAGGTCTATTGGTAGCATGACCGTACAAACTATTATACAAAATAATATTTTAGAATATGATTTTGATGAGATAAAACTTTAGTATTAACCAAAAAAATTATGATCATTGAAATATAACTCAAATCACAGTTGAAAAATATTGAAAGAGTTTTGGAAACTAACAACTCCTAAAACCATTAATAAAAAATTTTGGTTGGACTGGAGTAATCAAGAGGGGGGGGGGTTAATTGATTATCTATATAAAATAAAATAAAAAACTATACTTTGATGTTCCCAAAATATTAAACATTCAATTCGTAGTTATCCAGTAATGAATTTATAAGAACTTTAGTGTTTGATTAAATTTTCACCAGATTGATTACTTATCAGTTATGTAAATTTAATAATTAATACTACTTTCAAAACAAACATAATAAGTCAATACTATTATAAACACATGATAAGACTAACTATTAGAGTTCATTTTAGTTTTATGAAATATGTGATAAAATAGAGTAAAACTAAAATGTAAAACACAGCTGAAATAAATAAAGAGGTTCAATATTAAGAAGAGACTTCATCCTCTATACTTGGTGATCACCTACCACCAACCAATTTATATTAATAAACAATTTGAAAAATATCCTAGATAGGGGTTCAGAACAACACACATGCTATCTAATTCACAAGACCTCAACCATAGTTCATCGTGGGTACAAACAACTAGGTCACACAGGGACCTCATCCATACTTATTTCTGGTAGTTAAAATATGTAAGAAGGTATTATTGGAATGATACATTGTATCCTTTTGTTCGATATAGGAGACATTGTTTTCTTAACAGATAGATACACACACTACTCAAAAGTATGTAAAAATTAACACAATAGAGAAAACAAATATGATAAAGGATTTTGAAGGCTCTGGGTGTTACTCTATGAAGATATGGACTTGTGGGATAAATCAGATGAAAATATTGAGTCCACTTTGGGATTTTGACATGAAACAGAATGAAGTATTCCAGATTTCAAGTGCATGTATGAATCTGCAGGTAAATTATTCTCCTTCATTGATATACTGAAATGATTGGTCCATTTTCTGTTCAACTCGGTTGAGATTGGCTCATTTTCTCTTCTTTGTTCTTGATTTAATATTGGTTTCTGATGGTCTTCTGTAGATATCTCTCATGAAGGAATACACCAATTCACACCATTACACTTCTGTATATCATCTCTAATTAAAAAAACATCTTAACTTTGAAGGGTCGATAAAGAGCATGTACTTTCCACGTGAATAAGTTCATCATACCACGTTGTAAGAACCCTATTCTTTTTCTTGAGGTATGGGTTATTCTTTTCATTTTCCATTAATGTTTATATGAAAATAAGGAAAATGGTGTGGAATCCCAAATTTATGCGTACACGCGGTGTACTTTTCAACACGCCATATTCTTAGGCTGTGTGGAAGGAGAATACCTGACATGTAGGATTTTCGGTGATTCAAGGAGTAAAAGCTAACTACAAGGTGTGTACTTAGTAATACACACTGTGTAATCAGTTAGCAAGTGATCAATAAGGAGGTCGAGTGTAGTCGCTAGATGAATAGTAAAATAGATAGTACACACTGTGTACTTAGTATTACACACCATTTAATAAGTTGGAAGATGAATAATAAGGTGGTGGAGAGTTGCCGCTAGTGAATAGTTAAAAAAGATCATGGCGTTTATTTGATAGTACACGCCTTGTAGTTATTTATTTTCCTTAAAAAAAGGCAGTAGCCTCCCCTTTCGGAAGAGGTGGCAGAAAACTCCAAATGAGCACCGGCAGAGGTGGTGGAGGCTGGGAGGAGATTTTGAATTCTCACCAAAAATATGATTCTTCAGCCGATGATCTCGTTTGGACCGAACGGGTAAGGCATCCCCTCTCATTGAGTCTTTACTTCCAATTATTTCCCAAAGTGATGTTATTTGAATTTGAACAGATAAATTTTTATCCCAGATCTATGTCCTTCTCGGTTGTTTCGGGAGGATTCGTTCACATATATCGATCAGAGGAGATCGAGGTAGGTGTTCTGGGGATTTTTTCAAACTGTCAAGTTGACTTTGTGTATCTTCGTGCTACACGCCCATGTTTGGGGTGTCTTATGGTTGAGGCCTTGACTATTAAGATTTCTAGAATTGCATAAGTAATTTAATGAACTAGTATAAACTACTATTTGGGATCATCTCCTTGATCCAGGGCCACCAAAGGGTGCATTTCCTTTGTTTAGCCATTTATCAAGGATACCCATGGGTATGCCATGATTATAGCATGTTTTGAGTTTTTTAGAGAGGAAACATATATGAATTGCTTGTTTGTGTGTTGGGCTTGGCTTGGTTACATGTTTTTTCAATGGAATTCTTGAGGTAAATGTTTGTTTAGCCTGAGGGAAACATTTCTTATGTCTGAGGAAAGTAACATCCATGCATGAGGGAAATATCTTGTATACCTATGGGAAATATTCGTTATCCCTGTGGAAAATATTCATTATGCGTGTGGCCAGTCACCGGAGGGTATCTATTCGGATTGCCTGAGGGTAAGGATTTTCATGTCTGAGGAAAATGTTTACTTTGAATATTAACATTGATGATTTCATAGGTTGTACCTGCCAAGCTAAAGAACAGGCGTGGTATTATTATTATTATTATTATCCTTTACCTGTTAGATAGCCTGTTGTGATTTCTGTTGTGGCACTATATAGGAGATTGTCGGCCGAGGTTGAGTCTCGGTAAAAATCATAATTCAATATTTTCGAATTGTTAAATAATTATTATAATGGAAATATAACTTGTAGGGATGGTTACTTTTGAGTACAATCTAGTTTACTTCATTTCATTATTGCACACTATTGTTGCACATTTTCACTAATAGTTGGGCACGGGCCTTTGGTGGTTTCTTACTAGGATTTATTTCTCACACCCTGTTTGGGTCATGTCTTGGGCCCAAACAGATTATATTGTTGCAGGTTTTGATAAGGGAAAGGGTCCCTACATAGATACATGATTGTTTCAGAGGAGTAGGGGGCTTGGGACAGAGCTTAGTCATATGATGCTGATGCGTTCTTGTTTCATGGATTAGTTTTGTTTGGTTGTACTTTGTACCCTGTGTAGTATTGTATTAGATTGCAGTTTCCTGCTTTGGCTATTTTTCTAGAATTAGTGACATGTTGCATAATGATATCTATATGTCTTGTGATTGTCTTTTACTCTAGTTCCACTTTCCATTTTAGTTCCATATTGTTACTTCTTCCATTGTTGGGTATGAATATATTTTTACACTGAGCTACAGTTTGAAAAATGAGGTCATAATTTCCCCACTATCAGTCCTAGGCCCTAACTACTAGTCGAAAACCTTTGGCATTTTGGGAAATGTGTTTGAGGTCATGTGACCAACTGGGTTCAGGGTACCCTTTGTGTGGCACCTAGATCTAGGACATTACAAAGTTGTATCATTGGATTCTTTTCTCTTGACATACTTTTTGGAGCCTTAGAAAAGTAAAGGAAGGAATATGTGCTTGGTAATAATCTTAGTTTGGGATTATCTAACCCATGTATAGGGAAAATCCAACCTGCCTCTTTAATTTCAATTTTTCTGTTTTGTAATTTTTTGAGTTGATTGGATTTTCACCATTGGGTGACACACTTGTGGTGTGTTGTTTATACTTTATACTTGGGTTCTATTTAGTTCCAACCTGATGCTATGAGGGAATGCCATCACATGAAGCATTTTGGCACATGATAGAATTACATGTCATTACATGGCTCCGTTTTCTCCTAGTTCCCTCTCTCGAGAGCGCTTCTCCCCCATCTTCTTCCCCTTCTAGGTTTCTTCCCCCAGCGATGGAGACCATCTTCTCTCTTCCTAGATTTGCGTTTTCTCCTTCCCGAATTCTATGTCTGATTTGTTCTTGAATCAATTTTTCGGTTTGTTTCTCCTTCTTCGATCTTGTTTCCCCCCTTTTCACCTTCTTCTCCCTCTCCATTATCGCTGCTCATGTTCCACCTCTCAGAACTGATACTCACAGAGTTCTTGGATTTTCTCCTTTTCGCATCCTTCTGAACTCTTTCCTTATTCCTGTTAGGGTTTTTCAGTGTCTAGTTTTACTGGTTCTATTTCAGTGGATCTTTGCAGTCGATTTGTGGCCTTCTTTCGCTATCACCTATTCTCTTATCACACGAACTTTATCGATAAACTCCATCTTGGATAATCACAAAGGCACTCGTGTGCTTTGGGATTTTGTTGGTGGGAGGTTTGGTGGATTCTTCCTCATCCCATCTGACCTCCTCTTCTCTTAATAACCCTCCTCATGTTGTTTACCAATGTTCAGTTCAGTACGAGTGTGTTCGGGGTGGATTTGGGAAAGTGTTGGAGGTTTCACGATGCTTCGAGTGCTCGTCTTGGCTGGTGATGTTCACCGATTTGGTTTCCAGTCAAACCGAATGGTTCAGTTCTATTTTTTCTCCTGTTGATGACGATGCCTGCTACGATTAAACGATGATCTTTTCCGTTGGGTTGTTGGTGCTGGTCGTGTTGTGGCTCGCTATTGAGGTATGTCGGCTCCTACTCTGCTCTAGCTTCCAGATCTGTTGCTTCTTCCCAGGTCGGTAGGTTGCGATGCTTCTGAGGAGGCTTTGGGAGGTGTTCATGGGAGTGGTAGGTTGTTCCAGCGGTGGGTCAAGGGTTCAAGAATTTGTTGTGTTGTTGCTTTTTTGGGCGTTTTGGAGATGATGATGGTGGTGTGATGGATCTTCTAGATAGAGGGGTCATCTTCAGACACTGTTTTCTATGACGAGGTGTTCTTAGTTTTTTCATTGATGATGAAGATGGTGGAGCAACGCGATTACTCGGGTTTGTGGGATCTACTTCCAAAATCGAGGTTTTGCGAAGGTGTGCAGGTGTTTCCATTGCGAGATGCCATCTTCTTGCACAGTTAGTGATTTTTTTCCAACCGAGGTGGTGTGGCAGTGGTTCGTTTGAAATCTGCATTTTGAAATTTTGAATCTTTTTGGGTGGGGTTCGTCTGAAATCTGCATTTCGAAATTTTGAATCATGTTGGTATGTGGCCCGATCATTTGCAGTGGGCTCGAGGCAATTTTCAACCGGTCAATCTGTTTCCATTATTGGTTTCTATGTTTGGCTTATTAATTTTGTTTTTGAGCTGGTTTTTTTGTTTGAATTTGGTTTTTGAGGTTCCCAATAAACCAAAAAGTGGTTTATTAGAAAATAAAAAAGGGATTTAGATAGATAGAATCACATGTCATGCATAGTTTCCATTCCATGTAGGTTCATTAAAAATTTCATGCTATTGTGATATATGTTGTGCTAGAAAAGGCATACTGTTGTGATACATGCCTTGATAAAATACCTACTATTTGATAGGGTATTTTTATGTATGGTTTTTTAGAATGAACTCCAAAATTTGGTTCTTATGGAGTATGGAACCTCATTGACTGGAATTTGGTGGATCATTGACTTGTTTACTTTTTTTATATCATGTCTATGATGTCAAGCTTTGATTTGCGGGGAGAATGGGCCCTCACAGATTAGAGTTTGGAACTTGGGTGTTGGTTTCAGGGTTTTCTGGACTCGAGAGTAGTTTCTAAGGCTTGCTGTCTGGAAAAAACCTAGAATACACGCTGTGTAGTTTTTTCTACATGACATGTACTATTTTTTTTATAAAGAAATGAAAAAAATGTACACACCGTGTAGACATTATACACGCCATGTAGTCACTAACCATGTCGTATGCTTTGGGGGAAAAGACACATGATATGGAATTACTTGCGGGAACACGCCATGTACCGGTTGAACACACTGTGTATCATAGACCATGTGTTTTCCCATGTGATTAAAAAAACTGATGGAAGAACCTTAAGTTATACACGTTATGTCCACCTTGAAGACGTCATGTAGTCTGACCCAGGTACCCAGTTGTGTCACTAACAACATGTGTCGGTGTTATCATTTCTCATACACACTGCACTCATCTGGAACACATCGTGTAGTGTCAGCCATGTAGCTAGCAGTGCAGATAAAAAAAACAGGTCGGTTGGGGCTGCTTAGTACATGTCGTGTCTGTCTAGAACACGCTGTGTGGTGTAACCCAAGCACACATGCCATGTCACTAACAATAGGGTCCGGTAAAGCTTGTCTAGTACACACCGTGTCTACCTTGAACATGGCATGTAGTCTTCTTTTAGGAGTGTCATGTAGCTTAATCATGTAGAATGACTCGTGGTGGTAAAGAAGATTCAAGTAGACGTTGTGTGTCAAGACAACATTTAATGTAGGTGGGGTATTACACGTCCAGTTTTAGCTGAAGTACATGACCATGTAAATGGATTAAGGGTACATGTAGTGTGGACTTTATAAACGTCGTGTAGTATCTTTTATACAGTTCTTGTGTTTTTCTATCCCCTTATTGTGTGGGCACACATAACCTGACAAAAGAAACGTCAAGAGTAAATTAAACCGAAGTGTCTGTTAGACATTGTAGAGTCATGCTGTCGAGACAACCATGGGTTGTTCTCTAAGAGAGCGGTGGAGACTATAATCCATAGATGGTAGGCCATGGGATACCAATGGATCCTCTAGTAGTTCTAGATGTGGCGCCAACTGTTATACCAGACGTAGGCGTGGATGCATAGTTCCATGAAGGCTTCATGCGGTTCATGCATACCATTCAGGGAGCATTACTGGCTTCCACATCTATGGCAGAGCTGACAAATATATTCTAGTAGCAGCATCCACCTATGTTTTAAGGGAATGGAAAACCACAGGCAGCATAGTCGTGGTTGGGTTCTATTCAGATGATCTTAGAGCATCTAGAGACTCCTATTAGGAGGAGGTTCAAGCTCACTACATACATGCTGCAAGATTTTGTCAAGAGATGGTGGGATGTTACCACAGAGGCTGAGCATCCCTGAGACGTGGCATGGGAAGATTTAACGGTATTCTTCTACAAATTTTTCTTTCCGGAGACGCTGAGGGTAGATCGAGCTTGAGAGTTCATGAATCTGTAGTAGGGCGCCATGTTAGTGATTGAATATTCAACCCGCTTCACCGAGCTACAACATTTTTGGTGGGCATTTCCACAAGTGACTAGTGAGAGGTGTTCTGTGTAGACATCCTGTGCAGGAGCAGGGCCATCGTCTTATTACCAGTCAGGGAATTGGAATACATCCAAACGTTCAAGCTGAGGTGATGGATGTGGTCGTGGTAGCCAGACTCTAGGATCAAAAATACAGTAGGCAAGGTCAGCTCAGGGTAGCTAGGTTGTATCACATGGCTGCAACATTGGGTAGGAATATGCAGTGTAATGGATCCAACATGAGTAGGACCCCAGACCTTCGACTGTCAGAGGTACTATATTAGTTAATTCTATATTATCTTTAGTACATTTTGATACTAGTGCTACACATATCTTCATATCTATGCCCTTTGTAGAGAGCCTTGTGCTCTGTGTTTCTTCTTATTCTGATATCATGATGCTAGACACTCCATTGAGAATTAGAACGGTAGGTGTGTGTCAGTGCAAGGAGTTCCCCCTAGAGGTTGGTGGGTGTCACATTCTGTGGGAACTCTAAATCTTATATATAAAAGCCTGGGATTTCATTCTCGAGATGGACTGGTTGGTACCCCTTCGATCCTTTGTGGATTGCTATCATCACAGTGTGAGTTTCATGTCACCAGAGGGTGGAGAGTTTCTATACAAGGGCGAATGTGATGTCTAGGAGATTTGAGCTGGGCCCGATCATTGTGGGTGAGGTTGATTGACATCCCATATTGTGAGTTTATATTTGGATGACTGGGGAACTTGTCAAAAGGATTTCCTTCCAGTGGTAAAGTGTATCAAGGATGTCATCCCAAAGGACTTTCCAGGTCTACATCCAGAGAGGGAGGTGGATTTCCCTATTGAGCATGTTCCAGGAGCAGCACCAATGTCCAATCCTCCTTACATGATGGCTACACCAGAATTTCATGATCTCAAGAGGTAGTTATAGGAGTTGCAGACAAAAGGTTTAATCTAACCCAATAATTCTCCTTGGGGATCGCATGTCCTATTTGTGAAGAAGGTGGACGGTACCCTTATATTTTATGTGGATTATCGAAATTTGAACAAGTTGATGGTCAAGAACCGATATCCCTTTCCAAGGATTAATGATATTTATGATCAAATTCGAGGAGCACGATTGTTATAGAAGATTTACTTGAGATCCAGATATAATAATTTGTGCATTTGACCATCAGACTTACATTTATAGCCTTTCGGAGAAAATGTGGTCAATACGAGTACATGGTAATTCCATTCAGACTCATGAATGCGGTAGCAATTTTCATGGATCTGATGAAACCTTTGTTCCACCCATATCTGGATTCTTTTGTGGTAATATTCATTGAAAATATCTTGGTGTACTCCCACACTCAACACGACCATGCCACCCATCTTGAGATCGTACTGAGTACACTAAGAGAGAATCAATTATATGTTAAGCTCTCAAAGTGCCACTTTTGGACAGACCATATTCACTTCATGGGTCATATAATCTCAGAGGTAGGAGTTGCAGTAGACTTAGAGAAAGTATGAGAAATAGTTTTCTGGGAGCAGCCTAAGAACATGTGTGGAATATGGAGTTTCTTGGGACTAGCTGGTTTCTAAAATAACATTATACATGATTTTTCGTACTTAGCAGTGCCGTTGATGGGGTTGAATAAGAAGGGTATGAAGTTATTTTGGTCAAAAGATTGTGAGGCACCCTTTCCGAAGCTGAAGGGAAGGTTGACATCAGCTCCAGTCCTGATACATCTAGAGCAAGGGAAGAGCTATACAGTTTACTGTTATTCATCAGGTATTGGGTTGGGAGAAGTATTGATTTAGGGCAATCGATTACTTCTATACGAGTCTCGACAATTGAGCCCACATGATAGGAATTACCCAACACATGATCTTGAGTTGGCTGTAGTCATTCAGGAGTTATGCTGTTAGAGGCATTATCTTTTGGGAGAACATTTTGTGGTGTTCACGGACCATAAAAGTCTTAAATACATATTTACCTAGTGTGACCTGAATTTGAGACAGTGAAGGTGGCTTGAATACCTTCAGTCCTTCGACATAAAGATTGCCTATATACCTGGTAAGGGTAACACAGTTGCTGATGCCCTGAGTAGGAGGACTCTGATACAGGTAGTGCAGGAGGCTAGTGGGGAGTGGCAGCTTAAGGCTTTGTTCTCTGAGATGCATTTTGAGGTGCACAATATTCAGTGGTGAAACTATATTTCATCCTTAGATGTGACTTCTATCCTCATAGATAGAGTGAGGATGAGACAACTAATAGATTCAGAAGGCCTAATTGTATGGGAGTCACTCGAATGCGAGGGCCCTCCTCTATGTTGGATGAGTAGTGATGATGAGGTACTGCATATCTTGGGACAAGTGTGGGTTCTAGAGGATATAAACGAGGAGTTGATGTGGTAATTTCATTCTTTATCTTTGGTAGTCAATCTCAGAGTTACCAAAATGTACCGAGACTTGAGGTGTCAGTATTGTTGACGAGTTATGAAAAGAGAAGTAGCTAGTTTTGTTACGAGATGTTCCACCTATTAGCAAGTGATGGTGGAGCATCAGAGGCCATTCAGACTGTTACAAAAATTACCCATCCCGGAGTGCTAATGGGATGATGTCATGATGGACTTCGTGACTGGGTTTCTAAGGTCACCTTGAGGCAATGATGTTGTGTGGGTTGTTGTGGACAGACTTATGAAGTTATTTCACTTATTTCTAATCACGAAGACCTTTAGTGTTGACGAGCTCGAGAAGATGTATATCTGAGATTTGTATGTCATCATGGGGTCCCTCATTCTATCATTTCATATTGGGATGCATGATTTATGTCTCTTTTCTAGAATATTTTTAGAGGGAACTAGGTACACAAGTGATTCTAAGAATAGCTTACCACCATAAGACCAATATCCAGTCCGAGCGTACAATACATGTGGTAGAGGACATGCTGCGTCCATGTGTCCCAGACTTTGGGAGAACTTGGGAGAAGCACATACCCATAGTCGACTTTTCCTACAATAATATTTTTTAGGAACCTATTTAGATGGCACCATATGTGGATTTATGTTGTAGGCCATGTTGATCACCCTTGTGCTAGTTAGTGGCAGGTGAGGTAGCTTTAATGGGACCAGGTCTCGTGCAGGAGACTTCAGAGCAGGTCTAGTTGATACAAAATAGGATGTCTACTGTACAGTCTCATCAAAAATCTTATGTTGATTTCTACAGAAGACCATTAGAGTTCGTTTTCAGGGACCAGGTTTTCATGCGTGTTTCACCAAGTTTAGGACACAGGTGGATCATGAGATAAGGTAAACTTTAACCGAGGTATGTAGGGCCATTTGAGATTCGATAGAGAGTCGGGCCGGTTGCCTATCGGTTTCAGTTACTACAGAGGTATCAGACCATGCACGACATCTTCCACGTATCGTAGCTATACCGTTATCACTTAGAACCATCTCAGATTTTTCATTCCGAGGAGGTTGAACATCCTAATGATGCATCTTTTTAGGAACATCCAATTCGTATTGTTGATAGGAGCACGAAGGATCAAGGAGGTGGGTCAGTTCCTCTCAAATGGGTGCTATGTTAGCATGGATGAATAAAGGATGAAACCTAGGAGTGGGAAACTGATGTATGTGCTCAGTGGCCAGAGTTGTTCTAAGCTTTATCTTCACCACCCTTGGAAGGGAAACTCAGGGACGAATTTCTTTAATTGGGGAAATTGGTAAGAACCTGGTTTTTATTCTTGAGGTACGATTTTCTTCATTTCCTTTTCCATTAATATTTTTGGGAAAATATGGAAAATGGGGGGGAAATCCCAAATTTATGGGTACATCCCTTGTAGTTTTCTAAACGCCGTGTACTTTGTCTATGTGGAATGATAATACAGGACGTGTAGGATTGTCAGCGATCTAGGTTATAAAAACTACCTAAAAGTTGTGTATATAATAATACACACCATGTAATCGGTCGACAAGTGAATATCAAGGCGGTGGTGAGTAGCAGCTATATGAACAGTAAAATAAATAGTACATGCCATGTACTTAGTATTACACACCGTGTAATCAGTTGGCAGATGAACAGTAAGGCGATAGAGAGTTGCCAACAGTGAATAGTTAAAAATAATGTAGACGCAATGTATTTGAGAGTACAAGCCGTGTGGTTATTTTTTCATTAAAAATAGGTAGTAGCCTCATCATTCGGAAGAGGTGGCTGAAAAGTCTATAAGGGCACCAGGAGATGTGGACAATGCTTGGAGGAGCTCTTGAACATTCACCGAAAATATGATTGTTCCATCAACGATCTCGTCTGGACTGCACATATAAGGCCTCCCCTATCCTTGAGTCTTTCCTTCCAATAATTTCGCAAATGGAAGTTATTTGAGTTTTAATGTATAAATGTTTATCCCAAATCTATGTCCTCTTTGTTGTTTTGAGAGGCTTCATTCACGTATATTGATCCGAGGAGATCGAGGTAGGTGGTCGGGTGTTTATTTCCAACTATGGAGTTTATTTTGTGTACCGTCATGGTATGGACCCATGTTTGGGGTGTCGTATGGCTGAGGTCTTGACTGTTAAGATATCTAGAATTGCATAGGTAATTTAATTAACAAGTATAAATTTCTTTTTGGGATGATTGCCTTGATCCAGGGCCACCCTGTGTGTACATTTCTCTTGTATATCTATTTGTCCAGGATACCCATGAGTATGCCGTGATTAGAGATTGTTTTGAGTTTTCTTGAGAGGAAACTTATATGAATTTCTCGTTTTTGCGTTAGGCTTGACTTGGTACCTTGTTTTTCCTACGGATTTCATGAAGGCAGTGATAGTTTAGCCTGAGGGAAACGTTTATTATGTCTGAGGGATGAAAATTCCATGCCTACGGAATATATCTCGTATGCATGTGGGAAATATTCTTTATGACTATGCAAAATATTCATTATACATGTGCGCAGTCTCCTGAGGGTTTCAATTCTGATTTCATGAGGGTAAGTATTTTCATAATATGAGGACAATGTTTACATGGAATATTCACTATGGTGATTTCTTAGGTTGTACCTACCAAGATAAAGAACTATATTGGTATTATTATTTTTTCTATCCATTATCTATAATATAGCCTATTGTGATTTCAGTTGTGGCACTGTGTAAAAGATTGTTGGCTGAGATTGTGTATCAGGAAAAATCATAATTCAATATTATTGAATTATTATTTAATTATAAAATTGGAAAAATAACTGTAAGGAATGGTTAATTTTGAGTACTTCATTGTTTACTACATATCATTATTGCACACTGTTGTTGCACATTTTCACTGAAAGTTGGGCACGTGCCTTTGGTGGTTGCCTACTCGGATTTATTTCGCACACCTTGTTTTGGTCATGTCTTGGGCCCAAACAGAATATATTACTATAGGTGTTGATAAGGGAAATGGCCACTATATAGGTACATGATTGTTTTAGAGGAGTAGGAGAGCAGTGGACCGATATTATGCTTGTGATGCTGCTGCATTCCTATTACACTGGTTAGTTTTGTTTTTCTTTACATTGTACCCTGTGCTGTATTATATTAGATTTCAGTTTCCTTCTTTGGTATTTTTCATAGAATTAGTGTCATGTTGCATCATGATATCTATATTACTGTTGATTATATTTTACTGTAGTTCAGTTTTACATTTTAGTTCTATACCATTACTACTTCCATTTTTGGGTATGTTTATATTTTTCCGCTACACAACACTTTGACAAATGAGGGCATAGATTTCCCACTATCAGTCCTAGGCCCTCACTACTAGTCAGCAACCTCTGACATTTGGGGAAATGCGCTTGTGGTCAAGTGACCAACCAGGTTCGGGGTACCCATTGTGTGGAACCCAAATCTAGGATGTCACACACGTACTATCATCTAAAATTCCGACAAAGGATTATAAAATATGTCAGTATCATTAATTGAAAAAAATATGACTATTAGAAATAATATTATGAAATGAAGATGTAAACAGTCTATCATTGACTCATCTGTCAGTGTCTCCTTCTGTTGGTGTCTCCTTCGATCAGTGTGTCATCCCATTGGTGTGTCATTATTTGGGTCTTTCCATACAACAACGACCCATTAAATTGGTGAATTGTTCCTATTATCGCTAATACAATTTTACTATTGGGGAATTATATCAATGGTTATTCCATCCTTATATTAGTGAGATTGTTGATGTATCAGTGACTCATTTCAACTGACTATGATCTCTTGCATTAGTAGAACCATGAAATGGTAGGTCAGTTGGAGAAATTGTAGGTTTTATGCATCCATGAGTCATATTAAATGGTGGGTTGTGTGCATCAAAAAGTCATATGAAAAGATGAGTCTTCTGCGTTGGTGACCCATATGGCATTGTGATACCTATACATCGGTGAGTCATTTGAAATGATCAGTCATCTACATCGGTGATCCATGTGTAATGATGAGTCTCCTACATCGGTGATATAGTTGATGTATCAATGACTTATTTCAACAATGAGTCCTTTCAAAAGTTTATGCTTCACATACATAGGACATATGCATGTTTGAACTATTAGTTTGTGAGTCATATGTCTATTAGTGAGTCACCTTTTTATCGGTGTTAGTCAAACATACATACATAATTTTAGATGTTCTGTCTATATTATAGTTCAGCACTATCAGGGAATTTTAATTCCTATAATTACACATAGGTAAACGATTATAAGCTTGTTTAGTCATAAAAACACACAAATTATTATAGGATTGAAATTATATGATTATTCACGATAATGATTTGACATTATTTATGATTTGATATGAGTCAATATATTTTTTATTA
Source organism: Viscum album (assembly GCA_963277665.1). Classification (NCBI taxonomy): domain Eukaryota; kingdom Viridiplantae; phylum Streptophyta; class Magnoliopsida; order Santalales; family Viscaceae; genus Viscum; species Viscum album. The sequence continues at coordinate 231,193,238 of OY728155.1, read as the reverse complement.
TCTAACATGATTTGTGATAATTAAAACCATTATAGTCAAAGATAGTGGGAAACAACATCTATGGGTCAATAATCTACCCACTTTTTATGATCACAAATCATGTAATTATTATGTACCATTAGAGAAATATGTACGTAAACAATCTAATTATGATTTACCATTAGGAGAAGAGAAATGTATCCGAGAAAATAATACATAAACACATTGTAATGCTTAAATTAATAATAATTATTAATAATTTTCTCCCCCTTTTAGTAATTCTTAATAATGTTATCCCCCTTTTGGGATTAAAAAAAAGTGGAAGGTGAAAAGAGAACCAAAAAAAGTAGAAACAATGACATGTCATTCAGTAGAAAATTACATTGAATTTGAAATTGTACAAGGACTTGACCTCATCAAAAAACAATCACTCTGTATTTCATGGTACAGTCAAGGGATACCATCCCTTTATCATAAGGATCAATGGATGGTCCATCATAAGGGTTAGGCTAGGAAGAAGGAGGGTATGAATGAGTTTTTAGAGGAGGTAGAGGCACTACTTCACGAACTGTAGAAGAAAGGGATGGTCTGTATTGAGAAATATGCTGAGGCTAGATAGGATCTGTAAAGATGGGTCTGATTTGAGATAAATCATGAGAAACTGCTATCTGAGCTTGAGCAGGCACTAAACCAATTGGGCCATGTGGTGTAGTAGGAGTTAACACAATGGCTTCACATTGGACATGGAAATATAGTTCTAACAGCTTGATGGACACCTAAATGATCTATCCACCATATTTCCTTACCTTTTCAAAATATTTCTAAAATACGTTTTATGTATTTATTTTAATTTAAAATGATACCTTCTTTATTTGGAAAAATTTGATAACAACAAAAGATTTTTATTTCACCCGTTAAACTATTTACAAATTTACTTTGAATCATTTTTGAAAACTCAATACATAAAAAATTTCTTGAATATCCAAAAATAATATCATCAACATATAATTGAAAAACTAAAAAACTAATAAATTCATTTTATAAAAATATTATGGTCATTAATTCCTTTTGTAAAACCTTTTGATATAAAAAGACTACTTAATCTGTCTTACCAATACCTTGGATCTTGTTTTAAACCATATAATGATTTTTTTAATTTGAAAACTGTATTTAGAATATGAGGGTTTTTAAAACTACGTAGTTGTTCAAAAAAACTTCCTCAATTATATACACACATAGGAATGCAATTTAAACATCCATTTGAAAAGGTTATAAATTACTATGGGTAGCATATGAATGAAGTATTCTGATGGCCTTAAATATAGAACGTTGTGAAAAGGTGTCTTCATATTTAGTACATTCTTTTTTTCTATAACCTTGTGAAACCAATATAGATTTGATTCTAACAATATTAACAGATTCATCTATTTTGTTCCTAAACACCCACTTAGTGCCTATGGTCAGAGTGTCTTTGGTTCTATCAACAGGTTTCTAAACATTAATTATTTTAAATTGATTAAGCACTTCTTGCATATCCATCACCCAAAATTCATCTATAATTGCATCACTATTTTATTTAGGATCAATCTGTGATATGATGGATTGATGTTCAACCTGATTAATAAATGAAGCTATAGTTTGTGTCCCTATATCTATGTATTCAACAATAGCATCTAAATGATGGTTTCTAAGATTTATATTTGGTCTAGAAATGAAGGGGCTAGTAACTTCAGGTTCATCTACAGATTCGGGTTCATCATGTTCATATTCTGAAGAATTTCTAGAACTTTTTTATTTAACATATTGATTGAGTAGAGGATTAGATGATTTAGCTTTTATGCCCAAGTTTTACATATCAACATCAAGGTTTTCTAGGGAGATCATATGTTTATGTGGATTTATTTAAAAAAAATTAATATGCCTAGATTATTCCACACATATGGTACTTTTATTAAAGACTCTATTAGCTTTACATGAGGTTGATTAACCTAGAATGATTCCTTCTTCACTCTTGGATACGAATTTCCAAAAATTATCCTTAGTATTAAGAATATAGACATTTTAATCAAAAACATTGAAGTAACTAACTTTACGTTTTCATTTTTCTACAACCGATAAAGAGTCTTCTTGAGGATATGTCTAATTAAGACTCTATTAATTATGCAGCAAGATATATTCATAGCATCATCCCAAAACTAAACAGTTAAATCACATTATTTAATCATTAATAATGCTATCACTTGTAATGTTCTCTTCATTCTTACTACACATACATTTTTTTGAGGTGTTCTAGGAGTAGAGAAGTTATGACTATATACATTGTGTGAGAAAGATGATTCATTGTCTTGATTTTAAAAATTACTGTCATGATCACTTCTTACGAATTTTATTCGAATTACACTTATATTTTCCACTTTTTTACCATATTTGGTTATGTATGTAGATGCTCCAATTTTGTGAGCAAAGAAATAAGTATGTGTATACCTTGAATAGTCAACTATAAAAACAGAAACATAGATCGTCTTATTTAAACTAGAATGTTGAGATGGTCCAAACAAGTCCTTGTGAACCAAAACTAATAGTTGAGAAGTTCATAATTATTTTTTTTATTTGAAAGATATCTTGTATTGTTTACTATTTTTATAAAGGAATTTTAATTTGGAAACTCATGTTTGGGTAGATCCTTAACTACTACATTTGTTGTAAGTTTTCTAAAAGAGTTTAAATTATAGTGTCTGAATCTCCTATGCCAAATCCAAGGATCTTTATGAAAGGAATTTAAACATGAATCATTTTTAGATTATAACAAATATATGTGAATAGAATATAAATTTTCATTTCTAAATGAAGAAATTACTAATTAATTTATAGAGCTAAAAATATTTCAAGCATCATTTTAAAATTTGACATTATATTCATCATCACAAAATTGTGAAATGATAAGAATATTATACTTCAATACATCAAAAAAATTTCATTATAAATTAAACCAAAGTTATAGTTACCAATCTGGACTAATCTAATTATTTTTCCATTAGAATTTTCATTACAGATAACATGTCAACCATCAATATTGATTAGGTTCTTGAATCTTGAATAATATCATGTCTTGTGTGATGAACATCCACTGAAAAAGTAATATTGACTCTTGAAGGATCTATTCAAATATCCTCCCTACATGATAATCCAACAAAAACATATTTTGGTACGTAGACTTTTTTGGGTCTAGTGACAGTAATAATCAATTCTTTAGGTACCCACAATTTCCTAATGAGTTTCTTATAAGAATTAAATGACATATTTGAAAAATAGACATAATTTAGGCCAGAAAAACATGATGTAGTAAAAGATTTTCCAGAACATGAACTAGTAGAGAAATTTTGATTTTTAGGTAGAATAATAGATTTTCTATATTTAGTTACCATATTTTTAGATATGTTTATCCATACAGGCTGATATCCAATACCATAAGTGTATTTAGGATCTATTTTCTTATCAAGCATCTGAGTATGAGTATTTTTTTCCATTGGTAAAATTTTATAGATCATTCTTCAATTGCTCATTTGACATTTCTAAATAATTGTTTTCATTGAACATATAATCATTATTATCCTTTTCAGTAATACGTTCAGACTTGATAGTTTTTGTAAGATCATGTTGTTTATTTAAAGATTTATATTTATCTTTTAGTTCATTACATGTTTCTTCCAGCATGTAACAGTGTTCAAATAGTTTATCACATGTCAATTTTATGAATCACTTTAATTTTTAGAATAATATTAGTTGTGTTTCAGAGAATCTAAGGTTACATCAAATGTGTTTTTCATAAAATACATATTTTCAATGTAATCTTCTTCATAAAGTTTATATGCTAATTCACTAGATCTATCCTCAATGGAACTCTATCTATCTTTCATAGCATTCTTATACTTCATTTATTTTTTTAATAGATCTATTTTTATTTTAATTTTGGATAGTTAGCTTTTACATGTCCTATCCTATTTCATTTATGTGATAAAATATCCTCAAATTTTTCATTTCATTTCCAGTCCTTTTTCCAATAACTCTTTATTCTTATGTTCCTTTTTAATTGGGATTCCGGAAGATCTTTTTCTTCATATATAATTTCATAAATATTATAGCTAGTTGAGCCATCTCTTAAACACTATCTAATGTGGATTAATCATTTCTGTAGATTTTATCAGAGACTAGAACCTTTTCTTTTTCATTCATCTTATAGGTATTAGTCCTGAAGGCTACAAATTTCCTCTTAAGATTATCCTCTTCTTCTTTGTTGATTTTAAACTCTTCCTCATTCATCATCAATTTTACTATGAGTTCTTTGATATGTAATTTTATTATGTGACATTATTCTATTCTTGAGATAGATATCCTTATGCATCTATTAGGTAAGAATCTAAGAATCTTCATAAGTAGTTCATAGGTAGAAAAATCTTTTCAGAAAGAGATATTAGTGTTCACTATCTCATTAAAACTAAGATACTTGTCATAAATTGGCTCAATAAGCTTCATCAGAAAATTTTCATCTTTAATAGTGTATGTGTTAAGTCTCATTTCCGTATCACTAGAGGTTCCATCATGTAAAACATACAATATATCCCAAATTTCTAGGGCTATTTTACCTCCATAAATTATCTTAGATTTTTCATCTCTTAAAGAACAATATAATTCATTCATGGATTTTCTATTATTGTTATAGGAGGTATTAGTTGGATTATCCCAGGTAGTTCTTGAAGTATAATTAATCTTATATTCATCTATGATTGAAGTCAGAATTTCAAAACATGTACTTTCTATGTTTATTTTCATTTTAATTTTCCATTTTGCACAATTTGTTCTATTAAATAATGGAGGTATGTTTGTAGTAGCACCATCCAACCCATTATCCATAATAAAATTGTAAAATATGATTTGAAAGAGATAAAAATATAGTATTAATAGAAATTTTATGATCGTTGAAATGCGACTGAAATCCTAGCTGAATTTTTTTGAAAGATCTATGAAAAATAAAAAACTCCTAAAACATTAGATACCTAATTTTTGTTGGAATATTGTAATCAAGAGTGGTGAATTAAATATATAAAAAAATTTCTGTTACAAAGTATACTTTGAAGTTCCCCAAATATTAAAAATTTAATTTCCCAGTTATCCAGTTGCGGATTTATAAGAGCTTGACTATGCGATTAATTTCTCAAAATATTTATTTATTCCAAGTTATATCTATTGAATAATTAATTCAACATTCTAAAATTACCTAAAATTTCAATACTGTTATAAAATCATTCTAATACTAACTATTACAATTCCATTTATTTTTATGATATAGGTGATAAAAAAGAATAAAACTGAAAGGTAATGACATAGAGAAAATAAAACAATAGGTTTAGTATCAAGTAGAGACTTTATCCTATCCATTCAGTGATCCCATTTAAACATGCAATTTAAATTTATAAACAATTTGGTCCACACCCAAGATAAGGGTCCACAACTGCACACAAGCTACCTAGATTCCAAGGCCTCTACCATAGTTCTTCATGGTTACAAACTACCAGGTAACATAGGGAATTCTCCCACACATATCAATGGGATTGAATAGATGTAATAAGGTATCTTTGGAATGATATATTATATCCTTTAGTTTTATATAGGATATAGTGTGTTCTTAACATACGATTGATCACATGTCTCAAAAGTATGTAAAAAATAGACCAAACTGAAAAAAAATATGAGAAAGGATTTATAAGGTTGTCTGTGTTTCTCTATGCATATTTTCACCTATAGGATGAAGAATATAAAAATGTTGAGTCCACTTATAAAAGTTCACACAAAATAGAGTGTCGTACTCGAGCTTCCTGATGCTAGTATGGTTCAGCGGGTAAATTCTTCTCCTTCCAAGATATGCTGATTGATTTTTCAATTCATTGTTCGGATCAGTTGATATTTCCTCGTGTGTTTTTATTTGTTCTTGATTTCATAGTGGATGAAAATGTTCATCAGCATATCTCTCTCATACATGCATTCCCCACTTCACACCACTTCATTTCTTTATATATTATCTCTTTAAAAAAAACATATTATCTTTGAAGGATGGCCAAGAGCATGTAAATTCAACATGAATAGGTTCATCAAACCACGTACTATCTACTAAAAGTGTTAAAAATTATTATAAGATATGTAAATATCCATAAATGACACAAATATGACAGATATAAATAATATTATTATGTGAATATTTTAAAGATCTATTAGTTCCTTGTTTGTCAGTGTCTCCTTCTATCGGTGTCTCAACCAATCATTATATCATTTTTCAGTCATTCCATACACTAGTAACTCATTACATAGGTGACTTATTCCTACAATCAGTGATATAGCTGAACTAATAGTGACTCATATCAACAATAAGTCATTTCTTTTTTCGATGATACAATTGATGTATCAGTGACTCATGCCAACTGACGGTGAGTCCTTGCATTGAAAGCACCTTGTAAGTGTAGGTCACTTGGACAGAAAGTAGCTTGTATGCATCAGTGATTCATATGTAATGGTGTGTCATCTACGTTGGTGAGTCAAATGCAATAGTGAGACATCTAGGTTAGTTAGTCATATGAAAAGGTGAGTCGACTACATTGGTGATTCATATACAATGGTGAGTAGTCTCTATCAGTGAGTCGTGTTTAAAGATGAGTTGTCTATTTCAGTGAAACAGTTGATGGGTCGGTGAATCTTTTCAACTATGTATTCTTTAATTTGTTCAGCTTCAGATAGTTAGATCATATGCCTATTGGAACTATCGGTCTGTGAGTCATATGTTTCTTGTTGATCCATCTATTGGTCAGTGTTAGTGACTCATACATAAATAAGTTTAGATGTTTTAGATGTATTATAGTTCATCAATCAGATAATTCTAAAGACCATAATTTCACAATGATATATATTTATAATCTTGTTTAGACATGAATGCACAAAAATATTTATATGATTGAAGTGATCTGATTATTTCAGAAAACGATTTGACATAATTTATTATCTGACAGGAGGTAAGATATATATTAATGTCAAACATCATTTGTGATAATAAAAACCATTATAGTCATAGATAGTGGCCAACATCTTATATGGCCCAATAATCTCCCCATTTTTTATGATCAAACCTCATGGAATTATTATGTACCATTAGAGAAAAATGAATGTAAACAATATTATTTTGAGTTACCATTATGATAAGTGAAGAGTATCATAGATAATAATTCATAAACTCATAGTAATAATTAAAAGAACAATAAATCTTAATAATGTTCTTCGCGTTTTAATAATAGTTAAGAAAGTTCTCCCCCTTTTGGGGTTAGTAAAAACTGGAAGGTGAAATAAAGAAAAAATAAAGAAAACTAAATATAGTGAAATTGCATTTAGTTCCAAAGTACACTGAATTTCAAAAAGTACAAGCACTGAACCCTATAAAAAATATCACACCACAATATATGGTAGGGCCAAGGGGTTCCTTCCCCTTATAATAATTATCAATGGATGGTCCAGATGAAGGGTTAGGCTAAGAATAAGGATAGTCTGAAATGATTTTCAGGGGAGGAAGAGGCACTCTTCCGGAACACTAGAATCTAGGGCAGGTCTGTGCTAAAAAATAATCTAAGTCTGAATTGGATTTGTTAGGATGGGTCTGATTTGAGATAAAGCCTGAGAAACTGACATATGATCTTGAGAAGGCACTGAAATAGTAAGGCCAATGGGTTCAGCATGAGGCACCACAATGGTTTCACATTGGACATCGATATATGTCTTTAACAGATTGATTAAATCCTCAATGATCCCTCCACCATATTTCATTTACATTTTAATGTCATCATTGATTTCTATGAACCTTTACAATAAGGGAGTGATGTATTTTAGCTTTTAAATATAATCCTTAAAAGACTTTCTCATTGGAGGAAGAGAAATATTGGTGGCCAAATATATAAACAAACTAATAATTTTTTATTTGTGATGAGTTTGTAGAAAAACACATTTATCGTTTTGGTCAGCTCTTCCAGAGTGTGTGAAGAACACCTTGTATAATACATTACATGGTCATGAACCATATCTGAAGTGTATTCAACCTTGGCATGCTAGAAATTAAGTCTTGAATCTCTTATTACAAATAGAACCCAAAGTTGTAAGATCCACAGATTTTGAATGCTGAACATGTGGATTAGAGGTGGAAGCAAGAGAAGATGAGGAATTTTCCTTAAATTATTTTTTCAGTTTGAAAAAATCATGGACATTAAAATGAGAAACAATATTCTCAAGTCATTTCAATAAACCTTCCATTTTATTCATGTACTCTTTTTTTAAATAATTAATGCTAATGGTTAACTTCTTCATATCATTCCCAATATTGGTGTTACTTGTCACAATTGTTTCTACAGTTGTAATAAAATTTGGATTAATTTTCATTATTAATATCATGGAAACTGAAGCAGTATTTGCATAACATACATTGGTTGAGGTAGGAGTATAACTAGAAGATCAAGATTGCCTTACACCACTATCTATAGATCAGATAGCTTTTAAATTGTTAATCATCTTAGTGTTTTCACTATTTGCTTCATCAATTTATTATCTCATCTATGATTGTACTAATTGTCTTATGGAGGAACAAATGAATTTATTAATACTTTCAAAATCATCCATAGTGACATTATCACTAGATTAGGTATTTACCACGGGTTCCCTTGCAGTAAGTGAAAAAACATCATCATATGAATCTTCATAATCTAATCACATGACCACTTACACATGATTCCTCACCCATTCGTCCATAATATCAAAATATAGAAGATTAAGAGTACCAAGCCTTACAATTCGTATTAGATGGGATTCAACTGATTCAGATTCTCTTCATTGAGGCTCCCCCTCAATGTCAACCTTTTGGGCATATTTCTCCGCCAAAATTAATTCCCCCTTTCTAGGTAGCATCTCTTTATGTAGTGTTATTTTATAGTATATACAACTAGAGTAATAGGTTCTTATAGAGAAACAATTTCATATAGAAAATAATCTTTAATAGATACACCAGCAGCAGCTTCAACAAATCCCATACTAAAGCATCTGGATTCCTGTCAGAATTATCAGATTCAATATCAATACCACTTTTACTACTTTCATCATTATTACCATCTTCATCCTTTTCATCACCATATTCATCACAAACATTATAATCTTATTCATACATAATTGATTCTAAACCACTTTCACCACTACCAACTTCATCTTCTTCATCTTCTTCTTTACCGGATTCACTGATATATTCTACACTTCCTTCATCTTTTGTTTCATTACTCCTAGAATATTACAGAACACGTTTTTGAGAATGTAAGTCCAAAAGTACACATAGAGGTACATTAGAGACTGTTTTTGTTGGTCCAATTTTGACTAGGTCACTTCTATCATCAACTGGTGATCCCACATCCTTGGTAGTAGAAGAAGGATCCTCCTCCTCACATATAAAATATTTTTCTTCTTCATCTTGATAGAGGCCAAGATCCAATAGATCCATTGTTTTAACTGGACAATCTATAGGATAGAACTTTTCATACAATATACCTTCATCCCCTACCGATTCCTTTCTATATGGGTTCCAGTAAATTTTCATCCTCTTATAGATGTCAGAACATAAGCATATTGCACTATATTCACTAACTTCAACATCACAAACTTCATTTACATAGCCTTTCTCCTTTACCATTGTTTAAATACTTGTGAAATATAAAATAAAATTTGACTTAATACCATGTTTTATGATCTTATTTATGTTCACCATCATAAAACTACATAGACTCCATTTAACTACTTTCTGTAGAAAAAGCAAATGGTATACATCCTGATACATGAGAGAAGAAAATACCCCTTTCCTAGGAAAAATATGGTGCTGAATAAACATAAATAAAATTATGCACTCTCCATTTAATTCAAATGAAATTGGTATCCTGTGTTCATCACTTCAATTTATCTTTTTCAGATTTGTATCAAAACAAAATAGTTCTCTTTCATAGGAGAAGTATCTTGGTAATCATAAAACATTAATTCATAAGAAAAATTAATAAATTCATACCAATGTCATTAAGATAATGATATTCTATTCCCTTTTACAATATACTTCACACAAGAAACATCAAATACGTTCAATAGAAGTTCCATATTCATGTAAAAATTATAAACTAGATTTGGGTAGAATACTATGTCATTGATTATGAACCAATCTAGATATAGTTGATCTTGCCACACCATTAACAATAGAGAATTACTCTATAAGATCCATTCCACCAGTACTTCTTTCTCAGAGGTACACAGAAATTTTTCCATACCAAGATTTATTGGACCTGAAGATTTTCTGGATTAACCTTTTTGTTTCCTAGAAGAACAGGTATCACAATCTTCAAGAGCTCACTTCACACTCTCAATTCCAATAAGTTCACTCTAGAGGTCAGAAGGTGAAAGGATGGGGGTAAAGAGATAGAGCAGCAGCTGAGAGAGTTTACCAATAAAACAGTAGAGTGGATCAATTGAAATTTATATCATTAGGGGTTTTTGAAATTAGGCATTCATGAAATCATGATCTTGGATAAAAAATATTAATAAAATAGTTTCATTTCGAATAAAACATTTAATGTATAGAAATAATGAGTCATCAGTGTCACCATGAAACATTTTTCATAACACTAATAGTGTTTGTATGATGACAATGTCGGCATTATAACTTTGTCGGCATGAAAATTGTATGGGAATGACACCGATATCATCATAACCACTTCTCCAAAAAAAGATGAAAGGAATGCTAACAAAGGATCTTACTGATTAATCATTTCAAACTAATGTCTGATGTTATTAATTCTTTCAGTGTTCAATGGGATATTTAATATGTCAGCAAGCAGATATTATGTGCTAATTAATTCTAAACTGATATCACCCAAGTGATAATGATATCTCAAAAAGTGTTTTCTTACATATATTTTTTTATCTAGAATGAGAAAATGGGTTCTTAGAAATTTTAATAACACAAGTATTGTCAGAATTTATTGGTACTTGTATAAATTGATATATGTAGTCTAGTTGAGTGTGTTTCATCCAAAAATATTTTGTACAACATCTACCAGTAGCTATGTATTCATATTTGGCTGTAGTTAATCCTATAGAATTTTATTTCATGCTAAACCATGATACCAAAGGCATTCCCAAAAAGTGACATGTCCCAGTGGATTTTTTATATTTAACTTCCATCCACAAAAAATCAGAATCTGAATAACTCACTATATTAAATGATTTTCTATTGGGGTAAGACAAACCTCAATTGATAGTATGTCTGAGTTATTTCAAATTTCTTTTAATAGCGTTCAAGTGATATTCATTGGGATTAGAATGAAAATGGGCACATATACACATAAGAAATATTTCATCAACTCTAATAGAAGTAAAGTAGAGAAAACGTCCAATCATTTCTATATAACAGGGTTGATCAACAAATTTACAATCTTCATAAAGACCAAACAAACAAGTAGTACTCATTTTAGTGTCACTAATTTTAAGGATATCAATGCCAAATCTTTGAAAATGATATTTTTTGTATTTAATTTGATTTAAAATGATACCTTTTTATTTTGAAAATTCAAAAATCTAGGAGTGAATTTAGTTTACCCATTAAACTCATTTCAAATTCACTATGCATCATTTTTGAAAACCAAATACATAAAGAATTTTTGAATATAAAAAAAATATCATCATCATGGATTGGAAAAACTAAAACAACTTTTGAAATTTGTTTTATAAAAAGAGTGAGATCATCAATTTCTTTTGTATAACCTTTTAAAATAAGAATACTACTTAATAAAACATAACTCGGTCATAGAACATGTTTTAATCCATATAAATATTTCGTTAATTTGAAAAAATGATTGTGAAAATGAGGGTTTAAAAAACTAGGGGTTATTAAAAAACATAAACAACTATATACACATTTAGGAATGTAAATTTAATATCAATTTGATATTGTTTGAAATTTATATGGGCATCATAATAAAGCAACATTCTAATGTACTCAATTCTAGAAATAGTAGAGAAATATTCCTCATAGTCAATTCCTTATTTTTGACTATATACTTGTGGAAATAGTCTAGTATTGTTTCGAACAATATTACTAGAACTAAATACTTTGTTCATAAACACATGCCTAGAACCTATGGTCAGGGTGACTTTGGGTCTATTCAAAAGTTTCTAAATATTATTTATTTCAAAATTATTATGTTCTTCTTGTATATGCATCACCCAAAAATTATCTTCTATTACACCATTAAGGCTTTTAGGTTCAATATATGAAAAGAAGGCTTGATGTACAACCATATTTATAAAATAAGATCTACTTTGTGTCCAATTATCTAAGTCTCCCAAAATATCATATAAAGGATGGATCCTTAGAGTTCTAGTTGGTTTATAAAATGAGGGGCTAGTAACTTTATGTTCATCTACAAATTCAGGATCATCATATTCATATTGTGAAAAATTTATAGAACTCTTTGATTTAACAGATTGCTTTACAAGAGGATTAGATGATTTTTTTATTAATGTACAGGTTTGAAATATCATTTCATGTTTTTATTGGGAAATATTATGTTTATATGGATCTATTTCATCAAATTGGATATGCACAGATTCATCCACACACTTGGTTCATTTATTAAATACATTATAGGATTTATTTGAGGTTGAGTAACCTTTGTAGATTCCTTCATCACTCTTGGATTTGAACGTATTAGGATTATTATTAGTATTAATAATATAGAATTTTCAAAAAAAACGTTAAAGTAATTAAATTTTGGTGTTCTGTTGTTGCACATCTCATATGGAGTCTTCTTGAGGATAAGTCTAATTATATCTATATTAATTATGTATCAAACAACATTAATATACTCAACCCAACTGTAAAATAGGTAAATCTTAATCATTACGAATTTTTTCAGGATACTCTTGTAAGGTTCTATTACTTTTTCTATAACTCCATTTGTTTAGTTTTCTTAGGATCAGAGGGGATATGACTCTATCCACTGTGGGTGAAAAAAGATTTAATGAAATCTTTTTCAAATTCACATCCATGATAAATTTTTTAGGATTTTATTGTATTTTCTCATAGATTTTCTACTGTTTTATCATCCCTGGTGATGTACATAAATGATTCAATTTTGTATGAAAATGAACAATTCCAACTAAACCTATAGTATTCATCTACGAGAACATTAGCAAAGTTCTTCTAAATTTAACATGAAACATGAGATGGTCCAAACAAGTCCATGTAAACCAACTCTAAAGGTTGGGAAGTTGAAACTTATTTCTTTGATTTTAATGATATCTTGTTTTTTTTACTTTTTAATAAGGATTATAGGAATTTTCATTTGGAAACTCAAGTTTGGGTAGATTCATGACAATACCATTCCTAGTATGTTTTCTAAGAGGGTGTCAGTTACAGTGTTCTAATATCTTAAGCCCTAGACAAGACAATTTATGAAAGAAATTTAAACAAGAAACATTTTGAGTAACTAATGAATCTATGTTAAAAAAATATACATTTTTATTTCCAAAGGAAGAACACACTAATTCATTTTTAGAGTTAAATATATTGCAAGCTTAATTTTCGTATTTAACATGAACTACATCATCACATAATTGTGAAATGATAAGAATATTATACTTCAATCCATAAAAAAGTACTTTAGAAAATAAAACTGAGTTATAGTAACAAATTTGGCCTAAGGAAATTATTTTTCCTTTATAATTGTCACAAAAAGTGAGATATCCACCATAAATTTTGATTAGTTTCTTGAAGAATTAATAATCGCCTATCATGTTTCTTAAACATCCACTATCCAAGTACCATTGACTCATGTAGGATCTCTTTAAATATATTTCATACATGATAATCAAACAAAAATAGATTTTGGTACCCATACTTGTTTAGGTCCAGTGAGATTAGTAATAAATGATTTAAGTTCCCAAATGTTCCTTATGAGTTTCTTATAAGGATTATATAACATATTTGAAAAATAGACTCTATATATTCCAAAAAAACAAGAGGAAGTAAAATATTTTCCAGAATTGGAACTAGTATCAGAATTTTGATTTTTATGTAGAAGAATAGATTTTATAAATTTAGTTACAAAATGCATTTTAGATAGGTTTAAATTTACCAATTTTTATCCAATACCATGAGTGTATTTAATAACTATCCATTTACCATGATTTGGTGTAAGAGTATTTTACCATTAGAAAATATTTCTAGAACTATCATCAATTTCTCATTTGACATTTTTAATTCATTATTTTCATTGAGCTGTTGCAAATTATTTTTCTTTTCATTAATAAGTTGAGACATATTAGAGATAATAAGAGCATGATGTTTCATTAATGATTTATATTTACCTTTTAGTTCATTATAGGTGTCTTCCAGCCTGGTACGTTATTCAAATAGTTTATCACTATTCATATTTTCATAATCACTTTATTTTTCCGAATGAAAGTAATTATGTGAATGAGATTCTACGGTTACCTCATATGTGTTCATCATAAAACATATAATTTCCATGTCATCTTTCTCATCAAGAAATAAATCTGATTCACCGGTGCTTTCCTCAAATTCACTCTTGGTGGCTTTCATAGATTTCTTATTATTCTTGTATTTTTTTCATACATAGTTTTATATTTTAGTTTTGGAAAATCATCTTTGACATATCCCCTACTCTTGAATTCATATCAGACAATATCCTCTGAATTTTCATTTTGTTTTCAGTGTTTTTACATGTTTCCCTTATTATCACATCTTCCATTATAATTCGGCTTCCTAAAGATTTTCTTCTTTCCTATATAATTTCTCGATTCTTCTAACTAACTGATACATCTATTCATCATTATATAATATTGATTCATCATTACTGTAGATTTCAATAGAGGCTATAACATTCCATTTTTCCTTAATCATAGAGGTAGTAGACTTGAATGCTATAGATTTTCTCTTAGGTTTATCCTCTTTTACTTTGTTTATTTTTAGATCTTCCTCATATATCATCAATTTTCAAATGAGTTGACTGATATGTAATTTACATATGTCACATGATTATCTAATTGAGACATAATTTCTTCTCCATCAATCAGGTAATCATATGAGAATACTCTAAATTTTTACTTTGTTAGTAACATTTTATCCTAGAGAGATCATAGGTTTCACTATCTCATTAAACCTGAGATAAATTTTAGAAATACGATCATCTTGATTCAATGTAAAATTTTCAAATTTTATAGTATATGTGTGATGTCTCAATTCCTTAACAGAATAGGTTTCTTCATGTTAAACATATATTGTATCCCAAATTTCATGGGTTGTTTTACATACAAAATTACACTTAATCTCTTTATCATCTGAAGAACAGTATATGGAATTCATGGTTTTGTAATTATTGTTATACGCAATCTTAGTTGGATCATCCCATATAGTTCTAGTAGTAGTAGGAATCTTATATTCATCTACAATTGAAGACAAAATTTCAAAACCCATACTTTCTAAAAGCATTTTCAATTTAATTTTCCATTTTCCATAATTGGTTCCATAAAATAATGAAGGTATTTTCCTAGAATCAACTTCCATCCTACAGTACATAATAAAATTTTAGGATAAGATATAAATGATATAAAATTTAAGTATTAGTATAAATTTTAAGATCATTGAAATAAAACTAAAATCACAGTTGAAATGGTTTGAATGAAATTTGAAAACAGAGAACTCGGAAAAGCATTGATACAAAATGTTTGTTAGAGTAGAGTAATAAAGAGATGGGTTAATTGAGTATCTATAAAAGTTTTTATTATAATGTAGACATTGAAGTTCCCCATTATTAAAAATCATATTTCCCACATAGTTAGTAGTGAATGTATTCGATCTTGACTATTTGATTAATTTCTAAAAATATTAATTAGTTCTATGTTATATTAATTTAATAATTAATAAAACATTAAAAAACAATCTACTAATTCAATACTGTTAAAAAAATCTACAACTAACAATAAAATTTCAGTTTAGTTTTTTGAAATATTTGATAAAATAGAGAAAAACTAAAAGGTAAAAACAGGGAATAAATAAAAAGGGGTTCATACTCAATGAGATAATTAATCATCTTCACATGGTGATCACCTTCCACAAAGATGATTATATTAAAAAATAGTTTGATCTATAACCAGGATTAGGTTTCCCAACCGCACACAGGCAGTCCAGTTGCCAAGACCTCTATTAGAGTTCTTTGTGGGTATAAACTACCAGGTCACAAATATAACTCTTCCACATTTATATATGGGAGTGAACAAGAATAAAGAAGGTATTATTGGAAGGTAATCTCATATCCTTTAGTTTGATATAAGAGATAGTGGGTTCTTAACATGTAGATGGATAGACTACCAAGAAGTATGTAAAAATTCACATAACAGAGCAAACATATATGAGAAAGGATTTAGAAGGCTCTGTGTGTTTCTCTATGTAGATATGAACTTATAGAATGGAAAAGTTATAAATATTGAGTCCTCTTCTAAACACCGACACAAAAAACATTGTTGTATTCTATATTACAAGTGCAATTATGGTTATAAAGGTAAAATCTTCTTCTTCCTTGATATGTTAATGTGATTTGTGAATTTTGTTTTCATCTCAATTAATATTACCATGTGTGTTCTTATTTATTTTTGAGTTCATAGTGGTGGAATATGTTCTTCATTATTTCAATATCATATAGTAATTCACCACTTCACATCACTAAACATCGGTATATCTTCTCTCTTTTAAAAAAACTTCTCATATTTGAGAGCTGACAAAGAGCATGTACCTTCCACGTGCATAAGATTATTGTACCATGTAATGTTTTCTAATAGTCCTTTAAAGTAATATAAAATATGATAGTTTCATTAAATGAAATATATATGACCATTATAAAGAATATTATGAAATGAAAATTTAAATAGTCTATCAATGAATCATATGTTAGTGTCTCCATCTCTTGGTGTCTCCTTCTGTCGGTGTCTTAATCCATGAGTATGTAATTTTTTCAGTCATTCCATATGTTATTGACTCATTACATGAGTTATGTTTTCCTACTGTTGGTGAGACAGTTGAACTAACCGTGACTCATATCAGCATTGATTCCTTCATTCTATCGGTCAGACAATTTATGTATCGGTGACTCATTTCAACTGATGGTGATTCCTTGCATCAGTAGAACCAATAACAGGTAGGTCACTTGGAGTGACGGTAGGTCGTCTGCATTGGTGAGTCATATGAAATGGTGAGTTGTATGTGTCAGTCAGTCTTATGTAATGGGGAGTCTTCTATGTGGGTGAGTCATGTGCAAGGTTGAGTCTACTACATCGGTGATTCATTGCAATGGTGAGTTGTCTTCGCCGGTGAGTCATGTGCAAGAGAGAGTTGTCTACATCGGTGAGACAGTTGATGTATCAGTGATTTATTTCAATTGCGAGTCCTCTAAATGGTGTATGCTTCATATACCTAGAACATCTTCCTATTTGAATTATATATCTAGGTTTCGTATGTCTATCAGTGAATCATTTTTCTATCAGTATCAGTGACTCATACTTAGATAATTTTAGATTTTATATCTTTCTTACAGTTCGACAAAGTCAGAGAATGTTAATTCCCATAATTAAATATTGATAAATAGTTATAATATTGTTTAGAATTAAATACACGAAAATATTTATATGATTAATATGATGTAACTATTCATGATAATGAATTTACATTATTTAGTATCTGACATGAGGTAACATATATGTTAATATCTAACATTATTTTTTGAAAATTAAAACCATTATTTCCAGATATAGTGTCCGAAAACATCTATGGGCCCACACAAAATATAATAAAAATGTGGGAAAATAACCATGAAATATACCATCTCGTGATAATCCAACCATAAAAGAAAAAATCACATTATTTGGGCTCAAACCTATGTGAATATGTGATAGTAATTATTGAATATTCGCAATCCAATCCTATGTTAGAGCCAACTAAAATGACCACTAGTATAATTATACACAATAAAGATACATAAAACCTCTTCTAGTATTAAACACTTAAAGAGTGACTATTCTATATCACGATGTATCAATGGATACACAATGTTCAATGTTTATCAAAATTCCCTCAATAGAAATGTTTGCATTTAAAAAAATAAATTCAAATCATAGCCCATAAAATTATGGGATTCAATACCTATATAAAAATTAAAATATCCATTAATTTTTTTTAATAGAACACATGGTGTTTGAAAATCAATTTACAAAGAACACTCCTTTTAAAAACATGTATGTCTTCCAAAAATTCCATTCCAATATAAAATCATGAATTTTCATTGAATAAACTATTGGAATTTAGAAGAACACAAAGAAACTCAATAATTTTTACCCTTTTATTGAGACACCTAACTCAAGAAAGGAGGAAACCTAGTCTCCTTTGGCAAAAGTGATTGAAAATGTGTAGGTCATAATCTAGAAGATAATGCATGGGGAAAATTAAAAAGGATAAATATAAAACACAAACGGTTCAAAATCCAATATAAAAAATCATCCAATGCCCCTACCACAACCAATAGAAATGAAGGAGAAGAAAAGAGGCTTACCTTAGGGAATATGAGAAACGATGTCAAAAATCAAACACTAACTAAAAAACTAATGTAGAATGGCCCTACAACAACAGAATGAAGTTTAGGGGTTGAGAGGGAGGCATGAACATAAAATGGAGAAGGACTCAATAATGTTTTCTGATAATAGATACTTGATCAATGAAATGAAACTTTAAGCACCATATTTATGGTATAAATATTTCATAAATTGTATCTTCCTAAAAAAAATGTAACCTTGATTAAAATTTACCTCAATATACTATTTCATATCTGAATAGATGATCTAATAAAAAAATTGACTAGAGTGTAAATTGATTTTACATCTTGCAATATTCTTATCCTATAATATCTTTAATGTATTATTCCAACTGATATATTTAAACCATAAACTATAAATTTACTATGTAAAATAGTTCAACAAAAAGTACCTAGTCTAGGTCCTAAAGATTCTCTTAGAATAACTCTAACCATATAAAAAAATATAATTACATTAAAAGAGATGTTTCTTATTCCCCACGAAGTTTAAATTCTCCCCACGATAAGAACATGATGACACCAGAATCCCCTCATGGTCCTAGGATTTAAAAACAGAAGGCCACTACTACCTCATCATCAATTCCTACACCCACATCTTGTGGATACCCTCACTGTAATACCATTTAACTCTTAAATAGGGAATTATTTTACCATAAATATTATTCACATATCGATCCAAAATATAAATTGGTTGCTTAGCCAAATTATTTTCTCTCTCAAGATAAACGCCATCTTATTAAATCACAGGGGAATGATCTTTTTTATAATTCATAAACTAGGAAAGGAGAATATCATCAAGAATAAAATTGAAAAGAGGTTGTACGTACCTCCAATATTCCACCAGTTTAACTCATCCAATATTCTCAAAGTGGGAAACAAACATTGGGTTTATATTACAATACTTACCCAACCAATGGTGTCCCAAGAGAGGTGAAACATTAAGAAAATCCTAATCTCAATCATGAAACACCATAATCAGATAAAAAAAGTTAGCATATGACTTATGATGAATCAATTCCGTGAAAAGTATCTTTTGAATCAATTGCACCCATTCTATAATTTCATTACCTAGGTTAGTCACAACCAAGGAATAGTCTCCCTACTCATCCCATCATAAGGTAAATGTACATGGTTGTCTAAACAATTCCTCAATAGTAACTATCTTAATCGAGTCCTAATAACTATTTTTATAGGAAAATTATTCTAGAATAATATTCATTTCTCAATAACCACCATAATCATGTACACATGCTTGAAGTATATCCTCAAGGAAATGGATAGCACTCTATGTCTGTCCATCCTTCTATAGATTATATTTTATGATGGATTTCAACTAGAAACACATCATCTCATGAATCTAAATCTATAAATAATATGTGAACCACATGTAGCTATCATATAAAATCAATTTAGGATACCTATAAAATTTAACAACCCCTTTTACCTACTTTTCATTGATCTATTTCAAATTCTCCATCTCATTAATGTGACAGAAATGTTCTGATCTCATGAGCCAATCATTGATCACCAAAATCATGTCCTTAAAACTAGGATTATTTGGTAAAATAATGATGATGGACAAGTAAATATTATACCTAAAAATTAGTAATGGGTAATTGTTTGAATAAACCCACTTATCTCAATTTTTCCTCCTTAATTCTATGACATGTAATGAACCACAACA
Organism: Viscum album; assembly: GCA_963277665.1. Classification (NCBI taxonomy): domain Eukaryota; kingdom Viridiplantae; phylum Streptophyta; class Magnoliopsida; order Santalales; family Viscaceae; genus Viscum; species Viscum album. The sequence goes on along the minus strand of OY728155.1, from coordinate 231,172,808 downwards.
TAAAATATTCAATCAAACACCTCATCCCAAGAAATATATATAAATTTTTCAAGTCATGATACATGTTGGTATTCCTGTGTTGAAAACACAAACAAGAATGATTTCCATTGTCCATCAACTCATGCCTCATCAAATTAGGAACAACCAAACAATTTTAGAAAAACACAGTACCATATGGATATTGAGACCACTCTCCCGAGATCTCCACTACAGTTATGATTTTATTAAAGCATTGGAACAATATGTTAGGCCCCTCCTTAAGACAAAACTAATCAATTAATTATGATTTAGCATCTGTTGATGATATGTAATACTTCCCATCGACTTCATCCACTCCCAATATAATATCAATAATCAAAATCATCATAGGAAATCGTAAAACTAATTCCATCATGTATTCATTCATTAATTTCCTATATAATTCATTGGAAGCCACATTCTATTTCTATAGAGTATATGAAATATGACAACAAAAATTCTGAAGATACACAACCCATCATCTGTGACACAAGTTATGATCCCTTTGTGTAGAAATATACTTTTGGATATTATGATGATTGTACACCATAAAGTTCTCTCCATATACGTAGTGACTCTAAATTCTGATTTCATTATTAACTTATAGAAAATCAAGATAATGCTTAGTGTAGTCATTCTTATAAGGTAATAATTGGTGAGTACCACTGACCACAACCTATTTCCCATGGTACAAGACACCCCCAAAAGAGTACCAAAAGCATTGAAAAAAAAATCATTACAAAAATCTGGTTCCACATAAATAAAAAATAGTGCAGAATTCAACCAAAATTTTAGTTCCTAAAATACCCTTTGACATTTTTCATTCCACAAAAACATTAAAACCTTAATGATTAGAACCATCATTTGATATTTAATATTGGATAAATACTTAATGAACAACTTGTAATAACCCTCCTACTCAAGAAATATTTTTTATATTAAACACATTTCTGGGGATATCTCATGAAATAACCTCTTGTATATTTTTACAATCCACTAAGAATCTCCTATTAGATATAACGTACCTCAAAAATATCACTTCATGGATCTACAACTCAAATTTTGAAAGCATACCATATAATTTATGATCCATGAATATTCCTAGAATGATATCAATTTGGTCTATGTGTTCCTCTTATGACTTGTAGTAAAAAAATTTAATCCATGAAGATTTCCACAAAATATACCAAGAACTGACGAATGATTATATTCATAATTTTGTAAATATTATGTGAGAGTTACTAAGACTGAAATTCATAAATAGAAACTTGAAATTACCATACCAACAGTTAAATGATTTCTTTCATATATATTATTCTCAAACATTCAATTGGATTAACCCTGAACAATGTTCGATATTAGATAACCAATATTCCCCCACTGAGTTATCCAAAGAGACCATCAACGACGGGAAAGGGATACAAATTCCACACGGTCAGCTATATTAGATTTCAATAATCAATATAAATCATATGTATGAAATATTATTTCTTAGAATATAGGATATATGAAGTAGAGGATCACTTGAAAGTATGAATGAAACCTTCCACCTTAAGGTCTACAATATAGAAGTCAAATTTCACAAACAAAATAGGTTTCATGGTATATGATGGAATATAAATGGGAAATGTATTAGAGAACATTTAATTGGTAAACATTACCTCTATCTATGGTGGTAACCAATAAAAATATTCTGGAAAGTGTTTTGGGTAATCACTCGCCACCATAGAAAGTATAATTAAAAAAAGGATCAATAGTTTCTAATAATATATTTGAAAACATTCATGAGATTACCCCATCATAATGAACAATAGGCCAACCCTCATATACCTAGAATCCCACTCTCCCCGGAGGACATGAGTGACTACATCAAGAGACCAATGATGAACAAAATAACTATAGCATTCAATCTAGGCCTCAATGTAGATCATCTAATCCAATCCATGTCAATAATCATGCTAAATATATCAAGATCATGAACGAAGAAATCCCACACCAATATGAAGATTGCTACTGTCACCAAACACGTGGGACATTTGAATACCTAATCAGAACTATATACCAAATACATCTAAATATCAAATAATAATGGTATAATATCTTAATGAAATATAAATATGTAAACTAGCATTCCTGTTATAAAAGAATTAGTATCACCAATATAAATACATCTAGAAATATATAATATTAAATTTACATCATACCTCTAATAGTATTTGACACTGCTTTGGATTCTCTTGGTGCATACTCTATCAAAAAAAAATATTTCTAGTATATCCTACTACCTATCATAAATTTTCCACATCAACATCCCCTTGGATTAAGGATATTACCACCAGGATTGTAGAAATATTATTTTACCTTAAACCCTTACATCAGAGTGGATTAATCCTTACTGCCTCCAGACATCATTCCAGAAAATGCTTAAGATGGAATGTTTGTGTGTAATGATGAATAGTTTATAGTACCACCATATGGTCCAGATTTATATTACCAACCCTTAAACATATATTATAGGAAACCTACTTCTATCCTAAAGAATCCCATAAAACTAAACCTACAAAAAAGAAATAACCTTTTCACTTCTTTTTGTATCCTAATGACACACCCTCAATAACATCTTCAATAAAAAATGATCCACCCAAACCAGTCTTTCGATATATGACTTCCTCAAAAATAGAAGCATTTTCATCCACCTTTAAAAAGGGTCAAAGGATCAAGAAAATTATCATTGACTGAATATCTTCCCACAATAAATCTTAGAACTCAAAGATTTCATGTAATAATTGATAACAATATATGGTGTGTAGTGCAACAAATATGCTAACAAGATGAAAAAATATTGTACGGTATGCTCTAAATTATCAAATTTCATAAACTCCCAAGTATATTCTACACATAAAATCACAGTGTTAAACTATAGTTTCAATATTTTCATTAAGTTAACATAGGTAATATCATCATGAATCTTACCCTACATAATAATGTCCCACCATATCCATATAGATCCCTCAATTATGAATGTGGAAAAACACACCTTTGAGCCCTAAAGTGTCTTCAGAAATTTATTAAAACCATTATATATGCTCATTGGGTCATCTTTCACCATGGAATGTGGGTGGATTATACTTAGTAAATTCTACAATGTGATCAATAACGTTTCCTTTTATTCTGGCACCTTCTTTCTACAAATTATAAAACATAATGATTATATGTTCTACTAATGAAGGTTCAGTGAAGGGTTTTCCTTCAGAACCTATATCATATATTATACACTCATATTCATCAGATCTATTCTAGGAGGTGTTATCTATTAAGAAGAAGATAAATACCCAATCATCTATAAGAAAATTTCCAAATCATAATATTGTTCTCACCTCTCTATGTAAATTCCATTAAATGAATAATATTTACAACAAATTATGGGTCTTATAAAAAAAATATAAATAATAAGGAACAAACATGTACATTTTAATAAATACTATGTATATTTCATTCCTATAACCTCATCATCCATGTTTTAATCTTGGGATCTAATCCCTAACAACCCAAGCTGGATCATGTTTTGTTAAGGAATGGAGATGGCTAGGAACCCTCACACACATAATATTAATTTTATATGGGTTATAATTGTAGTTTTCCCATGAAAAAAAATCACACCCAATAATTTTCATAAAACATTAGGATATATATTTTCTTTAGTACTAATTTGTATCAAACTAACCCTAGTTAATTAACAATGTCACCCAGGGTGGTCCACAAACTAGTGAGGTATAAAAAACTGAATAAACATGTCTCATGTAAGCCCTAAACATGTAAAATAAAAAAGATCCCAATTGATGCTTGTGAACATTATACATGATACATACAAAACCAACCCATACTGGATGAACCAAAAAATAAAACTAGAAAAGCAAGATACATCTCCATGTGACCATCCCTCACAAAAAATCAAAACTGGTATACTGACTATTACCAACAATAGAAACCATCATATTGAATAATTTCTTCCACTATACCCAAGTCCTCCAAAAAATTACCTTAAACATTATAATGGAAAAATTAGGGTGTGATGAAAAATCTCAGTAATAATTCACTAAATAATCTATACAACTTCTAAAATTAAGAATGCATTAGCTCAAATAAAAATCAAATCTAGTTTAAAAATAAATTTCCTAAAATATAAGCATTTGTTTATATCATAATTTTTTTTTAAAAAGTATAATATATCCAACAAATCCATAAATATGTAATAAATACGAAATATAGTATTAAAGCCTAACCAAACCCAACCATGGATATACTATATGATAATCATGTTAGAAAATAACCATGAAATATACCATAAAGAGATAAACCAATCATTAATGAAAATACTTTCTATTTGGTATTTAAAATATAATAAAAATTTATAGACAAAAAATAAAATCTACAATAAACTCATTTGGTGGATCCAAAAAATATACCATCAACTTGCATTACACATAAGAAATGAAACATTTTCAATTTCCCAATACAACCATGGTTACCCAAGGAACTCGGTTCATCATAATCCATTTAAAAACAACGGTCGTATTTAATAAAACATTTTCACATTAATTTTGTTCCACATTGGGGCTTAAAACCCCATTTAATAATTAAAAAACAAAATTTAAATCATTTAATTGAAACTTTGGTGTGTAAATATGTATTTTTCAAGAACATACCAATAAAAAATGTATCTATTCAAAATATTCTATTCTAATATCAAATCATCAATTTTAATTGAAAAACCTAATGTTATTGGAAAGAATATATAAAAATTCATGTATAAGAATAATTTATAGAGAAGCAGACCTCAACAATGGAGGTAAATGAGTCACCTTCGACAAAGGATATTGGAAATAAGAAGACAAGACCATGAAGGAAATGAAATTATGGAGAACTACAAAGGATTGATAAAAACTCACACTGGTCATAATATGTTCAACGAACATAGCAAACATTGATTCCATGACCCATCGAAATGAAAAAGAAAATATTTCTCTTAACATAGATAAGAAACACAACTATATTGGATATCAGGATTTAAAGAGGGGATACGGAATAATTATAATAACCCCAACATGCTATAATTTGACTAGGGTCAGGTAGGGACACATTAATGTTTAATAGAGAAGGAATCAGTCATGTAGTGTGATAATAGATACTATGATAAAGTATTTCTAGTATACACACCTAATTTAATGTATAATTATATCAAAAATCATATACAGAAATTAACATGTATCCTCATTTTAAATTGACCATGATCAAATATTTTGAATTATAAAAGTAGTTATTATTAGGAAAAAAGAATTTAGAGTCTCAAAAATGATTTTACATCTTCTATGAAACATGTGTCAGAAACTGTTTCACATCTTGTTCCCAACATCATATTTTCACCATAATATCCACAATTAGGAGGTAAAATTATTTTTTAGGTAGAACCGAGTTGATTTATTATATAAATACAAAAAATAACATTGTACTAAAAGAACAGGATCTTATCCTTAAAGGATACGTACTTTTTTCCCAAGGTGATGTACAAAAATTATTTTTAACTTAATCATATATTGTTTCAAATATAGTGTTCTTCATAAAAAATTATATTATTCCCTTATTCATCAAACAAATTTTTTATGCCATGGTTATATATATGAAAAAAAATATTTACATAAATGTAATTTTTATCTAGAGTAGTTGAAATGAAGGGGGTTAATTTCATTTTAAAATTTACAGGTAACAAAAATGGAAAATTGAAAAAAAAATCCTATTAGAATGAAAAAAATAATTTGATGAAATTTATTGAGATATACTTTATAAATATTATTTATATTAAAATGTAAATATCATATTTAATTAATCGATTACGAACAGTGGAAAATGGATTAATCAACATTGTGGAATTTTCTGTATGAAGATTGGATGATGAAATGAATTAGAGGAAATATATATAAAATACTGTTGGATAAGGATTTCAAAAATAGGCCAGTTTAATCCCCTACTTTTCCAACCGTCACGATAAGAGATCAATGTTATGAATCCCTTGATATTGGATGTGATAAAGATACATTTCACTAACTAGTATGGTTTTAGAGAGCCCTCTTGTGTATTATTGGTAACCAAGGAACCCATAACTCATAGTTGTAGAGTGTGAACCCATTAAAGGAGTTGATGAGAAGAATACTATTTTCCTCATGAAAACTAATTTAAATCCACTCCCTAATATCTCAAAAATATTTTTTATATATTAGATCATTGAAAAATTTATGATGTTGGAGAAGTGCATAATGATTTATGGACAAATGGCGTTAGCTATTGGAGTGGATAATCTAGATCCTCATCTTAAAATAAAAAATGGAGGTGCATTTTTAGTAACTCGTGTTTCTTATAATATTACAAGGAACAAATTTTATAATATATATAAATTGGGTGATGATTTATGAATTTAATGATTTTAATAAAGTCAAATAAAAAACCATAATTTTATTTTTGACTATATTTAACACAACCGTATACTAGAAACACAGACACCATTAGTTACTCTACAGTCTCTAGTGAGAAGATGGTGGACTACATATGTATCACTGATTTTGTAAATCCCCCAATAGTCACCTAGTATGCATACATTGGATGGTCATTGGACTACTTCTATTGTGGGTGGCATATTCCCTCACCACCAATGTGATAGTGGGACTCCACTATCTGGTTGATGGGTCTTCTACACATAAGAAAGGCTACCCTCTTTGCATCACCTACTTGGTTCCTTTAAACGTTTTTTCTATATTGCTTGTATGACACCGTGTTCAAGGGGACACTGTAAAACTTTTCTATAAATCCTTACCATGGAATTATGTGATCATTATAACCTCTTAAATCAATAATTATTATTTTTATAATCCTCCAACAATATTTAAAATGATATTAGGATGTCTTTAAATTATAATCGTTGGCATGTAATATAAACACTGAAACTCTATTCAAAATTAAATAGAAACACAATTTAGTGTTTGTGATCATTAAAACCCCTTTAAAGAGAGAGATCAAATAATTTTACCATCTTGATGATCAGAAAAACCTAACAGGAAAATAATAATTTATGTGAAAATAGAAAATTAAAGGGATATAAAAGTTATTTAGAATATAGAATATATGATATTAAATGAACTCATGGGCGAATTAAAATAAGAATTTCAATTAAAAGAAACATTTATATATAATATATTTTAAAAAATCACCATATTTAAAATTATCAATCGATTTCATAAATAAAATAAATTTAAAAACTATTTCCCTATAATGAAAAAAAAGTTTTTTTATAAAACTCAAGAATAAAATCAACTTTTTTAAAAATACTACACTTCTATAACTATTTAGGATAAAAATAATCTCTAGAAACATATCCCAAGTTAGTGACTATAAAAAACAGAAGAAGAAGTATTCAATGGATATATTTGAGATTGTTCTAATCAAATTATCATGGGGGATTTTAAAAATTCCACAAAACATATTTTAAAAGAAATTTTAAGGCAGAACAAGAGTTTGTAAAAATAAAACAGAAAAATTTGAAACAATCTTTGAACTTCTAGGTTCCATAATAATAGGATCATTTTATATATTTAACTAATAAATGTTTTTTGAAACTATTAGGAAAAAATATAAAAAGTAAATAAAAGAAAATAGGAAATAAATAAAATAAAATAAAATAAGAAAAACAAATTTATAGAGAAAAATATAAATACAATTTTGATTGGTATATAACTTTAATAAGACTAACTTCTATTCTTTTAGATTGTTTTTACCTATATTGATTGATTTATTCATTTATAGAATATTATATAATGTAAAAAATCATTTGAAAGAATCAGTTGATTTATAATCAATCAAAGATAACTCAATAATATTATTAGAGATATAACTATATATAGTATTTTCACTCATCGTTAATATTATTTTATAAGAGATAAAAACAAAAAAATATAATAAAGGGAGATAATATAGATAAATGGTTTGATATTTTTTGAAAATTTAGATTATTTTAAAATAAGTATTTCTGTTATAAAAAACCATATTAAAGAAAACATAACATTTTAAAATTTTAATATATGAGAAAAAATATTATTAAATATACAAATATTGAAAAAAAAAATATATCTTTTAATATAAATTAATGAATAAATATAAAAAATCCCCCTCTAATGATATCACATGTTATATAAAGGGATTATTTCTCATAAATAATAAGAAATATAAAAAGAAATTATAGTTTGAAAATAATTTTTTAAAACATAAAAAATATCAGACAAGGTCATATTGAATGTTACCCAAGTGTACAATTCCTAATTCACTATTAATGAACATTAAATTATTATAATCTAGTGTTCTACTAAAAATATCAGTTAGTTGATATTCCTTTGAAACAAATTCCAATACGATGTCACCTTTTTTGAAGCGATCACATATGAAATTATGTCTATGGAATATTTTTTTTGTCAAATAGTGATAGATAGCATTTCTTGAGATATTATTGGAACTAATTTTTTAAAACATAATAATATTATTTGAATTATAATCTCATTTTCTAAGAGATTTTTGTTTAATCCATATTTTTTTGTCCTAATAACTCCAAGAAGTTATGTATCATGCTTCAACTATAGGAAGAGAGGAATATTGTTTCTTCTCATAACTCATAGAGATGAGGGATTTTCCAATTAATAGGGACGTACCACCTATGTTTTGACTTTATGGTTTTAATCCTCATAAAATAGATTTATAAATCTATTTAATTCATAATAATTTTATTTTATATAAAACAAAAAATAGTTTTATCCCTCTTTTAGATAAAAAAATCAATTTTTAATAAAAGATATGAGAATCCATAGTATTAGATTGAAAACTAAAACAAATTTATACACTAAACATGATTGTAATATAAATCATAGTATGATAGTTTAGATTATCAATCATAATATTATAATATTTTATTGAATTACTGTCACATTACCTCTATTATTAACTTACCTGTTGTGATCATGGGAGTATTAATTTCATTAGCATGATCCATGACAAATCATTTTAATAGTTATCGTGTGAATTTTTCTTGGTATAGAAAAAATACAATCATTTATTTGAAAAATTTAACATCCAATAATGAATATGAGTTCTCCAATAAAGATTACCTCAAATTACATTCTAGTTAAATTGAAAAATTAGAAAATAGATTCATTGGATATGGAAAAAATCTCATCATCTATATGAATTTGAATAAGTAAAAAATTATTTGTGACATGTTTAATAAAGAAGAAGTAAATTGTATTTTACCATTTTAAACAATTAAATAATTTTTTATAAACACTCATTTCATGCTCAAGAATAATTTTTTATCAAATAAAGATATATAGTTAATTTGTAGTCAAATTTGAAAATACATAAATTTTTAAAACAAAGTAGTTTCCCTATGAAAATATGTTCTATAATAATTTTATTTAATATTTAACTTTTAAAAATCATTTGGTATTATTTGAAATTAATGTTAGAAGTGAATGCCCAAAAAGTTCATAATAGATTCTTATTGAGTGATTGGTGATAATATTTCACCGTATATGATACATTCATATATGTTATAACCCTTAGCTACTAGTCGGGGTTTATTTCTAGGGATGGTGACAATGTCATCTAACATATTTATAGAACCCCATTTAGGTACTATTATAGGATAGTCATTATTTTCATTGATAAGAGTATATACATTATTTAATCAGAATCTATTTACATATTTTTTAATGAAACGAAACTAATTTTCATCATTAGTTTCTTTGTTGATATTTTGGGGTTCAAGGTGAGTGATAATGTTAGGTAGTTCAACCATATTTAGGTCAAAAATTTTAGTATGAGTTCTTTTTTGTAAATCACTAATTATATTCTCAATGTGATGGTCCATATACATTTTAAGGGAATTGGTAAGTGAAATTTAATGATTTTATTTTTCTAATTCAGCAATTTTTGATTAAAAACGTTCATTTAAAACATTGTTAAAAAAATTGAGAAATATATGATGGTAAAAATTCATAAAAAATATCTTGGATTGATTCAATAATGAATTTAGTCAATTTGTTAAAGACTCTATATGACATTATAAATATGGAGTACCAAAGAAATATACCATCATCTGAATTTTAAAGATATTTTTAATGATATTATTTGGTGTTGATAATAAAATAATTGAATGTAAAAACATTAGAAAGAAAAATTTAGGTGTTTTTATATTTCCCAATAATATGAGGGGTTTTTTTTCCAAAAATATGTCTTTTAATAAGTTTATTTACGATGTATAATTAATTATATAAAGTGTCATCCCAAAATATTGATGTAAATATAATTAATTTAAAAGGGTTTGAGTTATTTCTTTGATAGTTCTATTTTTCTACTCTACTACTCCATTTTATTGAGGGGTTCAAACAGTAAAAAAAGAGGAAAAATATATTTGGGAATAATAGTATTATGAAAAATCATTATTGTCTACTTATTTTATATGATAAATTTAAATTGAAATAATATGAGATCCCATTCCATTTTTAGGTTTTTCTAGAGAAATTGATAAAGTATTTTCAAGCATTAGTTATATAAGAAATGAAGAACTCCCATGTGAATATTGTAAATTAATTTACAATTAAAAAACTATAATAATTACATCATAGAATTTAAACATTAAAATGATTTAATAAATCAATAATAATTAATTAAAGATATTTTCCTGAAGAAAGTCCTTTTTAATATTATAAATAAGATGTTTTTTTCTTACCATATTAGCATATTTCAAAACCCATGTCAATAGGAAATGAAATTTTTATGAATATTGTAATAGATTCTTTCTATTTAGTTTGAAATGTTCATGTATACTATAGTGAACATATAATATGTTCCAAATCCATGAGTCACTATCTTTTCCACATGATAATGTGATGTTATGAAAGTGGGAGTTTTTAAATTTAAAGTACGAACATTTTTAAAACAAGAAGTGGTAAATAATGTTTTCCCTTTTAGGGGAAAAATATTCAAAAACAATTTATATTGAAATTATAAACCCATTGTAAAACAATTAATTAATAATATAAAATTCTGTTTCAATCCGTAAAAAAATGAAATAAAAAACATTATTAATAGTACTTGAAAAAACTAATGGTAACTTCATCAATTTTCTTACTCCTACATTTATCAGTAAAGGTGGCATGACCTAAATATAGTATATCATTTTGATTTAATTGGAAGAGTTCTTCACAAATGTTTCTTTAGAAACCACTATAAATGTTAAAAAGTCATTATTGTGATTTTTAATCAACACAGATTTACTAAAAACTCAAAATAATAACTCTTTATGTAAAAAAATCACCTTTTTTCAATGTTGTTATCCAATAAATATTTAGGAATAGATAATTTTTTATTTAGATATTATATTTTAGAAATATTGAATTCAAGTTTAATTCATTTTTTTCTCTCATACCTTTTATTATTGTAATCACATTTTGATATTAAATTATCTATTCTTTTATAGTAAATAAAATACTTTTCTTTTGGTAATCCTTTAAAAAATCTGAGATTGATGGATTTTTAAAGGTTCCTATATGATTTGACAAACCAAATCTAACTCATTATTTTCAATTAATTTTTAGACAAATATTTTATATGTTTCATCTTTAGCTAAAGTGAATTTGAAATGAAAGTACTTGAGGTTATTAATGGTAAATTTGAGTTTATTTAAATCCAGTTTATTATCAACATTCTTGGAAAATTTATTATTTTCATTTAGGATTTAACCTTATCTTTTTTATGTTGTTATTTATCATTAAATAAATTCATTAATTTTTTGGTGTTATCTATATAATTAGTAATGATTATGAAAATAATTTTTGACTTGATCATTGTAATATATAAGGTATTCTTAATTCAGGTGAGTTTAGTATCAAAAAGAAGATGATAAGGAAACATTTAGCGAATTAGAGGATGAAGAACAAATTGGAAGAGATTCACTAACATCGATATATTTATCATCGAGTTCCAAAAGGAACAGTGGAGTTGAGTCACATAATATAGGTGAGAAATTTGATTTCATTGAGTGATCTCTATCACTCCAGGTAGTGATTTGGAAATTCTAATTAGGTTTCATCACTTAATTAATGTTTTTTATTGATTGGTAATTCCTAATTCATGTGAATGTATTTCTTTAATTTGAATAATTTCCATTCATGTTATGATTTTTTAGTTAATTTCTAGTTTTTATTAGAAAACATATATTCCTTGATAATTTTTTTCATATTCTTTGGGAGTTGATGAGAGCCTTAAAATTCATCATTGCATGAATCATCGTTGGTTTTTTAAAGGTGAATGGTTTCCTTACATTATTATCTTATTTTTCTTCTATTTATGATTTTTTTTTCATTATAATTTCATATATCAATTGGGTTATGATTATTTCTTCAATATCCATTTTCTATAATTACTACCCTTCTTGTATATCCATGACATTGGTTGACCAATTTCATAATCGGATAGATAGTAAAATTATCACTAAAGTTTTTTTTTAAATATTGCCCCCATAAGATATTATATCACTATTTTTTGTTAATAATGTAAACACACTAATAATGGATTCATTTTGATATATAAAAAATCATTAAAAATAATTTCTAAATATATACAATCTAGTTTCTTTAACATTATTCATTCCATTATTTTAGAATTTTTTCAATTCCAAATATTATGATCAATTAAGATATAGAAACACAAATAAAATAATTTCAACCAATGAAAAAATTTAAAATATTCATAGTTTTTTATTAAGTACAATGATTTTAAAAACTTCAAGGGTACATATCTCTGTGTTTTCATTAGGAACAATATATTCTTGTATAATGGAGTTAGTGTGGTAGCTAATTGGTTAACACACACCCTACGTCTTCATAATTCCTAGGATCAAATCTTGGGGGATGGAGATTATTAATGTACTATTAAAACATAGTATTTGTATTGTAGCAGTACTCTAGTAGCTGGAACTGTTCTTATATTTGTCCCTTCATGCCCCCAATTTGGGATTATGAGCATCAAGGTCTTTTAGCCCAACCAAGTTGGTGGTGAAAGAATCCTAATGCGCAGGCGGTGATGTAGTATTAATGAAAGCGGTGTTATCAGTCCATAATAAGGTGGGCATATAGTCCATGTGATGGGCTTCATACTAAAAGTGTGTTGATTCCATAAATCATCAATGTAATAAAGTGGATGGTTGGGTGGGTTATCCCTTGGGAGTCTATGACCTACCATTCTGACATAAGTGTGTAAATTGTGTGAGTGTTTGATTATAATTGAAACCCCAAGAACCTATTATACTATATATATATATATATATATATATTAATTTATAAACATTTTTTAGAAAGGATAAAAAAATTTACTAAGAAAAAATGACATATTATTTTGAAAATATTAATAAATTATTCCATCAAATGTAAGATAATTAAAAAACGATTTTATTCCATAAAAAATATTTCTTTGAAGTCAATTAAGATTAAAAATAAAAATAAAAAACAATTTTGAAAAAAAAATAAATGGAAAGAAAAATCCCAGATAACTATTATTCTTCAGAATAGATGTAAAAAGGTAGATTAAATTATATTTTAAATATTAAATGAAATGGAAATGTTAAATTCAAATTTAAGTGATGTTTAAATGACAAATAAATTAATGTGATGAAATTTATGGAGTGATTAATGATAAATTTTAACTCTATAATGAAAAAAATATCAATTTTAAAGCGGAGATTATGAATGGTAAAAGTTAATGAATTAAATTTTTACTAGTTTATAAAGAGATAATGGGTTTTGAATTTCATAAAAGGAATGGAAGAGATAACACAGTAAGATACAGAAATAAATAATCGCTTAGTATGATCTAAAAATATATCCATCCCATTAATTGTGAGGAAAATTTCATAACTCCCTTGATCATAGTGGATATCAAGAAACCCATTCTGTACATTTTATGTCTTGTAATAACCCTCTTGTGCTTCATCATTATCCAAGGAACCATCCCCTAACTTTTCCAATGTAAGAACACATTGAAGAAGGGAATGATAAGTAGAAGGTTTACATGGATCAATATCATCATAACACATCTCCTAATTATCTCAAAAATATGTTTCAAATATTGGATGAGTGATAAGGAGATAATATAAGAGATGTTCCCTGATATTTATAAGGAATTGGAGTTTCCTCTTTGGGATCTTATTCTTTAAATTCTAATTAAATGAAATATTACAGAGAATGTTTTTTTAACATTAATACTTCAATGATGGAAATAACCTCATTTAATAGTTCCCAAAAGGTGAGAGAATATTGTAGAATTTATCAAGTTTAATAATTTCAAATAATAACATAATAATGGCCTTTTGACTAAATTAATTCACCCTCATATTTTTAGCCTTTATGCCAATTGATACCTGGTAGCCCTCACTAGGTTTTTGGTTGAATATATGTGCATATATATTACAATAAATCCCCCACCATCTTCATATTAGACATCCATTTACTAGTTGCTGGATTCCAACTTGTTGATGAGGCCTTAACCTTCCACATAGCTGGATGGTGCACTCCAGCAGCCAACCGGTGTGTCTACTCCACATAAGGATTTATTTCCACATTACACTTGCAAGTTGGTACCATGAACAAGCTATCATGTTCCACCAGCATTGATCTATATTGAAGTGGAGGCTCTCAAGATGCATTTGATGTCCTTTTATAGGTCATCCAAAATCATTCATACCTCTTAAATCATTAATTAATACATTTATACGCCTCTAAATTGTTAACAAAATATAGTCAATATATAATTGAGTTCAATAAAATGGTATTAAATATAAAAAATGAAACTCACTTAAAATAATTAGTTAGGAAAATATGAGATTGTTTATAATCATTAACACACTTAGTGAGATTTATATACAACTTTAATAACCCTCCATTCCAATTATCCATAATTACATTAAATTAAATGATCCTAATAACTCAAATGGATATATTAATATCCCCTAAATAAGACAATTATTCCCAAATAACCATCATGCTTTGTCACAAGACTAACATAAGGGTTATGTATACCATGTTCATATATTAAAAAATAATAAACATATCCAAATACATCCTTAATTAACATCAAATCCTCCATATGAATTCATAAAATCAGACCAAGTCCTTTAAAAATATAATAATCAATAAATTTATCAACTAATAAATATAATACTTCTACATCATGAAAATTTTATCCCTATGTTTATATAAATAAATCATCTAAATTTCATTATAAAAATCTATCAACGTTTTTTCATCATATTTCGTAATACTTCCTACAATAAAAAATCAGAATCGTATCCCAATTTTAATCAATATGAGTCTAATAATATATTTGACATTAAAAATAAGTAAAACTGATAAATTAATGTATACTTTCATATGTCATTCATAATTATTTTCATCTTCATTATATGATCATGTTATAGCATTTTTCGTATGATCATACATATTCACATAATCATTATTTTTTCAATTGGAATAACTTTTTATAATGACCATTCTCAACCCATTTAATAATTTTAATTGTATATTTATGAAAAAATAATTATTATTCATGGTTTTAATTGAAGTCTATATTTTTATTTTGTACTTTATTTTTCTATACCTTCTTTTAGGGTATATGAAAATCATCTAATTCCTTAAATACATTTTCTTGGGTGATTCCTCACACATTATTAACACATTAGTGGTTGAATAATTTTACCTTGATTATCATTACCACTTAAACATCCACAAGAGTCTATTTCCTAATCCACTATTATGTTAAAAAATTAATCTCAGTTCGAGTAGTTAATCATACATCAAGATAGCTCGTTATTCATAACCAAATGATATTCTATTAAATACCGCAACATGTTCATTTTATTATTTAGATAACCTCTTCATTTTCCCTTACATCAATTATTAACATTTTTTCTACTAGTTTAATCCATTTAATAAAATGAAAATGATCTACGTTAAATAAAATAAAATAAAACCCCATCTTTTGAGAAGGATATTTTCTATGATATCCTTAACAATTTAATATTATATTCCACAATTTTTATTGAGCCTAAAATAACCATAATTCTATTTAATAAACTCATATTAACTATTATATAAGACTTAAAAATTATGATTCCAAAGAAACATAGTAACACCTAATGGTTTCTAAATATTTCATGTTATTCTCACCAAATGAGATTAAATCGTTAAAATTTTTTCTTAACCATTCCTTTGAGACCAATTGTAATGGATTAATTCTTAAATTTCCAATAAATACATTATTTTTAACAACTTTTTGATTTCATACATTTTTAAAATATTTTATGTATGTGTTTTATATAATTAATAAATCTATAAAATGATATAGTTTCCATTTTCATATAATTTACATTCCATTAAATAAATAGGTTTCTCAATTTACACTCATATTTCATTCATTGCACATTTTTTTAATACGAATTTGTAACAATTTAAATTGTTATAATCACTACAAATTCTTAATACCTATAACAAACATTATGAAATATGATATGAGAAAGAAATGTCTTCGTAATTGGTATAAATATATATGAAAGTAATTAGTCCTTTTGAATGTTTATGAAAACACAAAAGGATGATTTCCTTTTACATGATAAAAATATTACTAAATCATAAATAATTACTCATTTAATTAACCTAAATGCCTAATGTTTAAGTATAAAATATTTTTAAAGTGAAAAAATGGAAAAATAATATTCATAATTTTTACATTGGAGAACATGATAACATAGAAAAACCAACCTTTCAATTTAATATGATCAAAAAATTCCTTTAATAAGATGTTCATTTTATTATATAATTAAATCAAAATATTATAATTATATCCTATAGATTGTATTGAAAATTTATTATTTTATTTAGGGAAAATATTCTTTCAATTATCCTTCCATAAACCCTTATAAATGAATACCCTCAATGTTGATTCCAACTTATTCCTTATGTATTATATAATTCTCATTAACTAATTAAGTTCACTCTTGAAAATGAATATCCATGTCATGTTCATAAATTATATTATATATCTCTTAGAAGTAACTTATTTTACTTTATCTCTATTATAATATACACTTTTCAAGAGACATATCTTGGTAAAAACACATAAAATATTTCTTTTCCATTATATAACCCTTACTAATTAGCATTATATCACACGATCAATGTTACATTATATTATCCCATGTAAATGAGGGGAAATACTCTTTTAAATAGAAAATTATTTTAAAAACACTTGATAAATGAGAATAAAAAACACTTTAGAAACTTTATAGACTCTAAATTAGTCATGATAATGAATAATTTCAATAACTATTGGTAAATTTGGTCATGTATAAAATATATATAAAACATTACGTATAAGGAAATCTTCCATAAAATAGTTTGAAGAATATTGATATGTAGGAAAATTAGTCTAAAACTATTTTCAACTCTATTTTAATAAAATATATCATTTGAATATAGTATCATTTTAATAAAATGAAAATTAAATTTTATACATTGAAACTGATTTCTAATACTCTTAATTTTACATAAATTTATTATAAAATATTTCCATATAGAAATTTTTATTTCTTAAAGAATAAAATAATTATTGAAATGGTTTAACTCGAAATAAAAATAAATTGAGATGAGAAGTCTCTAACATCATTTATAAAATCATTACATATAGATTTTAAAATTATTAATAATACAATATTATTAATTTTTTATGTTTTTAATAACATGATTCATGATTATTACCTTATTATTTTTGTATTAATTCATTTTCTTTACAAGGATTTATGAGTTGCAAAATTGGATAAATTCATGGAAGATGTTTTGAGGATGTTTGGTTCATAATAAAATCACTAGATTAACCATTTTAAAATGATTAATAATTAAATAAATTCAAAGATATTACAAGTACATATTTATCATGTTAATATTTTTAAAATACTTCTTATAACCATTCATCGAATGTTGTCATGAAAATGAATCACAATGTTTCCATGAGACCATAGTTCAAATGTATCCTTGAATGAAAATTTTATTTTTATAATTGATTTAAATGAAATAAATTATATAAAAATTTAATTATATGGATTAATAAATATGTTTTAAAATTAATATTTATTCATTAAATAAATCGATATGACCATCCACATAAGGTGGTAATGAAAACCCAATCACATTGCTTCATAGAGTTGGTAGTACGCATGTGAGCAGGAGAGAAGTTTTGATTTTCCAACAGATAGTAGGATAAAAAGGTAGGTAACTTATAATATTTTTTTAATTAGTATATTTTTTTAAATATCATATATAGTCTTTTTTATGATATTTTAATCATCCATTGGAGTTGGTGATGAAAGGTGAAATACATTGCTTTATTGAGATGGTAATCTGTATATATACACGAGTGATTAATTTATTTATCATTGGACTGAATATAATATGAAAAAGAGTTATAAAATAATCATAATATCATTTATTTTTATTTTAGAAAATTATTTTTCAAATATAATAAGATGTATGATAATTTTAAGGTGAATGGTGAAGAAACAGGCTTGAAAGAACTCGAATAAGAGTTATACTTGTTTTGAGGAAAACCAACTTTGGATAATTTGTTAGGAAATCATTGGTTGATATTTTGGTTATTAAATGACCTATATAGTATGGGGAGTGAATTTAGAATTTTATTTTTGCAGGTCTTGTCTGATCTAGACTACTCGATATATGTGAATAGTAGAGGAAATTATTTGTATTTTTATAACTCAGGAGGGTATAAGTCATGTAATTAATCAATATTTTAAAATAATATTATGTAAAACCCATGGTCTTGTGGAAAAAAATATAGATATAGAAATTAATATTATATGTGTTGAAATTATACCATCCAATAACATGAATACAAAGTTTTGTGGCCTTATCACATAGTGTATACCATAATTACCTCATTTACCCTTTACTACGATATCAAATGATCACCATTGTAATTATTAATTTAAAAAAAATAAAATTGAGAACATTAATAAATTTAAACAATTGATTGTTAATATTAAATAAATTTCTTAAGATTTTTTTTTGACTTTTCAGTAAATAATTTTAGCACAATCACACAAAAAGCAATGAAAAATATTCGAATGAAGAATTGAGTTTTGAGCCTAAAAAATATGTTCTACCAAAATAATGTATGATTATGATTCAAATAGAATAAATTGTATTATATATATTAAAATTGTAGTAGTTATAGGTTACAAATAATAGAAAACATAATGGGACATTATAAATACTTTAAAATAAAAAACAGTTTTTATAAAAATAAGTATTATTCACTTTTCAACCAATAAATGGTATTTATAGAAATTTAACTCAAATTCATCATAAGATTACATTAAGAATATTATTTAATAAATTATTTTCATTTTAATAAATAAAAATTCTATAAGTGGTTGAAATAAATAATAATATTATCTCCCAAAATGAAATAAAAACAATTTTTAAAGAAAATGTATTATCATTGTCTAAAATAAATTTTTAGTCATGAATTTTCTCATATCCCCCATTATATGAATGTTATTTTGATTTATTTTAAATATTATCTAAAATTTTCATTATAATCATTCTAATATAATGATTAACAAAATTTTCACTGAAAAACATATAATTCCCACATAAATCTGTTTTTTGAAAAATAACTCATTTAATATTATATAATTTAATTTAAAATTGAGTTCTCAATTCTTAGGAATTAAATATTACATCAATTTTATTTAAAACAATTTACATATGTTTCATAATGTGGTTAATATTTTTCATACCTGACAAATTAATAGAGAGGCTATAACAATCATAATTCTATAGTATATCACAGTTTATTTTGAGATTAGTATTGTGCATGGTATATGAAATTGAACATAGTATTAATTAAAAATAAAATAAATTCAAAAATCATGGTTGGTTACAATACAAATCAAAATATGTTCACCCTTGTGATTATATAGTATAGTATAACTTTAACTGTTGAAATTTAATCCTTTTATGAGATCAATAATTATGATTTTGAAGGCCATAAGGGGAATTATAGGCCCTCCATCCATAGTATTGATTCATACTCTGTCATCCATTATTCAGATGTGAAAATTTCTATTTCCTCATTATCTTCTTTTTGAGAAACATACTGACAGTATATACACTCCATTGCTCCAATAATGATCTTCTATTTGACAATTTTTGAGGAGAAAAAAATTTCTCAAACATGTTGCCTTCAATGACCTAACTCCATAGGTGAAAGTCTAGAAATCTATATGGTGTTGGAGAAATGTTCATTATCTGGAAGGCCACCAAATGATTCTTCCATAATAAGGAATTTGTAAAACAACCAAAACATGCCAAAAAAGAATTTTAAATGTCATTACTAATAAGAATTATATTACTATTCGATGCTACAAGTCCATGAAAAATAACCTCTACATGTATTAGAACCCTAGTTTGAAATAGAATTATGGGGTAACATAATAAATTAGGTATTCCCCCAACTACATTAATTATGTAAAATGCAATATGTCATTATTTTCAATAATATAATCTTATTGAAATATATATATTAATATATACACTTATATTCAAAAAATTAATAACTATCTTTTAATTTAAATATATAAATTTGATATTATTTATTTTACTCAAATTAAACATAATTTTAAATGTATTATTAGATATATCTATATATAATATTACTTTTTAGCTAAATATTTTAAAAATAACATTTATATAAATTTAGAAAAAAAATTAAATATTTTAAATTTGATGAGTAATTATGTATAAGGTAATGTTATTAATATTTTAGGAAATATAATTACTAGCAAAAATGAAAATGTATAATAATTTTTCA
Source organism: Viscum album (assembly GCA_963277665.1). NCBI lineage: Eukaryota > Viridiplantae > Streptophyta > Magnoliopsida > Santalales > Viscaceae > Viscum > Viscum album. Next base: position 231,151,760 of record OY728155.1, on the reverse strand, counting down.
AAATAGGAATAATTTTATCAAAAATTATTTATATTTAAAAATATATATTATATTATATGTTATAGTTAATATTAAATAATTTTACAATTTATTTTTTGATATCTATAAATAAATATTATTATTCTAGTAAATTAAATATTGAAAAACATATTGTTAATTATATTTTTAGTAAAACATATTTATATAATATTATGACTTAATATGTATAAAATAGTATTATTTGTATTTTGAAATATATGATTACTTATATATATATATATATATATATTAAGAATATTAATAAATATATTTTAAAATAATTATAGATATTATATTATTTATTTGAGTAACATTTATATAAATTTACAATTCTGTTTTTGTTATATGTATAATTAATATAATTTCATTTCATTAAATAACATCTTATAATACTATTTTAAAAATATATATATTTTACATATATTATTATTATTATTATGTATATACGAAATTATGTACATTTTTAAATAAATATAATATATATACAATATAATTAATAATTAAGTGGGAAAATATTATTATTTATATGTCAAAAATATATCTTGTTATAAATAAATATATATATATATATATATATATATGTATAAAAATAAAATATGAAAATAAAAATATACATATAGTTATATAATATGTATTATATTAATTTTGAACTAATTATACAATATATTAATACTTATATCAATAAATATTATTAAAATCATTAATTTAATGTAAACAATTTCTTAGTATTTATTTAAACTATTAATTAGATATATATATATATATATATGTTAACAAAATGAAAAATGTTATTATTTATATTTATATAATATCAATAATTATATAACTATATAGTAATACATATACTTATATTTAAATATGTTATTGGTATATATTTATTTGTTTGAAACGTAGATAAAATTCCCTTATTATTAAAAGAATGGAAACAAAAAACAAGGAAGATGGGGTGAGACATAGAAATGATTCCATCATCATATTAGAAATTAATTATTCCTCATATCACCTCTGAACATGCATTCATCATCCCATATAGAAACTCAGTCAATTCTGAAAAGTCCCTAACCAAGACCTTTGGAATGCTGACCCCATTTCCATGTTTTATCTTGACTTCTAGTCCCTTTTGTTTCTTCTTCCTTTATGTCAGATTGCATGACATTCAAAATCATATCTTCATATGGGACATTAGTTGAGGTTTCATTCTCCCAAGAAGTCTCACCATTACCGTTGGATTCCTCAAATCCAGTCTTAGAAGGGCTACCAACAATGTTCTATCCTTCTCCAAAATGTGCAACAAGATTAGAAATAACTAGCTGAATAATCATTTTATTTATTCCCTTCCCATATGAAATCTCACACCAAGAGAATGTATGAAGTTATTCCTTCAAATTATCCACTATAGAATTGTCTTGATCCACATCATTGCCCCTATCTAAAGAGTGAAAATTTCCAAGATTAATAATATCCCTGAAGAATCATTCATTTTCACTCTTCCCAAAATTCCCACGATTCCCAACCACTTTCGCGTCTTGCATGCCCCCGTCGAACACCTCATTTTTTAATTCATGTACTCAAAATGTATAAAAAGTACTAAAAATTCCCATCAAATGAATCTTAATGTCTAGTTTGAGAATTATGATAAATTTCATTCTCACAATGCAAAGGTGAATCCATGTTTTTTCCAGCATTCATAATGCTTTTATCCTTAGAAGATCCCATGTAGTCGTTCAATCAGGTTTCTCTTATAAGAATTGGACATCAAACCGCAAAATCTTTTTCATTTTTTATCCCTATAGGACAATTGGTTTTCTTGTAGAAACTAGAGACCAAATTAATCTTAATCCTCCAATTCACAATCATATTTTACATTCTCGTCCTTTTTAATGATCCTTTCAGTTAACTCATCCTAAAAGGAAGATTGTGAATTTACCTCATCTACCTATGATCGGTTCTTTAAAACATGATTAATGAAGCCAGTCCATTTCCTCTACTTATGTATATATTAATGTTTTTTTACTAATAGTGTCCCCATCCTCTTTTTTATGATTCTATTAAAATGGGACCCCAACGCCTTTGTCAGAACCCCCTTCAATCGTGTATGAATATGAGTGTTCTACATCCTTCTTAGTGGGTGAAAATAAATTTCACTAATCTTTCTTAAAAGTAACATTAATACCATTTTCTCTATATGTAATATTCACCATTCTTTTCCTGAAATAAGATCTGTATTTGTGTCATTTCACTAAAAAAATTAAGAAAATTACTTCCTTGTTACATTCAAACATATATTGACCAATCAATTTTCAATCTAAAAAGAATCTAGGTACTTATTCATCATCAATATAAAATTCAATCTCTTAATCAATAATTGATTGAAATATATTTTCAATTAAATGAAAAAAAGTTACACTTCAATTTGAAAAAGTGTTCACTGGTAAATAATTTCTATTTTTATTTCATTATCAATTATAACAAGAATTAAAATAGATAAATTAATTTCATCAATAAATATAAGGTGAAAAAGATCACTTTTTATCCATACAACCTAACCCAAATTTGAGCTGAGGTATACTGACTTCTGAGGGATTATATTTAGAATCCCATTTCTTAAAAAACAATAATGGGCCGGCCTTAAATGTGACATATTTATGATATTTTAAAACTATAAATCATATTCTTTTTTCAATAGAAATTTTAGGATTATAGTTTTATATAATTGGGGGAAACTATTATATAGTAAACCCATACATTACAATTTGACACTTATACCCAATATCGAATTTTCATATAACACAATTCATTTAAAAACCCTTGATTGATTTTGATTATATGCCATCACAATCTCACCATGATCTCATCCTTAATCCAAATCATACTTAAAACATATAATTTATTTTAAATATGAAATGATCAAAAAATCATAATAAAGGGAAAAAAGAATGAAAAAAATAGTCTAGTGAAAACCCATAAAACATTTCCTAAAAACATACATGTTTACCTTGAAAATGGGATCAACTTTTGAAAAATAATATTATCTAACATTTTTGAAATCAAATTTTTTTTATTAAAACTCATAAGGAATCATATAATGGATAAGTTGGTAACTTGGGACCTAATTGTACTCAAATATAAAAACCTTGCAGTCAACATACATATATATCACTCTTAAAAATAAATTCATCATACGGTCGACTTCCATGCACAATGAGTTGGAGGTTTAAATGAAACCATCTATCCTATGTTTATCACAGAACCCCTCATCCTTGGTTTGTCACGACACCACCCGTAAAATTCCCACGTAAGATTATAAAATCATAAAACATAAAATCTTGTAATTTTCAACATGTTACTCATAAAATTTAATTTTAACTCCTACAAAATTTTTCATGTTATAGAAATAATCAATCCATTTTCAGGAAATCCTTTTACATATTTAAAGATTTATTTTTAAATCAATGTGTCCCAGAACACATTAAAACATTTTAAAGAAACCAAAAAATTACCATTTGAAAATATTTATATTCATATAAATATACTCATAAAAAATTTCAAAACATGAACATAAAAGAGATGTATTTAGAGTAATAATTATTTAATCCATTTAAAATGATGTTTTAATTAAAGGGTCTCTTACCTTGAGACTGAATCAACATGTACAATCTTTATGTTCCTAAAAATAAACATTACATAATTATTTACTTATTTTAGAATAGTTTTCATGTTTTATATCAGTTTTTTATGAATTATTATCATGTAATAATAATTTCATAATTATTTATGTTCATGTTAGATGATTTGTCGATATTTAGTACTTGAGACCAAATTGAAAATGGTATGATGTCAAAATTCAAATCAGTCATAATAAAATAATTTATAAAATAGTATTTATGACATAATAATAAAATATATATTACATTTATATTTTTATATCAATCGATTAAAAATAGATATGATAAATGAAGTATGTTATAATCATTGAGATGGTAACCCATATGTACACAAGAGTAACATTTCAATTTTTAAATGATCATTATGGAAAGAAGATAAGCTGTATTTTTTATTTATAGATTGAAAATATTATCATTAATATAATATTAAAAATTTAAATATATTATATATATCATCCATCTCATGTGGTGATGAAAAACAAATCCCATCTCTTTATGGAGTTGATATTTCACATGTATGCATGAACAACATTATCAATTGTCCATGTATAAAAAGGTAAGAACGTAAATGAAATATTATCATTTAATAATGATTAATATATCATGAATATAATACATAATCTTTTATTCCATCAATATAACCATTTTTGAGAGACGTTGATGGAAATCTAATTATATCAGTTCGTGAGGCGGTCGTTCATTGTATAGACAAAAAATATTTATTTTCCAATTTGATGAATGTGGAAACGGATTGAGATAGTGATATTAATGTAATAAAATATAATTAAATTTATAATACATTATTTAATAATTCCACATTTATGAATAATATTTTAAGGCATTTGAACATGAATTAAAACAAAAATACTTGATTATAAAAGATACTTCAACCTCGGACCACCTCCGTTGCATAAAACCATAATACCACTAAGAATGTTGTTCATTCCAAAATAAGAGCTCTAAAATTATGTGAGGGATTATATTAATGTATATGGAAAGCTATTATCCCAAAAAAATGTTTTGAAGTGCATTGAAATTAGAATAATGAGTATCCATTAATAGGATATGGAGGGGCACTCCTAGAATGCTTCAAATTTTAAATTAATATAAATTAATATTCTAATATAAATGGATCCAAAATGATTTATTTATAAAATATTATGATTATGGGTCTTAATATATTCATCCAGTCATAATTAATCTAGTTTGGAATATTTTTTAACACTTATCATTTGGTTTTAATCTTTATTTATTCTTTTTAATTATTACTGTGATATCATGTAATTTACACATTATGGGATCTTATAATTAAAAAAATACAAAAGTCCACTAAATGATTCCTTTATAAAATTTTAAGAATTATTATAATAATTTGGAATAATTAAATTGTTTTATGCATTTTATATCATTTGATAAATTATTATTTTTTATAAAATATCAGTAGTGTCATTTTTTGACACTATTATTCACATGAAATTATAATAATATCATAAAACAAAGGAATATTGTAACCAAGTAGATTATAAAAAACAGTTAAATGTCTAATTAGTCCATTTTATTCATTTATGAAATTATTTATATCAGAAAATATTAATTTTAATATTTGTAATATCATTTATGGGATTATTCCATTAATAGATAAAGTATAACATTATCATTTTTAACAATTTAAGATAATTACATTATAAATAAAAATTATAAATAAATTAACATAATGTAGAAATTATTTTATATTTTAAAAACAACTTATTGTTGAACATATCTATTATATAACACTATATTTAGTTTATTTGTTTGGTTAAAAAAAATTATGACTAAATTGAATTTCCATTAAATAAATGATTATAAAGGTTATAATCTCAAAAAAACATAAATGGCCTAATAATTATTAAATTAATTATTTGGGATGAAAAATATTCATAACATTATATTTGTCAAGGTTTTAGGGTAATTTAATAAGATTAAAAATATTATTTTTAACTTTATTTACATGATTTACCCTTAACTGTGGTAATAAAAATTACGAAAGTTTTAATTCATATATTATCAAAAAACAAAAGGGGAATATATACAAAATTTATCCATTCTTATTCTAAATATGGAATTCATTTCTCAAAATTCGATACATATAAATTGACAGGAAAATAATCCCATTAATAGAACGGAAAAATTGTTTTTTAAGTAGAATCCATATAAAAATTGAAATTTCTTAATTAAAAAGTATAATTATAAATTTATTCTATTGAAAATTATTATATTAAATGAAAAAATATTTATATATTTATACAGTAAAACCAATTTAAAATAGAACATAGGAATATAAATAAATTAGGTAAAACATAATTTTTTACTTAAAATAATGTATTTTCTTTAGTAATCATCAAAAAATGAATCTAATCTGAAAAATACCAAATCATCAACCATATTAATATTAATATTATGATTTTAAAGTATAAATTTATTTTTAAAATTTTATTTCATAAAATTTTCCAAACTATATTAAAAGCAAGTTAACTATCAAAAAGTTAAAAATATAACTTTTTAGAAAAAAAAATTCTTCTAACTGTAAAATTTGATAAGTCCTTATATCATTTATAGAAAACACAAAAATTGAATTTTAAACATTATTTTTATTTTATTAATCATATATTTTAATAACATTATCAGACAAGAATTATTTTTTACTTATTTAAATAAAACAACCCGTGCATATTTAAATAGTTATTCAAGAAAACATTTTTTTTATTTTATAGTGGGTTTTATATTAATTAATAATTATTTGGTAAAATAATTCTATATAAATTTGTTAATATTAGTTTCATAATTCATTTATTCTTAATCATGCCTGCAATTCTAACATCATGGTTATAACTGTAACATTTAAATAATTATATTTAGTTTTTCTCTTATGATCGATGTAGCATATCCTAAATGGTATCAATCAGAGAATTTCATTTTAAGAACTATATATGTTACATTCTGCCCAATTTTGGAAATTATGTCCTTGCAAATTTGATTTTTTTATGTAACTGTTGTTTGACTTTTCAAAATACCTTTATTGAAATCCCCCATCGAGTAAAAGATTAATGATATTTACACATTAAAGTAAAGAATGTGAAGTATGAAGGTCTCATAAGATAACACATACCAAGGTTCCATGTATTAAAACATGTATATAGAAGAGATAATAAACTATTAAGTTTTTATGGAGATTTATAGATAACATGATAATGATAAACTTAACAATCATTAAACCATAAATATGTGATGGGTTAAAAAGGACCTTGATTTCTCATTAAGAAAAGTAAACAAATATCATTTCTTAGGACTCTATTTTTACAGTTGACGATTTGATTTTCTACCTTCCCTACAAACATAAGAAAAAAAAACTTACATGAAAAGAATTCATCCTTTAACTAAATTACTTAAAAAACTCGTCTTTTTTCCAAATGTTGGGTATTCAAGATTATTTATTTCATGCCTAAAGACTGGAATCAAATTATGGGGATAAAATAATCCAAAAAAGTAACTATCTATTCCTCCATTTTTAGTCATTATCCAAAACAGAATTGGAATTGATAATATGAGATAATTCTTGAAAAATAATATCATTTATATGATTAAAACTACTTTAATCACCCACAAATCGATGGTATTGAACAAAGCTCCACATAATTAAATTCCAAAAATAAATATATTTTAAATTACTAAAAATATTACCTTCTTAGATTGAAACCCAAAATTCATAATTATTGTATGGAATATTCAATAAGGACAAAATTTACAAGTTATCTCCAAATAAAATCAACTAATCATAAAGAAATATACAAAAATTTTAATTTCATAAATAACATAATCTTCATGATATGATAATTATTTCCATAAATAAACTGAATCACAATATTTCCAAAACAAAATCAAATATTATTCCAAAATATAATTCAACCCTTACATCTCAAATAAAATATAATAGAATTAAATTTAACATAATCTTATAGGTTTACTAAAATAGCGAACATCTTCCAAAATAACATTAACCACCTACTCACCACATCATTTTCCAATCCTATGGTTATCAATTTAATAAAATATGTATTACCAAAATCAACTTATCCTTCATCCATAAAATGGTTTAACAAAAAATAATAAAGTCACACTAACTGGGACTTCACATAGGTAAGAAGTAGGTCATGCACCCTTATCACCCTTAAGTTGTGGTTTTGTTTACCATGGCCTAGTCAGATGTGACAAGTTGTCAAATATCTTGATGTTTTTCCTTTTTATAAAAATGTATATTTATTATTACATTTCCACTATATGATAAAGACCTCATAAATAAATATTACCTATATTAACGTCCGATTTTATCTTCTAACTTTAATTTTTCACCCCGATATGTTATAACCCATAATTACCATATAAAAATGAATGTCTCAAAAAAACACCATAAGTCACCTTAAGATTTCCAAACCTAATGTATCAATAGGTTTTCAAAGAAATTAATGTTATGATCATCCTGAAAATTATAAACTCATGATCATATACTTTAATCTTAATAAAACATCATAATCTCCTAATTTCTATATCATTTCTATGATAAAAACTGTAAGGGCCCAACCCTAAATGCTCCAAATTTTAGTTATTTTGAAACGAGAAATAAAACACTTTTCCCAAATGTATTTTTACTTTATAGTTTTATACAATTCGGAAAATCTCTTACATTGTAATCTCATACATTACAAGTGAAAACTTATATTCAGTATCCATTTTTATTTTAAAAAAAATAATTAAAATAAAACCTGATTTTTTTTGCTGATACATCATTACAATTTCTCCATGATCACATCCTTGAACCGAATAACCCATAAAACTTGTGATAAATTATTTTAAAACTAGGGATGGGAACCAAATCTCAATAAAGTTATTAAAATAAAGGAAATAATTATTCTATTGAAAACCCATTAAAAATTTCCTTAAAAACCTTTTTACCCTAAAATGGAATCTTCATTTCAAGAAGATCATTATCTTAAATTTTGAAAATAAAACTTTTATCATTAAAACTCATAAGTAATAATATAAATGATAATTAAGTAACTTGGTAGATAATTATACAAAAATGGAAAAATAATGTCATTAAATTCCATATAGATCACTCTTACATATGGAATTACCGTACTGCGTACTTCCATAACAAATTCATTGGAGGATATAATGTAACAACCCTTCATTGGTTTATCACAGAACCACTCATTCTTGGTTTATCACATAACCACCCATAAAAATTCCAAGTAAAATTATATAATCATTACACATAAAATCCTTAAAATCTCCACATGTCACTCTTAAAATTTCATTTTCACCCATAACAATACATTTCATGTTATATAAATAGTCAATTAATTTTTTAAAATAATTCTAAACATTTAAAAATAAAATTTTAAATCGAAGTATCCCATGCTGTAATGAAATATTTGAAATAAACCAAAAAATTCCAATTTTAAAACATTAATTTTCTTATAAATAAATTAATAAATACCAATTTTGAAACATGGAAATTATAGAAGTATATTTAGATGAATAAATCATTAAAATATTTAAAATGATGTTTTAGTTAAAGTGTCTCTTACATCAAGTCTAACTCATCATGCACAATATTTATATTCATAAATAATAAAGCTACGTTAACTATATACCTAATTTTTAACATCATTTTAGTATATATTTTCTTTTATATAACTTATTATCCTGTTATAATAATTATATAATTATTTTTGTACATGTTGTACATTTTGTCTATATTCTGTAGTTGAGTCCAAAATGAATGGGGTATAATGTCAAAATATAAAGTCTTAAAAAGGCCTTAGTCACCATAACAATATACATGGCATAATAATAATATTTAGTCATCAATTATACGTTTAAATCCATCCATTACATATGGACATTAAAAATGAACTATTTTACAGTCATCGAGATTGTATGTAGAACTTACGCATGAGTGACATTTCCATTTTCAATGATCATTTTGGAAAGAGGAAAAGAATAATTTTATCTTATAGACTGATAAGAATATAATTAATTTCATATTAATCATTTAAAAATATTTTAATATTACATCCATGTGATTTGGTAATGAATGATGAATCACATTGATTTGTGGAGGTGACTTTTCACACGTATGCATGAACGACGTAATAATTGAATTATTTCTCTAATGGTAATAAAATAAATGTAATATTATTTTTTATAATTATTAATATTTTATTTATATCATTTATAATCTTTTATTCCATAATTATAACCATTCTTGAGATACGATGATGGAAAATTAACTACATCAATTCGTGATATGATTGTTCGTCGTACACAGGAATTAAATTTCAATTCCCATTTGATAGAAGTGGAGATGGATTTTTGGTGATATTAAAAAAATAACATACACTTTTATTAAATATATTGTATTTTTTAAAATAATCATGTTTTAATAATATTTGAAGGATACTTATGAATAAAAAAATCATTAATACTTGATTAAAAATGATATCTTTTCCTCAGACAACCCCTTTTTAGAAATACTTAAGACCACCAAGGATTGTGTTAAGAAAAAAATAATATATCTAAAATTTTGGTATTGATTATAGTTATATTTTTTAGACATATACCGATCCAATTAGGTTTTTAAGTGTATTGGAATTGGAATAGTGGGTACCATTTTATTGGATAGGGGAGGGTCACTCTTGTAATCCATCAAAATATTAAATAAATGTAATTCTTTAATTTAAAAAAGATAAAAAAATATCTATTTCTATAATATTATGATTATGGATCACAATAAATTCATCCAGATAAAGTTATACATATTTGTACTATTTTTTAATCGTTATATTTTTTTGACCCCTATTTAATATTATTATTTGTTAACATGACATAAGGTAATTTTCAATTTGATGGTTAATATAATTAATATAAAATGACCAAAAACAAATAAATGAGTCATTAATGACATTTTAATACTTATCTCCGTTAATTGGATGAATTTTCGTATTTCATGAATATTATATCATTTAATAAATTATTACTTATTGTAAATATATCATTAATGCCTATTTTGACACCAATCATCACATGAATTTTTAAAAATATCATACCAACATGATATAATAAAACCAAATCTTTTAACAAGTCACTAAAATGTCAATTTAATCAATAAAATTCATGAACAACATTAATTATATAAATTATTTTAATTTTAATTTATTTAATAAAATTTATTTTATTCTATCATTAATTAAAAAATTAAATCATCACCATTATGTCACAATTTAATTTTACAGTTTTATCAATAAAACTAATAAATAAAATACCATGATATCTATAAATATTTTAGATTTTTAGAAATTATTTTTAGTCAACCATATCATTTTTAGGACTCTATATATAAAATTTTATTTTATTGAAAACAAAAGTATGACTAAATTCCCATTCCATTAAAGAAAATATAATAAAGGTTATATTCTCATACAAAGGGAATAAATAGTCTCATAAATGATCATATAATTCCCAATGATTGAAAATACTCATCCCATAAAATTATGAATGGTTTTAGGGTAATTTGATAAGATTTAATATATTATTTTTAACCTTAATTACACAATTTACACTAAACAGTGGTAATAAAAATTACAAAAGATACAAATCATATTTTGTACGAAAATAAATGGAAATTATTTTCTATTTTTGTAACTTTTGGTTCCAAATATGGAATACATTTTTCAATGTTCAACACACATAAATCACAGAAATTAACTTGAAATTAATCATGTGGAATGAATGAGAGTGATATTGCTAACTCTATGATAGGATACTTTGAGAGGCTATATTCTAAGGCAGGGGAGGATACATCAGATAATATCATCAGATGTATTGAGCCTACTATAGAAGAGGCACAGAATAAAAGGCTTATAGACATCCCCACTAAAAAAGAAATACATGATGCTGTTTTTTCTGTAAACATGGATAGTGTTTCTGGGCCAGATGGTTTCTCTAATATGTTTTTTATGTTATATTGGGACATCTATCATAAGGAGGTATCTAAAGTAGTGAGGGAATTTTTCTATCATTCCTACATGCCTTTTGGGATGAATTAAAATTTCATTACAGTAATCCCCAAGATGGATAATGCTTTGGAAATCAAGGACTTCAGACCGGTGGCCATTGGAAATTCCATTCCAAAAGTCATTAGCAAAATTATGGCAACCAAACATGGTGAGATTTAAAGCACTCTCATATCCTCCAATCCGTTTGGTTTTGTACCTGGTAGAAATATTCAGAACTGTTTATTCACTGCTTCAGAATGTGTCAACATCATGAGAACCAAAGTTAAGAATGGGAATATGGCTCTAGAAGTTGATATCTCAAAGGCCTTTGACACCATCAGATGGGGCTTCATTTTTAAAGTCCTGAGGATTCATGGCTTCTCACCAAAATTTATTGACATGGTACATGCTATCCTGAAAAGTGCTAGCTTGTCCATATTGATAAATGGATCACCCAGAGGATTCTTTCAATGCTCTAGGGGTGTAAGGTAGGGCGATCCATTGTTCGTCAAAGGGTGCTTCCTCCACTACATTGGAAATTTATATGCAATTGAGGATGATCTATGGGAAATGGTAAAGGAGATAAGGTACGCTGATTCTTATGGTTGGATAAAGCTTTGGATAGAGTCAGACTCTTCAGTTGCCGTGAAAATTCTCTAGGAGTGATCCAGGAATGTTCCTTGGAAGATGATCCCTGCATGGATAAGTGCTCTAAAAGCTACTGAATCTTTATCCCTGTAGGTGTCTCATGTGTACAGAGAAGACAATCAAGTGGCAGATGTGCTCTCTAAAAGAGAAATCATGGAGACGAGTTCGAGGTGGTCCTTTGTGCTTCCTAAATATTGCAGTGATATTGTAATAAACGATAGAAGTGGAGCTGTGTACTCAAGGTTGTGTAATGTCACCCCTTTGTGAGCTTCTTTTTACTTTTAACTGTTTACATTTTTTGTTATATAACATTTGTGGGAGCAGGTCTCCACCTGGCTCTCAGACTTTCTCTCTTTACTATTGTAACATTAACTGTGTTCACTGATACAATAGTAATATAATTATACTTTTAACCATTTATAGAATATAATCTATATATATAAATTAATTAGATGAAAATAATATTTTCAATTAAAATACAGTATTCTTTCACTACTCATCAATATATGAATTTTTTCAGTAAAACCCCAAGAATTTAATGAAAATAAATTTGTATGTTATGATTTTTAAGAATAATATTATTTTTCAGCCAAAAATTAATTCAAGTATCAAAAACTATATTTAAAACAATTGTGCCATCAAAAGGTTGTAAATATGACTTCTTAGAAAAAGATACAACATTTATGTATAAAATTGGATATGTTCATATATCATATATAAAAAACACATAAAATGATTTTTAATAATATAAAATATCTTATATATCTCTCATTAATTAATCCAAAAAAGTTTGATTTGTTTATATATTGTTATAAAACACACTTTTGCAATTATAAATATTTTTTTCCAAAATAACGTTTGCATTTATTTTAAAATGGGGTTCACATTAATATATAAATCATTGATCAAAGAATTATATATATATATATATGTGTGTGTGTGTGTGTAAATAATATTTTCACAATTTAGTAATTCCAATTAATATCTTCTATTCCAATGGATGAGTTACTACCATAATAAATAAATAATTATATTTCGTTATCCTTTTAAGCTCAATGTAGTGTATCATGTATGTTATCAAACATAGTCATTCCTTTTAAAAACAAGAGATGTAACAGAAAAAGGAACCTATGTTTGATAGAAACCAAATCAAATCCTAGCACATATAATATTATTTACACTAAGGGAAATATTTTCACCCACATATTTCCAATTTTAGAAACCCCATATTTCATAAATCTATCCCAATAGTTCATCCAACATCCTTGGTTTTTATCCCTTGTAAAGAATTAAAAATTTATTCATAGAGCACATACCAAATTTAATCTTTTCATATATGGTTTTTTGGTTTCCAAACATTCTGACCACATCCATGTTTTTGTACTATAAGAACAGCCAGTGACCTCCATTATAACTCACATCAATCTCATCTTTTCCACGTTCAATAAGATGTTATGGCATCATTAAATATCGACCAAAAATAGAACACATTACATTAAAAGATGAAACTATGATACCATAAAGAGACTCAACAAGATCCCAATCAGTCCAAATCAGTGTTCCTTGAATCTTGAATGTAGCACAGGCTACCCAATGAGTAGGTCTTCTAGACAATAGTACAGATCCCAAATAGTGAGTAATTAAAATGATTATAAGAAACCCAATTCATCACTATCATCATTTAGGATATGCTTTTGAATCCACACCATATTCCACCCACGAACTATAAATTTAATGGTAACATAAAATTAGATATGTCCTCAATCTAATTGGTAATAGAAATGATTGACCATTGATCTTTAGATGAATGAAGAAGGATATATTGGAAATATATTTTGTAATTTTTTTAATTTTTACATAATTTTTAATAATTGAATTATCAGACATTTTTGATATTATTTGTTTTATACCTATTTAAATTAATATAAAAAGATCTATATTCATGATACAATATAATATATACTAAATCCATTTAACACCTAAAAATCCAGTGAGTAATATTGTAATACATTGATTTCCCAAAGGAGGTGTTGATGTTATATACTAAAATTTTACACCACAACTAAAAGGAAAATGGAGATTTATTGAAATATGAGACAATAGTGGCCCAAAAAGTTTCTTCCAATTTTTTTTTCATTTTATTGGTTATTGATAAACCATTATATAGAAAAAATATCATGATGTAGAAAGAGAAATTTTAATTAAAGATACAATATATTTTAATTAATATCTAAAAATATTATATTGACCATATACATAATGTAAATAATTAATTATTTTCAATTTAAATCATTAATTTGATTAATATATGTTTTTAAAAATAATATGAAAATTGGTTTTGTTTATATTCAAATAATATCATTAATTAATAACACTATTGTATTATATATAATTATATTATTAAATTTTATTACTATTATATATATTTTTATCATAGAATATATGAACTATTATGAAAAACATATGTAATATAACTGATAGATGGTGGATCTTCAGATAAAAATCCAATTATTGATAAGAATTTTATGTGGTAATTATTTTTATTTGGTTATATAATTTTTTATAATTGAATTGAATTTATTCTTCAATTATATTAATGGAATCACTCTATCTATAAATTTCAGGACTATTTTGTCTCCAATAAATTGTTATATATCCCAAACCACATGAACTCCTCACATACATGTCAGTAATGTTATAATTAATGGAGACATTCTAGGAGGTGTTTATTTTAATACTAGATTTGTACATCATTAGAAATAAGATTATAGAAATTGTATATATATGAGATAATAGAGGATTCGTGAATTTATTCCCAACATTCTGGTTCTGTGTCACCATGTTGACTGAGTTATGATGAAGTTCGACATTCACCATCTAATTCCCACAAAACATAGTTTCATTCCTTCACTTAATTCCATAAGATGGTATGGAAAAAATATATATATTGAGTTTGAGATTAAGGTAGTAGTGTTGGGATATAATATAGAAATTATTAAAGTTAATAATGAGGGGAAAACACAAGGTACCTTCATTTATCAATGCAGTTGGATCATGTGTCATGTACTGCATGACCTCATTGTTGTATATTTTGTGACATGGAAAATCCAATAACTATTGGTTGACAACACCTCATTCTTCATTTGAATAGCTCTTATATTATCATTTTAAATTTATATTTTTTTTGGATGACCATATCACACACCACACACATATATTTGATCCAACAATGGGAGGAACATTTGATTAGGCCTATTTTCATGGTTCCCTTTTTGAGATTCAACCTCCCATGGATGATATTTAACATGGGTTTTAATTGCATATTCCAAATGATTTTGATCCTTATTTTAATGTTCCATAGAGTGACAAGCCTCATATATGTGTTTCATATGTTTATAAGCCTCTTATTACTGTGCCATAAGATGATGCAAACATGAGGTGGGTGAATAATATGATCATCTAGATACTCATCTATTTCCTAATAAAATGTTCCATATCAACATGAAATTCATATTGAGGCACACGCTGTGATTTCTATGGATTTTTATACATAGTCCCTTACTTATTAATAATATTATAATGTGATTATTGTTTAATAAATACTGTCTCAATCTAAATTATAATCTACAGTTTTTCAATATGGGATATAATTCTATCTAGAATCGACTTTTCATCCATCCATGATAGGGAAAGGTTTATGAGACTTTTGACACATCACTTATCATAGAAGATAATATGAAGGGACCTACAATAGATATAGCATAACACAAAATTTCATATTATTAGGATAATATATACCCCTTCAAGGTTTAACCAACTTAATAAATAGAAACACAAAATTTGTAATATCATGAACGGATAATAATTCAGATATCAAAGTCCCATATTATCTTAATATGAATCATTATTTCCATCTTAAAATATTATATTCATCTACCCTATTATATTTTAATTTATGTTTCCCATGAAATAAAATTTATGATTTTAATTTTTATCCTAAAAATAAGTTGTTTAGTTTGGCCTTTATTATATGTTTCTTTCGAGCCTGACTGACCTTCTTGTTCAGGAATGTGTGTTCAAGGATGTGGTTTTATTTTAATTAACACAACATCAATCTTAATGATATACCATGAACTCACATGATTCATTAATTCATTTTGTTTATCCCTTTAATCTAGATCATCCATTCTTATGGTCCTCTTAGAAATTTTCATCTAGAAATACCACACACCCCTTTCTGCTTTTTTGGGTCTTTAAGTAGTTTTTTTCTTATTGTTCCATATAGAAGAATTCATGGAACCTAAATGGAAATCACTCCACTACATCCATCCATTTGGACCCCTAATCTTTAGATATCATTAACATTGGTGAACCCTTTGATATTTATAGGGATAAATCCTTAAGGTAGATTGAAGAAAAATGATTATTATATCTCAAGCTACTTATTCTTCCCTTATTAAAGTTTCTAATGATGTTCCATACCATTTGAGAATCATGGTGAGTCTCAATCTTGAACTCCTAGTAGAGAACCTGGTGATGCACACTACTAGTACATGATTCTAATTCCATGAGTTTCTTTCTCATATGTTGAATCTATCTTAAAGGATATAAGGATAGTAGTAATCTTTCGGTCTATAATTTTTCCTTTAACTTTCATTTCATTGATTATTAGTAGTCCATTTAATTTTACCATTGATCATGTTTCTAGTGTTGTAATCTATATTACATTTGTTTTGACCATTAATAAATCATGTTAGTGGGTAGTGTTTTTACAAGCACGTATAACCAAAATGAGTCTAAATCATACTCTATCTCATGCATCCTTTTATGAAAATAAAAATTCCATTCCTATATTTATTTTTTTTCCTTTATTGTGGTTTCATCTCATCTCGATTCATATCAATTTATCCCTTTCATGTGACTATGTTCTTTCATCACATTTCCCTCTTCTATTTTGAATGATAAGTCTAATTGAATTTTTTATTTGTTGTTCATCATCAATTATTAGAGACATACACTCCAATATAGCTTATGAAAATTGGTATCAAATACTATGAATATATAAAACAATAATATATGTATAAAATAGTGATATTTTATATTTATTATCACATCATTATAAGGAGAATAAAATTGATATACTTCATAATCCAGCAAGGCATGATCAATGCTTCAAATGTCCCTAATAACCCCATTATAACCTGATCTGATGATGGTTATACCACTACTACAGACAAATACATCTCTTCAAATATTAGAGTTAAAGACCATATATACCTATTTTATCCTTATGTGATAATATCCTTATTTTGGTTGCATATGAGTCTTCATCTACTTAAATCAGAGTGAAAAAATAGATATTATACCTAAATTAATCATCAGGGGGTTTCTTCTATAAGAAGCATAATTTTTTCTTTTAAGATGCATTCTTTTTTTTAAGGAAGAGATAAATTACTGATCAAGGAAACCAGGATTACATAGACAATTAGGGAAAGACTTCAACCAACCATGATCTCCCCAAAAATCCCCAAAAAGAGCCAAATGATGGGCATTCAAATTACAATCTCTTTTGAAGACATAAGATTCACATACATCGAAACCATCAATTAGGGACCATATCTTCTTCAAGATGAGGCCATAAGGGTGGTAATCCTCATCTTTTAGAAAATAATTTCTAGATATTTATAATAGAAATGAATCTGTTGATGATTAATTCCAAGATATATTAATTCTTATATCTCTTTGTAATTACAATAGTACTCTTCAAGAAAAAATATGGCATCTGTTTGTTACTTTTTCCATAGACATGGTAAAATCAACTTACTTTTCAATGAATTTTACAATATACCAAAAGATAATTATAAGGTAGAGAAATTATTTTATTTAAGTAGGCCTACTGAATAAGAATAATTATATGAAAATTAGTAATGAAAGGATAATTATGCAATCTATATGTAATATATATATATATATATGTCTAGGAAATATAGTTGCAATATTTTTTGAAAATAAGTACATATTATAGAAGAAGGCTTCAAAACAAAAAATTAATAGATTGTAAAACCTATAAAGTCCAAATATTTTTATACATAGACATGAAATCATTTTTATGGATATTTATTACATTTTATATACACATTACCAAGAACATTACTAGTTTTTGCCTTTAGATACATGAAAACATGAACACTAGACTATATGTGATCTATGTTTTCCTGCAATATGTTCTTCATAATAAGTTCCATTCTTATAAATGTCATAGATAATGCATATATTCATAACACATGGAAATAATCATAATAAAGGGTGATCTCAGATGATCAGTATGGGTGAACAATGGAAAATAATTTATAACATAGACATAATACTGTGGGACATGAATATAAAATACTAAAACCATACCATGTATATTAAAGATCATTGTCTCAAGTCCTGGAATAAATATTCAATGATCATAGTACATGAGTAATAAGGGATTCAAAGAACATGATCCATGAGAGCATAAGATATGGAATTTTTCCATACACATAAAAAATAAAAATCATTTCCATATTAATCATGGATTATTTCCAGGACCATCGTAGAAGATACGGTCCTATAAGAAACTGGGTTAACTCATTGTTTCAACCCTGTATTACTCAACTAGGATCACTTCCCCTTTCATCCCAATCATACTGAACTGATTTTACTACCCGTTCTAGCTATGTCTTACTGAACTGAGTTTACTCCCAATTCCAGTAATGTCAATATTATTAGATATTAATATTTACCCAATTCATTGGAGGGAGGTCTAGTTCCCACACTTATTATAATGAAAATCATAATATGTGTTTCATAATATTATAAACCTTCATCATATCATAATCTATAAAATGAGATGTGATTTATAATCATATCATCATTTTGTAAAATATGGAAGTTATATAGGTTTCGCAAACATATCATCATTGCATAACCAATGAAAAAAATAAATAGATTTCAATATAATTAAATCATGGTTTTAACTGTGGTAAATGAAGTTAGTATCATAAAAAATATGCTATCATATATGTAAACCACTCAGATAAAGAATAATACGGGTGTCCTTAGATCATATATATAGTAATGAATGGTTAAAATTAATAGATGTCATATTATGTGGAAAAAAAATTTGATTGATCATTTGGGAAATATCTTATGGGGAATAAAATTTCTTCGAAAACATAATTTTTAATACATAATTAATTTTGAAAATTTATTCCTTTAAAAATAAACGTAAAAAATTATAAATGAGTCATTAAAAATAATTTAAATCATTTTTAGGAATGTATCCTTTCTATTTTGAGAAAACTTTTTAATGTCTAAATAATTTTGAATACAGTTTTTGAAAACATTGTTTTGGATTCAAATTGGTTTTCAACTTAAAAGATGATTTTTTATAGAAATATTGTTTTTGAACTCTTGAGTTTATAAAAAATGGAAAATCAAGGAGAAAATATATTCTAATGAAATTTTGGGAATATGGGAAAATTATACTATTTGTGGAGGGATATATCATAATATTTCATCATCATAATAATAAAAACAATCATGATAGACGAGAAGATTGTTACATAAAACACTTATCAATTTGGTAACATTAAAACGTAAGACCCCAGAAGTAATAACATAAAATTAATAATAAATTATCATTAAAATAAATAAATTCCCGAAATAATATTTCAATGGTGTTATATATACACCTCATAGAATAATTAAGGTGCATAACATAACATTTGTCTCAGAGAAGGAAAATTGATACCAAATAACCTTACCAGTTTGTTAACTTTTTAACTGTAACCCCATGAATGTCAGATCCTAAAATTCATATGTAAAACACAATATATTTATTCATATGAACTATAATATAAATTTTTGGTAATTATAGACACCTATTAAAATAATTAGGTGGGAAACATGAAATGTGTTTCACTAGAGAATAATGTGAGACCAATATCCCTTACTACTTTTGTAAATTTTGAATCGTAATCCCCATGAAATGTTAACATTAATTATAAATTTATTTATCCTTAAATTAGATAGTTTTTTATATATAATTTCATCGTTTTTTAAAAACACCACATAATATTAAGGTAATATCAATATGGAATAAGTATCTCAAAAATTAACATCAGACTAGAAATCCCCTTACCTTATTCCTTGATTTTCTCCAAACACATTCAAATCCAATGTATAATATTTTAAAAACTTTATACATATATTAAAGAATAATATTAATATATATAATACCATATACTGTTTTTTATGACCATGTTTTACCCATTTATAAATGATATCATGTTAATGTTCTGTTTCAGTACTAACTACTTTGTCTTTTTGTGAGAATTAATATTTGTTAAATTTTTTATTCTACTTCATTAATAACAATTTCATCATCTCAATAATGAGAATCATTAATTAAATATCATACATATTCATTATACATGTATTTAAAATAATTTAATATATATAGAAATTGAAATTAAATAAACTTTTCAAGGAGAATGTAGGCCATACATACACATGAATAATGTGTTCATTATCATTTAAGATTTAAAGAAAGATATTTATATGATATATTATAAATAAATAAAAACTTTATGTCATATATATCACATATTTTTATCAAAAACATTTCCAATAAATTCTATATATGGATTTAATGAATCACATTGCTTTACGAGGTGGTAGTCCACCGTACACACAAATGACGTTATAATATTAACAAGAAAAGAAATGAATGAAGATATGTGTATTATAAAAATTCCAAAAATATTTATAAAATCTTAATAATGATATATATACAAAAATATAAAAAATATTATTTTTATTGGACTTTAGAAGTTATAACGTAAAATTGAATGTCATTGTTTTGCGAGTAGAAAGACCACTATATGCATGAATGATAATATCATAGCCCAATTGATGGAAGTGGAGATGATTTTAGGTCATTATATTTTTATAAAAAAATACCTATATTTGAAAGATAATATTTTAAATATATAATCATTATATAAAAGTAATTAAATTTTTTTACAGTGTAGTGAAAAAATAATTTTTATTAATGCATGCCACTTATTCTTCTGTATCCTTATTTGGTTCTAAATAAAATAATTCCTCAGATGTATTTCATCCCAAAATAAGGATTCAAAGAAGAGGTTAGGGAATTTTAGATGTTATTTGAGTAGTTATAGTAATATAAAAATAGGTGTGGATATATTAATAAGATAATAGGGGGTGGCCTTTTTTTAGTGGGTGAGATGACACACTAGGATTTTTTTAATGATTTGATTGAACACTTGTCTTTTAAATGGAATAATGCATCATGATTGATCACATTAGATCCATAAACATGATAAGAAAAAAAACATGGCCACCTAATAAAATTTTTATAGGTAAAAAAGTAAATTTTACCCTTATCTTCTTAGTTTATCCTCCCACCTAATAAACTCATATTTACATTAACTACAGTAATTGATTTTTTCAGCATTCACTATTCATATTGGTCAAAAAATCATGTTATCATTTATATAAATTATAAAATATGATGATTTAAAATATTAAATACATTTTTTCAAATTCTATTCCCAATGGAAAAAAATTAAATTTAAATTAATACCGAAAAAGTGACGAGAAAGTGATTTATTGAACATAAAATTACTAAATGATTACCAATTTTTTATATCCAATTTCAATATAAAAATGATTTCAATGTAATATATTTGATTAATTTATTAATAATGGACAATATAATACATTAATAACAATTTAAAATATATTTTTTATTTAATAATAAAATAATTTAAAAGTCATTTTTCAATTAAAATTAAGTATTCTTCATTATTAATCAAAAATAAATAATTTTATAAAAAATTATAAAATAATCCACAATGGTATACTGATGTTGTAAATTCATAAAGGAGATTTATTTTATCAAATTCAATTTATAAAATGTTAAAAATTAATTTTATTATTTTTTTTCCAAATGATATCAAAGTATTTGTGTGAAAAGGTTTTTTCCAAACAAATAAATTATTTACTGAAATTATGTATTTTATTATCAATATTTTTTATTAATATAAATATATTATAATTGTTATTTAAAAATTAATCATTAATATTCATATCACTATGTTTATCATCTATGTTAAAATAGTATCATTTAAATAACTTTATTAATAATATATGATTGTTATGTAAAAAATCAATGTTCGTGTAGTTAAAGCTAAGCTAGTGTTGTATGTGGAACAAGATTACATTATTGTATCATGAAATTAAATATATAAATATATTCAATTTAGTTGAAAGAATTTCATAAAAATTACGTTTGTTACATTCTACCCCCGTAAAATAAATTTCACTCTCTAAATTTAGCATTATAATAGAAACAATAGAGGACACTTCTACCTCCTCATATCCCTAGGTTCCCGCATAGAATACTAAAAATAGAGGTTTGAATATAAACATTGACCAGGTGAGTGATCTTGTATCATATAATTTTCTCTTTATGATCCATAATCTATGTTAGTTATTCCTCATATGAATGATCATTCTCTATTGATATGACCTCTTTGTTTAGTATATGTGATGTATCAGGTATATAATTTTTTAAGATTTGTATATGAAACACATAATTGAATTAAGAAAGGATTGTTTGATGATAAAAGAGAATGTATATAATCTGGATATGATCAATAATTTCAATGTGATTAATATACCTAAGTTTTAGTTTCAATATCTACCTAAATCTCATAAACTTCTTCCATAGAGAAATTCAAAGAAACTAATATTCACAATATCAAAATTCTACATAAAACTATGTATTTTAATAATAAATATTATGTTCATTACGAGCATCCTTAATTCACTACTAAAAGGTTCTAACATCCTTTAAAATTTCATCAGCTGTCTCAGTTCCCAATACCATTCTTTCCCCAGCATCATTCATCATGTTGGAGCTCTATATTGCTTTCAAATTAGGGATTCATAATGTGTCATCAAAATTCATGGTTGCAATATATTATTTTAATAAAACCCAAATTGGTAAATCTTATGATTCTAACCACCGTTTAAATCCAAATAATAGTACCTCAACATATCCTCCAATGTTTAAATTATTCATTCGGCTGACCAACTATTTAGGGATGATACACAGTACTGAAACTCAATTATGTATCATGATCTTGATGAAGACTTCACCATAACATTGAGGTAACCCCTATATCACAATTATATAAAATGGAATGTGATAATCCATGAATGCTTACAAGTTCCTTAATTTATATCTTATAAATATAATCTATAGGGAAATATTCTCTGATAGCCATGAAGTGTAACGACATTGTAGGTAAATCAACTACAACCAGCATAACATTATTCCCTTTAGTGGTTTTGAGGAGTACAATAACAAAATACATAGTGATATTTCCTATTGAAATTTTGGTATGGGTAATGGATGCAATATACCCGTCGATTTTTTTCAGCAATAAATTATTTACATACCAAGAACTGAGATACAAATTCTTCAATATCTCTAATCATGAATTCGCACTAGATGTATTAATTAAAATAACTATACATCTTCGTACATCTAGGATGCATAATGAATGATGCACTATAAACATTCTTGTACAACTCCTTCTTCAATTTTGATAGGAGAGGATCCCAATCATGATCGATGAACCATATCATCATTTCATGATCCAGTTTGAAATCATGTATATTTCTATCCTTTATTGGCAGCTCTACATCATCATTTGGGGACTATTTATTATTCAACTATATAGAGGGTTGAATATTTAATAGAGAAATATGAATATTTCTCATAATATCATGATTCCCTATTTCATTCTTAAAAACGTGAGAAATATTGGATAATTTTTTATCCTCATCATGTATAAGGTAGAAAGACATATTTGACGTAAATCATCAGCCACAATTTCCACATTCAAAATTTTGTAAAGTATTAAGACGTTGTGATACTAAAAAAAATCTGTCAATATTCTCTAGTGAATTTTTAACACCTTTTTTGTCAAATTTGACATAAAAATTTTATGATATATATATATATATCACACTCTTATACAAAAAATATAATGACTCTTTATCATTAATTCCAATAATTATTGTAGAAAACTCTAAATATTGAGATCATTAATTTTCCTAATTATTCAAAAATTGTCATCAGGAATATGACATAACAAATTGATTATTCCTAAGAACACCCCCAATCCATTCATGGTTTCATAAATATAGGTTACAAACCCTTATTTATGAATGGTTAATTTATACACATCTTCACTGACTAACTTTCTAATTAGTTCATATTAATTTTACTCACATTCCTATATCCTGATGAACTTGTCTCCCTTTTGAGTACACATGGTAGAAAGATAATATATTGATGATAAATTATCTATAAACTATTTATAATATAGATATATTCAATGACACTATGTATCCCAGTCAACAAGGTTGTTCTGGACTATCATTGAATAGCGTCCCTCTTTGATTGATATTCTGATATACCCACTCTTGAGAATATGTGACCCAAAAATGAAATATTTGGTAGAAAATATCCATACTTTGCAAACATTTCATTCTTTTTCTCCTTCTTTATTATATTTAGTTTATTACCACATTGTATTCATGATATTATATGTTCTTTAAGTATATTGGAAATTCATCTATAAAGAATTCCACACAAAGATAAATGTAATCAATAAATACACTATTCTTTAATTCTATGATGATAAATAGTAGAATTAGTACAATTGAAATGCATCAAACCATATTCAGTGTGTCCATACCTTGTTTGGAAGGTCGATTAGAGTATATCCACAATCTTTCCACTCAACTGATGACATCCAAAATGAAGGAAAATATTGATGAAGTAATGACCTCCACATAGTTGATCTAATATGTTATCAATACATGGAAGTGGATACTTGTTCTTGATTTTACTCTTTTTCATCTCTTTATAGTCAATATATAGTTTCACTGACCCATTAATATTTTTCCCAAAATGAACAGTTGCACACCAAGGTAACAATCTTGGCTGAATGAATCCCATATCTTGGTTTTAATTGAATTTCTTATTCAATTATTGATACTCAATAGGGGTCACTCTATAAGTAGTATTTGAAAATAGTGTAACACAATGTATTAATTCTATTTAGAACTCAACATAAATTTTTTTTGAAGCCAAGAAAACATTTCTTGTATGAAATCCAAAATATCCCAAACAATAGGAATATCATCTATGTCATGTTACTCTAAAACCATTTGAGAGAAACACCTATTATAAATTGTAATTAAGACCTGTACAATGTATGTGGTCCCTGTCAGAAGTTCATACATATCATCAAATTGATAGAAGATCATTGGTTGGTTTGTAATATCATAGGTATTCTACCTTCCTCAAAAAATAATGTGGGGTTTATGAAGATAATGATAATACATAGCGATAATGACATCATGTTCAAATATAGTAAGAACAAAATGAATTTTTGAATTCATATTCCATCCAACATAAATTGTAGAGGAATCATAGACTTGAGATACAATCGTCATACAATTATGGGGTTTTTTATTCTAATTCCACATCAAATTATTTGTGTAGAATCATGATAACCTTAGAAAATTCTTTACATGTAAAAGAATAGATATATCCAGAGTACAATAACATGTTAGTAGTTCTAGAGAATATTATATCTTAACCTTTCCCAAATTCATTATGTCACCCTCATCAAATAAAGTAATAACATTAGTTTCTAACAACGGTCCTTGTCATTAACCCTCGTGATTGGAAACTCGTTATAATAATTTTGATTCTCCTTACACATGAAGCACTATAGTATAAGAGGTGAATTTTCTGTAGTTTTCTCTCTATTCACATTGTTATATATCTTCCACCCATCATTGGACAATCAATTTCCCAATGCCTCTCCCATCCACACATAAAACATTTACTGGTCACCATAAGTAATCTTCCTCTATAATGGTTCCCACACATAGAGAATAAATGATATTTCATCTTCTTCTCTCCATGGTTCATAGATTTTCCATTGAACAGAATCATTATTTTCTGATAAAAACCATAATACAGATATGTAACTCTACCATCCATTATTATCATGATTGAAAATAAAAAAATATCTTCATAACTACTAATGTGTCTTTTCGATAACTCAAATCAGTTTATTGGTTTTAATCCACAGAATAAGTAATCATCTTTACATTTAGGTTTGTTGATAATACTAGAAGAGTTTCCCTATAAGTCATGTAAAATGTTCCCAATACGTATCAATGGACACATAATCCTTTTTTATCTTACATGGCACTTTATCCATATTTTTATAAACAATATAAGGACATTTCTTTTTCAAAAATATGTTTTTAAGTCATCCCAATCCATGGAATAATTCTTCATATTCCCTCATATTCTTGATATGGGTCCACCATTGATCTGCTTCACGTTCCAAACAGAATATATCCAAAATGAATTTTTCATGCTCCAATCATTATAGAATTGAAAATATCATTCCATTGGTACTCATACATTATTCATCAAATAGGGGATCAATGGTTACATAGAAATTAGGTGGGTGTTTCCTCATGAAGGAGTCAACAGAATAGTACTCCCTCTTCTGGTCATTTGGGAGTTCATCATGTTTCATATATTTAGAAAATTGTGTGAGCATAACAATGTCAATTTTCATTCAGGTTCCCATTAAAATTGGAATATAAGGAATAAAATAATTTAATTTTTTATCACACTAAACATTAACATGATTCATTTTTGTTCCATACATTGACTAAACCAAAACATCATAGGGTTATTTACAATAATCATTATGGGGTACAACATAGTCATGAAATTCTCTTATAGGATGTCCAATTTATGATACCATCATTAATATTTGACATCATATAATTATCCTAGTTTATTTCTATCCATATTTAATTTAAATCCTTCATGATGTTTTGTTATGCATACTTTAATCACTGTAGCTTTTCCCATAGGAGTGTCAAATATGGTGTGAAACAAGTCCCATTATTGTTTTCCATTTCTTAACCTATTATTTTCCATTATTGTGTTTTTTGGTTTGTTATTACAATGTATATATGTTCCAGAAACACATCTATTTGTAGTATCCATAAAATGATTTATTGCAAGGAAACCACTCGCTCACTCCCTTACCAAAATTCTAGGACATTTTCTTCTACATAGATTCATCTGTAGACTTATCCTTAGACATGTAAATAGAGATAAAACTGTGATTTTCTCATCCAATATTACAAATTTATATAAATTATTTTATCTAAAACAAACTATAATGAAATAGGATTTTCCTACCTAGACATTACATCATTTCTAATAAATATTTATTACTTTATAGAAACACATGCATAAGAACCATATTATTTTATTTCCTTCAAAACCTTGGAAATATAAGAAATTGTTCATAAATGGGCTTTTTGATATTCCAATAATTTCTTTATAACTAACACCTTTCATATAAATATCATACATAGTACATATCTTCATAACCTAGTGAAAGAAAACCTAACAAATGGTGATCTAGGTTACTCAGTACGGGTAAAAATGGGGATCTATAATCATAACATGTACATAGGAGAATGAGATCAAGATAATAACATTTAAAAACCATACCCTTAAAAGAAAGGATTATTTTCATGATTCATTTCATCAAGATTGGTATTTCATAAGACTTGATACATTATAAAATCAAAGATCATGATAAATAAGAGCTTAAGACATGGAATTTTTGTCATAAATATAATCATAAAAAATCATTTCTATGTTAGTCAAGGCTCACTACCATGACCCTCATAGTAGAAATGGTTCTTTAATAATCTAAATTCACTCTCCATTCCATCCATGTATTACTGAACTAGTTTAACTTCTCATTCCAATTGTAGCTTACATAACCAAGTTTGTTCCACATTAAAGCTCTGTATTACTGAATCAATCTCTCCCCCATTTCATTCCACTCCATAAAATGAACTATTGATCTTTTCCTAGTACATTGTATAGAGATATATGTCCCATACATATCATTATGAAGTCCATATCTATGTTTAATACAAGATAAAAAATATTCACTGTATCATAACCCATTAAATTAAATGGGCTTCATAAACATTTAAAAAAATCATAACATTGGGAAAAGATATAGGTTTCATAATCATTTCATCATAGCATAACCAATGAAAAAAATAAATAGTTTCC
This sequence comes from Viscum album, assembly GCA_963277665.1. NCBI lineage: Eukaryota > Viridiplantae > Streptophyta > Magnoliopsida > Santalales > Viscaceae > Viscum > Viscum album. Next base: position 231,123,060 of record OY728155.1, on the reverse strand, counting down.
TAAGAATCATGACATGTTATTACCTCTAAGAATGGAATCATGTTTCATAAACACCATGCTATCATAGATATAAATCATTCAATGAATGAATACTATTGGTAATTATGCATAATATCCCCAGTATGGAACATGTAACATTAATGGAAGACATATTATAAAAAAATAAGTTTTATCGACCATTTAGAGCATTCCTTATGGAATATAATGTTTCTTTCAAAAATAAAATTTTAAAACATAAACAATTTTGAAAATAGATTTTATTGAAAATAACCTTGACCACATATAAAGGAATATTTAATAAATTAAAAACACTTATAGAGTAAAATAATCATTCCACTGTGAAAACAATTTCTGAAATGATAATCATTTTGAATGTTTTTAGAAAGGATGTTTTTGGAAGAGAAAGGGTTTTCAATAAAAATAATTATTTAAAAAAAGAACCATTTAAAAACCTGAGTTCATAAAGAGGGGGAAATGAAAGTAAAAAATGTATTCTGATTAAATAACCCTTGGATAATAAAAATAATGAGCTTCTTGAGATATAGATATTTCATCACTAGATGCTTAATAATTAACAGTCCTGATAAATGATGAGAATGTAACTTAAAAAACTAAACAAGTTGATAATTATAGGGTCCTGAAAATTATTCCAAAGAGAGAAATACCTCCACAATCTCTTTGAAGAAAGAATCAAGCACTTTTATAAGTCTATCAATGAGAAGGGACTCAAATTGAGTTGAATTTATTTGATGTAACTTGAAAAAAATCATGATTTCAAGAGGCTTGTGTACCGTCATCAGGAAAGGTATGTGGAGAAGAGGGATTGCAAACCACCGAGTATGTGAGACGGTCTGTGAACCGCAAGCCCAGATAGTGATGGCCAGTGATAAATACAAACCACGAACCGCATCAACCAATGGAGTTCTGTGCAGAAGGTCGTCCGCGTACCATCCTGAAAACCCATAAGTTTTTAGATTAAGATAATGGTTTGGATTCTGCAAACCATTATCATAAACTGAATACTACGCAAACCCTGGTTGACCAATTCTTTAGTGAGTCATAATAATACTTCTATGGGCCTCCTTAAATGTTTTCATTTTCCCAGTAGATATGATCCATATGATGCTATATAAAATAATCATAGTATATTTAGGGAAAAAGTGAGGGAGATAGATAGAGATAAGGACGGGTGACGAAAGCTTGAGGGAGACTCAGAGGTTGCACTATGGGTTATGTATTGTTTCATCGGTGATGCACAAACCGTGAAACACTTCATCCACAGATATAGCCAGCTAAGAACCATAAAATGGGGAAATTGAATAATTATAATTGAACTGTAAACCCAAATGGAAAATCACGAACCAACATATTATCACAGATGATTTTCCTATGAATGGTAATCCATCTGACCCACCTTCGGTATGGTGCTCTGTGTAGCATACTGCTACGTGGACTAAACCCGGCACCGTGTACCCAATCGGTACACAGATATAACCCAAAGCGGACGGTGAGATGTGTACCACTTTAGTATGTGATAGGTGATACCCATTCATGCGTACCACAAAAATACACAGATATCCCTCCCACCTACATACCACTACAGTATGTGGAGCCTTCCCCATATTGAATGAGAAACTAGTATGCATAATGGGGTGTTTTTAGGTATTTTTCCTTCCAATTCCAACCTCACCCTCTATTACCATACAGTCTTCCATGATCTCTCTGCTAACAAGTCCTCTCGCACTAGGAATAAGACTCCTCCAATGCCACAAGATGCATTTTATCAGGCCGTCGGGTGCATTAGAATTCCCCATGGAGTTTACATACCCATAGTAAGTTGAGTCACAAAGGACCTGCCAACATAGCTGCAGGCTTCAAGAATGCATGTAAGGCTACATTCCCATGGTAACCCGGATTCCAACATTAGGATAATGGCTTGAACATACATGTTTTTGGGATTGTGTGATATCAAATTCTTTTCCAATCAATGAGGAATAATGACATGTAAAATGTGTTATGTCCACTTCCCCTTTGATGAGGACGAAACTCCTCCACTTCCTAGAACATGCTATGGGGCCCTCCCTTGAATGTAATTCCCCAATCTTTTGAGGTAGGGACACATGACCTTTAAAGTTATTCCGTATGGAATGGTTCATCACTCTGCTCCCTCACCCATGGTCACCTCGACCACCTCCACCATCGGATCTCCCTCCCTCACCAACAGGAGAGTAGGCATGGCATTGTGGAATCTTTCAAATCCTATTGTTTCTCACATTGAGCAAGACTCGTTTGGGATTAGAGTTTTGTGATGATTATAACATCAGCACAAAATATGAACTATGAGAAATCTAATTCCTGGTCAAAAAATGATATGTAGGATGCCAACTAGAAGGTCTGCGCACTAATCGGTGCCCATCCATAAAGGGTCCACTGAATCATGATTATCAAATGGGTCGCTCCCATGCATAAGCCCCACAGATTCCATACTAGGTGGGTTTTTATTTTTCTTCCGATGATAAGTAGGAATCCCTCATTGTGGGACCAATCCCAACATGAAGTCACCTTCTGTCCCCCTTATATGATAATAAACTCTAGAGTGTCTTATAATATTCCTAAGTCTACATCACCTCTGTGGCGTCATAGTCATTCTCCCGACAATCTTGCAAACTAAGGGTAGCCCATGGACACACTCTTAGATAATTAACCAAGGATTCATGGACATATGAACATGACTTAAATCTATAACAGAGACCTATAACATGAAACAATCCTCTCTCATAAGGGTGCGGTGAGCCTAACCTCCCACACTCTCGACCAATGGAGTCCTTAAGTATCATTGGCCAAATTGTCAGCCATAGAGCGCCTGCCTATGGAAAGAATGTCAATAAATCATGGATACAAGGGCCATTGTGCATTCCTGCCTCAACGATTATACCCATTGGAGACCATCTCATGAATTTATATCTTGGAAGGACCGATTTCATGAGTGCTTAACCAACTCGCAATCACTCGCTTGGCCAACAGTTCCCAATAGGATTAATTTAACCTTCATTAAAGGATAATGATGTTGAATGGGTTGAATGAAAGAAATTGTAAATTCGAGGAGAGCCTGCCACTATGGAGAAAGGGATGATGAGGATACTCGTCATTCCATTTCTGCATCCCTGCAAAACACACCACCTCGGAGGCAGAAAAAATGGTGAACATAACGTGTATCCTTAACCAAGGTGGCAGTTCTAGCCCAATGAGAAAATTCCAAAGGAAACTGCACGGAAGACCATTTTTTTACCCAGTACACACAAAATGCACCACCTATGAGGAAAAACTAAAATGGTGAACCAGACGTGAATCCATAATAAAGATGGCGGTTCTACCCAATTATATAATTCAAAAAGGAAACTGCACATTAGACCATTTTGTTTTCAACAGTACATGCAACACATGCCACCTCGGAGGAAAACCAAAAATGGTGAACCCGACGTGAATCCTCAACCAAAGTGGAAGTTCTAACCCAATCCAGAACCCTCCCTCCCTAGAAAAAGAACAGGGGAAGGGGGCCAAGTTGAATCTCCAAATATTCATATGTTTAAAGGAATGATACTTTGACCGAGTTTTGTGGTCCGTATATTGTATATTTATATTTCAAGATCCCTCGTAGAGACCTTCATTCAAAATGGAATTCCAAAAACACATGTAGACACAAACATCTTCAATCCTACAGGAGAATGGGGCCCAACAAAGGGCACGACCCCCTCGCCTACCCAGTGTCTTAAATTCTTGGTATCCAGTATTCTAATCAAGAATTACCCTTTAAATGGTATGCTCTCTACATTTGAAGCCGCAATACAAGACCTATAGTTGGAAATGGTCTGCCATCCACCTCTTCAGCCACTTCCATCACCCCAACACCAGGTGGACCCAATGGTCATCCCAATCAATTTCGGGAGAATGTCCCCAGAATGTGACAATGACATCCTTCCTTTCCTTAATGTTGAATATGGATTCAATACCGACAAATTTATTTCAACTGTACAGGGGTCCTACTCATGGGACCCTGTTAGAGAGAATCACCACTGACACCAAACAACACGGTCTCCTCTTGCCAAGGAGGACCTCATGTCGAGGTCACCAGCCAAAGTACAGGAGACCTGGGCCCCTCGGGTTTCACGCCAAGGGCAGTGAATATAAAATCATGAAAATGTTATACCTTGGTCCTTGAGTAGCATCACTGTCATACTAACGTGAAAACATTCAATGGGAAGGCAAATAACTATGCCCTCTTCACTCAATACCACCACAAAAATAGGGTGTCATAATACGAGCACACACACATTCATGCTAGTGCATACTAGTCCCGTCATGCAGACCTAGTAGGGAACTAGAGGAAGATGAAGATATCTGCTAATGTACAACAAGAAAACCATAAAAATAGGGTGGAAACCAGATATACGCGGGAAAAAATACATCCTATCACATTTTGAGCATGACATCAAGATAGTGTAGCAATAGGATATACATGGGCTAAAGAACCTACAGAAACATTTCATCCCCACAATCCAAATAAAGTGGCAGCCAAATATGAGCAGAGTCAAATTCATGTGGAAGCATACAAAGCCCATGAGACAAATACACATGAAAGAGAGTGGATGAAAAAACTGTCTCATGAATATGAACACAACCATTTAAATCTGGTGGCACATAGAGAAGACAAATAGTGACAGACTTGATCCTCTATCGTGACACATGAGAACTACCAGTATCCACAGGAAACTCATGGAGGAACGGAGCGGGCACAAACTCCTACTCCAACATCAGAAAGGGCTTTCATACCCATTCCAGCCAAAGATGTATCCCAGCACATCCTGGAAATGATGGAATATTATAAATTTATTCCAGACCATATCCTCCAATCATGGAAATATATCATTGCATCGGGAGAAAAGATAATAAATTGGGCCCACGACCCAATTTCCTTGAACATAATGACTCGCTCACAAAATTAGTTAGTCACTCCAGATTAGTTTTTCATCCCACCTCTAGTCCAGGAGGGTAGATGAAAATATCCCGCAACATATGGAGAACTGGATCAGGAACAAATACCTATTCCAAATGGGGGATTCTAGTCCAATGTGGTGGCATCTTTAGAGAAGACATATATCCCTGCCAAAACAAAATATTCTCATTGGCATATCCTAACAACATCATGGGACCCAAAAAGACTGTGACCCGTACATTAAGGCCATTCCCAACAATAGACGGCCTCGGTAACCTAAAATAGAGTACCCAAAAATTAAAATAGCTGAAGATAAGTAGAAAATGAATAATGCACACATGATCCTACTATGCTTGACGTTGGGGTTCTTGACACCCTCAAGCATATATCAAAAATGTCTTAGGAAATTGTCATTCCATTAAAATGTATTGAAGTGCTAGTAGTAGTTGTTGTGAAGGTCGCCCCCCCCCCCCCCGTAATGTCGCTACAAGCAGCTCTGAAGGTCCCACACAGATTACCCTAGGGGTATTTCTATGTGGTTTAAGAGTGATAAATCATGAGAGCCTATCTCCTGATTCGCGTTAGGGTAACCCTCCCCTTGACCTGACGATCAGAAAACAAGATGGTATTCAAATTTTTATCATCCGCCCGGATGGTCCTCCATAGGTTATACGCTACAGATATGACTCTCCATGTAGTCAAACATCAAGTCATGATTATAGTCCTCTCCATAATTACAATCATTATGATGGACCTACTTGAAATGATTGTCGGATTGATGGTCCTTCCCATAGTAACACCATGAAACGAGAAGGTCCTCCCTTCATTGTAGTACACCATGTTGGTCCTCATAAGGATGTAAACTGCAAAAACTCTACCTGCATCCAAATATCATTTCATGATGGTAGTCCTCTCTATAATTAAGTTCATTGAAAAGGCCCTCCCCAAATAGACAGTTGCTATGAAGGACCTCCCCATAGTTAAACTGAGCATCAAGAAGGTCCTCCCCTTGCTACAACCCACCCTGAAGGTCCTCCCTAGTGTACACGCCATTTGAAAAATTCCCTCGGTCGAGCATCAAGTTTCCATGGTACTCCTCACCATCACAACACAACATTAATAGGTCCTACTCACAACCAAAAAAAACATTCTAGCATGAAGTTCATCCCCTTGCTAGATCAAAATGAGAAATGTATTCTATGTGAAGGAACTCAAAAGGGAGTTAGACACATCAAGATCTCTACCTATAATGAGTGATATTATTTCAATACTAGAGGATGGAATGGGGCCATGATCATCCTTTGAGACACCCCCCACAGCATCCTCAAACCAATAAGGCTCCCACTAGACATATTTCTTAGAATGAAATTATTAAGAAGCAGTCGAGCTGGGCATAGAATGTAGAGGAGCCTCCAGAAGAACAATTGTATGATATGTTTCTTTTGAGAAGAAAACTAGCTAGGGATAATATACTAGTGTTGTATTGGCCTATGCCACTTCTCACATCGACATACCAAGAGATTTGTTGGGGGAATGCATATAGGACCTTCACATCAAAATATGGAAGACTCTTCGAACATTTATTGAAAAATTCATATTCTGTGCAGGGTAGGCAGACCATGTCAGCACAATAGGGGAGATTCACCATCTCATCGACTTGGAAGCACTCCATTCAGAAAGGAAGACTCAATCAGAATGGGCAAATCAACACCTTGAACTTTCTTCCCTCTATGCACTGCATAAATTTCGTCGCCTCATTGGAAATGCCCCAGCCAAAGTTCACTTTCGTGGATGGGGAGAACATGGAGATTTGTATTTCACCCCACATCCCATTCAGCTGGACCCATCAGAAATGACATCCAACAATGTCATCACCCAGGGGAAATAATCATTTGAAACCCCTTCTCATAAAATATGGGATACTCAACAAAAATTGGCCCAAATTAGGTCTCTAAAGAATTAGGGCCAAAGAGATCAAGCCATCAAAAATCTTCTAAGTCAGGCGACCATGAACATCCTACAGAATTCTTTCAAAAGGAAAGCCAACCAGAAAGAAATTCTCATATTTTCAAAGGTTCATAGACACCATGCAAGCCTGATTCCATACTCGTCTTACCCAACGTAGAAGTACGTGAAATTTATATCTTGGAAATATCTGTTGCTTGCACCGTGATACGGGAACAAAACCATCATCTAGGGTTGGGGGGAATTTTTAAATCAAAATTCCCCTGTAAGACCAACAAATCTAGGACATAGTGCATTGACAATAGAATGGGAACAAATCGAGATCCTAGGGATGGAAGAATGTTTACCTCAAACCCCCTCACGGCGGATGTCAGACTTCAAATGTCTAAGAAGAACGATGGACAGAGAGGTTACCCATTCCACCCCTTGTCACAGTTCTCACCCTCCGAGTCAAAGGAGCATTATGAGGTCAGGCTAGGACCCCCTTCTGATGAATATTTTTCAAGAATACCATATAATACCATATAATTTAAGTATAAATTCCAATAAAAGTCACAAGAAGTTTTCATATCATTGTGAACTGGGAACACCACACCCAATGCAGTATTCCTCAATGAACGTGGTAAACGTCAAGCCCACAGATCTCATAGGAAATGAAATAGGGGGAGAAAATAAAAATGAATATAGTACCCTCCCAGATGCATTCCACACCGAGACTAATGGTTTGCATACCTGGAACTAGTGGTCAGTTCTAAATCTAGGTGGCCCCTCAGTCAATATGACATTAACCCCCCCCCCCCCACACACACACACAACTCCAATAAGAAAAAAAATCCATGGTCTTATATGAACCGTCACCTACTCCTTGTGAGAATGCATCCCTTAACATTGAGTATAGGATCTACCAGAAATAGGATGAAATGATAGATCCCAGATCAATTAATTCAGAACTATATCGAGGGAGTTATCTCGACGGATGTGTTCCCTCTACAGAATTTCAGCAGGTGCTCCCATAAGAGGTTGCCAACGCATAGGCACTCATCTCTATGAAAGAATCCAAGTCGGGAGGACCATTCATCCTAGCCCTGGAAGGACATCAAGACATTCCCCATTGGTAAGGCAACCCCAATATACCTAAGTAAACCAAAAACTGATGCCCAATGTTGGGAATCCACCCCAAATTCCAACAGCACCGGCACCACCAATCTTGGACCCTGCCACACCAACTCAAGCTCAATCCCAACAGGATATGCTTCAAGGGATCTCAAAAATCGGTGAGTAGATAATATCCCTACTAGAATCCATGGAGGGATGGTGTTCATTGATAAAACAAGAGTGAAAATCCTATCTATGAGGGTGAGTAATGTTTCGCCGCCACCAAACTTCAGGAACACAATATTCCTAGTATTCAATGGCTCGGTGGTCTCAGAAAAGCATTTGATGCACTATGCCTTTTACTAAGACCTCATGATGGGCACATTAAAGCGTAAAGAAGCCGTAAAACAAAGGTTCTTTGAACAAACCCTGCAGTGCTCGACTTTCATATGGTATAATATCCTCCTAGCCAAATAAATCATACAATGGGAGGACCTCCTGTGCCAATTTCTCTTCTAGATCAGTTTGACACTATCCATGATGACGGACAACGATCCAATGAGCTTCGAGAAGCAAGAGAAAGAGAGTGTATAAGAATTCATATCTAGATAGTATGGCCTAACATATTCCCTGAACCATCCCCTCCCACGGGATGAGATGCTCACCATTTGCATTGATAACCTTATGGATGAATTGCTGAAGCCGCTCAACCCGATAAGGTACACCTGTGGGTTTATAGACTTCTCTACCATTTCGCAAAAGGATAGAAGAGTCCTTGATAATTATCAATCGTATTTCCGGAGTAGACCCACTAGGCCCTCAAAAAATAATATGAAGATATGAAGCATCTTCTACCACGCTTAACCCACCCCTGGCACTAGAACCAATTGCAAGGCCCCCATCAAACCATGTTGGACCCTGTTGACGCCAACAACCACCCCCACCTCTGCAAAGAGGAGTGATGGGGTGCTATTAGAAATCATTTTGATGATATAATAAATAATGTTTAATCGTTCTGAAATGACCATGTCTACAGCTATTTAATATCCATAATGAATTGAAATATACTCTGGCTACCAAAGACAATGAGAACCAAAGAAGTGTGTCTAAATGACCATCCAAATTATTTTATGTACCATTAAATAATGGGACACACCATCCCAGAATGCTTTGTTTACAATGATATCCTAAAAAATATGGTGGATTCCAGGCATGTCATGTTGGGCATGCCGCCAGGACAAGTAGCGTATGTTTCCACCTCTGACTCAAGAGAGGAAGAATAGTGGAAAATAGTCACCAGCTTGAAGGAGAAAAAGATTGACAACTAGATGACCCAAAAGACAGTCAATCGAGTCCATGACATCCTCAATGCATAGATCAAATATCTTATTATTCCCCATAAAGTTACTAATACAACACAACCATCCTCCTCGGCCCCATGGTCATCTAAAGGACAGAAGGGAAGAAAGAAAGAGCAAGAAGATGAGTAGGTACCAATGATGAAGTCAGTGTTGAAACTTGTGGACATCATGCCAACAGTCTTGGTTCAACAAGAACTGACCCACCAAATAGTACAACGAGCACCGTCCTGTCAAACAGTACAATGGGAACTGCCCCTCTAAACAATACAATAGGCACCATCCCACCAAACAGTACCATTTGAAGGAGGCAAGTAGATAGGAATTGTTTCAGATCAAGAACTAATCATCAGCTCCAATAATGTCATTCACTTGATGGATCCATTATCTGATGAAGACTTTGGCCACGAACCCAACCTCACGCACAACTGTAGAACCACAGGAAGAGGCTAAAGAGGTCAGGGGTTTCCATGATCACGTGATCGTGGTAGTAGTCAACTTCCAATCCATGAAACAAGTCAAACCATTAAAATCACTAAAAATCGAGGAAGGACCCTCTAGAAGACACAACGATAACTAGAATGGTCCTTCACCCCCACTGGAAGAAACCAAATCCACATTATCTTTATATATCCATCAGGGGAAGAAAAAACACTGAAACAACCAAGGTATACAGGTAGACCAATCTAGCCAAATGTTTAATGGACTTTTTCTCCACTAGACCCTACTATAAAGGCCAAGAAATCAAGTTTCAAAGCATAAACCCCTAATGTGTGTGTAAAGGAGAAACCCCAAGCCGGGAATCACCGACCATTAGAGAAGAAGTATGAAATTTTAAAGAAGCTGGTTGTAGTACCAGAAAATCTGTCAATCCTAGAAGCGTTGAGTATGTCTGCATATCATACGGAGTCACACATCAAATAATTTATTAGACCCCAGGGTTATGAGGATGAAATAAAAATGGCTGAAGTTTACCGAATGGAGACCATCCCCAAAAAATGTCACACCATAATCTCCTTCACAGATAGTGGTGAAGAAGCTATCATGCAACAACACATCAAACCCGTATATGTGTGTAGAAAGGTAAATGGAATTTATGTTTAGAATATCTTCATTGAAAATGGATCTAGTTTTAACCTCCTCACACTGAGAGCACTTCATCATGTAGGATATGATGATGACAACTTAACATGATCCAATACAACTCTCACGGATATGAGAAAAGTGAACAAAAGCCATTGGGATAAATCAAGATTAAGACATGGCTTGGTGATCTTATATCTGATTCTGAGTTTTGAGGGGGGCAGAAAAGTATTCATTCAATTTTTTGTTTAGGGAGGACTTGAATGCATCTTCATGCTGCAATTCCATCCTCATACCATCAGGGCATTAAATATTTCATTGATGGGAAGAGAGGGACGTTGCACACTAATAAATCCCCCTTTAAGTTCTATGAGTCTCATTACATTAACACATGGTTCTATGAGTCATAAAAACATCTTTTGGCTGACAACATTGATTGGATAAATTCCTCGAATGGATTCGAGATATCTCTCACTGATCCATTCCAGCATCTTGTGGAAGAGTACGTACTAACCATCAACCAAGTTGAATGCATAAGTAAACGTCTAGATATAGACTAAATTGTCTGCATGGCCATTGTTGCGACCACCATTTCCAAAGAAATGAAAGGGAGGGATGACTCCCATGTTGTCCGGATAATCCCAATAAAAGATTCTCCTGGATCATCCATGAAAAATCAAACTCTCCTTTCCTCACATACTAAGTAAAAATAACATTTCTAACCTAATATTAGTGAATTTATCTCAATGATCCTTTATCAATCATTAGAGGAAGATGAAGAATATTCCAAATATGATGAAGAAGACGAAGAGAAAGAATAATTCAAAGATACCCCTTCTTTTTTTGAAGAAGATGTTTCCACCACCATCAATAAATATAAGGACATAAATATGGGCATTTACAATTACCCGTGTCCCACTTTAATTATTGTGGCTATGCCGGTTGAGGAACATGAGGCATATACCTACTTTCTAAAGAAAAATTGAGATGCGTTCTCCTGAAATTACACAGAGATTCTAGGCTTCCATTCTGATGTATCCACCCATTATCTGGGCATAACTGAAGATCACCAGGGCTATAAACTGGCAGTTATAAGGTCCCACATAATGCATGCTACAAAAAGAGAGGTTGTAGTTGACAAACTGATAAAATCCAACTTCATACGGGAAGTAAAATATTCAATCTGGCTGGTGAACATAGTTCCTGTAAAAAAGAATAATGGACATATTAGAATCTGCATTGACATCAGGGGACTTAATCAGTATTTCCCAAAATACGAATTCCTAGTACTGATCATAGAATCATTGATCAATGCAATAGTTGGATACAAAGCCCTCCCATTCATGGAAAGTTATCCTATATACAATAAAATCTTGATGGCCCGATGGGATGAATACGATACCACATTTAGGTACCCTTAAGGAGTGTTCTATTATAAATTGATTCCTTTTGGACTAAATAATGTTAGTTCCACATATCAGTGCGCCATACATTGCATCATCAAAACCATTTTGGGAAAATTCATCGAGTGATATATCGATGAACTGGTTGTTAAATCATGCCAGTATTCAAACCACCTGTATGACCATGAAATTGTCTTCAACAAATTGTGACAACATAGTTTAAAGATGAATCCCCATAAATTCACCTTTGGTGTTACCTCGGGAAAATTCCTCATCTTCATCGTACACCATCATGGAAGTAATGTCGACCCTGATAAGACAAAATTCATTCTTGTAATGTCCCCACCTTGCAACCTCACAGAGTTTAGAGGTCTCTAGGGGCACCGCACGTACATTCGGTGCCTCATAACCCACCTAGTAAGTAAATGTTTACCTTTCACCAAGATCATAAATAAAAAAGTTATGTATGAATTGGATAATGATTGTCAAGAAGATTTGACAACATCCAAATATATATCTTATGCCATCAAGTTCTCATGCCACCATTTGACGGGAGACTAATCATTTTATATGTAAATACCCTGTAATGATCATTAGGCACCTTCCTCAGGTTGATAAATTATGTCGGGAGTGTGAATAACCTCTACTATCTCAACCGAACAATGATCAATCAAAAAACTCAGTATTAGAAGATTTAAATTAACTTCCGAGCCCTAATATTCATAGTTTAAAAGCTCATGAATTACCTATAGCACCATTAGTTCCCCTTGGTCTCCTGCTGCAACCCACTCTAGTATATCCTCAACCATCTCATGCTATATGGGCACCTATCACAATGGGAGATCATCCTAAAATAGTTTGATATATGGTATGTTCCTCAGATGTACATCAAAGGCCATAAATTAGTACATTTCATGGCCAAGCACCACTTGGAATAAACCTCATCATTAGATGATGTCCTTCTTGATAAAGAAGTTTTTTCCATCTATGGGAACCCCGAGATGGGGAAAATGTTCTTCGACGGTGTTTCCTGAAGCCCAGCTGGGAAAAGTATGGAGGATCCCAAGCTCAAAAAAGTGCTCCAAGGAGTCATACTTATATCTCCCAAAAATTCCATCTTTCCTCACTCTTTCATAATTTTTTCAGGATGTATGAACAATGAAGCGAAATAATAGGCCCTTATTGTAAGCCAGGAATTAGCACTCCATGTGCAAGCCAAACACCTAATATAAAGAGTGTTTCATAGATAGTCATAAAATAGTTCAATGGTTACTATTATATCATGAAAGAATTGTTTTTTTCTAATGAACCATGTCTATGAACTGATGGAATAATTCCCATCCGAACCAATGCTAACTCATGTCCCTCGGTAAAAGAAGTCTCAAGTAGATTCTTTAGAAAATAAAACCATAACCTTGGATGATCCCGACAAGTATGAAATATTCATTAGCATTTCTCTCCATTGGATGGTATTTACAATCATCCAGAGCTTCATGGGGAGAATTAATGAAATTATCCCAGTTCCGGAGCCTTATGGTCATACTACTGGTTGGATGACACTAATAACAAATTACCTTTTGGAACTAGGAACTCCCACCAGTTAGGGCTGAAAGGTAACATGTTTGAATACGGGAATATAATTTAAACATTCTTAATGGGGTGATCCAATAGAAGGTTCTCTATAAATGAGGCCTTGAATGATTCCTTCTTGGGTAAATTTAGGGAGAAGAAACTGATGTTGTCCGGAAAGAAGTGCATGTCGTAGATTCTGGAGTACACGAGTCAGCAACCAAGCTCTCTCACCAAATCTAGAGGCTTGGGTATTACTGGCCCAACATAATATAGTATAGTTCCATATTCACTAAGAAGTTCCATTCCTTCTATGTTCGTGCTAATTTCATACACTTTCTCCCAATGTTTCTTCATGCGGCTATATACTCTTAGTAATTCATCACCTGGTTGATGGATGTTGTGGGACCATATCCTCCCACTACAACCAGAAATTTCAAGTTCATAGTCATAGTAATAGACTTATTTTATAAATGGTCTGATGCTATACCCCTTAATCAAATTAGGGAGAAAAACATCATTAGCTTTGTGAAGGCCAACATCATCCACGGATTTGGGGCCCCTCATACAATACTGACTGACAACTACACCAAATTCTTCTTTGTTGAACAAGACAAGCTGTACCAAGAATATGGAATCAAGGACAACTAGTCATCCCACTAACACATGGTGTACAATTTGAAAATAGATACTTTCCACAATACTTTTTCCAACATAATTCTAATGATGGATGATAAGGATAAGATATCATGGCCAAATAAGCTTTTTTATTCTTTTTGGGATTACCCGACCATGACTTGCACCGCCACTCAGGAAACCCCATACTCAATAGTATATGGGGTAGAGGTGGTGTTACCTATCAAAATATATCACTTCTTGTGGCCATTTGTGATCAAAATTCCACAAACATGAAATCCAAAATACGATTAGATGAATTAGAGAAGTTAGATGTAAAAAGGATGCACACTATACACCATTTAGAAAGCATCCAAATCCAAATTGCACAAGACTTCATCCAAAAGGTTCACCGTATATATTTACTCAAAGGAGAGACATTGTTAGTCCTCATAACCCTAGTGATTCTAGGGAAGGATCCCCTAAATATTGAACCAATGTGAGATGGACCATATGTCATACATAGGGTCCGTTCCAATAGAGCATATTCCCTGATATCATTGGACGAAGAGCTCATTACAGCTCCCTCAAATGAAATGTTCAGGATGAAATTCATCGCAGAAAAATGCCCCTATGTATTTTTTGGAACACAATGTCCCTAAATTATGAGCTATACCACCCCTACGCATAAGTCCAAGATCAATGACCATAAACTATGACTCATAAAGGAGGCCTCTGATGTTATGGTACAAAATCTAATACATTAAACTATATGTCAATGTTAAGTCCACATGACTCTAAATTGTACGGTTTTAGTCCAGGAAACATGAAATTAAACTTAAAATTCCACCACAATGATAAGGTCCAAGATCTATGACCCTACACATTGTGTTATACAAAACATTCCCCATGTTATGGTCCAAATTCTAAGACCTTAAAATATGAGGAACGAAAAAACTCCAATGTTAAAGTAACAACTCTAAAGACATAAAAATATGAGTCAATGTTCATTCCACATGATGTTAAACTGTACGGAACTCATCCCTGGCACCTGAAAATAAACTGTGACCCAAGTCCTCAATGTAATACATTAAAATACATAGCATAAATTGTCCAAATTTCACGACAATAAACTACATCGTCTTTCAAAGAACTACATACGGCTTGATTTATTCCCTAGCAGGATATGTAGTTACACCTTAATCTTCGATCTTGGCCTAGCCACCACGATGTACCCATATTCTTAGTGGAAAATATTTTCAATCCTTTTTTATCACATTGAGTACAACTCCCTTTATCAGATAAATGGTGATGGAGATTCTCTTACGAAGGTCATCCATTGGATAAAATGGCAGACCAGACAGTCGTGTTGGGTAGAATAAAAGTTCCCATACCCTTTGGACCAAGCCAAACCGGTACGGGGTAAACACAGAATTACATACAACTTGATTCGTACCCTTCTAAGATATGTAGCGACGCCTAGATCTTTAATCCTAGCCCATCCCCACCAGGAAAGAAAATGAAAATGTACCCATAATATTCTCTGTCACCTTATACTTGAGAAGAAGATTCCATAACCACTACATGTATCTCAGATTTAGTATAACTCACATGATCTTAGAATCTGTGGTAGGGATTCTCTTAACCAAATATACTATTGTGGAGCACGGTAGGCTTGGATCCCATATCAAGTAAAATCAAAATTCTCTCAAGTGTCCCTAACACATTGAAAAAATGTTTTTAGGGACCATACAGATCTACTTGTGGCTTTATTCCAACCCTCACAGAATACCTAGTGATGCTTGGACTCGAAATCCTAGCCCATCCACCAAAAAATGCCCCATTCCCCCATGTGTGGGTCAGAATAATGTGAATGCTCCAAGAAGGTCACTATTAATCATGGTTCATGTATTCTCACATTCACAAGAAAACCATTCTCGTATGTCACACTTCATACCTTCAGTGATCTTGAATCATCATAATTATCCAAGACCTTCTGAGATGGAAGGACAGTGTCTTGTGAACACCTTTGATTCAAAATGAACATCATGCCCTGGTGGCTCTGTATATGTCTCCCACAAAAAATGGCTATCAATCAAAGGAAAATTCATTCTCAAGAGAGTCCTCTCCTCCCTCAGTTTTTCCAATTTCATTCAATCCCCATGTCATCCATCATGTTTCAAGTCACCCTTTAGACTATCGTTTACACTTTCTATCATCACTCATGTCTATGGAATTCCTAAACACCCTGACTGCAATTAACCTAAAACATTTTAATACCTTCAAAAGGCCAATGTCATCCTCACCGCATGACATTAAACTACAAGGACAAAATCATCCTCACTGCATGATGTTAAACTACAAGGCCAAAATTGTCCTCATCACCCAATGGTAAAATACATGTCCAAAATCATCCTCATCGCGTGATGTAAAATAGAAAGTCCCAAATCATACTCACCAAACAACATTAAAATTCAAGTCCAAATCCGTCCTCACTACACGATGCTAAACTGTAAGGCCAAAATCGTTCTCACCACACGACGTTAAACATCAAGGCCAAAATCATCCTCACCACACTATGCTAAGCTTTAAAAATTTTTATTAATCCTAAAAAATTACACATAATATATCATTCACTATTCATAGATGGTGACATGGAACCCTTGTTATTCTTTATTTCTCACTCCAAGCCCAGCTCACGTGAGCTTAGTAATCTTAGTGACAGATCCACCGTGAAATTATGAAAAAACAGACCAGGAATTTGTCCCTAGCAGTAGGAACCTAAATGAAATTTCATGGTTCCATCCCCTGAGAGGAACCATGTGTCCTAGCCATGTGATGTTAAATGATCGGGTATCCCAAAGATAGAATTAATACCTCACCCTTAATACGAGTCATATTTATGTATGGGACCCCATTCCATTAGTAAATCACATCCCAAATCTCCCCAATACGTCCGGATACACCCATGAAATATTCCCAACTCCATGATTTGATTGATTTTCAACCCCATAACACTCTTAGGCCATCTGTGATGGACCTCCAGTGTTCCACGGACACCTATTATTGACTATGCACATCATTCCCAAGAGGCTCTGTATATTTTTCCCACAAAAATGGCTATCAATCAAAGGAGAATTCGTCCCCAGGAGAGTATTCTCCTACCTCAGTTCACTCAACTGCTTCCAAACCTCATTACATCCCTCCTGATTCATGAGACCTCAATGTCATGGTTTAAATTCATCTCCATTCACACATCCGTAATATATCATATCATACGGGCCCCGGTACACTCTTTTCCCTTTTGATGTTTCAAAAATATATCCCATTTTTATGTGTGATGTTGATCTACATGAAAAGGAAAAGCTCCCCCACTCATTTCTAGGATTCCCCAAAGAGTTTCAACAAAAAATCCATTTTCTGTGATCAGGGGAACCCCTAGTCGAAGGTCATGTACCGTATTCAAATGGTTACCAATCTCCATAATTCTCTATGGCCATCAAAAATGGAAGGTTGGTGTCTTATTGACACATTTTCTTGAGTATGAACACTATGCCATTGTGGGTCTGCATATGTCTCACAAAAAATATTCATCAATAAAAGGAAAATTCATCCCTAGGAGAGTGTTTTCTAGCCCATATATGCTCAAATAACGTTCATGTCTTGTGACACCACTAGATTTTGAAACTCCAAGATGAAGGCTTAGGTATCCCCTTCTTCTTGTGTTCCCCTGACATCGAAAATACTCTTAACTAAACTGGTTATTTATTATCTCCCCCTCCCGCAAGTAAGAAATGTGTGGTAACAATTTCCCACTAGAGGTCATTATAGATGTTACTAATGTTATCAGAAAACACTACACAATATATCCACTTTATATCATCCCGTCTTTTTATAACATAACTTTCATTCCATTACACGGAACTGAGGATCTTTAAGGTTTAGTGTCTTGGAAACAAGGAACATAAAACATGAAACAAAAAAAAATTCTTCTTAAACACTTGAAAGGCTTCTCCTCATGTTGACCCTAGGCTCATTGCTGCATCTCATAACCTGGGGACATACATCAAAATAAAGGGTGAGCAGAAGGCCCAGCAAGGGAAACAAGTGAAACATTTTACATATGAACTTGAGATACATCAATAAAGTCATGAAGAGAACTTTAAGGCATGAAAATGAAATCATGAGGCATATCATAATAAAAATAAAACTTTTTCATAACTTGAAGATGTGGCTGCAACATTTAATATTGACAATCGTTTTGTTTCACCAAGGTCCATCCCCAAGGTGTTGTTAAAAATTACCAATGTTATTCACCAAGGTGCCGTTAAAAATTACCAAGGTTATTCACTAAGGCGTCGTTAAAAATTACCAAGGTTATTCACCAAGGTGTCGTTAAAAATGGTCATCTCTAGAGATTAAGTCTTTACCCAATGCATTAGAGCGCTATCAGGGCGCACCCATAAATTTTCCTTTATTACCATGTGAGCCACATATATCATCATCAAAAAGTTCATAAATATACCATATAGCATAAAATAAATGGGTGTCATTTCATAATCACAACGTTTTAAAAACTGCTTTAAAGACATGATCTTTACGTCACTTTAAAACCCACAGAAAAGGAAGGTGGGTCTCATGTATGTAAATCCCAGAATTTAAAATAGAACATTTTGGTATATATGTGAATACCCATTTAGAAGAATGATCTTTGAGTATTAACTTAATAATATAAAAGAACTTTATAAAAAGAGATAGACATTTTGAGACGGATATTCTGCAGCATAACGAATATGTTACGAGTTTTAGAAGACATTAAAAAGAGAGGTAAAATGGGTCAAACATTCATAAATTACACCTAAAACAGTATATGGACAGAATAAGAAGGATAAATGATCATGGTAATGAAATTTAAAGGACATACCATTTGAAATGAAAAACATGGAAGGAAGACAAAAATTAGATTTCTCTTATGAAAGTTCGGCAGCCTAACGACGTTACTTAAACTTCAACAAAAATGATTTGAAAAGATAAAATAGGGTCTATAATAATGTGAAAATAAGAGTTGAATATGATAGATATTTAGATAATTCCCCATCATAAATAAAAAGTAACTTGAAAGACTTGACATGAAAGTAGAACTTTTAAAAGAATGAGAAGGGTGAAAGAATCCCCTAAAAAAATTCGGCAGCCTAACGGCGCCACTTTAAACTTCAAAATACTGAATTGAAGAGATCAAATGGGGTCTCTCATCATATGAACATATGATTCCAGTATGATAGATATAGAGATCATACCCCAACATAATAAAAAAGAACTTTAAAGAATTGACATGAAAGTAGAACTTCAAAACGAGAAGGGTGAAGAACCACTTCAAAATTCGGCAGCCTAACGGCGCCACTTAAAACTTTAAAATACTGAATTGAAGAGATCAAATGGGGTCTCTCATCATATGAACATAATAGTCCAGTATGATAGATATAGAGATCATACCCCAACATAACAAAAAGGAACTTGAAAGAATTGACATGAAAGTAGAACTTCAAAACGAGAAGGGTGAAGAACCACTTAAAAATTCGGCAGCCTAACGGCGCCACTTAAAACGTCAAAAAACTGAATTAAAGAGATCAAATGGGGTCCCTCATCATATGAAAATAAAAGACCAGTATGATAAATTTAGAGATCATACCCGAAAATAATAAAAAGTAACTTGAAATACTTTACATGAAAATAGATCTTGAAAAATTAGAAGGGATAAAGAATCCGTTACAAAAATTTCGGCAGCCTAACGGCGCCACTTAAAACTTAATAAAACGAAATAATGAGAGTAAGAGGGGATCTCTCATTATAGGAAAATTAAAAGGGCAGTAAGTGGAGTATAGAAGAATATCCTCCAACATAAGAACATGGAACATAAAAGGAAGGATATAAAAAAGATTACTTGAAATTAAAGAGAGAGGTCGGATCCCTTACCTTAAAACGTAACTCTTAAAACTCAATGGTTTCGAACATGAAGGCTTGGGGGAACCTTGGGAGGACTCATTGGGAGGTAAGGAGACCATAACTTCGTTGGGGGGGAGTGGGGAGTCTAATGGATGAGAGGATGTCTTGGTATTTAGAGGGAAAGTGAAGGGACAATGTATTAATGGCCAAGGGACACCTCATTAGTGGTTTTGGAAAAACCATGGGCTTGCCCATGGTATTTGCCCATGGTATTGGCCACTTGGGATACCTCATACCTTATCTTACTATTCATAAGTCGACCATATTGATTACATACTTAATACATCATTTAATGATGTAATTAAACACCTGTATCTTAAAAACTGTATTTTCACTATTCATCGAAAATTCATCTTTCTCAGAATAATCCCAAAATTTCACCTTAACCAAATATCAATGCTCTGATTTCAAAAATGAAATCCATTTTATAAAAATAATTTTCTAAATATTTTTAATTAAATTTTTAATTAAAAACACTATTCATCGAAAATTTATTTTTTTTTTCAGAAAAATCCCCAAAAATTACCTTAACATAATATTGATGCGCTGAGTTCAAAAATGAAGTCCATTTTATAAAAATAATTTTCTAAATATTTTTTAAAAAAATTTTAATTAAAAAAACTATTCATCTAAAAAAACTAATACTTGAATAATAATTTATGAAACCGTTATTTAACCATTTTATTGAATCACATTACTTAATCAAAGTGCCTAGCTTATTTTAATACTTTCTTTAAGTGAGATTACTAATCCATTTCGACAAATTATTAATCCTAATCATAAAACCACTATTCATAATTTACTATTCATCAAAAATCAAGTTGATCTTATTAAGCTCTAAA
This sequence comes from Viscum album, assembly GCA_963277665.1. NCBI lineage: Eukaryota > Viridiplantae > Streptophyta > Magnoliopsida > Santalales > Viscaceae > Viscum > Viscum album. The sequence continues at coordinate 231,102,134 of OY728155.1, read as the reverse complement.
TTTCTTACTGAACATAATTGTAGAAGACCATTTTTTGAAAATCATTACACATTTTTAATTATTTAATGTTTACATAAACATATTTAAAATATTCTTTTTCTAAAATTCATCAAAAATATGCATACTATATTTATCCGGTCATTTGAAAATTCATAAAAAAAATCGAAATTTTTATTTAAAACAAATGATTACACAAGATAGTTACGGTCTCCTTACAGATCCCCTTATCACACCAGCATAGGACCTAAGTGTAAGGTGTGCTAAGGTGAGAGAATCTGAGGGAGGCTCGGCCAACATCGCACGAGTAGTAATTTCTATCAGTTTGAACTTCTCGCGAAGGCGATCCCGTTCTAGCTTTATACGATGAAGTTCATCTTGGGTTTGGTCCAGAGCAAAGCCCAGTGGTGCTACCTCCTTCCCAAGTTCTGTTAGATGGTCTTCGATCGGTCCAAGACTACTGGGTGAGACCATCGAATCTTATTTCTATATTAATTAACCAAGATTGCTTGTATTTAGAGACAATATTCAAAACGTTTAGTTTCCAGCAGTCATATTGACCAATGGTCAAATAACAGTCAAAACCCAACGGTCTCATTTTAATTATACTAATGTTATCAAGTGAAACATTTTTGTTGAGTATAAAAATAAAATAAAATAACACATAAAATTAGGAAACAATATTTATTTAAAATTTCGGGTCATTACACACTTATTGTGGCTCCCAATATCAAGATAAATACAAATTGTTTCAAATCCCATCAGGCCATTGAAAATGCAAGGCTAGTGACCAGGGGAAACCATTGATTTATTATGCACATCATGCCCTAGTGGCTCTGCATATGTCGCCTGAAAAATTGCCAACAATAAAAGTAAACTTAGTCTATACGAGAGTCTTTTACTATCTCTATACACCTAAAAAGGCTAATGAACATCATGCAAGTCCATAATCCACAAATCGTAGGTCAGGATAAATCCTTAACCGATGTATGAAAGAGAAGATAACGTTCCCTACTAATATTCCTGAGTTGGGACCCTATGCCGTTAATTTTGGTCAGTTTTGTTTTCCCTAAAACATAAGTATTATGTTTGATTAGTAGGACTGTGAAATTCCATCCAAAAGGATGATATACTCGCCAGAGGAAAAATCTTCCAAAGACACCTCTGTGTAAAAGTTGAGTATTTGTTCGCTAAAAAAACACATTGAGCCATCAAAAAGGGCGTAAAGCTTGTTATGTCGGAAACACACAATGGTTGGCCTATTCCAAAGCCAAGTTATGCCCGCTAAGACCATGTTAATAATTAATTGTAAAAAATTAGGGTAATATGGAAAATACATAAAATTTCCTGAGGTATTCCATTTAGACTCATGAATAGTCGAACTATGCTCACTGAGTCCCATGGCTCATGAAAAAATTAGAGCATGATTATGTTGTCTAATTTTATTAATTTCAAGTCATGGTTTTAAATTTACACTTGATTGAAATGATGTTGATAGGAAGTGGCAGAGAAGACATATTTAACATCCAAATCTATTTTATTGGGTTCAGAAAAAATTGAGGAACATCCCTAATTTATAGTTTGCCCACAGTAAAAAAATGTTGAGTGTACGTGCCATAAATTGGGACAGAACTACAACAGGACCTGGTTCACCCTTTCCAAAAGGATATACAGTGATTGCCGCATGTCGTCAATGGTCGGTTATAACGATGTTCTTTTCCCCATTTTAGCTTTGACCATCATACGCACCCGCTCTAGGATATCTTTAAGGCCTCACCATTTATTCTGGTTGACTTCATCATTAGTGCATGAATAGCTCACTTTCTCCATAAAACTAGATGAGTGGGATTCACAATCCTGTAGCTCTTCCTCTATGGAAACCACCCAAGTATGGGCCTACACCTTTTTGGTCGTCATATGAGAAAAGTATTCTAAAATATCTCAGAAGGATACCACCTGGTGATGAGATGAATTAAACCTAGACAACCTTTCCTCGTAGGAGGCGATATCTTCTTAGGAAAAGATGATTTGGTAAATATGGAATTGAAGGTGCTGGTAATAAAATCCACTAGAACCTAGATCAGCAAATAATAGCTGAAAATTGTCACCCTAATCGGTGAAACTAGCCAGGGGTGTCTCCACGACAATAGAACGCAACTAGAGCCATGCCTCACTGCACACTGCCGGGTGTCTCTCCACAGTACTAGAACTTCGCTCATCCCCTACTACCACATGCTTGTAAGTATGAATCATCGACCTAGGATTGGTGAGGGACCTAATTCTAGTCACCCATAGTGGGAGACTGCCTTTTTCCTCAAATGGCTTGCCACTAGAGCCAGATGCAGAGGAAAAACTGTGGTCTTCGGGAAGATTTGAGATGCTTGGCTGGTTTTTGTCTCATTAAGATCTTGGGAAATATACATAGGAGGGGAGTAGTCTGAATCATTTCCCACCGAAATAGGTTGAAGTGATGTGACCCATCCCAGATGATTTTGACGATGGACCAAATGCCTTCTTACCATAAGAACTGGAGTGAGAGGATTATACCTCTTTGATATTGAAGCCACAGAAGTAGAAGGTGTAAATATTGTACTTCTTGTAATAAAATGAATGTGTGATGTTATTTTAGGGGAAATAACGGGACATAAAATGGTCACGAGTTCTTCTACCTATCGAACTAGTTCTTCCAGCATCCCTGCGGGGTACAAATAAACCCATAGTTAGGCATACTCCACCTATAGGAAGGTGGGCCCCATCGTGATTGGAATGATGATCTCTCAGGAAGAACATTTATGAATCAAAATCAGTAATTGGCGGTGAAACATAGGATGAGATTTTCCCCTTAGTCAAACAACAGAAAGTAGTGCAGTCTATTGAAGGAATCCAAATGGCCAGAAAAAAAATGGTAGGGGAGATATGGCTCACAAATAACTACTAGGTCTACACAAACAATGATCATCCCATCCCAAAGCATGATGAGGTATTAACATTGTTTCAATGAACCACCCTTTCACCTCCCTATGATTCATGATGGGTAGGATGCAGTGCAAAAGAGAAGTGAGAAGTGTCATTCAACAACCCAACCACATCGTTAACACATAGGGTCCTGGAAAAAATAGCAAAAATTATGAAAAGAGCCGAATGAAAGTTAGAATGGGGAACCCGTGTGGTATAACGATATTATTAATAGGGGAAGTGTTCCACCATCCACCCATACAGAAATTGAAATGGTCCACTAAGTTGTTGGAGTGACCTGCCTTCCCGAATCATTACAAATAATTCATAATGATAGGTAAGGGTATAAAAGGCCAACATAATTGTTTGGCCCTCTAAAGACATGACTGCCATAATAACGTTGTAGGCCCAAGCCTCGGGGAATATTTTAATGGATGGTAAGATCCATCTACTTAATAACATTGTGAAGAACCATGCTAGCCTAAGCGAAGGTGAAATTTCAGGCTGAATCTCATATTCCCTTGTGGCATACCGCCCTACTTCAAGGGTAGCATAGTATGCCCCTGGAATTTTGCGGGACTGACGGTTGGGAGAGTTAAACTGTGGCACGCCTTTGGTTTAGGCTTGTTCGTCTCCAAGAAAATAATTATCCACACTTTTAATGGGATGAGGGAATAGGACTTGAGGAGATGATCTAGTGATCCCGCTGCCATGACTAGTAATCTCTTTGTCGAAGGAGACATGAGATCAGTGTTATTCCATGTAGCGGCTACTTGGAGAAACTCATTTTATATCTCCCCATGGATAGGGATACCTCCATGTTGGTAGATATCCCCCCAGACTATGTAGTTGTTGAAAGGTGTAGGTTCTTGATCAGTAGAGACTCATCAATTGTTCAAGGATTTATCATGGACATAAGATTACAAACTGAGACTCCCAAGCTGCATGGTGCCAGCCCACTATCACTAGCTGGACGGGGACTCCAGATAGGTTTGATGCACCCAGAACACCCAGGCACACTCATCCGAGAAACTTACTGCATCCCGTAAATCCAACTTGGTGCTCCACCCACCACTAGTAGTTTCTTGAGAGATGATGATAATGGATGAGTATTCATGGACATCTAGTCTTGAAACACCATTTTGGTACCTGCAATTTCCCTGAGTCTATGATGAATCTTGCAATATGAAGATGATTTCTTGGATAGGAGCGAAGATGAATTCTCTGATTGGGAAAATTTTAGCACGATCGTTATCTTGTGGTGCCTCTAAAAGGACAAAATGGATGTCAGGGTCAAATAATGATATAGGCAGGTCATTGGGAAGACCAAAGCCATAATGTTTCAATTGTATGGACAATGGATAAGATAGAAGCTCTGGCTTCAAGAAGACCATCAGAATGCTAGAATGGTAATGACGTGGTTTTGAAGATGATCATTGCTATTCCTCGCCATGGTGGGACTTTTCTTCTTCGATTTATCAGAATCCTATGAATATGCCATCGTAGCCTACATAGGATCATCCAGCAGTTGATGAGAAGTTAGTCCAAAAAAATTGATGGGAAAAAGATATAGAAAAAACGGCTAAAGGACATTAAAAATGTCCAAAAAATGATCCACAAAAAGTTCCTAAAAATAGTAAATGAAAAGAAAATTATACGGACATTAAGAAACAGGGATTTTACTCTTCCTATAGCTATAGTACACAGATTTAGTTCATTTGGTATAACAATGGTATGCAAAAAAAATCACAAGGCCCAGGTCTGTGAACCATTGGCTGGCGAACTAAACCGTCCGCGGAATGTAGAATCCTCGAACCTCAGCCTCTGTTAATATTGTATTCAGAAGATGGGGATTAAAATTTATGTTTTTATTAATAGTTTTGGAAGATCAATAAGTGAATAAGGAAGTTTCATAGCATTATTTCACCCAAAATCAAGATTTTATGTTTTAAAATTCCATAGTCCCATTTTTGGAAACCAACATGTTGTACACATATGGGGAATTGGTGAGGAAATATATTTGTGTGCCATATATAGCATGTCATGAATGATTTTTTATTTAGGAGCACGGTACAAGAGACTGGAAGGGAACGAGAAACTAAGAGGGTTATTTTCCACGATGAATGATAAAAGACAAATTACATGGGCCCCTATATATAGGTGTGGTCCCCTCCTACCAGGTCTACCTGTTCTACCGTGCACCATTTCAGTTTAGGACTTCATCTACATTGAAATAGTCCCCTTTTCGTTCCAAACATCAACCATTTTGACGAAGCCATTTATAGGGTCCTAAAAATTATTCCAAGTACAGAAATATCCCTACAATAACTTTGTAGAAGGAATAAATCTCTTCTATAAGTGTTTCAAGTGGAAGGGACTCAAATTGAGTTACATTTCATTAAACGAACATGAAGAAATTAATGTACTCAAGGGGCCCACATACCATCACTTGGAAAAGGCATGCAGAGAAGATGGATTGCGAACCGCCGAGTATGTGGGATAGTCTGCGAACCACTGGCCTGCGAAGTGATGGATAGCGAGCATGGATAAACATGAACCACGTCAATCGAAGGGGTTTTACGTGGATGGTCATCAGGGTACCGTGTTACGAACCCATCAGTTCACATAATAAGAGAATGGGTACAGTTCCGTGAACCATTATCATGAATTGAGTCCTCTGCAAACCCTGGTTGACCGAGTCTTCTACGGGATAATATATTTCTTCAATGAGCCACCACAAATGTTGTCACATTCCTAGTAGATAAGATCCCTATGATGCTATATAAAAGGAGCACAGTATAAGTGGGGAAAAGGAAAACGAAGACAGATTAAAAGAATAATGGGTGATGAAAGTATGAGGGAGACTTAGAGGTTCCACTCTGGATTTTGTCTTGTTTCATCTGCGAAGCATGAACAACGAACCACTTCTTCCGTAGGAACAGCTGATTGGGAATAATAAAATGGTGGAACATAAAAAAATAATTGAACCGTGAACCCAATTGTTAAACAATGTACTAAAGACTTCCCGAGGATGAATTTCTAGAAAATGGTAATCCCCCTAACCCTCATTTGGTATGGTGCTCCGTATAGTATACCGCTATGTGGACAAAACCCAGCACCCATACCCAATCAGAATGCAAATATAACCCAAAGTGGCATGGTGAGCTGTGTACCACTTTGAAAGGCAGTTGGCGATACCCATGCCCACGTACCACACCAGTACACAAATGGAAATCATGTTCACATATCACCATAGTATGCAGAGCCTTTCTCATCCCGCGTGAGAAACCAGTATGAAGAACTGGGTGTTTTTAGGTATTGTTCCTTTTGGTTCCAACCTCAATCCTCCATTATTGTATACTCCTCCATGATCCCTCTGCTAACCAGTCCTCCGACACTGTGCCAAAGCCTCCCTAAAATCCATTGGACCAGTATTATCCCAAAATATAGGGCATCAGCGTGCCCCATTTAGTCTACATAACAATAGTAAGTAGAGTCATGAATGCAATCCCAACAAAGGTGTAGGATTCAGGATTTCATATAGGAATACATTCCCACGGTAACCCGGAGTCCATCCTTATGATTCTGGTATGAACCTCCCTTTTCATGGTATTAGGGGTGATCAATATCTATTCCATTCTATGAGGAATAGTGATAAGTCAACAAGGTTATGTTCTCACCCCCCCTTTAATGAGAAAGAAACTCCTCCACTTCCCAGAACATGCTTTGGGTCCCTCCCACTGAGGTAATTTTCCAATATTCAGAGGCAAGGACTTCTGACCTTTAATGAAATTCCACGTGGAAAGGTTCATCGCTCTGCACCCTCGTCCATGGTTACCTAGATCTCTTCTACTGTGGACTCTCCCTCCCACACCAAAAGGGGAGAAGCATGCACATTGTTGAATCATTAATATCCCCTTGTTTCTCACCCTGAGCATGGATAATGTGGTCTTTGTGGTTTGTGAGGATTACAACCTTAGCACACAATCTGAACAACGATAACTATGATTCTTGGTCACAATAGGATACGTAGGATCCCTTCAAGAAGGCTCGACCATGAATGGGTTCCCATTTATGAAGGGTCCGCCCAATCATGATTATCAAATTGGAAGCTCCCATGCGTAATCCCCACACATTCAAAACTACGTTGGTTCTGATTCCTCTCTCGAGGATATGTACGAGTCTATCCTTGTGAGGCCAATCCCAACATCAAGTCACCTTCTGTCCCCCTAGATGATGATAAACTCTAGAGTACCTTATAATATGGCTATGTTAGAATCACCTCTATGGCGTCAAAAATAAGCATGTTCACGACGATCGTGCAAACTATGGGTATCCCTTAGACACACTCTTCGGGAATGAACCATGGATTCAAGAACATATAAATATAACTTAAATATATATGGGAGTCCTAGAATAGGAAACAATCCTCCCTCAGAAGGGTGAAATGAGCTTGAGATCCCATCCTCTCGACCAATGGAGTCCATAAGTGGCGTTGGCCAAAACGTCAACTGACAAGCACCTTCAATTTGAATGTAGACCCAAAAATCATGGATACTATGGATTTTTTTTTGATCACGGATCTATGAAAAACCCTTTGGAGACCATCCGAGGATGTTATATCTGAGAAGGAATGATTTCCTGATTACTTCATCCCCTCGTAATCACCCACAGGGACCAACAGTTCCCCATAAGGTTAATTCTACCTTTTTAAAATGATAATGATGCAGGACAGGTCTATATAATGAAATGATAAATTTGACAAGAGCTTCTATCTATTTATAAAGGGACATGTGATGATCATTATTGTTGCATTTCTGCATCCCCCACAATATGTGCAACCTCGGAGGTGTAACAGTAATGTTGGAACCTAGGCCCCATGAAAGAGTAACATGAAAAAAACATAAATAATAATGTGAATAAATAAGTTCATTATATTACTTGTTAAATTGTATGTGTATATACCACAAAAATTGATAGAGGTCCATAACACATCATATGATAGAAAGAAGGAATATCAATACAACATTCCGTTTCTAATTTGTTAACATTTGAAATATAAACCCAATGAAAGATAGATCATCAAATGGGTATGTAAATACCGATATTTTTAATTAGAATCATAATAATTTATACTCATTTGTAGTATACAAACCAAATTAAATAAATAGATGGTGAACATGGAATTTATCTCATGGATATAAAAAAGAATTTGGAAATCGCTTACTACCTGATTGACTATTGATTTATAAGAAATGTTAAGTGTTAATATAAATAAATAATTTATTAATAATAAAATAATTTATATTCATGATATATATTTTAATGGGGTTGAATATTAACAACCCAAATGTAATGAGTGGTTAATATTGAATAAATCTCATAGAAATTAATGTAATAATATTAATCCCCTTACCTTAGTCCCTGTCTTCCTTCATACTCGATCGAACCTCCTATATAATAAATATACATGTATTATGAATCTATTACATAATCACAGTCATATATATCATACCATATTTTATTTTTAATGACATTTTACTACCCATTTATTATCTATTTCATGTCAAATATATGTTTTGTTAATAAATTTTTTTATTTGGATAAAAAACATTTTTTTGATATATTTTTTAACCTTATTCTTTATTCATGGTTTCATTATATCAAGAATAAAAAACATGATATAAATATCAATTATGTTTTTTATATATGTATATTTTATAATTTATAAAATATATAAATAGGAAATGAAATACACTGGTCCTGGAGATTGGAGGTTGTACATACACATGAACAGATTTTTAATTCTATTGTTGGATTGAATGAAGGAAAACTATATGATATTTTATCATTTAAGAATCATATTAATGTAATATATATAAAATATATTTATTAAACCCTTCCTTAAAAAATTAAATTTATATTTTTAATTAATCACATCACTTCATGTGGCAGTAGTCCTCCATACACACAAACGATGCTATCATATTCCCACAAAATGGAAACGATCATGTTATTTGAGATATAACAATATCATACACGTAATAAAATCATAAAAATACTTAATATGATATATAAACAATAAAAACATCATTATGACCGTCATTTATAAGTGTTAATGAAAAAATATGACATTGGTTCATGCGGAAGTAGTTTACCATACACACAAATGATGTTTTAATGGCTCATTTGATAGAAGTGGGGATGATTTCTGACAATTACCTTATTGATAATACATAAAAATTATTTAAAATTTACTAAGTTATTATGTAAAAATTACATAATAAATTTTAAATAGATATCATGTTGAAATAAAACAAAAAGTATTATTGATAAATGTTGCATCTTCTTTGGCATCCTACATAGAATTTCACAAAATGTGTTCATATGATGGATTTATTTCCAAACTAGGGATTATTGGATTAGAGGATGGATTTTTAGAGGTTAATTTAGAATTAAAGGTGGAAACAAATTACATTGATGTTGTGAAGAATGTATGATTGGTGGAGGCATTTTATAATGGGGCAGGGGGAGATGACATGTTTGGAATTTTTAAAAGAGTTGTGTGCAACAATGTTTTTCTCATGGAAATAAGGTCCAAGATGGAACATGTTCAAACCATGTACACAATATGGTTGAAATAAGGAAATAAAATATTATTTCTCTAATATTATAGTGAGTTTTTCCTATAATATTTTTATTTTAACCCTTAGGTAACACCTTTTTTACCATAACCACAATAATTAATATTTACTACATTCACTATTAAATTTTGGAAAAATTTATTTTGGACTTATTCGACGTTATAAATTATTTTTATTTAAAAATATATGATAAATTTTAATAAATTTAATTCATATAATTGAAAACAAAAAAAATTAATGTTTATCCTGAATAAATAATAATAAATGTGGTTTGTAAAGAGAAAATGAACAATATATTATAATTTTTTCATAAACAATATCATGTGAAAATGATTACAATGGAATTTATTGGATTAGTAAATTTATAGTTGAACTAATTTTACTCAAATGATGTTTAAAATATATTCTCTCTTTATAAATAAATTAATCAAAATCGAATTTTTCAATTAAAATATTTTATTTTCAGAATTCATCACAAAATTAAATTATTCATGAACATCCCAAAAGTTCACCATAAGATAATTTTTACAATACTAATTCATAAATGAAATTAATTTTATGAAATTTTATTTCTAAGACATTCACATGATAATTTTTATATTTTTCCCAAAAAGGTATAAATGAGTTTTTTTATCAAATAGAATTTTGAAAACATATGATGACCTTACTGTATAATATATATTCCTATATAAATATGTTTTATTTATATAAAACTGTTATACATGATGTTTTAAAAGTATTTATTAATATTCATATCACTATGTTTAACATCTATTTTATAATGGTCACATTTATAAAACTATTTTAATAATATATTATTATTTAGATAAAACTCAGTATCGTAGGTACATCAAGATAGGTTGGTGCTACATTAAGAAAAAGATTAACATGATATATCATGAAATTTAATCCATCATAAAAAATTAATTTATTCGAGAAAATTTTCAAAAATACATTGGGTGTTCATAAACAAGATGAATTTATCAACCAATATTTCTTTATTAATATTTGTTATAATAGTACTGAGGTGCTTAATATGTCTACACATTCCCTGTCAAGTGATTTGGTCCACGATTTTTTTTTGCACAATCCATATTTTCCCTTATATAAAACAATTTCATGATTTTATATAATAAGTATAATGACAATTTATTATTTCAAATGGAGGGAGGTTTAGGGTCCAGGGTTAATGTATCATTTTATTACAAATTTATGTCTATTTTGTTGTCACATTGCTTAATGTATGGTGGGAACCAAAATAGAATAAGAATTTATTCTCTAATAGTTTTTTTTGATCAAAAATATTATGTGTTTACATCAGAATAAGGATTCTAAAATATCTCTAAAAGTTCTATTTTAGTTTTTGTTGGATCTCTTGTTAGTGAGATCAAAAATTTCGATGGGAAACTAAAAGTAGAAAATTAGTTAGTAGCTATGTCAAAACAAAATCATAATATTGTATATTATTGTAGGATGTTGGGGTATATCATCAACAATTATATTTTGGAATTAAGAGGAGAATTATTTTTTATTTATATCAAATTGAAAAATATTTCATTTTTTGATGATTGTGTTCTGGGTATGTCTAAAAGGGACATTTTTAAAAATCTATTTATTTTTATGAAAAATATACTTTGAAATATATCCATTATGAATTATAGAGTCCTTATATTTCTTCCTATCATGGTGGATGATCGTTTTTTAGACCTTCATAGATTTATTTCCAATAATATTTTAGATTTATATCATACGAAATAAATTTTATGTCTTTGAAACCATTAAAACAATGTAATACATGATTGAAAAAAAACTATTGAAATAATTAAGGTTATTATAATACATAATGGTTTATATTAATTGTTATCTGTAATTATACAATTATATAAGTTTGAGGTTGTTCATAGAAAATGTATTTTAAGGGAAACATCCCAAATAGTTGGGTAGTCTGAGCAGTTCAAATCCACTATATTTGAGTTGGTTTATAGAATGCATGAATTCCAATCCTTTCCAAAATATTTCTAGGTTAAGGATGGAATTTTTTTTCAATATATTAATAGATTTCCTTCAACTACTAATTTGTTTAAGAATTCAGAAGAATTATTGCATAAACTACCCCCATATTATGGTCACATGAGGGTTTACGGGTGTGCAACATATTACAAAGATAAAACTAATAAATAAAAATTAATATACCCTAAATATATCAGAATTAGTTATCTAAATGGGGTTAAAGGGTATAAATTCTTTTTTGATAAACCTGGTTACCAAAACCAATAATAATTCAAGATGTAGTTCTCTTTGATTCCCTCTCTCTTAACATTATGTCACTCACTGATGAATGTGATTACATACCTAAAACTGGGAGTGTTGATACTAAAAACCCATCCTAATTTGAGTATTTTTCTAAGAAATCGTTACATAAACATAAAGATACAACATAACCATAGTTCAACTCTAATATTGGGTAAAATAATGATCCTAACAATTCTCCTAGTAAGTACCTTCTAACAGAAAATTGAGAAATTTGGGTTATTAGGTCACCTTATTGTTTCATCTAGTATGATATAAACACTTTTTCATTCTGCATTTCTAATGAAATTATTGTCGAATATCAAAAAAATATAAGAAATATATTAATCATAGAGATTATATGAACAATATCTCTACCATAGATGATGATATGAATTCCCATGAAATGAATAATTTATTTCCAATTGTTAACATGCCCCTGAAAATCAATGTAACTCTATATAGGATGACATTCATCTAAAATTGAAAATACTAGAGGTAAAAATACTATATATAAGGACATCCTTATATCCAAGTGTTTCCATTAAAGGGAGGAAATTAACTATTCTAATATTTTTTTCTCAAGTGGTTAAACATTCTACATTGTAATTTATGAATGATTTTCATGCACAACATTAATTTCAGGATGAGAATCATCCTATAAAAATTTACATTATTCATGGTTACATTAATGTGAAATTTTACATAAAACCAATTTATGATAATATGAATGGCATCAAACCTAATTAGGTATGCAATATAAACTATTATTTTTATATTTTAAAACAATCCTCATATAGGTGGTATAAAAAATTTGATACATTTATACTTGATAATTAGTTTAATATATGTAAACATGATTCATGTGTATATTTTAAAACATTCCAGAATTTCATTATTTATCATCTTTTTTATGTAAATAATATGTTAATCGTATGAAATCAAATGAAACCCTTTATTTTTTAACGTCAAAATTTAAGAGTAACATTGAAATGAAGGATCTATGTAATTCATTAAAAATTCTTGGAATATAAATTTTTTGGATTATACGTAATTATATTTTATTCATGTATCAACATTTTCATATTTTCAAGGATCTAATGTGATAAATTCATGAATATTAAAACCCAGTTAATATGGATTCGGTACAACATTTTAAATAGTCTCCACTTTAATCACAATCCTTAAAGATAGATTCTGAATATATTTCCATCATTACATATTCAATCATTATTGGAAATATCAAATATGATTTTATTTTGACACAACCATATGTTTCTGTTGATGTGTTTTCCCATGTTATATTCAAGTTTAACATTGGTAAATATCACTATCATACCCTCATATTTCTTGATAGATATATTTACCAATTTATAGAATTGTCTCTATTCTGAAGTTTAAATATTTATATTGGATAGTTTTTTTTTGAAATCATATAATTTTTCTATTCATGTTTATTTAATACAAGAAAATAATTTTTTTGTATATAAAAATTATTGAGGAATAATTTTGTGGAAATATAACAAGAAATTAATGGAGACACTCTAAAACATTAGGGATGAGTACAATACCATAGCTGGGGCTATAAAAGAATAAATAGGGTTTAATGGTTTAATATATGCACTTTTATTAATTAATACATTAATTTCTATGTATTTTTATAGACAATTTTTTATTCACCTATCTAAAAATATTATCATTAGTGGAATGTCGAAACACAGTTACATTATATTATACATTACTAGACACGTTTTTAAAATAAGAACTACGATTATTTAAAGATACATAACAATAATAATATGACTGTCAGTTTGACTATGTATCTTTTTTTTGAAATTCAACAATTTTTTATACATTATTAATTCGATTAAAATTAAATAAGAATACATGAAATAACATTTCAGATTTTATATAAAAATAGTGGTGATTTGTGTGTCTTTATTTCTATATTAAAATATTATTGTAATATTACATTTTATATTTTCCAGTTCTATTTCACTTTCATGAAAATATTGTCAACTTAATTTTCTTCTAAAAATATATTTTATTTTTAGTCCTTTTTTTATTCTTTATAGTCAATCTGATCTTTTTTAATCCTAATACAACATAGATCATGGGTTTATTATCCTTTTGACCTCCATGATATTCACCTTATTATTAATCCTCAAATGAGCTATTTATTTTCATTGTTTCCACATTCATGTTAAGCATCAACATGGATTTTTTTCATTGATTAATCCATTCATCTTTTCCAGGATAACTTCATTGGATTTTAGAGGACATTTGAATACATATTCAATCATTTTTTTAGTGGAATTGAATACACTTTCATTGACCTCATTATAACACATATAATTATTTGGATCCCCTAACTTGGGATCTTATTACATCTCTTATATAGATATTCCTTGCTAATGTTTAATCATTTATCATGTCTAAACAAAAGGATCTAATAAATTGGAGAGTTTTATCAGTGAAAACTAGTTTTTTAGATAATGGTGAACCTTATCAATGCTAAAAAGGAAACTGATATAATGGAACCACTTTTTTTATTTCTTTATAACATATAAATATACCGCTTTATCATTTATTTTCATATGAGTGATAAAAAAACTTCTATTATAGTACTAAAAATGAATGAATAAAAGGATCATTTTTCAGGATTTTGTTTCATACAAATTAAGGTTTCTTATAATGGTGCTTCTATTTAGGGTTGATAAAATTTCCCCATTTATCATCCCTTTTTAGTTTTGATAATGGATAAGACCTAATAATTATATCATCTATGAATACTAATAAAATGTTTTCCATTCATAAGGTATTCATTGAAGATTTCAAATGCTCATTATGTTCCTCCTTGAATTTAGAGTAGATAAGAATATAATCAGTAAATCATTCCATATTTTTTTTATATAATCCCTCAATTATGTATTCATTATTTATATAAATATATTTGGATCATTATTGAGTCTAATGGGCATCACTATGAACTCATAGATCCCATACCATGTACAAAATATGTATTGGGGATATTCTCCTTTGTAAACTGTTGACGCTCCTTTAGACGCAGAATCTAATGATCGGAAAAGGGGAATATACTAGGACAAAGTGATTCAACCTTTGAAGAAAATATCATAAATCGAAAAAGGGATGAACAAGGAAACTTTTTCCCATAGGCCGCACAAGTTTTTTCATCGTCGCGCAAGTGGACTTCCGCGACGCAACTTGGCGTGCAAGTGACTTGCGCGACCTAATTGATAACCGCCCGGGGTCTTCTCCTGCATATAAATAGACCCTGTGGGACCCCATTCGGGAGGATATTTTTTTTTAGAAACTCAGATTGAAGCTCCCGACGCCGAAGTCTCTTTTCAAAGCATCCGGAACACTTATAAGGTAATTTCTTACCTTGAACAGAAGATCTAAAGAGAGGGAGTAAGGCCTAAGTGTTGAAACTCATCAACACTTGCGCGCCTGAGTGATCAGCCCTTAAGGGAAGTGGTCACACTTGCGCTCTGCCTTACTCCTTTGATAGAACTTGTGCGTCCCTTTTTTAGAAGAACCTTAAGATGATTCTAAAGGATTTAATGAAGAGTCGCTCAAGTATTTCAAAAGCTGGTTGAATATTGCACAAGTACCCACCATGTCGCGCAGATATACATGCGCGACCAATACTTGCGCGCCGCCGCAGTACCTGCACGCCTTCCATGACTTGCGCGCCCCTTCCTTTTTGGGTGCCTTTCTTGCCCATTTCACCCCTCTTAAGCCATTACACCTTTTCTTTTCATGATTCAGTCTTCAAGACACTCTTCAAATCCATTTATGGCATGATTTCTTGATTTGACTTCCTTATCTGAAAGGAATTATGTGGAATATCTCTCAAAACCTAGTGATTTAAATATCATTATGTCACCAAATATGGAGATTTCATTCATTCAACCTCATCCTTTAAGATGAGAGAATCCTTAACCGGGGTATCCTTTTTAGGAATAATCCCCAGTCATAAGTCTTAAATATGGGAATCCTCTACAAGAGTAAGCCCCAAATTCTTAAAATTCCCAAATTTGGGCATCCTCCTTAGGAGTAAGCCCCAAACCTTAATCCCTTAAACCTGGGTCTCTTTTTCAGGAATAAGTCCCAGTCATAATCTTGGGCTTACTTTTCAGGAGTAAGCCCCAAATCCCCTAACCTGGGCCTCCTTTTCAGGAATAAGTCACAGTCATAATTATGGGCATCCTCTTTAGGATTATGCCCCAAGTCCCTTAATTTTTGGGCATCCTTCTTAGGAGTAAGCCCCAGATCCTATAATTTGGTTTTCCATTTCAGAAATAAGCCCCAAGTCCCTTAAATTCTCTTCAACTAGTCCTACTTTACGTTTGATCTGGGATTCCTTCATAGGATTAAAATCCAGTTATCAATTCTCTCCTAATTTGGGTTTCCATTTCAGGAATAAGTCCCAAGTTAGAGTATTCAAATTTCCATGAAGCACATATACCTTTATGGACCCTATTCCTGGATTTTCTCCTGAAAGTAAATCCTATCCTTTATTTATCTGGGCAGTCATATATATATAAGTCCCAAACCATTTCTTATGATTACATTTTTCGTGGCCCAATTGTCTATTTTATTACCAATACCTCTTGTTTCTCACACCGAGCATGACTCGCGTGACCTTAGAGAGTAAAAGTAATTATGACATCCTTCTTTGAGCCATCAATTATAAACATTATACTCCCTTATTCTAACTATGTGGGTTCTGATTCCTTTTCCAAAAACAAAGGATACGTAGGTAGCCCATCTATGGGTTCGATCCCATCTCTGAAATAATTCATGTCCTTCTGAATGACAATAAACTTCAAGTTCCCCACTGAGTGGCTTTAAAACTAGCCTTGTCATCATAATGACCAAGAGACTTTTATATAAATGTTTTGAAGGTTACCATTGACCAAGAATCTCTAAATAGATATAGATGATTATCTATTGATGATGAACCTCGAATACATATAAAAGATTCTCTAAATTTCTTAAGTATTTTATCATTGATTGTCAAAACTAAAGGAAAAGATCATTTTATACTTGGTAATGTAATAAGGATTCATGAACATGACATAAATCTATAAAGAGAGTCCCGGAATAGACAATAATTTCCCTAAAAAAGGTGTGATGAGTCCGACCTCCCATCCTCTCGACCAATGAAAATTCTTAAGCCTCATCAGTCCACAAGCTAATGAGCGCCTACCTTTGGAAATTAGGTCCAAATGGATGTGGAATCATTGGATGTTTCCGGTTCTACGAACAAAACCGTTAGAAACCGATCGGAACGTTTAAATCTCCCATCCAAGAGGTCATCCCCGAATTCTGAGGGAATCAAAAAATGGTGAACCCGACGTGAATCCTTAACCAAATTTAAAATGATGTTTTACCTATTTTGTTAAGCCACTATTTAAAAATCAATAATAGGGATAACAAAAACAATAATTGACATGTGTGCTCATCCAAAGGATGAAGTGGATGAATTTTATCTTGATTACGTCTTTTATATCAAACATGCACTCTTTTACAAGATCTTTTGTATTTCCATAATGGCTGCTCTCAAATTCACATATGTGAATACTGCTATTGCAAATACCACTACTGATATTCCTACTGGATCGTCATCCGCTCTGAGGATGCCATCACCTAATCAACATCTTCAACGCTGGGTATCAAATGTGCTGGTTAAGGAGTACCGTCAACATGGTACCATCCCAACTCTGGAGGCTGCCCGACAGGCCCTCCAAGTGAACAACTCACACAGGTCGTCCGGACAACAATGACCAGTGATCAAGAGGCAGGCGGTGCGGACTACCGTCTCCAACCGTTTCGGGTCGTTATCCCTGGAACTCAATTTCCATTCGCTCCCTTACTCTGAGGAAGTGAATGAGCAGGTCCCTCATGGCCTTAATTCAAAAAGACAGGAGTCCTTCCCGAGGGCTCCCATCAACAATCGCCGCCAGACTCGTGCGGCAGTGAGCCCTCAACAAGATGAGGGTACCGACTCCAGGCATTCAGCTCAGGTTCCTCGATCCCGAGCAGGCAAGACGAACCGCCAGAGATGGAATCCGGTTAACAATGGGCAGGTTTTCATCCCTTCCATCTCCGGAAAAGTCCACCAACCTAACTTGGTGGAGATCAATGAACAGGTACACACACCTATCTATTTTAATTCCGCTGTCCAGCTGACTCGTCTGGCAGCATCAAGCCAATCCCGCCAGGCAATTCCGGCGGAGTACTATTGGCAGGAACATACACCTGCTTATACATCATCATTTAGTCAGCAGGCTCGCCTGACTACATATGATGGATCCCATCAACCGCGTTTGGCGAAGTGTAATTAGCAGGCACATACACCTGCTAGTACTACTCAATCCTACCAACAGTCTCATTTGGTAGCGCACAGAGAAGTCAGTCGGAAAGCGCCGACGACAAACAGGAGGCAAACTCAACTCTCTGCCTCCACACTTGAGTATTTTCAGGATTAACTGACAAGAAAAAGAGGACAAGAGCAGGCACATACACCTACTCCAAGCCCGGAATGGACGTATATCCCTGTTCCGGCAACTGAAGTCACTAAACATATTTTGTCAATAGTGAAAGAGCAGACGCAAATTCCTGGTCATATTCTGGATGCTTTCCAGGATATCATAATAGCTTCAGCATCATCTCAGGGAAAGACACATAAATCTATCCCTAGCAGTGGAGTGACACATCAACAATTCACTCCGGAACAAACACACACATCTGTTCCAGTCCAAGAGGGTTATGGGGCATACTCCCCCATATCATACGGACAACCAAGTCAGGCACATACACCTGATTTGAGTGGAGATCTTCAGCCTAACCTGACCATCTTTCCTGATCAGGCACATACACCTTCTCAGAGTAACCACTTTCGTCATCAAGTGGTTTCCAAAGCGAGTAAGAAGGCATCTAAGAAAAATATCTTCCTAGCACAGTTAGGAGATTAGAGGCCAATCTGTAACAAGGCCTTGCTCGATGCTGGAGTTCTTGAAGCCCTCAGACATTTATCTGTTGGAATTCAAGATTCTACTCCCTCAGTTCCCAATAACGGGAACATTAATTCCGAAAGTCTTCACCAGACACTTCCTCATGAAGGCTTGCTTCATGAAAATTTGGTCAATCTTGAAGTTTCCTCTTTAGATGAGAGCCACAAGAACCCTCTGTGTGGTCAGAAGACCAAGGATCAAGAGATCTCGTCTTTTGCTGTAACCCATTATGGTGGTCCTCCCCATGATGATGAATTTCGCTGCGAAAGTCCTCTCCGCAGTAGTGATTCACATTGCCTAGAAAATACTCCAGTGGACTATGTAGTGCCGAGAAAGCCCTCTTATCTTGAGGCACTTGCAAATGAGAAACCAGTCATGTCTGATTCTTTATCGCTATCATGTGAAATACTTTGTCAATCAGAAGATATCCTAGGGTGTAGGTCATTCTCTAAACCACACCTAAGTCATGCATCTTCTAGTTTGATCAATGATCTCTCTACCAATCTTGTTGAATCCGATGAAGCAACAAGGAAACACCAACTCTGGTCAAAACAGGTTGAAGAATCTTCATTTAATGATGAAGAGGAAATGATGAACCTGAGGAAAAAACTGGCAAAAAGTGAGGTACCAGTCATGTTTTGGCCTTTCGCTGACTTCCAGTATGACATTCCAAAGATGTTGATGGAAGATGGAGTCCATGATATTCGTCTCAACATATAGAAAACTCTTTTTCAATTTAAGAAGAAGGTATTATCTTATGATGAATATGAAAATCATCTTAAGATAATAGAAGGGCTACAACGTCAGATTGATTTGGCATCTCTATCAGTCTCTCGGTATCCGAAGGCTGAAAAGCAACAGAGAACCCTTCAACGTTCATGCCTTGGCGCACTAAGAAAATTGCGTCAGTTAATTGCCAATGCTCCATCTGGTGTTCATATCAGAGGATGGGGTGTTCACAGAGCACTACATTTCACAGTGCATTCCAGTCAGCAAAGCCCGCCGAAAATGGTCTCATGCAATGTTATTGCCCATGACCGGCCACAATCAATGAGCTTTGTTCATAATCAAAAGCTTGCTCAAGAACAGGCTTCAACTAGTTCCTCTCAACATCATGAATAAAGAGAACAAGTTGTTGAATTGCTCCTACATCAAGCAGGCAAGAATATTGCACAAGCCAATCGTATGGAGCAAACACATCATCAAATGAAATATGTTTTGGAAATCATCCAACGGTCTGTTAAACCAGGTGATAAAAGTGGATACAAGCTAATGCATCCAGCTAATTTCCGAACTAAGATTCACAAGATCAAGAGAGCTTTTAAGAAGGTCTCAGACATAGCATGTCAAGAGCCACCCCAGCTTGTCAGACTGGGGACTCCTTTAACCCAACCCTCAGAGTCAACAAATGGGATTCGAGGAGTTGAGCGGAAGCAGCAGGAACATCCCCAGTTCTCGAGACTACGGACTCTTTCAAATCATCAATCCCCTTCTCATATAATATCGGTCTTTTCTCGATTTGGTAAGAAGCCCCAAGTGGAACGACGAGCCAAATTATCAGGAGATTCCCTCCAAGTTATAGCTCATCAAGAAGTTCCTAAAAGATTAAATCAACAAAAGTTAATGTCTCATAAAAGACATGAAAGAAGACAATATCACAGAAATGTTGATAGAAGGGATGCGATGCATTATACATCAATCAATGTCATCAATGCCGTTGTTGCTAATACACCAGAGGAGACCCACTCAGGGGACTCAGATGAAGAGCGTCCTACTCAAGAAAATGTACGCGCCGATACAAATGAAGAAGGTGTGCGTACACAAAGTCAAAGGATTACTCAGAACCTAGGTAATCCACTTCCTTCTCTCCAGAAAGCATCCAACAAAGGGAGGGGAAAGAATCAGGTTACATATCCTTCCTCTGGAGAAGGTCAATCGCTCTCGTTAGAGAAAAGGTTTGCACAACAAGAGGAAGAAATGAAAGAATTAAGAAGGTTGAATGCAGAACTACTTCAGAGTAGTCTTCTTCTTAAGAATGCTGAGGTCCGACAGCCGAAGGAATTTGTTTAACTACTAAGATAGATCATGAATATCCTCCTTTATCAGTACACCCTCAGAGGTCTAATCCTATGGGTCAAACGCAACAATGGTTGGCAGTGAAACCATCAGTTGCAGCACCAATCACCACGTCTTTCCATGCTCCATTCATTGCACCTACCCAAGACCAAATTCAACTTGATGTTTCTCAAAAGTTAATAACTACTATTGAGTCATTAACAGCTCGGTTAGAAACTATGGAAGGGAAACGGGCGCAAGTTCAACCAGAAAAGAATGTTTACCCTGAATGGGTAGATTCAATTTCTCCTCCATCTAGTTTTGGAAACCCTATTTTCCATACTTTCAATGGATCAGGCGACCCTGAACAACATTTGACGCAATACATGTCTTGTTGTGATCCTATGATGGTAACTCCCGAGCAGCAAGAAGCAGTGAAACTCAGATGCTTCGTGTGAACCTTGCAAGGACCATCTTTTTTCTGGTGTACAAGCATGAAATCCCGGTCAATCATCAGATGGGAGGATCTTCGTCAAAAATTCCTTTTTCAATTCAGCTCAACTTTGCCAAAAATGACAGTTTTCGATCTTACAAACTGCAAGAAAAGGGAGAATTAAAGAGTCTCTAATTTCATTGCTCGCTAGAAGGGATTAACATATTCCCTGAGTTTAGCACTCCCTCAGGAGAAGCTGTTTCCAATCTGTGTGGAAAATTTGCATGACGAATTACGTACGCCATTGATCCCTGTGAAATACATAGGAGGGTTTCGAGACCTTACTTCAATCGCTCAGCAGATTGACGATTCCCTTATATAGGCTAAGGTTAAATCTCATGTAATTCCATCAGCTTCAGGAAAGAGAATGGGTAAAGCAGAAACTGCTACAGTTATGCTTAAACAAGCACCTATACCTATTTCTACTTCAAAACCATCATCTTCTCGAAGGGATCCTCCTGAACGCCAACAACAAAGGCCTTTTTCATCCAATTGATCAAAGAGATCAATGACGAAAACAATTTGTGGATTTGAAGAGTAAATCAAACTCTTTATGAAATGATCAAGTTCCTGGTTTCTTCATTTCAGCTCTTGAAAATAATTTGGTTCAATTACCCGTGCCCAAGAGGCCAAACAAGGAAGGAGATGAAGACCATCCCAATTATTGTCCCTTTCATCAAATATTGGGGCATCCCATCCAGGAGTGTTTTGTCTTTAAAGACCTCCTGCAAAATATGGTCGACTTGGGACATGTCAAGTTGAAAGGTTCTTCGAATCAGGAAGCATGTGTTACTGCTACAGTTCCAGAGGAGGAAGGTGAATGGAAAGAAGTAAAAAGAAGAAATGCAGAGAATTATGATGATTGGATGGTCAGAAAGAAAATCAACTGGACTCATGCCATTTTGGGAACACAATTAAAGAAACCAATTGTGTCTTCTACCATGAATATTGTGGTAAAACCCTCTTCGTCAGAGGGAAAGTCCTCAAAGAAACGGTTTGATTCAAAGAAGAAAAAAGAATCAGAAGAAGATGAGTATGTGTCAAAGCCTAAATAGTATTTGACTCTGGCATACTTTATGCCATCTACTTCAAAACCACGGGCACCGCCTCATCAGACAGCACAGCCTAAACAGGCTAGTCAGGCAGAGTCTTTATTAGAAGAAGAGTTAATCTTTGGTTCTGTTAATATGATTCAATTAACAAATCCGTATTCTAGTCATAATTTCGATTTTGATGACCCTGAATTCCATGTATCAAATAAGGGAATCCGAGGAAGATCCCGAGGTTCCGGATACAGGGAAAGACGTGGATCTTTCTAAAGCCACTACTCCAATTCTACCCCTTCTAGCACTGTGTATGCTGCAGAAACTCGTGGTAGATTCCTTCAGCGAGATCAAAAAGAACAAGCAGGTTTTTCTGTTAATAGCCAACTCAGTCTTGGAACAGTTATTTTAGAAGACTGATTGAAGGTTCCATATTCTTTATCTCAGCAAGTAAATGGATCTAATTGGTCTAATCTTCCAAAACCAAGGATGTTGCAAACTTCTATCCCAATACAATAATCATCAGCTTCTAAAGCATCTACTTCCAAGGTACCTGCTAAACCGCATATTCCTGTTGGGAAACGCAGAACTTTAGATCAAAAGTATGATATATTGAAACACTTGGCCCAAGTACCAGCAATGTTATCAATTTTGGATGCTTTTAATCTGTCAAAAGATCTTCGGGAAGCACTCATCGAAGCTTTGTCAAGTCCTCAGGAGTTTGAAGCTGAAATTGCTGCAGCTAACGTCTACCACATAGATAATAATCTTGTAGAATTCCATGTAGTGATATCTTTTACTGATAAAGATGAAGATGATGTTGTGCATGGGCACATAAAACCTCTGTACTTATCTGGCAAAGTCAATGGTGTAGATATCCGAAGAGCTTTCATTGACAATGGTTCAGGAGTCAACCTCATGCCCATTCGTACACTTCGTCGATTGGGCCTCACGGAATCTGTTTTATCTCCTTTTACCATGATGTTACAAGGATATGATAAAAATGAACAAGAACCATTGGGCGAAGTTACACTCAGAACTCGGTTTGGAGATCTTGTATCCAATTCAGATTTCATGATTGTTGATCAAGACTCAGCTTTCAACGTCTTTCTTGGAAGACCCTGGCTACATCAGCATACATCTATCCCATCATCATACCATCAATGTCTCAAATATTGTTTCAAAGGTCAAGTTGGAACATTTTATAGTGATAATACCCCGTTCAAGACATGTGAATCTCATTACATTGAGGCGGAATTTTATGACATGAAGGGAGGAGAGAAATCTACAATGAAGGAAATTACCAAAGTTAATGCTCCATATGGTTTGGAGAAAATTCTAATAAATCCATTTAAACATGTGAGTACAGATTATGTGTTACCTATCAGTAAAATTGACAAAATACGCCCAAATAAAAATACTCTTATGGAAATATCCATAATGTCAATTACGGCAATTGAGCCAGACAACATGGGATAAATTGGTAACCTACCAAACAGTGATGAAAGCACAGGTGGTGACGTCTTCATTTCATCTGATGAAATCCAACAGGTCTATACATCGCCAATCAGGCCAGAAGAAGTTATAGCAACATCGGAGGTGAATAATGATGTCAATTATCAATCCATCATCTCCTCTTTATATCCCAAAGAAGGACCTTTATCATCAATAGGGTCGGAAATGGAATCTTATTCTTCAAAATGTGCAAATTTTGACAACTCTTCTGATCATGAAAATTCCTTTTTTTTCATCTACTATGCATGTAGAAACGGAATAAATAGCACATGATGAAGAGGAAGAGGAAGATCTTAGAGATGATCATCCAGCATTTGAAGAGGGTATCTCTACCATTGTGTATGAACTCAGAGAAATAAATCTGGGTACAGAGAAAGATCCACGCCCCACATTAATTAGTGCGACCATGACCCTTGAAGAGCAAGAAATGTATAATTATTTTCTAAAGAAAAATAAAGATATTTTTGCTTGGAACTATACAGAAATTCCTGGGCTTGATCTTGATATTGCTACTCATCATTTGGGTTTACCAAAAGAACATTGAGGATTTAATCAAGCCGCGAGAAGAACACACCCAACTTATGCTTCCAAAATTGAAGCTGAAGTGGATAAGCTGATCAAATCTAACTTCGTCAGAGAAGGTCAGTATCCCAAGTGATTGGCTAATATTGTCCCTATAAAGATGAAGAATAGACAAATTAGGGTTTGCATCGATTTCAGAGATCTTAATCGGTATTGTCCTAAAGATGATTTCCCAGTTCCGATTACAGAACTCTTAATTGACGTGACAGCTGGCTATGAAGTACTTTCCTTCATGGATGGATATTCTGGATATAATCAGATCCGAATGGCCCCAGAAGATGAGGAATCTACAGCCTTCAGTGCCCCTCAAGGTGTGTTTTGTTACCGGGTGATGCCCATTGGTTTAAAGAATGCAGGTGCAACATATCAACGCGCCATGCATCGTATCTTCAAACCTTTCTTAGGGAAGTTTGTTGAATGCTATGTAGACGATTTGGTGGTTAAATCCAAACAACGTTCTAATCACTTGGATGATTTGGATGTCATATTCCACAAGCATCGACAACCTAATTTGAAGATGAACCCCTTAAAATGTGCTTTTGGGGTAACCTTTGGAAAATTCCTCGGCTTTGTTGTACGCCATCGTGGTATTGAAGTTGATCCTGAGAAGTTCAAGTCAATCCTTGGTATGTCACCTCCTCATAATTTGAAATAATTAAGAGGTCTTCAAAGACACTTAGCCTATATTCGGCGTTTCATCGCCAATTTGGCAGGCAAAATTTTACCCTTTACCAAATTATTGAGAAATTGAGTCACTTACCAGTGGACTAAATAATGTCAAGAAGCGTTTGATGTTCTCAAGAAATACCTCTTGAGTCCACCAGTACTCATGACACCTGTTGAAGGTAGACCACTTATCCTCTATGTGACAGGTCTAGAGCGATCATTGGGTGCCTTTCTTGCTCAAAATAATGATGCTATAAAGGAAAATAGCCTATACTATCTCAGTAAGAACTATGCTTGAAGCAGAAACCCGGTATTAAAGTATTGAGAAGTTCTGCCTGACATTAATCATTGCAGTTCAGAAACCGAGACACTACCTGCAACATCACAAGGTCCAAATGGTATCTCGCAATAATCCGCTCAAATTCATCCTTAGTCATCCAATGCTTACAGGACGTCTAGCAAGGTGGGAAGTTATTTTTCAGCAGTTCGACATTCAGTATGTATCTCAAAAGGAAATAAAGGGCCAAGCTCTGGCAGATTTCCTGGCTGAACATCCTTCAGTGGAAGACACGTCTTCAGATATTGAACTCCCTAATGAGGAAGTTTTTTCTATTCAAGAGTGTCCTCAAACATGGGAAATGTATTTTGAAGGTTCTTCCAGAATTCCAACAGGGAAGAAAATGGAAAATCCTAAATTCAACAATGTTGGTTTAGGAATTGTACTCATTTCTCCAGATAAGGCATTGTTACCTTATTCATTTTTATTGTGGGAAGTTGGTACCAATAATGAAGCTGAATACCAAGCTCTTATCACATGCTTGGAGTTAGCGCTTCAAGCACAACTGAATCACTTAAAGGTGAAAGGTGATTCAGAACTGGAAATCAAACAAGTCAATGGGGATTATGCCATCAGAAAAGAAGAGTTAATCCCTTTGTATGATTACGTCAGAAATATAATGGCGGAATTCCCTTTAGAACCGACATTTTCTTATGTCCCAAGATCACAAAATGCTCAAGCTGATTCACTGGCTAATATAGCCACAGCTCTAGCAGATCCAAATCGGGACGAGACAACCATCAATATTGCCCATCGTCGTGCAATTTCACCTTATGTTCAATCCAGAACATAGGAAATTAATGAAATTAGTCCCATTCCTAAACCGTATGGTCATACTACAGGATGGATGTCACCTATCAGGGAATACCTTCAAAATTGAACACTTCCACCTGATAGAGCCGAGAAAGAACAAATCTGGCGACGTGTGGTCAATTTTACTCTTTATGATGGCCCAAAACACCTAGGGAAAATTCTCTACAAACATGGTTTTAATGGAGTTCTCATCAGATACATAGATGGTGAAGAGGCAATGGCTGTCATGAAAGAAGTGCATGCAGGAGTCTATGGTGCCCACCAGTCTGGACATAGATTGTCTGATCAAATTTGAAGGCTTGGATACTTTTGGCCTTCAATGATACAAGATTGTGTTGATTTCACAAAGAAGTGTCATTCATGTCAAGTACATGCCAACTTCATTTATCAACCTCCATATTTGCTTCATACAACTAAATACTCATGGCCATTTGCCACATGGGGAATGGATGTGGTGGGACCTTACCTTTCAACTACGACCAAGCAGTTTAAGTACATTCTTACTGCTACTGATTTCTTTTCCAAATGGTCCGAGGTAGTACCTCTCAAAGAAGTCAGTTCTAAATGAATTGTCAGCTTCATCAAGTCTAACATCATTACTAGATTTGGTATCCCTTATACCATATTGACGGACAACGGCACCAACTTCTGTTCTTCTGAGGTGAAGAAATTGTATCAAGAATACAACAATAAATCCAACCATTCAACTCGGTATCATGCGGCAGCTAATGGCCAAATATAATCCTTTAACAAGACTCTTTCAAATATACTGAAAAAGATGGTGGATAAAGATAAGAGGTCATGGCCTGATAAACTCTTCCATGCTTTATGTGCTTATCGGACTACCACCCGCAATGCAACGCGGTCAACTCCTTATTTGTTGGTATATGGAACAGAAGCAGTCTTGCCAATTGAAGTTCAGTTGCCCTCACTCAGAGTAGCCATTTGTGATCTATTATCAACATATGTGCAATCCCAAAAGCGATTGAATGAATTAGAATAGTTAGATAAGAAAATATTGTACACTTTGGACCAGTTGGAAATCTATTAGAATCGAATAGCACGAACTTTTAACAAAAAAGTTCATCTTCGTTCATTAATTCAGGGAGAATTGGTATTAGTTCTCAGAACTCCAATGATACTAGGAAAGAAACCTCCCATGCTTGATGCAAAATGGGAAGGACCTTATTCAATACATAGGGTCTACTCCAATGGAGCTTATTCATTAATCTCGATGGATGGAGAACTCATTACTACTCCAACTAATGCCAGATTTTTGAAGAAATAATTTTTATAAAATACAAAGTATTCACAAGATGTCCCCGCAACATGACACTAAACTGTGCAGCACTAGTTCATCCTTGCTATATGACGTTAAACTATACAGAAATGGTCCAGTATGACCTTAAACTAAAACTTCGTCCCACATGATGGTAAACTGTGAAAAAGTTCCCTAAACGGTTCAGTATAACCTTAGAATGCAACTAGGTCCTGTATGACCTTAAACTGCATCATCAACGGTCCATGCATATGACCCTAAACTATTTACAAGTCCCGTACGTCTAGAAAGACATTAAACTGTGATGTCCTAACTACATGATGCTAAACTGTATAAATGTCCCTTACGTCTAGAAAGACGTTAAACAACATAAACTGTAAAAAATCCCCAATGCATCCAACATGATGTTAAAATGGTGCACTCTATTGTCCTCACTGCAAGACCTTAAACTACACAGTTCCCCCCTTTTCATTCAACATGACGTTAAACTCTATTGTTCCCATCGTCCTAACTACATGACGCTAAACTGTACAGAAAGTTCATGATACGTCCTACATGACATTAAACTGTATTTTGTCCCTGCTACATGACACTAAACTACGCAGCACCAATAGTCCTAACTGCAAGACTTTAAGCTGCATAGTCCCTTTATATGTCCTACATGACATTAAACTATGCATCGTTAAGTTTGTTGTTACCTCTTGTTTCTCACACTGAGTATGACTCACGCGAGCTTAGAGAAAACCTCAACCGTAACACTCTATTTGGGCCGCTAACCATGTATAAGTCCCAACAACATTTTTTTATTTGATCGTTGTCCCCAAGAACAACTTGATCATTAATTCATTATTTAATAAAACTACAAGGACTTTGATCCTTGCCTTCCAGGCTGGGTATATAGGCAACCTCCCAAGGTTCACGCCCAAAAATAATCTCTTCACTTCGGTTCACCTTCATCTCATACGATGTTGATTTGTGAAACCACCCTTAGAATCAATATATTTACATTTGATTCACTTTCGTCCTTGTTATATGATGTTAAATTATACAACACTTTTGTCCGGTACGACAATAAACTACAATAATCTTTGATTTACTCATTTGAGAGGGAACTATTATTGACATTGATTTTTCAATCATGTTTCATTTCAAAAAACTACGTGAATACATGGTAATGCCTAAAATTTTTATCTCAGGTTAAACCATCATTGCACTAAAGTCCCCTTTCAACCTTCAAATGTACGAACCAAATTTGTAAAAAGGTTAGTTCTAGAGCTATGTGGGCTTGATTCCCATCTTTATGGGATACGTAGGAACGTTCCAGTATCCCTCGAATCCAGCCCCAAGTCTTTTGGGCCTAACCCCAAATTTCACTTTCAGTCCCTTGGATGAAAAGTCCTCATGAAAACACACAACGTGTATTCATTATTATGGTCCGAACTCTATGACCCTAAAATAATATCTCTCATACTTTCATCCTGCACGACGTTAAACTGCATTTCAAGAACTACGTATGGCTTGATTCTCATTCTTATGAGATACGTGGTGAAGTCCAAAATTTCAATTCAGGACCCAGCCACAACATGATTATGGATATTATTGACCTATGTATCTCTATATACATTGGACAATACCCATCTTTATGTGTTATAATCCTAACCTTAAATATTTTCCGATCTTCATAAACCTTTTCACGACTTTTAGTCACAAAAATGTCAAACCTTCTGAGAATTCTTTTCCCTGACTAGGCAGTACGTGCCCATAGGTGGCCTTGCATAAACAGTCCAAATAACAGACTTGTCAGCTGAAGGATACTATTTATTTGACTATGCAGCCAATGCCCTTAGGTGGACCTACATAATTCAACCCCCTAACGGGTTTGTTAAATGATGGTAACTTCATTCTTGGGAAGAATGCCTCTTTTGTCCTTATTTGTCTTAAACGACAATATGTAGGGATTCGCAAAATAATAGCCATCCTTAATATATTTTTCCCATATCCTTTTTCATGATCTGAAAGTATTCAAGTCTATGGTTTATTCTTCTTCCCTACGTTTGGGTCAGACCTTCGTAGGAGTGATATTCATCCAGTTCTTCGATAATCTTGTCTGGAAATATCTTCTCCATATTCAAGTACCTCTTTCCATACAGCAAACTCTATAATTTAGAAAATTTGAATCTCCATAAATTGTCACTGGCTTTTAGCACTAGGAAAGTAAATTTCTGAGAGTTCTTTTTCCTGACTATGCAGCACGTGCCCATAGGTGGCCTTGCATAAACAGTCCACATAACAGACTTGTCAGCTGAAAGATTCTATTTATTTGACCATGCAGCCAATGCCCTTAGGTGGCCCTACATAATTCAACCCCCTAACGGGTTATGTTAAATAATAGTAACTTCATTCTTGGAAACTACTTCTTCTAATGCCTTTTAGCTCTTTTTTCATATCATTCCTCAGATTAAAATATTCTTAAGCCATAGTTTACATATTTTCTCTCATACTTGAGTATGGTAATATGTTTTCAGATAAATTGTCAAGGAATTGAATCAATTTTAATCCATTTTGGTCAAAGCTATTTCGACCTTAAACATTATCCCCTTTATGTCCAGCATGCATGACTTTAAACTACCCACAAAAGAAAAAGGAACTCTGAATAAAAGTCAAGTTCCAGCTCACTAAATATTCATTTTTGTATGATTTAGGTAATATTGAACAATTAAAAGGTTCAAAGTTTGTAGGGTTATTTGTAATAATCATAGTAAAAATCAAACTATGCTTACTAAGTCAATTGGATTAAGTAAATTTGAAGCAGGTAGTGAAAGAATTCAGGTACAAATGATTGAAGATGAAAGTGTTTTTCATTGATACAAAAGAGTTAGAAGAACATCCACAGACTGAAGTGTCTTCTCTTTTTCAAAAATTACAAGATGCTTTCAACATAACTCTTAATTTGATTTACGGCATCCTGAGATTTATCAGCAGTTACTTGAAGTTCGTGCACTTGACTAGCTTCACTCTTTTCAGCTTGATGAAGTGCCTTCTTAGCATCTTTCATGGATTTCATGCCATTCATATGAGTTTCATCCAATGATTTATTAAGGTGATCAAGTTCCCCAATAACAACATCTAACTGTTGCTGCAGTTGCACCTTCTGGACAACTTTTTCTTTGATTTTATGCTTCAGCTCCTTCATCTTAGAAGCATAATCAACTTCAGTTTGGGATACCGCAGCCTCAAATTTGCCTATGTTGACTGACAGTTTCACTCTGATCAAATCTTCGCAACTTTTTTGAGCATGCTCCCTCCTGAAAATTATCTGTTTCACCATGGCATGGATATTTTCATATCCAAAACCACCAAGTCCTAGTATAACAAATTGGGATGACAATCGAGGAATTTTTTATGGTATCTCTTCTAAAGGCACCCCAGATATGATGTTCCATATGTTGTTCCATGCCTTATATCGTGAAAAGCTGAAAGCTTTAAGCATCTCTGTATATAATTCAACATCATCGTTAGAGGGGGGCATGTAATCTGGAATTAATGCACATAAAGAAGTGCCCTGTCATGATTCCCCCCCTGATTTGTGCTTCATCACTTTCAATTCCAGTTGGGGCAGAGGTTGAGGCCTCACCTCCGGATCTAGTCATTGCAGTAGATGGCCCTGCATGATTAATTGAATGATTTAGTTAGCTTCAAAGGATAACAAAATAATAGATTTTCTTGAGAATAAAGTACAATCACAAATATTGTTATCCCTTACCCAAGGATGGTTCAGCAACCTATGAAGACTTCTCCCCATCTTTCCAAATCTCAACAGGATTTTCAAAATGTGTCTCAGGAGGGTTTATTGGGTTTAGCTCTACTTGAGCTAATTTTTCTGCAATGGTAGGGTTGACATCAATGTCCACACCCTCTTCAGGCACTGGCAGTTCAGCAGCTTCTACGGAAGAAACTGCATATTGTTTTTAGCCATGGTTAGAAGTGTAATTTTTTTAAAAAAATTGGCCGAAGGGTAGCACTCGTGCCCAAGGTCTTCTAAATCACATGAAAACTTAGCATGATCATAAAATTATTCGAAAGTCATTCCTTGATTCATCATTTCATCCAATGATATTTCAGAATCCTGGTTAGTCTTACCAGTGGGAGCATTTGCTTCATCTTCTTGCTGAATTATGTCCTGCAACCCATGACCCTAGACAACATCTTCAGCAGTAGGAGGGATACTGGGAATGGATGCTAGCTCTTCTCCAGGAGCAACCAAGTCAGCTTGGGTCTGTGATCGTTCTACATCACCCTCCACGGCCTTTGAAGGAGGGTAAGTCCCTTCTCTCAAGGGGGAAATTGAAGAAGCCCCAGCAATCCTCAGAAATATGAGTAACCATGTGATTATGAGTATAAACTCATGATTATTTCTAAGGACTTACCACTACTAATGAACCGTTTAGCTATGGATTTCCTCCTTCGTTGTCTTTACTTCTTTTGTTTTTTCGGAGTATCAGTAGTCTCCCTTATTGGCACTTGGATTGGTGAATGGAAGGCTATGTCCATCACATCATTCATGGCCTGCTGGCCTGGAGATATCTCGCCTGGTTCGCGAGGAGAATCTGCAGCAGCCCTGATAGCAGTACCTCCAGGGCTATACTGTGGCGAAGGAACCCCAGTGCCTTTCTTTGCAAGCTGCGAGATGAAGAAAATAACTTCCTTAAGTAACAAAGCTTCAACTGAAATCAAGTTGAAAAGAAAATAAGGAATGAAAACTTACATCTTCAGGAGCCATGTACTCTTTCCATTCCTCATCTCCAGAACCACCATCCCCCTCAGTGGCGCCACGATCAATCATTTCCTTCACCCACCTGGTGATAGGAACAGAGTCATTAGTGGCATATATTATCATTTTAAGCTCTCTGATGTAAGCTCGCACTTCATTGGGGTTATCTTCGTATTGAAGATTTTTAGAAGCCATAAGATTTCCTATTCCAGGAAGTTGTAGGCCCTCACACAAATCCAGCCAGGCGGTCTCAGTACCACAGTATAAGCCCTGCCATAGCTGAACAACCTCTGGTCTTAGATATAAAGGCTGTGAGGAAGGTCCTACAATTTTTGATTTTAATTTCTTCCCAGCTCCTGCAGCTACAGATAGAGAATAAGAAAGTAAGACTTATTACTTTATAAAGTAGCAGTGATTGAAATTACTACAATGAAACAACTCACCAGGAGTTGATGGAGTGGGTCTTTTAATTATGGCTGGAGGATTATATCAGGCATGAAACCGCTTTTCTTCCGGTTGTGCCTCATCATCCCCATCATGATAATCCGGTGAATCAGTTCTAGAAGAAGAGTCTGTTGGACCAATTTCAGGTGAGGAAGCATCGCCTTCATGAGGAAGGGTTTCTTTATCTACAGTCCTCTTCCTCTTTCCCACTTGATATACTGGCTGATTCAATATCCATTTGGGGTATGATTCTATCCAGTGTTCGACATAATATGTAGTAAAATTATGTGCCACTTTTTCAACTGGTAGATCAAATACTGCCCCAGTCTTCTCTCTTGATGTCAGCAGCCATAGTTGTTGAGCAACCATCAGATGTTTCTCTAACCTGACATGTACCGGAGGGGATGCAACAATCTGTTGCAAACATTTGAATTGGCGTGCAAATCAATATGGAGCATAGGCCTCACATATGATCGCTCCATCAATCCTGGCTACTAACACACCATCCCTACAAGCTAGCATGTATGCCCTCAAATCCAAATGGGTTGTCCCATCATCAAAAAACCTCCCAGATGGCGGACTTCCATAGGGAAAAAGTTTAATTCCTTAAACATGCTCAGCCTCACTTTCATGTCATAGCCATTAACATCTAATGGAGCAATTACAGAGAATGCTTGCACTGACGGTCTGAAAGAGCTACCAGGAATTTGTAATCCATTCTATACATTTTAAGTCCTGAAGTGAGTGGTGATCCATCCCCACAAAACCTAGAATGGTCCCACTATTATTAAAGGAGATTTACCCATGAATACATGATGTAAAATCCTATGAATCTTTGCTAAAATGGGGGTAGCTAGAACAACCATTTTTCCCTCAGCCAACTTTGCCGCAATGACGAAGGTCCCTGGCCTAACACCTCCCTTCGAATCCCTGACCGGCAAAAGATAAACACTGAGCCACATTGCCAAGAAACCCGCCAGACGAGTTTTCTTTGGAATTCTTTGATTCACTTCATATCCCCACTTTTCAAACTCTCCAGCTTCTAGAGTTGGCCAGAATGTGTCAGGAGCTCCTCTCTTCTCAGGTTTTGGACAGGTGGTACGACGTTTGGGCCTGGTATCCTTAGATTTCTTTTTCTTCGATCATTTTTCTTTTGTCTCCATCCCTTTCTTCTAAATAAGAAACACATTCATCCATTCTTCCGGATGAATTTCTTTTCTAAAATGAGTTAATGGGTCTCTGAAGTCTTGAGCCTGTGGAAGATCTTAAATAATTCTCGAGCTAAAGAAAGAGTCTTCTCTGAATCATTCCAAGTCACATTGAGAGGAATGAATTCATCATACATATCGCCCAAAATTATATCCCCTGGGATCTTGGGGACATCCCACAAACTGATACCTACTTCTCCATGAGTCAAATGGAATGAATTAGTTGATGGGCTCCAGTGACTGAGTATCTATGGCATGAAGTTATCTTGTCTGTAAACATATGTTTGCCCAACCCAGATAGCCTCATATATTGCAGCTCTCTTTAGATCCTCGATAAACTCTACGTAGGTCTGTCGCACCCAGTATGCCCACATCCAATTCGGCTTCACACCTCCCCCAGGACAGAAGTCCCAACTTTTCTTCCAGCCTTTGGATTGATCCATCTGAGCATTTCGGATGATCGAAGGATGACAATGTGGTTGAAGCTCATGTGAATGTTTTTTCAGATCGGGTGTGCAAGGGCTATGATGCATCATATAGGCCTTCTCCACTGTTCCAGCAGTTAGAAATACTCTTCCACCTGCGATATTTTCTAAAGCAAAGTTGGTATAATTCTGAAACCACGAAAATGGAAGATAATTCTTTAATTCTGGAATAATGACTTCTTGTAGATGAACATAGCAATACAAAGGTAGATAAGTGCTTTGAGGAATGTTGAGATGATATTTCTTCAGATACTTAGCCAAATTTGGATGAGTACTATCTTTGACAGTATAATAATCATGGCCAATGATGTTCATCATACCATCTATCCTCTTGCTAGCCAGTTCATCAATTAATCCGGGTCTCAGAGCCATTAATTCTGCACAAAGAGTTGAATAAGTTAATTTATAAATGAATTAATTTTTCACAAACATTGTGAAAGAAATAAAAAAAATGGCTAAGGAATTAAGGCGCGCAAGTATTGAGATATCGTGCAAGTGTTACATGTTGCGCGCATGTATCACCATTCAAGTCCTATTACCTTGAGTGTAGCGCGGCAGTGAGGAAACAGTGGAAAGAAGAGACTTGTGCGTTGAAGATGGCTTGCACGGCGAGAGCTCAAGAATTTCGGGATCAGATGCTATACATGGCCAAAAGATGTGTATTTATAGGCCAGGAAGCCTATCTGCGTGCCGTACCCAGTGCGCTTAAAGCCTGCGCGGAGAGAACTTGTGCACCTCCCTATGCGCTATCAATACTTGCGCGCCATATTTCCTTTGGATGTCTGCGATTTCCACAGAGTCAAATCCCCATTTCTTTCGGATCCAACTCTGAGGGGGGACTTTTGTTGACACTCCTTTAATCACAGAATCTAAAGATCAGAAAAGGGGAATATATTAGCACAAAGTGATTCAACCTTTGATGAAAACATCAAAAATCGCCAAAGGCATGAACAAGGAAAACTTTTCCATAGGACGCGCAAGTTTTTTCATGGTCGCGCAAGTGGACTTGCGCGACGCAACTTGGAACGCAAGTGACTTGCGCGACCTAATTGATAACCGCCCGGTAACCGCATGGGGTCTTCTCCTGCCTATAAATAGACCCTGTGGGACCCCATTCGAGAGGATCTTTTTTTTTCAGAAACTCTGATTGAAGCTCCCGACACCCAAGTCTCTTTTCAAAGCTTTCGGAACACTTCTAAGGTAATTTCTTACCTAGAACGGAAGATCTAAAGAGAGGGAGTAAGGCCTAAGTGTTGAAACTCATCAACACTTGCGCGCCTCAGTGGTCAGCCCTTAAGGGAAGTGGTCACACTTGCGCGCCGCCTTACTCCTTCGATAGAACTTGCACGTCCCTTTTTTATAAGAACCTCAAGAGGATTCTAAAGGTTTTAATGATGATTTGCTCAAGTATTTCAAATGCTGGTTGAATATCGCGCAAGTACCCACCATGTCGTGCAGATATACCTGCGCGACCAATACTTGCACGCTGCCGTAGTACCTGTGCGCCTTCCAAGACTTGAAAACCCCATCCTTTTTGGGTGCCTTTATTGCCCATTTCACCCCTCTTAATCCATTACACCTTTCCTTTTCAAGATTCAGTCTTCAAGACACTCTTCAAATCCATTTTATGGCATGATTTCGTGATTTGACTTCCTTATCTGAAAGGAATTATATGGAATATCTCTCAAAACCTAGTGATTTAAATATATTTATGTCACCAAATATGGAGAGTTCATTCATTCAACCTCATCCTTTAAGATGAGAGAATCCTTAACCGGGGTATCCTTTTCAAGAATAATCCCCAGTCATAAGTCTTAAATATGGGCATCCTCCTCAAGAGTAAGCCCCAAATTCTTAAAATTTCCAATTCTGGGCATCCTCCTCAGGAGTAAGCCCCAAACCTTAATCCCTTAAACCTGGGTCTCCTTTTCAGGAATAAGTCCCAGTCATAATCTTGGACTTCCTTTTCAGGAGTAATCCCCAAATCCCCTAAACTGGGCCTCCTTTTCATGAATAATTCCCAGTCATCATTATGGGCATCCTCTTTAGGATTAAGACACAAGTCTCTTAATTCTTGGGCATCCTTCTTAGGAGTAATCCCCAGATCCTCTAATTTGGGCTTCCTTTTAAGGAATAAGCCCCAAGTCCCTTAAATTCTCTTTAACCAGTCCTAATTTACGTTTGATCTGGGATTCCTTCTCAGGAGTAAAATCCAGTTATCAATTCTCTCCTAATTTGGGTTTCCTTTTCAGGAATAAGTCCCAAGTTAGAGTATTGAAATCTATATGAAGCACATATACCTTTATAGACCATGTTCCTGGATTTTCTCCTTAAAGTAAATCCTAACCTTCATTTATCTGGGCAGTCATATATACATAAGCCCCAAACCATTTCTTATGATTACATTTTTCATGGCCCAATTGTCTATTTTATTACCAATACCTCTTGTTTCTCACACCCAGCATGACTCACGTGAGCATAGAGAGTAAAAGTAATTATGACATCCTTCTTTGAGCCATCAATCATAAACATTATACTCCCTTATTCGAACTACGTGGGTTCTGATTCCTTTTCCAAACACAAAGGATAGGTAGGTAGCCCATCTATGGGTTCGATCCCAACTCTAAAATAATTCATGTCCTTATGAATGACAATAAACTTCAAGTGCCCCACTGAGTGGCTTTAAAACCAGCCTGGTCATCATAATGTCCAAGAGACTTTTATATAAATGTTTTGAAGGTTACCATTGACCAAGAATCTCTAAATAGATATAGATGATTCTCTATTGATGAAGAACCTCGAATACATATAAAAGATTCTCTAATTTTCTTACATATTTAATCATTGATTGTCAAAACTGAAGGAAAAGCTCATTTTATACATGGTAATGTAATAAGGATTGATGAACACAACTTAAATCTATAAAGAGAGTCCCGGAATAGACAATAATTCCCTTCAAAAAGGAGTGATGAGTCCGACCTCCCATCCTCTCGACCAATGCAAATTCCTAAGCCTCATCAGTCCGCAAGCTAATGAGCGCCTACCTTTGGAAAGTAGGTCCAAATGAATGTGTAATCATTGGATGTTTCCTGTTCTATGAACAAACCCATTAGAAACCGATCGGAACGTTTGAATATCCCATCCAGGAGGTCATCCCCAAATTCCGAGGGAAACATAAACATTATAAGATAATGTCCTATTTGAATATCAAACATAGTGATGTAGTAGAAACCATGTAGAAGATTTAATTGGGTATCAATCTATGGAATTGGATATTAATTATTTATCATGATCTTTTTCAGCTCATAGTGAATAATGAAAGGAAGAGATTACCCATTCTTCTTCATCAAGAGAATGACATGTACTACCCATGTAGAAGCACTTGGTCATATAAACCCTTTTTTCAGATAATCTTTTTGTTGCTTCTTCATCACTATAAATTTTATAGTGGAAAATATATATGGATTATTTTATATTGGAAATGTTTGTGGTATAAGTTCAATTGAGAACTCAATATCTCATTCAGGAGGAATACCATGATATTTTTTATTGAACACATAAACATATTCAATTAGAATTGGTGTGTCATAAATGATAATATGTTACATAGTATCAATAATTTTTTCTAGACACCCATTCTCATAATTAAATAATATAAATTCTTAATATGAATCTTTAAAAAAGGATCATTCCATCTATTTACTATTGAATTGAAACATGGAGATTTGTTAAACAGAGGGTAATTTACATCAGATGAAAATTTAATTTTATTCTTTAAAAGGAAGGTAAATATATACCCATGATATCATAAAATTACACAAAATAATGTATCATATGGTTCTCTAAAAGGTGTGTCCAAAATAAATTTAAATTGAAGTATTTATATTATTTTGATGAAATAATTTACCCAACCATTATTTCCATCACTAAATCAACCTCTATGTTTTGATTTTGTGTTTGAATATACCTATTATAAATGTTTAATGTGAATAAATTCACATAACTGTATTCACATAAAAAAATTAAAGATCACTAATGGGTAAAAATATTTTCTCATACTATTTAATTCTAGTTCTAATCATTTAAATATTAAAAAAAATATACTTAGTGTTAAGAATTATCATACTAATAGACATATAACAAGAAAATATGAATAGATAATGGAGAAAAAATAAATAGTTTCTATTCATTAACCTATGAGATTATAAAATTCTATTTATTTCATTCACATTATATTCATTGATATTAAATTTAATGTTCATTTTTCTATTTATAATGGATTTTATAAAAAAACAAAAACCCATAGAATATCCCCCTGAATTGTTCGGACTACTTTATTGTCTTAGGGATTTTTTCTTGAACTAGTTATAGTTTTAGTTATTACATAATGCCCCATTTCTGAGTTATTACTCCTCTATACATATATTCAATGGTTTCATAGACTTTTTACTATATATAAATATATATATTCATGTAAAATGATTCACTATATAATTATCAAAATTCAAGGATGTATTCTTATGTTCAGTCTTATCCCAATGGTTTGTAGTAAGGTTTTTAATTCCAAACCCCCCAAAATAACTAAACCCGACTCTAACACCAACTATGATATCCTGTATATTTTATACACTTTATCTTGTGATTTATTACATAAATATACCCATAGTATAATCCAATTGGATCAATAGGCCTATTTTTAATGGGAAATTACATAAATATTACAATAACATGAAATAGGGACATGATGAAATTATTTGAAAACAATATAAAACACGTTTAAATTCTATTGATCCCTTAATACTGGATGGGATGACCTAGTTATGTACATAAAAAATGGGTAATACATAAAACATTGTAATTGAATAATAATATAAAAACATAATGGAACTTATTATGTGCCATTCATTAGTCATAACATAGTTACATATAACAGATTCAATGAATATCAAATCATTACCTAATGTGATTTCATTGAGGTATCATTATAATTTGGAAACAACATAATGCATGACATCATAATTATAAGCCAAGGATAACCTCTAAGACAATATACCACTGTGTTCTTAAGATAATGTTTCATGAACCATACATAGTAACTCATGTGATACACACATTACCCAGTTCATGGGCGGGATATACAATTCTAAACCAACTCATCCCATTTATATAATATATGGGAATTTCTTTTCCACATAGATCATACAACATAAGAATGTATTTAATTAATTTTTATCCCATGATTAAGGATTGTGGGTTTCATAAATGGATTTAATCAGTCAATGAAGGATAATTATAACTATATGAGTACCCTTGAATGGATGTTGGGTTAGGTATTCACAACACAAATTTTTTTTATTATCAATCATGAGATAATTTTTGCAGTATATTGGGGGCACATAAATGAAATAAATGGGACTACTGAGAGTAAATGGTGGTCTCTCATTACACAGGGATCATAAAGATAATAAAGTTATGTGTAAAAATACAGGACAAACTAATCAATTCTATTTCAAAGTGAATATTTTTAAATAAGGTGTTTAAATGGAAACAGGGGAGAGGGATTCCTTCAAAACAATAATATCTTAGCTAAAGGCTACAATGAGAGGGGATAAATAATTTACCATTCTAAAAACAATTTAATATTTATAAAAAAGAGACAAAATAATCAATTTAGATTCAAACGTCTAGATATAAATGATGTATTTGAATGAATATGAATGGGAAGATAATCCATTACATGAGTGGATGCTTCTAAATTCAACATTAGGGATAATTAAGATACCAAGACCACCATTCGAGGGATTTAGAGCCATAGAAGAAAACGATCCATCTACCAAAAGTATTTTTAGTGAAATGGAATTAGAGTCTGAGTGCGTTTTTTATTAAAATTTGGGGATTTATATAGTAATTCATAAACATAGGTATTAGACTCTATATAATAAAGTAATTAAGTCAAAAACAATCTCATGTCTATTCTAATTGGATCCTTTATATTTGTGTTGTGGATAATATTTTTTTAGGTCTAGAAACAAATTCACTAAAATTATACCATTCATGATGTGGACATGAGTCATTTTCATAGAGAATTATTTTTAAAATCTCAAAATATAATATAGGTTTTATAGGATTCATTTTTGGTATCTAAAATTAATAAAATAATGTAAAAATACAATATTTTAAATCGAAATAAAATTTTAAATAGGGTATTCCATTTATGTTATTTATTACATAACTTTTTTGGCAATTTTGATGTCCTAATACATACCATATATTTATACCATAATTATTTTTAACCCAAAACATGGAATATCATAACAATTATGAAAATATAACCATTTATTAATTTTGAAGGACTTATTTAAAAATATTTATTTATTTTAACAAAAATATTGACCAAATATACGACTTTCTGCAATTAAATACTATATATATATAATTAAATAGTATTTTTTATAACAAAAATAAATTTCTAGCCCTTAAAAATTTTCATGGGTCTTTATTAACTTATGTTACCATTTATATTTAAATAAATATTATTTATTAATACTCTTTAATTAAAAAAATTTATATATAAAATCTTGAATTTAGGTATAATAATATTTGTAATGAAACTATATATATACCAAAGGTACAATTATCCATTCTTTGCATCAATGTCTAATTATTATCAAACTCATTAAATAATAATGTATATATATATTAATAATGACAATGGAAAAATATAATAATTTGTTTATAAAAAATAAAACATAAACATATATACTTCTTGGGTATCAATACATAACCGCTTATTACACCAGCATACACCCAAAATGTAAGTTTTGTGATTCTAATACTTTCATAGGATGGTTAAGTTGAAATAGTTTAGGAAGTGATCTATGTTTTATTAATCATCTCCCATAAATAGGTTTTATGATATCTTTTAGAATATATGTTATAAATTTCTCAAGGGAAAATCACTAGGATGATATCTCCCTTATAATATCTGATAAATGGGCCTAATATGGTATGATCCTAGAATTTGAGTCCAAATCTTCTTCCTTCTCTATAAAATTATATATTATTATAACCCTTAATATATAATTATATTAACAGTCATTTTAGAAGAACCATAGTTACAATTTTTATAGTTATTAATGGTCTTTTATGTGTGATAGAAAAATGATGGCTATATATTATAATTTTAAATAATAAAAATGAAATATTGTTCATGTGTTTTCTGTAATTGCATTACATAATTAGGTATGCATTAATTGAGAAGATAATTTAATTTATTAACGTTTGTGTTATTAAATTTAGTGTATTATGACAATAAAACATGGTTGTAATGCTCAAAACCTAAAAAATATACCATGAATTGATATGAAAGAATATTAAGATGATCATGGGATTATTTTTATAGTCATAAAATATAGAATATCAATATGAAATGTGGTTTTCATGGAATGATATAATAAGATGTTTATAAATAAATTAAGATCATTTAAAACATTTAACACATCATAAAAACCATGAAAACATCATTAGACCATGGTTATATCTTATTAAAATGACTAATACATT
Organism: Viscum album; assembly: GCA_963277665.1. Classification (NCBI taxonomy): domain Eukaryota; kingdom Viridiplantae; phylum Streptophyta; class Magnoliopsida; order Santalales; family Viscaceae; genus Viscum; species Viscum album. The sequence continues at coordinate 231,059,952 of OY728155.1, read as the reverse complement.
ATTTTTTTTGAAATGTATGAGTAAATTTCATATTAATCTATTCATGGATTTCTCAAGATGATAATAAAATTTTCTTTTTGTGTTTTCTGAATCTAAATCATATTTCTATACGTAAAAACTAAAATAAATTATGAATCGATGTGATATCATATGAAAATGAACATTAAATTATTTAGTGATATTTTAATGTAGACGATATATTAATTTCATAGATGGGGTTCTTGGAATTACTAGAAATTTATTTTAAACATGTCAAACTTCATAAAAATATGTGATAGAGGTAAAAACCAAAAAAAAATAACCTAATGATTTCATGAAATCCTATGATAGTGAAAAATGATTAATTTTATATTTTAAAAACTTATTCAACAACGGTATTTGTTTAAATTTTATATTATAAATAATTTTAATTTAGTGTTTTAAAACTCAAAAAATAATTCAAATACATCAATCATATATAATGACCTTTAATTGACATGAAATCATAATAAAAATAAATTTTATTTATTTAGGAAAAGTTAAAATAGAAAAAATATAATGTGAATTTATTTTAATATAATATAAAACCCCGTTATTAAAGATCTCTTTGTCTTTAAAAAATATGTAATTAGTTAAAACTAGAAAACATTCTATATATTGTCATTAAATGTTATGAAAAAAACATATTTCTCAATTTTGAAATGTATGAATAAGAAAAATATCAATAACAGAGTTAGGTTTCTCTATATTACTAAAATTCAAAAATTTAGTTATTTAAAACTCTAAATAATATTTTATGTGGTAAAAAACTTGAAAAAACCATGAATTCATGAAAAATAAAATTAAAATGATGTTTGATTTTTTTTAAATGTTTATATATATATATATATATATATTCAATTTTCTTGTGTGGTGTGCTCAGATTTATTGAATAAGTAGTTTATAAAGATATTGATGGCCTTAAAAGTTTTCATTATGGGGTAAGAAGCAAATAATGGATTTATGTTGTTATGAAATCATAAAAAATGGTAAACGGGTGATTTTTATAATGTAGGAACTGAATACAAAACAATTTAATGGTAGTCATATTAAGATGAAAAAAGATACATTTATTGTTTTAAAACATAAAATTATTTATGGGATAGTAAATTTATAGAAACCCGCCACTAATAAATATGAAATCATAATAAGAGAATCATTGAACTAAGTGGGACATGTTATAATAGATGGAAGTCCATTTTAAATGTGGAGTGCATATAATGATTGAATAAATATTTTGAAAAGGTATTGGCATCATTAAAATGTGTCTCAAGGAAATAAATTAAGAAAACCCCCTATATTTACATGAAATAAGCGGTAAATGACTCGTAATTGATTTATAGAATGTTTGAATAAACTCCATATCAATAAATTTTAGTTTTAAACGTGTTGACTAAGAATACACCTTTATTGTTATAGAAGATCAAAATTTTGTTTTTTGGGTAATACCTTGAAACAACCCATTATTGAAATGAAATCGTAGAATAATTATCTTTTAATGTACTCCATGTTATTCTTAATTAGAGTTGTCTCTCCAACGAAAATTTTTAGTGTAAAACCCAAATATTTTATGAGTAATATATATATATATATATATTTATTTATTTATGTCTTCTGTTATATGCAACACCAAATGAATCTTTCACTACACACAATACTGGCTTGGATTGCGTTACACACAAGAGCAACCTTCCTCAATAGCTTGCATTGTACGCAATACTGAGTTTCACAAAACAATGATATATTATTATGAACTAGCCGTTAGTAATATTATTAACCAAATTTTTAATTTTATATCATTATAATAAATCTTATAAAATTTCTAGATTGAGATATGAAAACAAAATCAATTTTTTGATCAAGGAAGTATTTGTTTTAAATGAAATTTTACCACCTTTTGATAAAGCACCCATTTTAAATATAATTTTTGAAAATATTATAATTTAAATTTTAAAAAATAAACTTCTTATTTTGAATCAGTATATAAAAATTTATATTCGGTAAATTATTTATACTTTTCTGATAACTTTCATATTTGATGAATAGTAAAAAGATGCTAAATTTTTCTTAAAAACAACTTTTTTCATCAAGATAATTTATATGGTTAAATGATAAAATTTAATGGTTTTAATGTAAAAATATAATATATTTTAAAATTTAAAATAATTTATTTCATTACCATACATTTTACATTGAATTCATAGGTAAAAACATTTCAATCTTTGACAATCTTTTAACTTTTAAAAAACCATTTTATTAACAACGGGATTAATTTTAAATTAATAACTACAACTTCTATGTTTTGAATTTTTATTAATGTATTCCAAATTTGTATTCAGTGGGTCAAAATTATTTTAATAGGTTACTTTTATTTTTTTGGCATTATGAATAGTAACTACGGTAATTTTTATTTACTACAGTTAAAGGTAAATCGGGTAAATAAGGGCAATGTTAAGATTATGAAATTACCCAAACACCTGCCAAAATTCTATTGGACGAATGAAAATAGACCCGTATTACTTAAGGTTCAGAATGGATCCATTTTATGGACTTTTGAACATGAAAATGATATAATAATTATTAAAACCAAAGAAAGTGACAATGTGTCACTCTCTTATATCTTATTAGTGTAATAATTTAAAATTAGTGAAAAACCTCATAAAACACAAAATATGAATAGTCTCATGAAATCTAGTAAAATTATATACATCATGATAATTTATTTAGAATATTTAGGGTCTAAATAATTATCATTAATGACGACAAAATAGTGATGTATAAATTATTTTATTGATTGAAATATAAAATAATTGATTATAAGAATATTAAAATAAATATTATATAAACTAATTAATGTTCTCCAAAATTTTCTATATGAATATAACATGTTATAAATCTATTAAATATATTTTTCGAATATATCCTATGTGTGGATTTACTTAAATTCAAATAAATTAAAAGTTACAAAATTGACACTATTGTTATATTATAAAAATAAAATATTATAAAACTTTTTTAAAATCAAAAAAGTTTTTAGAAATTATAAATTGAAATTTATATGGTCTAAAATTTCATAAAGTATCCAATTATGAACAATTCACGACAGATAAGTAATTATTTATAAGAATTTAAAATTTAAGAATATCACTGCCACAAATACATTTAAATAGATTAAATAAGGATAAATCATGATCATAAGGTATAAAATAAATTAACCACATGTCTAAATATTATTGGTTGATGATATTACAACCCTATATTATCTAATATTTAGATTTGAGTCATTTTCGGTGGTTTTTAAGTGGGGTTTGAGTTTATTATGAATTAATATTTTTGAGGTTTCCAAAAGTGCCACTCTCCTCTCTTATAAAAAGGCGCCACCTACCTCTACTCCTCACAACATTTTTAGCCTTAAAGCTCGGCCATACCCTAAAAATTTCTCTTCTCCACTTCCCTAGAAACATTCTAGAGGTCCTTGTCTTCTTCAAAGAACAACTTTAGTGTCGTAAGAGGAGGTTAAGAAGAGGTGCGTCGAAAAAAAGGTAATATCCTTTACCGATTCTTTAAAATTTATTTCTTCATCTGCTTTGTCTTATTTATTTGATTCATTATAAATTTATAGTATCAGTATCAATCATATACTGATATGTTATTATAAATATGAAACAACCATATTTCACATTCTATCCATCCTATAGAAAATGAAATCACCAGACGTGCGTACGTATGGAATATCGTCTTCATGTCGTGGTGTAATCTGTTTTCCACCACCACCTTACTTGGATTGGTATAATGGTGTAAATAATATCTATATTTTAATATTATATCATGATACTAATTATATAATATTCTATCATCCACTCCAACACCATTCAACAATTATGGGAAGGATATCATCGCCCGTGCATACGTACGACTTACTATCTCCACGGTGTGATGTGACTCGTTCTACATGATAATCATTAAACCATGATTAAATAAACGAATTTATTTAATAAATCTGATATGTAATATACTAATACCATTCTGTAAATTATGTAGTTATAACCTAAAAATAAGAATAAGAATTTATTCGACAAAACACGCATAAGATCATAAAGTAATTAACACACGAATAACAAGTAGAAATGAAATATTACTAATAAGGAGATAATAATATGACCATATATGATATCATAACAATGTATATGATTCGATATGAAGTCAATAAAATTATATAAATCATTATACAGAAGGTTCAGATATGTACATATTATATCGGACCTAAGGTAAGGGAAAATCTTGCAATATCATTTTTATCTGAGATTGTTTATACTTCAGAATTTTATTGGTCATATTTATCATCGACATCCATGTTTCCACAATATGTAGTATTATTTATATCCTCTTAAAATTGTTTAAATCTGGTTTTATATATTGATTAATTTTTAGTAAATGATATGGAAGGAATCTTTTGTCGTTTTCAGTATGAGGATCTTTTTGACTGTTCTGGCCAAAGTACGAGAAGAATGTCTTTTTAAATTATATGGTATGAATGGGTTTTTATGACTTTCATAGAACATTATTTGAATGAGGCGTACTTTACTAGTTTCCAATTTTATTTTCAATTAACTTCTTTTATTTTAAAATTGTATGTCATGTTGAGAAAGGATAAATGTTTTGAAGTAGAAAGGATATTTTCTTCAAGAATGGAGTTCAAGTGTTTTCTAAAAATTATTTTCCATATAAGATAATAAAGGGTACTGTTTATATCCCTCTTATTACATTGATTTTATTATGTTAGGATGGAATTATTTTAATGAATTCCTTTTTATAGGGATTTTGTTATGATGACATGATGTTTAAGAATCCCATTTTTATTACATGGGTTATGATATAATGTATGATTTATGATTTTGTGGCACACATAACAACAATATCATTATGAGATGGTGGGACCGATATCTCCCTCCAATGTAATGGGAAAAGATTTATATCTCATGAGATAGACATGGATGGAAAGGCAAGTTAATCCGGTTCAGTGATATAGACTCGAAAAAGGAGTGAACTCTATTCAGTAATGGACTTCGTCTCTAATGATGGTCTTGGAAATGATACTAATATGAAATTATTTTCTATGATTATGTGTGTGTGAACAAAGTTTCATGTCTTATGTTATGAATATTGGGATTACATTTCACTACTATGATTTATCCCATGTCATGAAATTATGATCTCTTTTGGGGGATAATATTTTCAACATGTTATGTTTTTATGAATATGATAAGATTGATATTTCATTTTTTTACCCTTAATGAGCCTTTTAGATCACCCTTTGTATGTTTTCTTTTCCTCGGGTCAGGAAGAAGGGTATTAAGTAGGATATGTGAAAAGGGGCTCTAGATATGATGAAATAAATGGGAGACAATGTAGATGATTTATGAATAAGTTGTTTATGTTTTTATGTTTTTAATGACATTGTACACATACGGTCCTATAATGGTTTTGTTATATTTTTTAATAAGTATACGTCAATTTTGAAGTAATAATAATGTATTTAATGTATTTGTCATTATAGTTGGTATCAGAGGAAATGTATAGTCAACATTTGGAAACTAGGAAGTGAAAGCCTTAGTAAGAATCCTAAGGATTTGTCTAAGAATAAATCAAAATATTAGTGTTTTAGAAATAGGCATTAATAACCTATGATAAGACCTAAAGTGTGAAATTTTATTCATGATTATGTGTTTTTCCTGCTGTAATTTGTGTTTCTCACACTATGCTTCCTGGTTTTAGTCAATGGATGGAACCATGTTAGTACTGAATGTGACGGGCAATGCAATGATTGTCCCACTCAGCAACAAAACGTAATGGGAGCTAGAATGAAAAATCTTGTATCCATGCTCACACAACTTTCTCCAGCTATGAATCATGTAGTAATTCAAAACAAGAAAACGAGGGAGTAACACTCTATTGAATCCTTCATGAGGTAGTGTCCACCTTCATTTAGTGGAACTTCTGATCCATTAGTGGCGGAATAACGGATCAGTACCACTGAAAAGATATTTATAGTCTCTCAATTTTATGAACATGATGAAGTAATCATAGCAATATATAATTTGGAAGGTGAATCTGATCAATGGTGGAATCTTGTGAAGAATACATGGAAAAGGGATGAAATTGATTCCATGGAATGGGACGAGTTCATGAAATTATTTTTCAATAAGTACTTCCCTCATATTCTTTGAACAAATATGAAGAATGAGTTTATTGAACTGAAACAAAAGGATGATATATTGGTTGGTACCTAAGAAGAAAATTTTACAAGTCTTGCAAGGTATGCCTTTGGGATTATTATCTAACCTAAGAGGAAGATCAATCGATTCTTTAGTGTCTTAAATCCATGTCTTCGAAGGGAACTAGCTATAAGGGACTTCAATAGCTATGAGGAAATTGTTCGATGTGATCTCAAGGTTGAGATGGAGATTAGAGTAACCCATTATTCATATGGGTTTGATAAGAAGAGGAAAATGGAATTCAAATGAAAATATAAAGACAACACAGAAAAGAAGATATGTCTTCCATTATGCTCATAGTGTGGAAAGAAACATGGATGGAATTTTCCTAATGGGACAAGTAAATGTTATAAGTGTAGAAAATAAGGTTGGAAGGTAATTGAATGTCGTAGTGATGGGGAAAAGATGTCTAGTGATGCGAACAAAGAAAAGGCTACACATAATGAACCTCTTACACTTCAATGTTACAAGTGAAAGGAAATGGGTCATTATGCCAATCAATTCCCAATCCAAGGGTTGTTGATGATGATCGACCTCAAAAAACGCTTAAATCCAAACACAAAGTTAACTCACGAGCAATTTCTATCGCTGATGAGGTGTACGATATCGAAGTGGAGAAAGGTACACATAACATCCACTCTAATGTAGAAAATGATTTATTAGATTCTTGATCCACCCAATATTTTATTTCTGAAGAATTTTCTAATGGTATCTCCATACTACCCCATCAATTAGCAGTTGAGTTAGCTGTAACAACTCATAATGGCACAACAGTCACATCAGAAGTTTACAATTCTTCTCCAAATGAAGATTGTGGGAAAGTGCTTCCTGTTAATCTTGTGATACTTCTTATAGTGGAATTTGATGTGATTCTTGGCATGTATTGGCTTTCTATATATAGAGCTCATATCAATTTCCAAATAAGGGAAGTAACATTTCATTTTCCTGATCAATCTATGATCATCTATCAATGCAAGGATGAATATAACCTTCCTGTGGAAATATCTCCCATATTATGGGTCTTGATTCCTATAAATGAAGGTTATTTATCTAAAATGGTTGGAGAGAAACTCACAATTAAGAATATTCCCATTGTATGGGAGTCTGATGATGCCTTTCTAGAGGAATTTCTAGGTCTTCCACCAAATCATGAAGTTTAGTTTTCAATAGAACTCATACGGGAGCTTTGCCCATTTTAAAGACACCTTATAGAAAGTCCCCAATTGTGTTCTAGGAATTGAAGAAAAAACTCAAAGAGAATCTTGATAAAGGATTCATACACCCTAGTGCATCACCTTGGGGAGCACTGGTTCTGTTTGTTAAAAAGAAAGATGGATCAATGAGACTCTGCATTGAATATCGATAACTTAACAAGATCACTATCAAGAACAAATATCCACTCCCACACATAGACAACTTATTTTACCAACTACGCGTAGCTCAATACTATTCCAAGATTTATCTTCACTCATGGTATCATCAATTAAGGTTCAAAAATAAGGATATACCAAATACGGCTTTCTGTACAAGGTATAGACACTATGAGTTTATAGTGATGCCATTTGGTCTTACTAATTCCCCTGTTATCTTCATGGATGCAATGAATAGAGTCTTTAAAGACTATCTTGATCAGTTTTTGGTAGTCCTTATAGATGATATTCTTGTATATTAAAATAACAAGGAAGAACATTAAGATAACATAATAATTGTATTGAAGACCTTGATAACGGAGAAGCTTTATGGCAAATTTACCATGTTTGATTTTTGGATTCAAAAATTTTCTTTTCTGGGTCACATAATCTCAATGGAGGGCATATCTGTGGATCCAGCAAAAATGGAGGTTATTGAAATATGATCATGACCAAAAAATGAAACTAAAATCCAATGTTTTCTTGATTTACCTAGTTATTATAATCATTTTGTGAATTATTTTTTCAGATTATCTATCCCAATCACCAAATTTACTCGTAACGGATTTATGTTTGTTTGGATAGAGGTATGTAAAGAGAATTTCAAAGAGGTAAAAATAAGGTTAGCCAGTGCACCTGTGCTCACACTATCTTATAGTGGAGAAAGGATTTTGATCTAAAATAATGGATCCATGAAGGGAATGGGGTGTGTTCTGAAGAAAAATGATATGGTGATAGCTTATTCCCCACGACAGTTGAAAATCCATGAGAAAATTTACCCAACTCAGGATTTGGAGTTAGTCGCGGTAATCTTTTCATTAAGGATTTGGAGGCATTATCGTTATGGTGAAAAATGTGATATTTATACTGATCATAAAATCTCAATGTATATTTTAACACAAAAGGAGATGAATATGTTCCAACGATGATGGTTGGAGATGATTAAGAATTATGACTGCACAATTCATTACCACCCTGGGAAAGCAAACAAGGTGGTAGACACATTAAGTCCACAAGACCATGCTAGCTTATCCATGATGAGGATCACAAATGATCCAATTTTTATGGATTTAGAAACGATGGATCATGTAATTTTAATAAAAGGGGAGATATCTTATCTTTCTCAAATAAATTTTTAACCATCTATACAAGTGAAGATTAAATAGGCGCCGAAGGAGGATGTTGGGCTTCGAAATAAGGTGAGAAATGTTCCTTAATTCAACCATGATTGTGATTGGATAATAAGGTTTAGGAACTATGACTATATTCCTAAAATACAAGAATTAAAGAAGGAGATACTAGATGAGGCTCATAGTTCTTCATTCTTTATTCATCCTGGAAGTACAAAGATGTACAAGGACCTGAAAGAGTACTTTGGGTGGGATTGCATGAAAATAAATATCGTCGAATATGTCTCTCGATGCTTGGGTTGTCAGAAAGTTAAATATGAGGGATAGAAGTCTAATGGGATATTACAACCATTACTCATACCATAGTAGAAATTAGAAAGCATCATTATGGAATTTTTCATTGGACTTCCAAACCATCCAAAAGAAATAATGTTATCTCGGTTATAGTTGATCGTCTTATGAAGTCGGCACACTTCATTGCTATTAGAGAGGATTTTTCCCTTGATCAATTTTCCATTATATATGTAAAAGATGTGGTAATATTTCATGGAGTACCACTTTCCATTATATCGGATCAGGATCCGTGGTTTACCACAAAGTTTGGGTGAAGTCTTTAGCATTCTCTACATATAGAGTTAAGTTTCTGCACTGCCTATCATCCTCAGACAGACGGTCAGTCTGAGATGACAATTAAAACATTGGAAGACATGTATAGAGCTTTCTCTATGGATTTAAAAGGTTGTTGGGATAAACCCATACATTTGGTGGAATTTCATTATAATAATAGCATTCAATCCAGTATTCAGATGGCTCTGAATGAAGCTCTCTATGGAGAGAAATGCAGAACTCCAAATTGCTGGGATGAAGTTGGGTAATGAAAGCTATTAGGACATGTTCTTGTCGATGAGATGGAAGAAAAGGTCAGATCTATTCAACAACACATAATAGTAGCTCAGAGTCGACAAAAATGTTATTCCAACAACTGAAGAAAAGACCTAGAGATTGAAGTGGGTGATAAAGTGTTATTATGAATATCTCCTTGGAAGAGTGTAATGTGATTTTGAAAAAAGGGAAATCTAAGACCTAGGTATTCCGGTCCTTTAGAAATACTAGATCGTGTTGGAAATTTAGCCTTCCTATTGGCACTTCCACAAAATATCTCTCAAGTTCATGATGTATTCCATTTATCTCTCCTAAGAAAGTGCATACTAGATCCTTCACATTTACTAAGCTCAGAAGTTGTACCGCTGGAGCATGATCATTCTAATGAAGAATAGCCGATAGAGATTCACAATCGTAGCAAAAAAAGTTCTATGAAATAAGACCACTCTCTTGGTTAATGTTTTATGGAGTAACCACCAATTATAAGAATATACATGGGAACTTGAGGATATAATGAGGGAGAGGTATCATCATCTGTTTATTACAAAGTGGCAAAATTTCGAAGGTGAAATTCATTTTAAGGGGAGTAGAATGTAACAACCTGAGATTTTATGAGAAATAAATAGATATATATTTTGTTATGTCTTTTGTTATACGCAACACAAAAAGAGTCATTCACTACACATAAAATTGGCTTGGCTTGCATTACACGTAAGAGCAACCTTCCTTGATAGCTTGCGTTGTACACAATACCGAGTTTCACAAAACAATGATAGATTATTATGAACTATCCATTAAGAATATTATTAACTGAATTATTAATTTAATAACATTATAATTCATCTTATACATTTTCTAGAATGATACATGAAAACAAAATCAATTTTTTGATAAAAGAAGTATTTTAATAAAATCACTTTTACCACCTTTTGATTGCACACCCATTTTAAATATATTTTTTGACAAGTTTAAAAGTTCAATTTATTTTTTAAAAAAAATTCTTTTGAATTTGGATATAAAAATTTTCATTGGATAAAATTTTCAAACTATTCTGATAACTTTCATATTTTGATGAATAGTACAAATACGCTAAATTTTTCTTAAAAACAACTTTTTTCATCAAGATAATTTATATGGTTAATTGATAAAATTTAATTTTTCTAAAATATAAATATAATATATTTTTACCATTTAATATAATTTATGTCATTACGATTAATTTTACATTGAATTCATAGGTAAAAACATCTCAATCTTTGACAATGTTTAAACTTTTATGAACTTGTTTTCTTAACATCGTGATTAATTTTAAATTAATAACTGCAACTTCTGGGTTTTGAATTTTTAAAAATGGATTCTATATTTGGATTCATAGGGTAAAAATTATGTTAATATGTTACTTTAATTTTTTTTGAAATTATGAATCGTAACTATGGTAATTTTTCTTTATTACAGATGAAGGTAACTCGTTTAAATAAGGGTAAAAATAAGATTATAAAATTACCGAAATAGCTGCTAAAATTCTATTAGAACAATAAAAATTGATCCATATCACATAAGGGTCATAATAGATTCATTTCATGGTCTTTTGACCATTAAAATGATATAATTAATATTAAAACCAACAAAAGTGACAAAATGTCACTCTCTTGTATCTTATAAGTATAATAATTTTAATTTATTAATAAAAATCATAAAACATTGAATATTAATAGTATCCAGAAATATAATAAAATTATATACATCATGAGAATTTCTTTTGAATTTTTAGGGATTAAATAATTATCATTAATGATGACACAATAATGATGTAGAAATTATTTTATTGATTGAAATATCAAATAAATGGTTTTAAAAATATTAAACTAAATATTATATGAACTAATTAATGTTCTCCACAAAATTATTATATGAATATGACATGTTAGGATTATATTAAATATTTTGGATTGAATATATCCTCCGTGTGGATTTTATTTAAATTCAAATAAATGAATAGTGTCAAAATTGACATTATTGTTATTTTATAAAAATAACATATTATATAATTATTTAAAAAATATAAATTTAAATTTATATGGTAAATAATTTCATAAAGTATCCAATTATTTAAAATTCAAAACACATAAGTAATTATTTATAACAATATAAATTTTATAATATTATTACAACAAATAAAATTACAAATATTAAATAAGGGTAAATCAAGTTGATAAGGGTTAAAATAAATTACCAAAATGTCTAAATTTTATTGTATGATGATATTAAAACCCTATATTATCTAATATTCTGATTTGATCCATTTTTTGAGGTTTTTATGTGGGTTTTGAGTTTATTATAAATTAATATTTTAGAGGTTTCCAAAATTTCCCCTCTCCTCTCTTAAAAAAAGGCACCTCCTCCCTCTCCTCCTAACACAATTTTGAGAATTCATTTTCTACAAAACCCTACGAAGTTATCTTCTCCACTTCTCTAGAAACATACTAGAGGTCCTTGTCATCTTCAATGATCAAATTTAGTGCCCTAAGAGGAGGACTAGAAGAGGTGGGTTGAAGAAGAGGTAATATCCTTTACCGATTCTTTCATATTTATTTCTTCTTATACATGATCTTATTTATTTGTTTCATTATAAAGTAATATAATCAGTATCAATAATATACGAATATGTTATTATAAATATAAAACAACCCTATTTCACCTTTTATCCATCCAACAGAAAACGAAATCACCATGCGTGCGTACGTACGGAATACCATCTCCACACTGTGGTGTAATCTGTTTTCCACCACCACCATACTTGGATGGTTATAATGGTGTAAAGAATATATAGATATAGATTATTATTATAACATGATATTAATTATGAGATATTATAGCATCCACTCAAATAACATTCAATAATTATTGGAACGATGTCGTCACCCATGTGTACGTACGGCTTACCATCTCTATGGTGCGATGTGATTTGTTCTTCTTCAGATTTATTAAATGATGATTATATAAATTAATTGAATGAATAAATCTGATATATATTATAATAATACCATTATTTAAATGATGTATCTATAACCTAAAAATATGAATAAAAATTTATTCGACAAAACACGCATAAGAACATAAAGAAATGAACACCTGAATAACAAGTAGCAATGAAATATTACTAAAAAGGAGATAAGAATATGACCATATATGATATCATATAAATTTATATGATTCTAAAATAATTCCATAAAATTATTTAAATCACTATACTGGAGGATTGGATCTGTACAGAGCATATCAGATCTAAGGTAAGGGAAAATCTCACAATCTCATTTTTATATGAGATTGTTTATACTTCAGAATTTAATAGGGAATTTTTATCATCCACATCCATGTTTCCACAATATGTAATACTATTTTTATCCTCCTATAATTGTTAAAATACAATTTTATCTATTGGTGACTTTTTAGTAAAAGATATGAAAGGAATTTTTTATCATTTTCAGTACGAGATACTTTTTGACTTTTCTGGCCAAAGTACGAGAAGAATGTTTTTTAAAATATATTACATGAATTGATTTATATGATTTCATAGAAAACTATATACATGATGCTTAATTTACATTTTTTCAAGTATATTTTCAATTAACTTCTTTTAGTTGAAAATTTTATGAAATATTATGAAAGGAAAAATGTTTTGAAGTAGAAAGGATATTTTCCTCAAGAATGGAGTTCATGTATTTTATCAAAATTATTTTCCATCTACGATAATATAGGGTTATATTTATATCCCTATTATTAAATTGATTTTATTATGTTATGATGGAATTATTTTTATTATGTCCTTTTTATATGGATTATATTATGATGGCATGATGTTTACGAATCTCATTTTTATTACATGGGTTAACCTATGATGTATGATTTATGATTTTGTGGCACACATAAGAATGGTATCATTATGTGATGGTTGGGACCTATATCTCCCTCCAATGCATTATGTAATGATTTATATCTCATGATATAGACATGGATGGAATGGTAAGTTAATCCGGTTCAGTGATAGAGGACTGGAATGTGGAGTGAACTCGGTTCAGTATTGGACTTTGTCTACTATGATAGTCTTGGAAATGAGGCTTGAATAATATGAAATGCTTTTCTATGATTATGTGTGTATTCCACAAAGTTTCGTGTCTTATGTTATGAATATTGGGATTACATTTCACTATTATGATTTATCCCATGTCATGATATTATGATCTCTTTTGTGGGATAGGATTCTCAAAATGTTATGTTCTTATGAATATGATATGATTTAAATTTCATTTGATTACCCTTACTGATAATTTGTGCTCACCCTTTGTATGTTTTCATTTCCCTAGTTCAGGAAGAAGGGCATTAAGAAGGATATGAAAAAAGGGACTATATATATGAAGATATAATTTGGAGACAATGTAGATGATTTATGAATTAGTTGTTTATGTTTCCCTGTTTCTAAAGACACTATACCTATACGGTTCAATCATGGTATTGATATATGTTGTAATAAGTATGATTCAATTCTGAAGTAATAACAATGTATGTAAAGTATGGTTCATTAAATTTAGTGTTTTAGAAATCTAAAAAAATAATGTAACTTCTAAAACATTGAATAAGACCATAAATTGATTTTAAATCTTAATATAATGATCATTATATTTTTATAACACGTAAAAATTTATATCATGTAAATTCGATAAGAATTGTAATGAGAAGGCATAAAATTTGGGTTTTAAAGCTATTAATATCTTTAAAAATATACATCATGATATCAAAATCAAATAGGTGAACTTATATTTCTATAATATAATAAGACCATGTACAATTCATTATTTTTTAAACAATAGTAATAAACTCAACATAAATAAGTGTTTTGGATACCCTTATATGGAAAAAAATTATATTTTACCATTACTATACAATGAAACATGTGTGTAATAAATTAATCCTAGAAAAATACAATAAATTTATGTTAAATTATAAGAAAATAATAATTGAATATTTTCTAACATGTCCAAAGAGATTCCATTTCATTCTGACACACGATATTCTCTGAATGTCTAAATAAGAAATTGTTAATGATATCAATGTCGTTAGAAACATGTTTTTGAGAGAAAAAATGAAACAAATTACATTTTATTTTTTATAAATGATAGTGTATGGGTTTATATTGGATCATTGAAATGCATTTTAAGAAACATATAAATCTGAGTTATTTTTTTCTCAGGAATAATTTGAAACTCCTTTATTATTTTAAAATTCAAAAACATCCATTTTATTAAAATAACATAGAAAATTGAAATGGATTTTAGTGAAATATTTGTAATATGATATATGAATAATTTTGGAAATTTCAAAATATAAATTTTATCAATCCAGTATGTTATGATATTTTAATGAATGAATATACAATTCTAAAATTTATCAATGTATTTAAATAAATGTTTCATGGGGTCAAAACCTATAAAACAACATCATATTTCAATAAAATAATTCGAAAATGTACAATGATTATGTTTTTTAAATATAGGAACAGAACCAATGTAAATACATGTTTCTATATTCTTAAGATGGCCAAAACTGACATTTTAGTGTTGTAAAACACTAAAATTAATGTGCAACATTCAAAACCTAGAAAAGGAAAATAAATTTGAAAAAATGAATTAAACATAATTTTTGATATATATGTGACTAGTATGAATAAATGGATGATAAATCAAATTTCAGAAATTCATGGAATTTCTGAATAAGTATATTTAGATGGTAGTAATGTATTTTAAAATCATGTTTACAGAGTCAATGTGAAATGAATAATATTATATTATTTTTAAAAAATAATACCTTTTCTAATGATTTATTTTTGAAATTTAGTAATGCACATAATAATAATTCATGTTTTCTTTTCGTAGAATGAAAAAAAACACAATTTTAGTGTTTTAAAATCATAAATCATGTGTTTAACTCTCTAAACTAGTAAAATATCCATGAATTTACATGAAATAAATTCAAAAATATCATTGAGTTTTTGTTGACATTTTTAATAGAAAACACATCAATTTGATGTGTTGTCTGATCAAAATCACTAAAAACTCAATTATTAAATATGTCAAAATTGTTTAAAAACATGAATCATGGAGGTTAAAAATAATAAACCAAAAATTCATTCAAATTAGAAAAATAAGAAATTGAAAAGTAATATATTTTTAAAACACATGAATATAATCAAGGTTAATATGAGTTTTAGTATTCTCAGTATACCCAAAAACACAATTTTACTATTTTAAGAGTCTAAAACATGACTCTAAATTTCAAAATCAATTAAAACACGATGATTTGATATCAAAACATGTGAAAATTATCATTGAATAATTTATTACATATAATAATATATTGATAATCAATCTAATATGTGGTGTTCTCTGAATGAGCAAAATATTTTATTAAAAATAATTAATACATTGAAAAAAATCTCCAAAAACCATTTCATATTTATTAAAACTATAAAATTAATTAATTTATTACAAACTAGAATTTTGTTTTTTATTTAGTTTTTACTATAAAAAATTTTATTTTTAATTTATATGATTTTTATTTATGAGAATAGGGGTATGAAGCTCAAAAATTGAATCGATGAGTTTATTTTTCAGATTACTCAATATATTACTGATTGTATAGAAATATGTTATATTTTATATAATGATTAGTTCCCAATATTTATTAAAAATACATGTTTCATGGGTATATTAATTACAAATATTTTAAAAAATGTTATGTATACCCACCATTATTTAGGGGTTATTATTTCATATCATGAGATGGTGGAATTTAGTTAAACATTAAAAAAGCGATTAATTTTACATGGATTAATTATTTTGTGGAATAATGTAATTATTTTAGAAAAACCATGTGGTAGTTGTGATTTGGTATATTTGAGGATATTAAGGATAGATATTGTATGTATGTTAAGTAATTCCTTATTAGTAGATTAAAGGAGGTTTTAAGGATAGTCCTTGAGTAGAGAGGTAATAGGAGAGAGAGGGTAAATTATGTGGCTGATGATTAATGAATATTATGGAATAAAATTAATGAGGTACCTTTATTAATTGAGTGGATATATTTCATTTTCCATCGAGATCATTACTTAGATGTTCTCCATTTCCCCAATGTTGAATCAAAATTGGTTTCATGGGCCATGGTGAATTGGGGAGATAACTGAGGAGGTGGATTTAGAAGAATGATAAGTGAAAATAATTTATAAAATTCATATTTTCATTCATTGTTGATGTTTTCTAAATGAGTTGAGTTCATAATCTCATTTATTATCCATTATAATCTTTTTTGAATTTTTTTCATGATAGGATATTAATTCACAATGAACTAAGATGTTTATTAGTTGTAATGTAAAGTATAAGATGATAAAATAAGGGTATAAAATGATATTGTGGTACATTAATATGTAATAGATAAAAAAATTACTAATGAATAATTGTAATGGTATGTTATAAGAAATAGTGTATTTTATTTTGAAAATATTAGAACATGGAATTAAAATATATATACTCATGAAAAATAAAATTCTATGATAATAAAATTTCAATTATTTTTATTTATAGAGATTTTATAGTTTGATTATATTTAGAATCATATTTCAAGTGGGGGAAATTTTCATTAATTCCGAGTTCTGTATTGATGATAAACAACTATGTGTTGGTGATATTATTTTGTGTCATTATGAGTAGAGAAAAATATGATTATTTGATAGTGTGGACCCTATGGGTGGAGAACTAGTCAAACCCTTGATATAGACTATTGATTATAGTTATTATGTAGGTGGTTATATGATAATATATAATGAGTAAACTATATTGGTTTAGGATGTGATATAATTATGTGTATGAAATTAATGTAGAATGGTGGTTTAATTTATATACGTCTGTGTATATTGATTATTTTATTTTATTTTCTAATACATATATAAATAATTATGTTTCTTTCACTTGGATATGTGGGAGTTCAATAGATTATCCGACTACTTTAATTAATATAATTATCATTATGGTATATAAACTATTTTTCAAAATGTTTTTATTGTATTAATGGTGTTATATAAATACATTAGCTTCTAACACTTGAGACAAGATAGTGGAGGTATATCTCATTAGACCTTATTTATGGTGTAGATTGTATGATGAAATTGTGATAATGTTGCAATTTATATTTTGGATTTAAATAAAATAGCACGTGTTTATATTAGTTATTAATTTATTATTATAGGAAAATATATTATGTCATTCATATAGATATGGTCTGTTTAATAAATGATGATAAATAGGAATCATTAAATGAATTTTGATTTTTTTAATAAAATTTAACAAGAAGTAGAAATAAATAGAATTTTTAGAATTTTTTAGTTGAATTAAAAGAATTTTTGTTTTTTAGATATGGGTTTTATAGTATAGTACCATATTTTGAGAGTTACCTATTCTAAATGTAATATTATAGTGTTAGAAAAATTAAAAAAATAGCACATGTGATCTCTCATATTAGAGACTTGAAAAATACTAGAGTGGCTACAGAATTATATATAACATATACATAATTATACAAATAAACATAGTTAATGTTACATAATTTAGTCTATAAAATGCGTACTAATGAAGTTTTTTCTTTCACTAAGATATTAAACATCTATATGATCATATGTAATATATCTTCATGGTTTTTAGGGGATATATAACTTCTTACAGAAGGTGGATAATATTCTGAGATGATATAAAAGATATTAGAGAGTGAAAATAAATAAACAATGAGAGAATTAGTAATTTTTTTTAAATTATGTAATATTAAAAACATTTGGATAATGTAGTTAAAAAAATGTAAGATTAATATTTTAAAAAAATTAAAAACTTTACAGAATAATAGAACTAAATTTTGGGGGGTTATGTAAGAGAAGAATTATATTATGCAATATTTTTCAAACCTTATTTTATTTATATAAGTATTATATGGTTATTAATCCATGAATAATGGTAATGTATTTTGTGAAAAATGTTTTTAAATTTTGATATTCTATACAACATAATATTTTTGGATTTGACAATTCATACAATGATAAAAACTAAACATATATTTTATGGAAGAGGGACGATAAAACAGAATATCATGAGTAGTGGAATAAATAAACAAGAATATGGAGAAATTATTTTCATTGTATTCCAATTATTTTACACAATGAAATTTGAAAATATTTATAAATATCTAAATATGTATCATTTATCAAGAGATGTTATTTAACTTGTTTTAGAAAACAATATCACAATTATGACATTTATGAAGTTTTCATATTAAAAATTATCAATTAATAATCCTATTATTAGGGATTTTTTAAATGATATATAATTAGAGATGAATAGTTATAGAGAGACATACTATTACCATTCTGAATATTAACAATGTTTAAAATAGTAATAATATAAGTGATTGTGTGAAGGATTAATGAACTGATATTACCTAAAAACATTTTAATGTTAAATTTTTTAATGAATAATACATATTTCATTCTTTATAATCAAATTTACATAGGATATTACCTCACATTTTTGATCAATCATCCAAGAGAGTACAAGAGAAATATTCATTTCTAATTGAAATAATTTTTTAAAATGGTGGAAGAAAGTACAAATAACAATCAAGAGCATGAATTTTTATTATACAGCTTCAAGATTTATGGACGATATATTTGTTCATGTATGAAATATATCGTATTAGTGATACATTTTCTACTCAGAATCAACCCTAGCTCAACAAGGCTATAAGTACTAACATTTGGGATAATCCCTGAAAACATATGTTGTTATATTTCATTTATATTAATATTTCCTTCTATTGGTGATGGTTTAATTTTATATTATATGGGGATCATATCCTTAACCTAATATATATTTTTATTTGATAAAAACCATAAAAAATATATTGTCACTGATTCAACCCACCCTTATCATTGGTAACCAGTCTGTCAATACGGAATCTATTCAAATGTATTTAATTATATATATTTTTAAATAATAAACCCTCAATTCTAGTTACCATGACATCGAATATTATATCTAATATTAATGTAACACATTTTATTTTATTTTTAGAAAATGTTCAGTCCCTATGACGGTGGTTTTTAAAATCTGTGGACTGATTTTTTGATTTGATTTTTTCCATGTGTGGATAAATTGATATTATTCAATAACATAGACACATGTGTGTACAAATTATAATCTTATCTAATGTATTCATAATATTATACCTACTTTATATATCCACTCTATACTATAAACATTACTAATGTGATAGTGTTATTAGGATACTTTATCTGTAGAAATGTGATTATAATTATCAGAGGTAGATCACAATCTATATTTCTTAAGGTACAGAAGTGATGATAAAAATATGTCCAATTTTTCATTATATATATATATATCTATATTAAAATAAATTCCATACATTATTCATGAAATATCATTAGTAACTGAATTATTAATTTCTTATTGATGTGGCTTCTTATTTATAATTGGAAACTCATTCTTATTTATGTGATATAAAACTCATGGTTCTAATCACTAACATAGGATGTATTGAATAAGGTCTTTTGTTTTCATAGTCAATCTCATTATCGGATTAGGTATATTATTATTGACAGTAGTCCATAGATGAGTGGAATTTGAGTGATTATTTTGAGGATTAAATTTTAATTTGGTTTTATTGTGTATTTCATGGTTGTTATCGTAATATTATTACATAAACATAATATTATAACTATAAAAAATAAATTATAATGAAATATAAAGGACCGTGTTATCTAATAAATGGACTTTTAATCAATAAAGAAATATATAAAAGTATATATTTTTTGGTTTTATGGTATTTTATTGGTTTTGATTAGTTTGTCATGTAGTTATAGGTTATAAATATTGTGTATATTATTCTTGGGTTGATGGTCCATTTGGCGGTGATTGATATAATTGTACATTTACACATTCATTATATATATATATATATATATATATCAATTTAATGAGTTTATATTATATTCTATTTGTGCAAACTAATATTTATTCCTTCATGTGGCATATCATGTTTAGGATAAATATAAACCTCAGGATCTATATTGGGTTGTTTATACAATATGAAAGTATTTTAGAATATATATATTCTCTATTAAATTTGATGTATTCAGAATATTTCCTCACATGAAACAACTATATTACAAAACCATGTTATATAATATAAATATATTTAGATAATTATTTAATAAAATGAATAAATAATTATACATTTATTATCAATTGGATAGAAATTTGGATAAAATAATTTGAATGAAAAAGATATATTTATTTCATAAAACCATTTTTATGTGAATAATATATTTTATATTTCTTACTAAATTAAATTAATCGCTATAAAAAATTATGATAATGAAATGAATATATTTTATATTTAATAAAATTAATTAACCTTGATTTCATTATGTCTATTAGTCATTAAATTTGAATAAAGTCATTTTATGCTTCAAATTAACAATGTATTCAATGATATGTTTTATTGAATTTTGTGCATGGAAAGTTTTATTAATTTCAAAATCTTATA
The DNA here is from genome assembly GCA_963277665.1 of Viscum album. Lineage (NCBI taxonomy): Eukaryota > Viridiplantae > Streptophyta > Magnoliopsida > Santalales > Viscaceae > Viscum > Viscum album. The sequence continues at coordinate 231,038,580 of OY728155.1, read as the reverse complement.
GAACTTTCATTGAAAAAGAATATATGATTTTATAAATCAGTATGTAAAAATTTTCTATGAGTTTATTTTAGGTATTTACTAAAAATAAAGATCTTTTACTGAATAGAGAAAATGTCAATTTTGGAAAAACTATCAATTATTTTCCTCAAATAAAGTAATTTAAAATTCCAATTATATTTTTTATTTTTCAAAATTACATAATATTTATTTTATTGAACATAATCTAGTTAATTATTTAATAATAGAAATTATATTTTATTTTTATGTAGGATTATTTTAATTCTTAAAGACCTATTTTTGATAAAAAAGTATATTTCATAGTGTTTTGTGGAAATATATTTTAAAAGGTTCTTATAATTATATTAACTGAATCTGGATAAAATTTATTTGTATTTTGAATCATAATGTGAACATATAGTAATTATTTTAATATTGTCTTTACATTATGATTAGTAGCCTTAATAAAAATGTTGTTACCATAGTAAAAGGGTTAAATGGATTATTTATGGTTAAAACATTGTGATAAGGTCAAAAAATTCATCTGAATTATTATTGGATGAGGGAATTTCAATCCATATCACCATAAATTCAAAATTTAATTTCTTCAGTTCCAGATAACCCTGAGGATTACACTTATAATAATTTACAACCCTAAATAACTATAAGCATGCCACACCCGTTAATTTTCAAAAATCCCATGCTCCTCTTATTTATCCCCACCACATGTATTACATCCTAGAACCCATACCCAACAATTCGATGTTGAAATCATAATATTCCCATTTCTAGCATTGCTGGTGATAATTGTGGCTCAATATTTTTTCATCCAAACTAAAAAAAATCAAATAAAAAAGATATATTACTTATATCCTTTACAATCTTTTAGAGTTATAGTTTTTGAGGATTAATAAAAAGTTCTATATTGAAAATTCACATTTTATTAAATTAAAATTTCATCCACAAAACCAAACATTTCATTTTCACATTAATACATCATCATCGATACGAAATACCTTATAGTAAAAAATCATTCAACTTTATTATTTATAACTGGGGAAAATAAAAAAATAAGAAGGGGGAACTCACATTTACTATAAGGTTATATAAAATAATTTTTAATTGAATGTCATCAATGATCATAAGATGTTCCTTAGGGTTTGAGGATTTAATCATAGTGAATGAGAAAATCATAAAAGAACCTATACCTATAAATACCAAGATCATAAATATGAGAACATAATAAATTATACAATTCTTTAGAATCGATAATCATGGGAAACATGATTACAATATTGACTTCATGAAACATTATAAACCCATAACATGAAATTAAAACCCATTTATTCAAAATGGAGTTTCAAATTTATAAATCAACCTCAAAACTAGTTTAGTTTCAACAACCATATGGATGAATTATAATGTAATCATTAACCAATGAATTAGAGGGATACTTATTCACATCCTTTAATCCATAATAGGATCACCCATCACTATCTAGGACATCATACTCTGAATGAAATAATAAGATCTTGTGATTCTATCTTCACCACCCCATTGTATAAGATGTAATGGGATCACCTGATTATTTCAAGGTTGATCAGTTCTATAGGTTTAAAAGTTCTTACCTGAGGATATATTTTCCTCCAAATTATTTATGTAATTTTGAATAAACACAACATGAATTGGGGTTATAGATCAAAAAATTTATCAAAAAATCATAAAAATGATCATTCCTTCTTTTAAAACATGATTAACCAATAAAAAAGGGTTCCATGTCGATATATTTAAAAATTAATTGCTTTATTGAAATAAAATGTGTTCCCTTAAAAGCTAATTGAACTACTATTTAACCATATATGAAATATGAGTTTCATTACAATCTCTTTGAAACATGAAAAAATCAAGGATGGGAAATAATATTGATAGAAATAACATTGAAACAATATTAATCCATCTACAAAAATAATAAGCATTGTGTCAACACAAAATATCCCCAGTGTGGGATAATTAAAAACATATGTTTTTGTATTAATCAATAGAAAACCATTAAAATATCCTTAAATACATTTTTGTGGAAAATATACTTATCATATTAAAAACAACATTTTAATGAATAAAACATTTTGAAAATTCATTTCTATAAAAATAATTTCATAAAAATAATTAAAATTTAGAATATTAAGAAAAAAATTTCATTAATGATAACCTTGTAAACATTCTGTGTAAGCATAAATTAAATGATAGTCATTATTGATGGGTTATTATATATGTTCCGAAAACAACATTCATTTTTCTATGTAAAAAGAAGAGATACTTTCTAAATTCTAAAAATATTAAGAAGATTCTATTAAAGAACATTTTTAAACAATAATATTTTTTAAAAACATATTTAAGGAATTATTTTTAAAGGGTTACAAACACTTTCTAAATCCTTTTTAGAAAACATTTTATTGGATGAAATCATATTTCCATCCGACGAGTGAAATCATTACTGGTTTTCCTAAATAAATTTCTCCAAAATCATAAGTAACAAATAATTAAAAAATTGTACAATCTTTTTTAAATATATTTAATAAACCAAATACAAGAAACATCTTGATTTTCATTACTCATGTATAATAACATGTCATCATTCTAAGCATAATCATAAATAATATATATATTTGATAACATTGTAATATAAAACTTTTATCACATTGTTATATTTTATTTATATTCCCCATGAAAGGATTAAATTAAATTAAAATTAAAATACCATGTGGATAAGTAATTTCTTAATATTAAATTTCATAGGGTAGGTATATATGCCACATTAGGGAATATGGGTATATAATTTGACAAACATCTCAAAGAAAATAAATACTAAATAAACTCCATTACTACTTCGGTAACATTAAAACCATAAAACCCTTGAAATATAGATTCTAAAATGGTTATGAAATTCTTCATGATTTTTTTGGATATATATAATAAAATAAATTTATGGCATTTATATACTCCAAAAAAATAAATAATTGGTGAATATGACATATATGTCATAGAAATAAAACTGAGATGTGAATAACCCTTACCCCGAGTTTGATTCATCACGCATTTAATTTATGTTCATGAATAATAAAAATATGTTAAATATATATTTTATTTATATAATTTTAATGTTTAGTATTAATTTTATTTCACTTGTAAAAATTTTATATATAATTACATAATCAATATTGTTTATGTCAGTTGTTTTGCCCATATTCTTCTTTTGGCTCAAAAATATATTTTATAAGATGAATACGGTCAAAATGGAAATTATTTAGATTTATTCATAATAATAAACATTAAATAGTTATCATAATTATACATCAATTTTAATTTTAAATCTAATAATTAATTATGTTTGAGAAAAATTAACTAACGTTACAATCATGGAGATGGTAGGTGGTACGCACGCATTGATATCACTTCTATTTTTCAATAAACATTATGGAAAGATAGAATGAAAATTTTTTCTTTATATAATGATCATAATATAATAAATACCTTATTATTTATTTATATATACTTATATATATCATTATTATGATGTGGGGATTAAAAAATGAATCACATCGCTTTGAGGAGGTGTCAATCTGTATGTCAATGATAGACTTTATCATTTATTTCAATGATTTAATGGGTAAAAATAAAATGATATATTAAATTTCAAAATATATAAATATTTCTTAAATATCATAAATATTTCATGTACACCACATTCATTTATTAAATTTAACTTTATTACCTTCCATGTAATCTGTTAGTGAAAAATCAATCACATCTCTTTGAAAGTTGATAGTCTATCATACACATCAGAGAAATTATTGAATAACTTGGGGAATGGAATATAAAAAGGTCGTTTATGATATATTTAAACCATAGGTATAATTATATTATATATACAAAATATAGAATTTAGATTCATCATCATTCTCAACAATGATAGGTAGTAATATAAAAATGAATGAAATCACTTTGCGCTACAGTAGACTCTTGTACACATGAATGATAATTTCCATACATATGATGGATGTGTGTAAGGTTTCTGGTCATGATGATGAAATAAAAAAATCTTATCATATGTGATATACTTATCATATTATATCACCATGTTATAAGAATTGTTCAACATGTTGGAGAATGAAATAAAACAAAAAAAAATTGTAGATGAATGTTACCTCTTCTTCATGTAAAGCATTCCTTGTATTTTTCCCAATAAACGAATTCTAGTACAATATGATTAATGGCAGGATGTTATTTTCATAGGGATTGGAAGAATGAAATGGTTTTATTGGTGTGAATATTTGAGGGTTATGAGTGCACTTTTATGGGTGGGGAGGAGTGGATTTCTTTTAAATACTAAAAATTATTAACTATTGGGATGTAATAATTACAAAATATGGCTCATAATTGATATTTAAATGTGTGTAGGGATGATATGGTCGATAAATAACTTCAAAACCCAACAAAACAATTGTTAAAAAAAATACTTTATCTTTTATGTTTCCTTATTTATTTCATTTTGGTTGTTCATTGTGGAAACTAGTTTTATAAAAGAAGTCATTTACCTATTAATACTAAATTTATGTGAGACATATTATAAAATATTAATCCATTGATAATAATTATGTAACCCAATTTAAAAAATAAAACTTCTATGGGTTTTTAAAATTAAATTTATCACAAGAAAATGTAACATCCACAAACACCCTTTTATCCTAAACCATGCTATCATAGATTTGAGATATTTATAAATAATTATATTCATTATAAAATAATAATCTATCCATAAATAGAATATATTAGATATTTATTAACATTAAACAATAACTCCAAAGAATATATGGGTTTTAGTAATTTAATATCATTTAATAAATTATCATTTATTATAAAATTACATTAATTTCAATCTTGATATTATTAATTTGGCATGAATTTAAAAATATCAAAAAAAAATTCAGTTATAAAATATTATTCAAAATCCTATGTAATATGATATATACATCTAAAAAAATTAATGTAACAAAATAATGAATTATATTATATTTTATATTAATGATTTTTATCATTAATTTAGTTAATTATTAACTAAATATATATTGTGTTGACATTCCTTATGTATTTATAGTAATTAATTCATCTATAAAAAATATATTCCACTTATTGTTATATAAAAAACACTTTTATATTTTATAATAATATTAATAAATGATCCTTTATTATATGTGTCCATATATCAACAATTTATTGAAATTAAAAGAGAAAAATAATATTTTTTGTCTTTTTCTTTATATAGTTGTTTATAATGGTCACCTTCATGAAAATGTGTACCATGAAGTCAAATAAATCGATAATAATATAATTATGGTATAAATATTTCATATCACAAGTTTTTACCAAAGTTGCAATGTCTTTTTCCTATTAATATTAATGTTTAATCTATCGATAAACTCATTTTTACCTAAATCGTTGAGATTAAGTTTAAATATTCTCTCAAATAATTATTATCAAAATTTAATTTTATTTATTAGAAATAATAAATAATTCTAATTCAAAATACTGAATCCTTTTCTAAATTAAATTATCCAAAGTGTAAAATTTTAATTTAATATTAATCCTACTAATGTGGTCAGACAACAGGTTTTTCCAATGTTTATTTTCGTAAAAATATATTGTTAAATAATAACTATATAAATAATAATTACAATTTTATGAAAAAATAGTATTCAATAATATATATTATTTACAATCAATTTAAAAAATTCCCAATTATGTATTATTTTATTTCACTAAAATAGAGTAAAATTATAATTTTTAAAACTATTTTTAGAAAAATCTATTTTTAAACAAAAAAATATATATTAAAAACACATAAAATATTTATTCAACATATTTAATTGGATTAAATATAACATATATTACATGAAAAAATAATCAAAACATATTAAAACATCTAAATTACTTAATTTATTAAATTTAAAATGCGTTAAAAAATAAATATTATTCAAAATTTACTGGAAATTCAACATTTTCCAAAAAAATAACAATTAATCACCTAATGAAAATTTAGATATATCTATTCCAAAAAATATATACATTTATAAAATATATTTTTTTAATATTTCACAAATTTATAAAAAAATTCACTGAAAAAATAATATTTTTGATAAAAATAAATTTTTAAATAATAGAAATACTTCACTAAAAATTGATTGAATTTTAATTAAACATGTTTTGAAAATTTATATTGAGTAATAATTATATAAATATATATTATTTATTTATTTTATTAATTATTAAACATTATGGATACCCTCTAATTTAACTGCTATGTTGTAAAGGTAATGTATATTGTGGGACTTATTTGGTCGGTGTTGTTTGCTGAATACGAAATTGATCAACAAAATCTCATGGTTGATTTTAACCCTTTATATAATAGGAGTTTTTGTAATGAGAAATACCATTAATGTTACATTTCATTTATGCTACTAAATATAATTTTCATCTTCCAAAATCTGAGGGTGTTACACCCCCTAGTTAATAAATAAATTACTCACAATTTCAATTTTATCTCAGAAATCGATTGTTATAAATATAAAAACACCTTTGTTGTAAACATAAATTGTAATAAGGGTAAAATAACTTTTATAATAGAGAAATGAGTGTAAATGGTCATATTGAATAATAAATAACTAGGATTCCCAATAAAAGTATAGTGGTTGAAATTGAAAAAAATTAAATAATTATAGTGGCTGATATAGGCCATTGATTATAAGAATGATATTGATAAATAAAATGTTATGGACCTCCGAACCAAAAATATACTATGATTTATAAGATAAATATTTTATCATAATTGATTATACTAAGATAATTATTTTTCAATGTCATTTTCCTAGAGTTGAATCATTTTCTTATCGTCTAGAGAAAGAGAATATTTAAATAGACTAACATGTGGAGTATAATTTCATACATTAACCAATTTCTACAAAAATTTCTCCTATTTCTCTAAATGATGAGTATTGGAGATTAATTTTTAAATTACTGAAGGACTAAAATCAAATTTAAAAGACAATATAACCATAAATGGGATTGTTAAACTATTCCATCTATATTTTGACATTAACTGAAACAAAAAATATTTACTGCATGGTATGATAATTCCAAAAATGGATAAACCATCCTATGATACATTAAAATTCTAAATTCAAATATAATACCAATATTTCAAACCAAAAAAAAATTATAAATTCCATTCTTAAAATTCTCCAAACACCTCCTAGGTAGGTTTGAAACCCAAGGATTAGAAAGATTTGATCAAATATACTTCCATGATAAATAAAGAATTATTCATCAAATAAAATCCCATTTTTTCTGAAATTAACATACCTATGAAAATTTCATTCTAACAAGGGAATCACATAGTCCAGTGGTAAGCATGACATCTTTTTCATCATTCTGTCAGGGGATCAAGCCTCACCCCCTTATCGGGGGAATGGGGTGGTCACCCAGTATATGTGTTATCCCACAACATATGGGTTATCCCCATTTTTCATATATAAATATGAAGAATAATTCCTCCCTAAATTAAAAATCATTTCGATCTTAGGGGTTAAAAATACCTCCAACTAATGCAGCATCTCAGAAAAAAAATTATTAATATCCATGAATTATTTTACAGCTTAAAACCTTCATATGAGGTGTCCAAGAATATGATCATATAATCTACTATAATTTTACAATCATATGATGGAATCTGTAATTCTTATGATTTCCTCACATGAAAATATCATAATCATCAATTTAATCAAACCATTTCTTTATATAACTAGTATAACATTTCAGTACTCACACCCCATGATTTGGTGATGAAATTGTAAAAATTACATTTTTTGAATTATTGTCAAAATTTGTGACCCAATATTTTGAATCCAAACCATACAACATATAATGGAAACATTTTATCACTTATATCTATGAGGACCTTTTAGTTTTATTCTTTTATAAAATTATGTTATACACCATAAAACTTTTCATATCTTTAAATACGCAATTATCCCTCTTGACCTGATTTTTATTTTTCACATTAAGAAATCATAAAATTATATACGAAATCCAATCTTGTAATAATTAAATCAACATCATTATTTTTAACCTATGAAAAATGAATCATAACAGGGGTGATCTCAAAGGCTTAATAAGGTTAAAAATTTGCATTATTAATTTAATTGCATTATGGAGAACAAGAAGTGCATAGCATATGAAGAAATAATCAGAGTGTAACTATGAATCAAAAAATAACTCATACACATCAATACCAAGATCATCAAATCTGAGATCATATCAAATGTAACATTCATCAAAATTAAAAAGAATGATCCATGTGATATCAATCATGATCATCAGATTCAATATAAACCAATAACAATAAATTAAAATCCTTTTCAGTAACATAGATAATCATGTTCATATAAACCATTAAAAATATATTAATTAGAATAAACATTTTCCAAATACCATCATATTCATTACCAAATAAATTCAGGAACTATCTATGAACTCCCATAATTTAGGCTATAATGGGATCTCCCAGTTTTATTTGGTCCACAAATTCATATATTCTATAAAAGGATCACCCAATGCTATCTTGGTCACCCATCATAAATGTTGTATCAGGATCACCCAGTGCTATCTCAGCCTCCCCAGAGTATAATCTTTAAAAATATCACCTAGTTTTGTCTTGGATTCCCTCCCATATATGTATCTTCTATGAACCATAACATGAATAATGAACTAATATCTTTTGTTTCATCATAAAACTCAAAAAATAATCATTATTATATATATTACATGATTTATATAGGAAAGTGAAGTGGGATTCATGTCAATCACCATTACTCTTGATTTAAGAGTAGAATATAAATGGATTCCATAAAAATCTCATTAAAATGTGATTAAACCATATAAGATAGAAATTTTTTATAACAATCTCCTTGAAACATAAATATCTCATAGATAAGAAATGGTTTCCATAACAATCTATTTGAAATACTCATATTCCATCCAAAGAAATAATGAGTTTGATTTTAATACAAATTATCCACAGGGAATGATAAATAATGTTAAGGTTTTTTAAATTTTATGAATGGAAATACAATTGAAATATCATTAAAATCATTCATGAGGTAACTATACTTTTTTTAAAATTAACATTTTAAAAAATAAGTAATTTTTAAAACCCTTTTCATTAAATGGTATTTTTCAAAAAACTGGGAATTTATAGAATATTAATATAAAAAATTATTAAAAATATCCTTATAAATTTTCCAAGGAATATTTAATGATATGATGGTAATGTTTTAGGTTAATTCAGTACATGTCATATAGAACATTCATTTTTCATAACAAAACGGTAGAAACAATCCTTATTCTGAAATAGAAAATATTATTACATTAAAAAAAATTAAAAAATGGGTAAAATTTTCTTTGATAAATCATTTTGAAATGTATAAAAACAATTTTGAATAAAAAATAGAAAATATAATTCAGTAAGAAAACATATTTCAAACATGATATAGAAACAAAGTAGAATTTTCTTAAAAATATATTTCTCAATAATTTTATTCACCAAAATATTCAACAATGGCTTTATCACTTTAATATATCATTAATAACCATAGTAGAATAATATTCATGTGTTTATTGTGGTTTTGACCATATGATCTCATCATTGGAAGAATAATTATAAAGAAAATCCTAATAAACGATGAGATTATAACATAAAACTATTACTACATTGGAATCTTTAAATTGAAATCCACCTGAAAAGAAAACAAAAAATGAAACCAATAATAACATAATAATATGTAATTTCATGATATTACATGAAATGTTAGATGTATATACACCTCAAAAAAGGTAGGTACGTTACTTGACATAAGTCTCAACAAAGGAATATTGGGACAAAAATCCAATATAGTTTGGTCACATTGAAACTGTAAAAAACATTAAAGACAAGTAAAAATTTGGACATATAAATCAAAATTAATTTATGTATAATAATAATAAAATAAATCTATGGGAATAATTTTTTTAGAAAACCCAACCCAAGTATCCTAGATGGCGTTCCTCATTTTATTGCATTAGCATAGATACATTATTCCATTCCATAGGACTGATAGGTTTAATGTTATTGGATATATGATTACAAATATGATACCAATTATACAATGGGAATAAAAACAATGACATACAATATAAAAAAATGTTCAACGCCTTTTAAAATGCATTCAATGTGTTCCTCTTCATAAACTAGGGAACGAAAACAAATTAAGGGAGAGCATAAATGCTCATGTAAGGGTTCACTATAGTAGAATCTTTAATGAGTCAATAAGAATAATTTAAATTGAAACTTAAATGACTAATAAAAAATTCCATTTAAATTATTTGAGAATAAAATACCAATATTTTAAGGTAATTAACTAAAAATGAATGTAATTTAATAAAAATATGATAATAAAATGCATCAATGGATTTGGTCACTCTGAAAACATCATGGCTAATAATAGTTAAATCTGAATGAATTAAATGGTTCAATATTAGACATCATGTTTCCCAATAATATGATATATATACTATAAATATATTTCATAACCTGTTTTACAACAAACTACTTTCAATCCTATTCACAAGAATGTTTAAAAGATATTAGTTACAAACTTATAGGGTTTTTCAAACTTATTTCATCTCCTGAGACTAGAAATTCATTGAGGGGATTAAATTAAATAGTTCTCAACCCACGACATGAAAATAAAAATAAATCCTCATATATCAAATAATATAATTCTTCATAATCCGTGTTCCTTATTAGGTATCTGTATTAAGTAAATAATAATGATTTATCAATTTATCCACAAATAATCAAATGACATTAAATGTGATCACTATATGTAAAAATCGTCTAATCATTTAGAAATAATCATTCCCATCACACAAGAATATTGATATTTAATTGAAGTTTAATTTCTAATGAAAAAATAATATAATAAAGTGATTTTTCAAGGGAATAAAAACAATCACATAGAAAGTGATATTTCACAATAAATTTTATCTCATTTTGATTTTTAATTCAAGAAACCTTGTAAAATATAATTAAAATTAAAACATAAAATACCATAATAAATTAATTATTCATTATATTAAATGTTTAAGGGAATGTATATACACCACAGAATAGTGAATTTCTCTATAATAACAAATATGTCTCAATGGAATTTAAAATTAGAAGAAATGATATACCTAATGATTACTTTTCGTTGAGAGATCATTAATCTTCTATATAATAGCTCTATTAATGTGATAAACTAATATCATAATGATATTAATATTAATGGTATCATATATTAATATTTTATATCATAGTATTTCTTATTTGTTAATTATCTTTTATTATTTTTAACATTCTAGGTAATAAATTTCTTTGTTTTCAGAGTATGTTTTTACATGTTAATTTTTTCTTATTACATGGAACATGATTTAATAATAAACAAGATTAAAAAAATTAAATGATATATATATTAGTTATATATTTATTAATATTAGTACATAAAATCTTGTTATAGAAAAAGAAATACATCGTTCATGTATATAGTATGTCATGCGTATTATTGAATGTTGATTCCATTACAATTTAGTTTTCTTAAAAAATAAAAAATAATGAAATATATATATATATTAATTATAGTATAATCTTTGTATCATATATATCATATATGTTTATTAAAAACATTATTAATATACTCCTTTTAATTTGTGAACAAATCACATTGCTTCACGTGGTGGTTGCCCACCGTAGAGACAAAGGACGTTATTGTATTCCCTCGGAAGGGAATGAATGAAGGTTCGTGTTATATAATAATTAAAGAAGAATAAAAAAATAACTTATTAATATCATATGTATCATATATAAATAATATTTCAATAATTATTCCAAACTATGTCAACTGTTCGTGGGAAAAATAACATCATCAGTTCGTGAGGTGGTTGTCCATCATACACAAGAATGATGAATTTCTAAACCATTTTATTGAATTTTTTATGTTTTATTGTCCCAGGAATTAAATAAAAACATCTTAGAATATTTATGATATTTATTTAATTATATAATCATTATAATAAAATAATTCAATGGTTTTCATGGAGAAATATATCAAAAGTGTTCATTGATGAACATTACCTCTTCTTCAGGTACCTGCTTTTGGTTTTCACTAAAGGACATATGTGGTTATCATTATACCCAAAGTAAGGATTTTAAAACGAGGATAGAGAAATTATTATGTTTTATTTTTTTGTTTTTTGTTGATAAACATATCGTGGGATGTGTGAAGTATTTGGTATCGATAATTTGATTTTATAATGGTGGAGGAGTGGAATTGTTGTATTTATCCTAATTTAATCACTACATAGAGGTATCCCATACCAAATGCGCCTCAGAAAAAAAAATAGAGTTTTGGGGTTAATTTTATTATAAATACCTCCAACACAAAAATTAAAATTTTTATCAATTTATCCTATACACATTATGTTTTCTCAATTTCTATCTCTATAGTTTAATCTAATGCAACTTGAATCATTTTATTTTCCTAAGTCATTTATATATTGATATTATAATTATAAAGATTTTAATTATATAATATATACCAAATTATTCTCAATATTATTTAAAATTTATTAAATAAAGAACCAATGTGTGTGGAAAATTAATTTTCATTCAAATACATGTAATATGAAAACCACCATTTTAAACTTAATTGTGTTAAATAATTTTAACTAATTTCACTAACCATTATGTTAAAAAAATTAATTTGGAGAAATTTGATAATACGAATTATTATTATTACAAATATGGAATTCATTCTTAAATTCCACTCACTTATGTGATAGAATATAATTTACCATTAATCATAGAGACACAATGACAAAGGTTGTCTTTAAGGTCAAATGATCCAAAGTTTTCTAGTTTTTTATAAATAAATACAATATAGAAAATATTATAATGAACTAAATTATATTAATTGATTTATTATTGATCTAATTTAATTATACAACCAATTTAAAAATAAATTATCATTATAAATTATTAAGATTTAAATATCATTTTCAATTAGACATTAATATTTTTAACTAATCATCAAAACAATGAATCTTCACGAAAAATATGAAATATTAACCCTATGAAAATTTTGATATTCATATATTAAATTTGAATACCATTTTTTCAAAAAGGATTTATAATTGTTTCAAAAAAAACATCCAACAAAGGCGCCATTAGATGGCGGTGAAACTACCTTTAGAATTATATAGCTTTTTATGCATGAAATTTGATTATTTTTCTGATCTAATACCTATAAAATATATTAGATTAATTTAAAACCATTAAATTTAATATATAATATATAAATTTTTTTAGTATCATTCAATAATAGTAATTAATTTTATTTATTGATATAAAATTCCTTTGGCGCATAAAAATAGTTTTTAATAAAAATATTTCCATTATATTCATTTAGTTTTTAGATTCATTTCTATTTAATTGGTATCCAATGATTTAAAACATGTTTTTGTACTTATTTTAACCTTTTAAAATATATATATTTAGCAAAAAAAGATAATTTTCATTTTAAATAATAATATTAAAAGATTTCTTTAAAACGAGGTCTTGTGTGTCACAAATGCCTTCGATGAAAAAAATTAGATTTTTTTCTTCTAATAATGATATTATTAATGGCTTCATAATGATTTATTATTCATAATTTATAAGAATCAAAGATAGCTTATCAGGATATCAAATCTAGATACATATACCCTCATAGTTAGTCTCAGTGAGGGTATACTTTATTTGAAGAAAAATAATAGCTTCAAATTTAAAAAAAACATAGAGCTGAGTATTCTAACTCTAGATAGTTTTCACTTCTATCCCCTTGGTTTACACATGAAATAGAAGAGGTCACAAATGAGAAAAAAGGGGAAATATCTTACCCAAGAATTAAGGGTTGTAGTCGAGAGGATTTTAAGTTGTTTATTTTATATAATTAATTCAACTTAATTATTTATATACATTGAATCATTATATAATTTTTCAAATAATTTATATATGATTCCCTTGAGGTGTAGAGAACACAAGGTGTATTTAAAGAAAATGGGAGGCATGATATTCTATCTGTTGCATTGGGCATGCCCGAACACATGGGTCATGTACGAGGATACCTGGTGAGTGTATTGATAAGAAAAGGGTTACCACATTCTTTATATTCATCCTTGGAGGGTTTATATAAAAAATATAATCTTTGGATGATGATATTCATAATATTAATGCTATGATAAAGTAATGATCATAGTGTCGGTACAATCTATGTTTACAGACATGCAATATCAATTTCAGACTAAAGCTCATGCTCCACCTTTTCCAACAACTCCCACTCCCCCACCACTTCTTGTAGACACCATTATTTGTCCTCTATATCTTCCTAGAGACCCCATTATTTATCATCCACCTCTACCTGCATACCCCATTTTTTATCATAATCCCAGACCCCCTCCTCTATAGATTCTTAGTTATTGTTAGTTGTATGTTGATGATACTCACTATCATATAGTTTTATATGGGAGATATATTATATAGGATATAATTTTTATCATCAAAAGTTATCGGTAGAGAAGCATAGGGTAACATTATAGGATATTATAGATATATTTGATAGAGTATGATTACCTACATATGAGGTGAAGACGGTTGGACAAAGTATCAGCCACTTTTTATTTAGGCCATCTATATTTTTGCAACCCATTACCCTAGAGGTATGTGTAAGTTGAATCATTTAATTAATTGTTTTTGTTAATTTTTTTTACATTTGAATGATAAGATATTTATATATATATATTAATAATTATTAAATAATGTTAAATAAATTTTGTATATCCAACAACAAAGACAAAGTGTTGTGACATCAGAATCATATTCTAGTAGTCTTGATAGATTATCAAGATATTCAATTTTTTGGGTCATCATATGTCTCCAAGGTAAGAACATGATTGTGGATGGAAAATATTTGTGGAGATTCTAATAAAATATATCGTGTAGTATGTTAGTGGAGATAAGTTGGGCATCAATTTGGTGCATTTTTTTTCATGTACGTTTGTTTCCCTTGGAATTTGGGGATAACCTCCTTGATGGGAGGTTCAAACATTCCAATTGGTTTCTAATGAGTTTGTTCATAGAACCGAAAACATCCAATGATTCCACATCCACTTGGACCTACTTCCCAATGGTAGGAGCTCATTAGTTTGTGGACTGATGAGGCTTAGAAATTTTCATTGGTCGAGAGGATGGGAGGTCGAGCTCATCACAACTTTTTGAGGGGAATTATTGTCTACTCCGAGACACTCTCTATAGATTTTAGTTATGTTAGTGAATCCTTATTACATTACCAAGTATAAAATGAGCTTTCCTTTAGATCTGATAATTAATGATTAAATATGTAGGACTTTAAGAGAATATTTTATATGTATTATAGGTTCTTCATCGATAGAGAATCATCTGTATTTATTAGAGATTCTTGGTCAATTGTATACTTCATCACATTTATATAGAAGTCTCTTGGTCATTATGATGACCATGCTGGTTTTAAAGCCACTCAGTGGGGCACTTGATGTTTACTGTCATTCAGAAGGACATGGATCATTTCAGATTTGGGATAGAACCCGTAGATGGGATACATACATATCCTTTGTTTAGAAAAAACTAATCAGAACCCATGTAGTTCAAGTAAGGGAGTATGATTATTATGATTAATTGATCAAATATAGATTTCATAATTACTTTTACACTCTATGCTCAAGTAAGTCATGCTCGGTGTGTGAAACATGAGGTATTGGTATAAATTAGACAATTTGATCCATCAAAGATTCAATCCAAAGAAATAATGTGGGACATATGTATGAATGACTTCCCAGTTAAATGAAGATTAGGATTTACATCAGGGAAGAAATACAGGAACAAGGTCCATAAAGGTATATGGGCTTCATGGAGATTTGAATACACTAATTTGGGGTTTACTCCTGAAAAGGAGGCCCATATTAGGAGGGGAATTATGATTGGGTTTTACTCCTGAGAAGGAATCCTAGATCAATGATAAATTAGGACTGGTTAAGAGAAATAAATACTGGGGCCAATTTCTGAAAAGGAGGCCCATATTTAGGAGAAATGAAATTTAAGGGACTTAGGGATTACTCCTAAGGAGGATTCCCATATTTGAGGATTATGACTAGGGCTTGTTACTGAAAAGGAGGCCCAGGTTAAGAATTATGACTGGGGCTTATTCCTGAAAAGGAGGCCCAGGTTATGAATTATGAACTGGGCTTATTCATGAAAAGGAGGCCCATGTTAATGAGTTCTCTCATCTTAAAGGATGAGGTTGATTGAATGAAATCTCAATCTTTAGTGACATAAATTTGTGTAAATCACTAGGTTTTGAGAGATATTCCATAGAATTCTTTTTAGTTAAGTAATTCAAATAAAGAAATCATGCCATAAATTTCCTAGAAGAGTGCCTTGAAGACTGAATCATTGAATATGAGAGGTGGAATTTAATAAGAGGGGTGAAATGGGCAAGAAGGGAACCCAAAAAGGCAGGGTCGTGCAAGTCCTGGAAGGCACGCAGGTACTGCGTGGGGGCACAAGTCCTAGTCATGCAGGTATACATCCGCGACACATGGGTACTTGTGCAACGGATAACCAGCCGGGTAATACTTGAGCGACTCTTGGTTAAAGCCTTTAGAATCATCTTAAGGCTCTTCCAGAAGAGTGGCACACAAGTTCTATTGAAGGAATTAGGCGACGCACAAGTGTGGAAATTTCCCTTAAGGGATGGCCACTCAGGCACACAAGTGTTGATGAGTTTCCACACATAGGCCTTCCTCCCCCTCTTTAGATCGTCCGTTCTAGGAAAGAAATTACCTTAGAAGCGTTTCAGAAGCTTTGAGAAGAGACTAGGGCGTCAGGAGCTTAAATATGAATTCTGGAAGAAATTCATCCTTGAATGGGGGGCACACAGGGTCTATTTTTAGGCTGAAGAAGGCTCGGGCGGTTATCACTTAGGGCGCGCAAGTCACTTGCATGGTCATTAGGCTTCGATCAAGTTGACTTGCGTGAAAGTGATGGAACTTGCGTGGCACATGTGCTTTTGAAGCCTTGTTCACGCCTTTGTCGATTTTTTACTTTTTCTTCAAACGATGAATCAATTTGCGCTAATTCTTTTCCCTTTACATTCTTTTAGACAATTTGATGAAAAGGAGCGTCAACAATATTCCCCCCTCAGAGTTGGATCCGAATGAAATGAGGATTTGACTTTGAGGAAAATGAGAATCAAAAGGAAATTGGGGCGCGCAAGGTCTGGCGCACAAATGGGCTTCGGGCGCGCAGGGTATGGCCTTTGGTCACGCAGGGTATGGCCTTGTCGATAAATAGAGGGCCTCATTTCTGTACAAGCATATGGATCTGAAACTCTCGAGCTCTCTCCGTGCATGTTTTATTTCTCGCGCAAGTTGCTCTGTTTCACATTGTTTCCTTGATGTCGCGCTGCTGTCAAAGTATCTGGACCTGCGCGGTGATACTTGCGTGACAGATACTTGTGCGGCACATCCATACTTGCGCTCCAAGTTTATACTTGCATGCCATAATACCTTTTCCATTTTTCTGAATTCCTTCACTAATTTTATGAAAAATAAACCCATTGAAGAATTAGTTTATTCAACTTTTGTGCAGATTCAATGGCTCTCGGGAGAATCTAAACGACTGATGAACTAGCTAGAAAGTGGATTGATGACATGATGAACATTGTTGGCCATGATTACTATGATATCTATGACAACACTCTCCGATATTTGGCTAAGTACTCGAAGTAATATCATCTTAATTTCCCACAAAGAATCTACTTGTCCCTGTATAGTCATGGTCATCTGCAAGGAGTCAATGTTCCAAATGCCAAAAACTATATGCCTGAAATGCAGCTCCACTGCTACTCCTCTATTTCGGTTATGATGTGAATTAAGAGCAACAACAATGGTGTGATATTTCAAATTTTCCTTCCATGGAATTTCCTTGCAGATATGAAAATTGAAAACCCATGGGCTGAAATGTTTTCCGTTGTAGGTTGGTGGAGAGAAGACAAACATGGCATTAGAGAAATATTTGAAAAGAGTACTCTCTCCAAATGGATCATTACTTCCAATGCTCTATTCTCAAATCCATGAATCTATCTTCCATGTCTCTTGGACAGAAACAGTGTCAGTGTTTGATTAGCTAAAAATTTTCTCAAACCGCACTCAAGAACATCCTTTTGCAATTTTTCCAAGAAGAGCTGGTATCACTGTATCTCTTTTTGTATCTGGTTGAATGAATGAATTCCAGGTGGTTTCTGATGAATCTCGGGATAATGTAAATCAAATGAAGAGTTATGTTAAATGTTTTTGTAATTCCTGAAAAAGGGAAGAGACTCCATTTTGTGGATTTCTTTCTATCTCATTTGTATCAATGAAAAACAATTTTGTCTTCAATCATTTGTACACCTATTTTCCTGCCACCTGATTTAAATTTTACCAAATCCAATGGTCCTAGTAAGCATAGTTTGATTTTTACTAGGATTATTATAAATAAACATATAAACTTTGAATGTTTTAATTGCTCAATATTACCTAAATCATACAAAATGTATGTCTTGTGAGCTGGAACGTCACCTTTATTCAGAGTCCCCTTGTCATTTGTGGGCAGTTTAAAGTCATGCATGTTAGAGAAAAGGAGGATAATGTTTAAGGTCGAAATATCTTTGACCGAATGAATTAGAATTGACTCAATTCTTTGAAAATTTATCTGAAAACATATTCCCATACTCAAGTATGAGGGAAAAAATGTAACCTATGGCTTAAGAATATTTGAATCTGAGGAATGATATGAAAAACAGCTAAAAGGAATTAGAAGAAGTAGTTTCCAATAATGATGTTAATATTATTTAACAAACCTATTAGGGGGTTGAATTATGCAGGGCCAGCTAAGGGCATTGACTTCATAGTCAAATAAATAGCATCTTTCGGCTGACAAGTCTGTTATGTGGACTATTTATGCAAGGATGCCTAAGGGCACATGCTGCATAGTCAGGCAAAAGAACTCTCAGAAATTTACCTTTCTACTGATAAAAAATAGTGAATGTTTATGGAGATTCATATTCTCTAAAGTATATAGTTTGTTGTATGGAAAGAGGTACTTGAATATAGTGAAGATATTTCCAAACAAGATTATCAAAGAACTAGATGGATATCACTCCTATGAAAGTCTCACTCAAACACACGGAAGGAGAATATTAACCATAGACTTGAATACTTTCAGATCATGAAAAATGATATGGGACAAATAGGTTAAGGATGGCTATTTTTGCGGATCCCTACATACTGTCATTTAAGAGCAATAAGGACAAAAGAGGAATTCTTCCCAAGAATGAAGTTACCATTATTTAACAAACCCGTTATGGGGTTGAATTATGTAGGGACACCAAAGGGAATTGGCTGCATAGTCAAATAAATAGCATCTTTCGGCTGACAAGTCTGTTATGTAGACTGTTTATGCAAGGCCGCCTAATGGCACGTGCTGCATAGTCATGTAAAAGAACTCTCAGAAATTTGACATTTTTGTGGCTAAAAGTCAAGAAAGGGTTAGGAAGATCTAAAAATATTCAAAGTTAGGATTATGACACATAAAGATGGGTATTGTCCAATGTATACAAAGATACACAGATCAATGCTAACCAAAATCATGTTGTGGCTGGGACCTGAATTAAAATGTTGGACTTCACTACGTATACCATTAAGATTGGAATCAAACCATATGTAGTTCTTAAACTAATGTTTAACTTCATGTGGGAAAAAATGATTAGAGATCTTAGATTAGGTTCATAGGGCTTGGACCATTATAAGAAATACACATTGTGTGTTTTCATGGGGACTTTTCAGCCAAGGGACTAAAAGATGAATTTGGGGTTACACCCAAAAGACTTGGGGCTATATTCTAGGGACACTCGAACGTTCCCAAGTATCCCATAAGTATGGGAATCATTCCCACGTAGTTCTAGAAATACCCTCTGTACAGAATTTGTTCGTACATGTGAATGGTGAAAGGGGACATTAGTACAATGATGGTTTAACCCAAGATAAAAGGTCTAGGCATTTCCATGTATGCACGTTGTCTTTGAAATGGAATATGATTGAAAAATCAATGTAAATAATGGTTCCCTCTCAAGTGAGGATATCAAGGAATATTTTAGTTTATTGTCATATTGGACAAAAGTGTTTATAGTTTAACGTCGTATAACAAGGACAAAAGTGAACCAATGTAATGATATTGATTCTAGGGGCGGTTTCACGAATCAACATCGTATGAGATGGAGGTGAACAGATGTGAAGAGATTGGTTTTGGTCTTGAACCTTGGGAGGTTGCCTACATACCCAGCCTGAAAGGCAAGGATCAAAGTCCGTGTAGTTTATTTAAAGAATGAATTAATAATCATGTTGTTCTTGGGGACAACGACCTAAAAAAATTGATGTTTTGGGACATATACATGGTTAGTAGCCCAAAGGGAGTGTTATGGTTGAGGTTTTCTCTATACTCACGTGAGTCATACTCGGGGTGAGAAACAAGAGGTAACAACAACCTTAATGATGCACGGTTTAATGTCATGTAGGAACTATCAAGGGAATATGTAGTTAGGACTATTGGTGCTACACAGTTTAATGTCATGTAGCAGGGACAAAGTATAGTTTAATGTCATCTAGGACGTATTAAAGGATTTTCTATAGAGTTTAGCATCATGTAGTTAGGACGATGGGGACAATACAATTTAACGTCATGTTGGACAAAAAGACGACTGCACAGTTTAATGTCATGCCATAGGGACAAAAGAGAATACCATTTTATGTCATGTTTGACGTATTAAGGATGTTTTCACCGTTTAACGTCATGTTGAATGAAAATGGTACAATACAGTTTAGGGTCATGTTGGAAAAAAGTGCAAATATTTTATGTTCATAGGCATGTACCGTGGATAGTGCAGTTTAACGTCGTGCTAGACGTAAGGGACTTGAAAATAGTTTAGGGTCATATGTGTGGACCTTTGATGATGCAGTTTAACGTCTTGCTGGATGGTGGTGCAGTTTAGGGTAATACCGGACCATGGATGGTGCAGTTTAATGTCATGCCGGATGGTAGGGGGACTGTGCAGTTTAATGTCATGCAGTGAGGAAAAATTAGGGACTTTTTCACAGTTTAACGTCATGTTGGACGATGGGTACGAT
Organism: Viscum album; assembly: GCA_963277665.1. NCBI lineage: Eukaryota > Viridiplantae > Streptophyta > Magnoliopsida > Santalales > Viscaceae > Viscum > Viscum album. The sequence goes on along the minus strand of OY728155.1, from coordinate 231,017,160 downwards.
ACAGTTTAACGTCATGTTGGATGATGGTGTAGTTTATGGTCATATCGGACCAAGGTTGATAATGTAGTTAAAGTCTTTTTGAACGTAAGGGAATTTTATACAGTTTACTGTCATGTAGTTAGGATGTCACAGTTTAACTTCATGTGAGATGAAAGGAATACAAATAGTTTAATGTCGTATAGCAAGGACGATGAAGGGGACATAGATTAACGAAGTGTGGGATGAAAGTACAAATAGTTTAGGGTCATATACATGGAACATTGATGATGAAGTTTAACATCTTTCATGACGGTGGTGCAGTTTAAGGTCATACTGGACCAAGGATGATATATTTTGGGTTTATATAAAATACTTCTTAAAAAATATGGCATTGTTTGGAGTAGTGATGAGTTCTCCATCCATCTAGATTAATGAATAAGCTCTATTGGATTAGACCCTATGTATTGAGTAAGGTCCTTCCGATTTTGGATCAAGCTAGGGAGGTTTCTTACCTGGTATCATTGGAGTTCTGAGAACAAATACCAATTCTCCCTGAGTGAATGAACGAAGACGAAATTTTTTGCTAAAAGCTTGTGCTATTCGATTATAATAGACTTCTAAGTGGTGAAAAGTGCACAATTGTTTCTCATCTGACCGTTCCAATTCATTCAATAACTTTTGAGATTGTTCATCAATATATGACTGATCAAAAATGGCTACTCTGAGCGAAGGAAATTGAACTTCAATGGGAAAGACAGCTTCCGTTCCATATACCAGTGAATATGGAGTTGACCGAGTTGCAGTGTGGGTGGTAGTTTGATAAGCCCATAAAGGATGAAAGAGTCTATCAGGCCATGGATTATTATCTTTATCCACCATCTTATGTAGTATATTTGAAAGAGTCTTGTTGAAGGCTTATATATGGACATTGGTCGCTGCATGATACCGATATGAATGGTTGGATTTGATGTTGTATTCTTGATACGATTTCTTCACCTCGGATGAACAGAAGTTGGTGCCATTGTCCGTCAATATTGTATGAGGGACACCAAATCTGGTAATGATGTTAGACATGATGAAGCTAACAGCGCATTTAGAACTGACGTCCTTGAGAGGTGTTTCCTGTGCCCATTTGGAAAATAAGTCAGTAGCAGTAAGAATGTACTTAAACTTCCTGGTCGTAGCCGAAGGGTAATGTCCCACCACATCCATTCCCCATGTGTAAAATGGCCATGAGTATTTAGCTATATGAAGAAACTCTGGAGGTTGTTGAATGAAGATGGCATGTACTTGGAATGAATGAAAATTCTTTGAAAAATCAACACAATCTTTTATCATTGAAGGCCAAAAGTATACAAGCCTTCGAATTTGATTAGACAGTCTATGTCCAGACTAGTGGGCACCACAGACTCCTACATGCACTTCTTTCATGACAGCCATTATCTCTTCACCATATATGCATCTGAAGAGAACTCCATCAAAACCAAGTTTGTAGAGAATTTTTTCTAGTTGATCTGGGCTACCATAAAGAGTAAAATTGACCACACGTTGCTGGATTTTTTCTTCCTCTGCTCTATCAGGAGGAAGTGTTCCATTTTGAAGGTATTCCCCGATAGGTGACATCCATCCGGTAGTATGACCATATGGTTCAAGAATGGGACTAATTTCCTTAATTTCCTCTGTTTTGATTCAAACATAAGGTGAAATTTCACGACGGTGGGCAATACTGATGGTTGTCTCGTCCCGATTTAGATCTTCCAGAGTTGTGGCTATATTATCCAGTGCATTAGCTTGAGCATTTTGTGATCTTGGGACATAAGAAAATGTCGGTTCCTAAGGGAATTCATCCATTAACTCTCTGATGTAATCATATAAAGTGATTAGTTCTTCTTTTCTGACATCATAATCCCCATTGACATGTTTGGTTACCAGGTCTGAATCACCTTTCACCTTTAAGTAGTTCACTTGTGCTTGAAGTGCTAATTCCAAGCCTGCGATGAGAGCTTGGTATTATGCTTCATTATTGGTACCACATTGCCACAATAATAAGGAATAAGGTAACAATTCCTTTTCTAGATAAATGAACACAATTCCTAAGCCAACTTTATTGAATTTAGGATTTTCCATTTTTCTCCCTATTGGAGTTCTAGAAGCACCATCAAAATACATTTCCCATTCTTGAGGACTTTCATGAATAGAGAAGACTTCCTCATCAGGTAGTTCAATATCTGATGATGTGTCTTCCACTGAAGGGTGTTCAGCCAGGAAATCAGCCAGAGCTTGGCCTTTTATCGCCTTTTGAGACACATACTGAATGTTGAATTGCTGCCAAATTACTTCCCACCCTGCCAGACGTCCTGTAAGAATTGGACGACTAAGGATAAATTTGAGCGGGTTATTGCGAGATACCAATTGGACCTCATGATGTTGCAGGTAGTGTCTCAATTTCCGAACTGCAAAGATTAATGCCAAGCAGCACTTCTCAATACATGAATACCGGGTTTCTGCTTCAAGCATAGTTCGACTGAGATAGTAGAGATTGTTTTCATTACCAACATCATTCTTTTGAGCAAGAAAGTCACCCAATGATCGCTCTAAAGATATCACGTAGAGGATAAGTGGTATTCCTTCAATAGGTGGAATGAGTACCGGTTGACTCAAGAGGTATTTCTTGATAATATCGAATGATTCTTGACATTCTTCAGTCCACTGGTAAGTGACTCCGTTCTTCATCAATTTGGTAAATGGTAAACTTTTTCCTGCCAAATTGGAGATGAAACACCGAATATAGGTAAGGGTCCTTGAAGTCCACTTAATTCATTCAAATTTTTAGGATACGAAATACCAAGGATTGACTTGGTCTTCTCAAGATCGACTTCAATACAATGATGGCATACAACAAAGCTGAGAAATTTTCCTGAAGTTACCCCAAAAGCACATTTTAAGGGGTTCATCTTCAAATTATGTTTTCGAAGATTGTAGAATATGAATTCCAAATCATCCATGTGATTAGAATGTTGTTTGTATTTAACCCCCAAATCATCTACATAGCATTCAATAAACTTCCCTAAGAAGGGTTTGAAGATACGATTCATGGAACGCTGATATGTTGCACCTGCATTCATTAAGACAAAGGGAATTACCCAGTATCAGAACACAACCTGAGGGGCTCTGAAGGCGGTGTATTCCTCATCTTCTGGGGCCATTCATATCTGATTATATCCGTAATATCCATCCATGAAGGAATGTGCTTCATATCCAGTTGTTGTATCAATTAATAGTTCTGTAATCGGAACTGGAAAATCATCCTTAGGACAATGCCGATTAAGATATCTGAAATCGTTGAAAACTCTAATTTGCCCGTTATTCTTCTTTACAGGGACAATATTAACCAACCACTTGGGATATTGAACTTCTCTGAGGAAGTTATCTTTGATAAGCTTATCCACATCAGCTTTAATTTTGGAAGCATAAGTTGGATGTGTTCTTATCGCGGCTTGCTTAAATCGTCGATGTTCTTCTAGTAAATCCAAATAATGAGTAGCAACATCAGGATCAAGCCTGGGTATTTCTGTATATTTCCAAGAAATTATATCTCTATTTTTCTTTAGAAAAGAAATATACATCTCTTTCTCTTCAAGAGTCAAGGCCGCACTGATTAAAGTGGGTCATGGATCTTCTTTTGTACCTAGATTTATTTCTCTGAGTTCATCCACAGTGGTAGAGATAACCTCTTCAAATGCTGGAGGAGCATCTCTGAGATATTCCTCTTCTTCTTCATTATGTATTATTTCTTCCGTTTCTACATGAATAGTATATGATAAAGCAGAATTTTCATGATCAGATGAGATGTCAAAATATGCTCATCTTGAAGAAGAAGCTTCCATTTCCAACCCGATTGATGATTAAGGGTCTTTGTTGGGTAATAAAGAGGAGAGAATGGATTGAAAATCTACATCATTTTTCACCTCCGATGTTTCTATAACTTCTTCTGGCGTAATTGGAGAAGTATAGACTAGTTGGATTTTAGTAGATGAAATGAAGACATCACCATTTGTGCTTTCATAACTGCTTGGTGGGTTACCAATTTCTCCCATGTTGTGTAGCTCGATTGCCGTAATTAACATTCTGGATCATTCCATAAGATTATTTTGATTTGGGTCTATCTTGTCAATTTGACTGATAGGAAACACATAATCTGTACTCACATGTGTAAATGGATTTACTGTAATCTTCTCCAAACCATATAGAGCATTAACTTGGGTATTCTCCTTTGTAATGGATTTCTCCCTTCCCTTCATGTGATAGAATTTCGCCTCAATGTATTGAGACTCAGATGTCTCTAACGGGGCCTTATCACCATAAAAATTCCCAACATCACCATCGAAACAATATTTGAGACATTTATGGTATGATGAAGGGATAGCCTCATGCTGATGTAGCCAGGGTCTTCCAAGAAAGATGATTAAAGATGAGTATTGATTAACTACCATGAAATCCGAATTGGATATAAGATCTCCAAACTAAGTTCTGATTGTAACTTCGCCCAGTGGTTCTTGTTCATTTTTATCATATCCTTGTAACATAATGGTAGAAGGAGATAAATCAGATTCCGTGAGGCCCAATTGACGATGTGTACAAATGGGCATGAGTTTGACTCCTAAACTATTGTCAATGAAAGAATTTCAGATGTCTGTACCATTGACTGTTCTAGATAAGTACAAAGGTCTAATATGACCATAAACAACATCATCTTCTTCTTCATCAGTAAAAGATATTATTCCATGGCATTCTGCAGGATTATTCCCTATGTGATATACTTCAGCTGCATCAATTTCAGTTTCAAGCTCTTGAGGACTTGACAAAGCCTCGATGAGTGCTTCCCGAAGATCTTTTGAAATATTCAAAGCATCCAGAATTGATAACATGGCTGGTACTTGGGCCACGTGTTTCAATACATCATACTTTTGATCCAGTGGTCTACATTTACCAACATGAATATGTGGTTTAGAAGGTGCCTTGGAAGCAGATGCTTTGGAAGTTGATGCATTTTGTATTGTGATATGAGTTGGCAATATTTCTGGTTTTGGACGATTAGACCGATTAGATCCATTTACTTGCTGAGAGGAAGAAGATGGAACCTTCAACCGGTCTTCCAAAATAACTGTTCCAGGACTGAATTTGATCTTCTTAGAAGAACATGCTTGTTCTCGCTGAGCTCGCTGAAGGGCTCTACCATGAGTTTCTACTGCATACATAGTTCAAGCAGGGGTAGAATTGGAGTAGTGTCTTCTGAAATATCCATGTCTTCCCCTGTATCATGAGCCTCTGGAACTTCCTCTGATTCCCTTGTTTTATACAGGGAATCCAGGCTCATCGAAATTGAAACGAAAACTGGAATATGGATCTGTAATTGAATAAAATTAACAGTACCAAAGATTAACTCTTCGTTTGATGAAGACTCTGCCTGATTAGCCTGTTTAGGCGGTGTTGTTTGGTGGGGAGGTGCCCGTGTCATTGAAGTAGACGGCATGAATTTTTCTAGAGTCAAAGCCAACTTAGGCTTTGACACATACTCATATTATTCTGATTCTTTTTCTTTCTTTGAATCATGTCGTTTCTTTGATGACATTCCCTCTAATGAAGATGGTTTGTCTGCAACATTCATGGAAGAAGACACAATAGGTTTCTTTAATTATGTTCACAAAATAGCATGAGTTTGGTTGATTGTCTTTCTGACCACCCAATCATCATACTTCTGTGCATTTTTGCTTTTGACTTCTTGTTGTTCGCCTTCCTCCTCAGGAACTGTAGCAGTGACACATGCTACCTGGTATTAAGATCCATTCAGTTTGACTTGTACCGAGTTGACCATCTCTTTCAATAGGGCATTGAAGACAAAAAACTCCTGGATGGGATGCCCCAACATTTGATGAAAAGGGAAATAATTGGGACGGTCTTCATATCCTTCCTTGTTTGACCTCTAAGGCCTTGGTAATTGAAACAAATTATTTTCTAGAGCTGAAATGAAGTAACCAAGAACTTTTTCATTTTATAAAGAGTATGTTTTTCTCTTCAAATCCTCAAATTGTTTTTGTCATTGATATCTTTGATCATCTGGATGAAACATCCTTTGTTGTTGGCGCTCAAGTGGTGGAGCCCTTCGAGAAGATGAAGGTTTTGAAGTAGAAACAGGTACTGGTGCTTGTTTAAGAATAACTGTAGCAGTTTCTGCTTTACCCATTCTCCTTCCTGGTGCTGATGGAATTACACTAGATTTATCCTTAGTCTGTATAAGGGAATCTTCAATATACTGAGCGATTGAAGTGAGGTCTCGAAACCCTCCTGTGTATTTCACAGGGATCAACGGTGTGTGTAACTCGTCATGCAAATTTTCCACATAGATTGGCAACAATTCTTATAGAGGGAGTGATAATCTTAAGGAATATGTTAATCCCTTCCAGCGAGAAATGATATCTAAGAACCTTTCATTCTCCCTTTTCTTACAATTTTTAAGATAAAAAATTGTTGTCTTTGGTAATGTTCAGCTGAACTGAAGAAGGAATTGTTGAGAGAGATCTTCCCATCCAGTAATTGACCAGGATTGCAAGCTTGTATACCAGAAAAAGGCTGGTCCTTGCAAGGTCTGTACGAAGAATCTGAGTTTTACTGTTTTTTGCTGCTCTAGAGTTCCCATAATAGGATCACAATGAAACATGTAATGCATCAAATGCTGTTCAAGGTCACCTGATCCATTGAAAATAGGGAATACAGGGTTTCAAAAACTGGATGGAGGAGAGATTGAATGTACCCATTCAGGGTAAACATTTTTCTGGTTGGACCTACACATGTTTCCCTTCCATAGTTTATAACTGAGCTGTTAATGACTCAATAGTAGTTATTAACCATTGAAAAACATCCGATTGTACTTGGACTTGGGTAGGTGCAATGACTGGTACTTGGACGGATGTGGTGGTTGGTGCTTCAACTGATGGCAGCACTGCCAACTGTTTTTGCACTTGACCCATAGGATTAGACTTGTGGGGGTGTACTGATAGAGGAGGATATTCTTGATCCATATTTGTAGCTGTAACAAATTCCATTGTATGACTGACTCCGACACGCTTATGAAGAATACTACTCTGAAGTAGTTCTCCATTCAACCTCCTTAATTCCTTCATTTATTCCTCCTGTTGTGCAAACCAATTGCTCTAGTGAGAGCGATTGGCCTTCTCCAGAGGTAGGATATGTAACCATATTCTTTCCTCTACCTTTGTTGGATCCATTTCAGAGAGGGGGAAGTGGGTTACTCGAAGGATTACCTAGGTTCTGAGTAACCGTTTGATTTCATGTACGCACACCTTCTTCATTTATGTCGGTGCATACATCTTCTTGATCAGGAACCTCTTCATCTGAGTCCCCTGAGTGAGGCTCATCTGGTGGATTAGCAACAACGGAATTTATGACATTGATTAATGCATAACACATCACACCCCTTCTATCAACATTTCTATGATACTGTCTTCTTCTATGTCTTTGATGAGACATTGAATTTTGTTGATTCGATCCCTCAGGAACTTCTTGATTACCGTAATTTGGAGGGAATCTCTTGATAATTTGGATCTTCATTCCTCTTGAGGCATCATCCCCAATCGAGAAAAGACCGACTATCTCTGAGGAAGTAATTGATGATTTGAAAAAGTCCCCAGTCCGGTGGACTGGTGATGTTCCTGCTGTTCCCGCTCAACTCCTCGAATCCTATTTGTTGATTTTGAGGGTTGGTTTAAAAGAGTCCCCAGTCTGGCAAGATGGGATGGCTCTTGACATTATATGTCTGAGACTTTCTTAAAATCTCTCCTGATCATGCAAACCTTAGTCCGGAAATTAGTTGGATGCATTAACCTGTATCCACTTTTATCACCGGGTTCAAAAGACCATTGGATGATTTCCAACACTTCCGTCACATGATGATGTGATTGCTCCAAATGAGAGGCATGTTCTATAACAACCTGAGATTTTATAAGATATATTCTTTTTAATTTCTTTCATATCTTCTGTTGTACGATACACTAAGATTATCTTGCGCTATACGCCACACTGTATTAGCTTGCGGTATACGCAACACTAATCTTGGATTGTGTTACACACAATTTCATGTTTGTTTGATAGTAGTTATTTTATGAAACATTGAGTATATATATATATATTCAATGTATTTTGTTATACACAACAACAAATGAGTCTTTCACTACACGCAACCTTGACTTGGCTTGCATTACACGCAATCGCGAACTTCCTCGATAGCATGTGTTGTACGCAATTCTAGGTTTTACTAAACAACAAAATATTATTACAATATTATTATAAACTAACCTTTATGAATATTATTAACTAAAATTTTAATTTTATAACATTATTATTCATATTAAACATTTTCTATAACATGGTATAAGAACAAAATAATTTTTTCAGGTAAAATAATTATTTTTCAAAAAATGCAGTTTTTCCTCCTTATGATGGCGCACCCACATTAAATATAGTTTTTGACATGTTTATAAGTTCAATTTGAAAAAATAAAATTCTTCTTTGTAATCATGAAATAAAAAAGTACTTTGGACAAATTTTTCATATTATTCTGGTAACATTCATATTTTGATTAATAGTAAAAACACGCTATATTTTAATTAAAAACAACTTTTTTCATCGCAATAATTTATATGGTTAAATTAAAATATTGAATGGTTTTAAAGTATAAATAGAATATATTTTTACCATTTAATATAATTTGTGTCATTAACATTTATTTTACATTGAATTCAAAGGTAAAAACATTTCAATCTTTTGCAATGTTATAACTTTTAAAACACGTTTTCTTAACAACGGTATTAATTTTAAGTTAGTTTCTGCAAATTTTGTGTATTGAATTTAGAAAAATGGATTCCATATTTGTAATCAGTGGTTCCAAATTTTTTTAGTAATCTAATGTTTATTTTTGGGCATTATGAATAGTAACTACTGTAAATTTTATTTACCGTTGTAAAAGGTAAATCTGGTAATTAAGGGTAATTATAATATTATCAAATTACCCTAACACTTGTCTTAATATAATTGGATGCGTATATTTTGTCCTAAGGCATATTTGGGTCGAAATGGAATCCATTAGAACCAACTTGGAGGTGATTAAGACCTTTAGTTTATTTTATTTAAAGGAAAGTAAAATATGTCTCACTCAACTTTAATAATTAACAACTTTTTTATATAATTTTATACAGAATATAAATTTGGTTATAAATACTAATTTTAAAGGTAAAATGTTTTTCTTTATCATGGTAATTTATTTATAATTTTTAAGAGATATTTAATTGCCTTTATAGCTTATACATTAATGATGCAGAAATTATTTATTTACTGAAAAATAATTAATATTGTTTTTTTTGAAATACTAATACCCATTAAAAGGCGAAAAAACCTGACCAAAACTTATTGGTAGTGTAAATATACACCATAATCATCCATTGAACGAATATATGACCGTTTGGAGTCTTATAAAAGTGATTATGACACTTATATTATTTTCTTTTAAATGATGCCAAATATGTCACCTTCATAATTTAATAAATATAACAATTTAAATATTGTTCTTTTAAGATGATAAATTCTAGAAAAAGTATTATTTTTAAAGGTAATAGATTTATCTTAATCCTAAGATTTTATTTTTTAATTTTTATGCAACAAATATGTATATTAAATAATTATACAAATAATGATGTAATAATTATTTTATTAAGAGATAAAGAAAATAAATGGTTTTAAAAATAAAAAAATAAATATTATATGAACTATTTAATGTTCTCCACTAATTTTCTAGATACATATGACCTTTTATGAATCTATTAAATCTTATATTTCAAACATATCTTCTTTATATATTATATTTAAATTCAAATAAATGAATAGTGTCAAAATTGACACTATTGTTATTTTATAAAAATAACATATTATAAAATGGATTAAAAATAACAAATATATTTAAAAATTATAACTTTATATTTATATGGTATAAAATGTTATAAAGTATCCAATTATGGAAAATTCACAACAAATAAGTAATTATTTTTATAATTTAAAATTTAGAATGTTATTACCACAAATAAAATTAAATTGATTAAATAAGTATAAAGAAAGTTGATAATGTTTAAAATAAATTCCTAGCCTGTATAAATTTTATTGGTTGATGAGATTACAACCCTATATCATCTAATATTCTAATATGTGTCATTTTTGGATGTTTTTAAGTGGGTTTAGATTTTTTATAAATTAATATTTTTATGATTTCCAAAGGTGCCCCTCTCTTCCCTTATAAAAGGGCACCTCCTCCCTCTCTTCCTCACACCAATTTGAGCCTTTAGGCTCAGCCAAACCCTGCCCATTTAATTTCTCAACATCCATAGAAACATCCTATAGGTCCTGGTCTTCTTCAAAGACCAATTTTAGTACCCTATGAGGAGGATTCAAAGAGGCGTGTCAAAGAAGAGGTAATATGTGTTACCGATTCTTTCAGCTTTATTTCTTCTTATACTTATTATTCATTAGTTGTTTCATTATGAAGTAATAACATAAGTATCACTAATATACCGATATGTTATTATAAGTATGGAACAACCCTATTTCACCATCTATCCATCCTACAGAAAATGAAATCATTGCTCGTGCGTACGTACGGAATACCATCTCCACGCCGTGGTGTAATCTGTTTTTTCCACAAAAACCTTACATGGATGGGTAAAATGGTGTAAAGAATAACTATATACTGTTATTATAACATCATACTTATTCTGATATATTATACCATCATCTCCACTTCTATAATTATGGGAACGACATCATCGCTTGTGCATACGTACGGACTACCGTGTCCACGACGCGATGAGATTCATTCTCCATAATTAACCATACATGAATGATCATAACATTTATATAATGAATAATAATGAAATATATGAAATAATAATTCTACTGGATTTATGTATATATATATATGTATGTCATCTATTTAGTTTCATTGAATTCAATAAGGAAACGAAAACAACGTTCATGTGTACGTACGGTCTACTGTCTCCATGAACAGTGTATTTCATTCCTTTTATCGATCTATAATATATATGTATATGATGAATATATATTATACATAAATCATGTTTTACATTTAGGAATTATTTAAATCAGGATATAATTAATAATATCAAGAAACGACAAGTCGAAACACATACGATAAATGAAATGATTTTACCCAAAACGCTACTTTAACATGGAATTTAAAAAAGAACGGGTAATATAATGTCATAAGTTAAACATATATGATATCATATCAATGAACATGATTATGTAATTATTCAATGACATTATTTAAATCATTATACAGGAGGTTTGGAACCATACGATGCATATCGGACTTAAGATAAGGGATAATTTTGCAAATCTCATTTTCATCTGAGATTTCTTATTCGTAAGTATTTACGGGGATTATTTCTATCATCCATGTCCATGTTTTATAAAAGTGTTTTCATGTATTTTTAAAGTCATTTTTACCGATTTTTGACTTTTACTACATGGTATTTAAGGAATCTTTCTTTTTTTTGCGTTATGAGGTACTTTTTTGACTTTTCCGACAAAAGTACGAGGAGAATATTATTTTTAAATTATACGGCATGAATGGATTTTTATGGTTTTATAAAGATTTATTTTCATGAAGCTTACTCCAAAAGATTTCATTACTATTTTCAACAAAATATTTTTCCTTTAAAATTGCATGATATTTTGTGAATATAAATTAGTTTTGAAGAAGAAAGGATATTTTCCTAAATAATTCATTTCAAGTGTTTTATCAAAACCATTTTTCATCTAAGATGACATTATTTCATATGTGTATGTTTCAAGTATAAAGTCTATATGATTTACATGGATTCACTTTTCTTATTATGAAATGATATCCATTTCTTTTATATGGATTATGTGATGATGGGATGATGGTTATGAAACCCATTTTATTCATTGGGTTATTATGAATGTTGTATGTTTATGTTGTGGCACAAGTAAGAATTATTTCATTTTGAGATGGGTGGGACCAATAACTCCCTCCAATGCATTGGGTAAAGATTTATATCTCATGATATAGACATGGCTGGAATGACAAGTTAAACCGGTTCAGTAATACAGGACTAGAACGAGGAGTGAACTCAATTACGAAAGGGACTTTTTCCACTAAGATGGTCTTGGAAGCGAGGCCTTGGCTACTATGGAAATAATATCATGTTCTTAATGGTTTCCACAATTACATGTTTTATTCCCATGCTATTTTATCATGATTGATGTTCCCTTATGATATATGCCTTACGTACTTCCAAGATTCATGTCTTTGCTCAAGATTTTGATGGTTAGATTTTATGTACATGTTTTTTAATTCAAATGTTTATGGATTGTTTTATGTTCTCTATGTTTACCCTTACTGGGCATTTGATCTCACCCCTTTTATGTTTTCTTTTCCCCAGGATATAAAGAAATGTTTTAGGTAAGAAAAAAAAGGGAAGATCTTTATTGGGAGAGGTTGAAGATCTTTAAGCACGATTAGAAGATTTTATTCCATGTTTCCAAAGGCATCAAACTATTATGGTCCTTGTGTGTCTGTTTTTGTTATGTATTATGTATTCCACAAAAGTAATGTAATTTCCATGTACGTCAAGCTCTAGGTCTCGACATGTTCAATATTCTCGTTTTCTTGATGCAGGAGTAATTCAACAACTTTTTCACTATAGGATAGATTTTTGAGAGGAACTAGTTAAAGCCAGTTCTTGGGAATTAATTTGATTACAAACAATGCCCATTGACTATGGCCGACCATGGTAACTAACATTGCATGAGACCATTTTCACTGGGCTTTGCTGACTAGAGAGCACCGTGAAATGTAGTGCTCCATGAACACCCCATCCTCTGACATGATTATCAGATGGGACATAGGAAATTAACTGACGTAATCTTCTTAGTGCACCAAGGCATGAACGTTGAAGGGCTCTCTGCTGCTTTGTAGGCTTCGGATATTGATAGACTGATAGAGATGCCAAATCAATCTGACGTTGTAACCCTTCTATTATCTTAAGATGATTTTTATATTCATCATAAGATAATACTTTTTCTTCAACTAACAAATATATTTGCATATGTTGAAATGAATATCATGAATTCCATCTTCCGTTAACATCTTTGGAATGTCATACTGAGAGTCATCCAATGGCCAAAACATGACTGGTACTTCACCCTTTTCTAGTGGTTTTCTCTGTTCAGAATTTCCTTATTATCATTAAATGAAGATTCTACTAGTTTATTTGACCAGAGTTGGTGTTTCCTTGTTGCTTCATCAGATTCAACAAGATTAATAGAGAAATTATTGATCAAACTAGAAGATGCATGACTTAGGGGTGGTTCGGAGAATTACATACACCCTAGGCTATATTCTGATTGAGAAAGTATTTCACCTGTTAGCGATGAAGCATCAGACATAACTGGTTTCACATTTACAAGTGCCTCAAGATAAGAGGGATTTATCGGCACTACATCGTCCACTAGAGGATTTTCTGGGAAATGTGCATTACTACTGCAGAGAGAACTTTGGCAGCGAAATTCATTATTATGTGGAGGACCACCATGGTGGGTTACAACAAAAGATGAGATCTCTTGCTCCATGGTCTTCTGACCACACAGAGGGTTCCTGTGGCTCTCATCTGAAGATGAAACATTGAGATATACCGAATTGTCATGAAGCATGTCTTCATGAGGAAGTGTCTGTTGACGACCTTCAGAATTAAGGTTCCCACTATTGGGAAATGAAGGAGTAGAATCATGAATTCCAATAGATAACTTTCTAAGGGTTTCAAGAACGCCAACATCGAGCAAGGCCTTCTTACAGATTGGATCTTGATATCCTGACTGTGCTGGGAAGGTCTTTTTCTTAGACGCCTTCTTACTCGCCTTGGAAACCACTTGTTGACGAAAGTGGCTTCTCTGAGCAGGTGTATGTTCCTGATCAGGATAGTTGGTCAGGTTAGGCTGATGATCTCCACTCAAATCAGGTGTATGTGCCTGACTTGGTTGTCTGTATGATATGGGGGAGTATGACCTACAAACCTCTTGGACTGGAACAGATGTGTGTGTCTGTTCCGGAGTAAATTATTGATGTGTCACTCCACTGGTAGGGATATATTTATGTGTGTTTCCCTGAGATGCTGATGAAGCTGTTATAATATCCTGGAAAGTATCCAGAATATGAGAAGGGATTTGCTTCTTCTCTTTCACCATTGATAGAATATGCTTGGTGACCTCAGCTGCCGGAATGGGTATATACATCCATTCCGTGCTTGGAGAAAGTGTATGTGCCTGCTCTTGTCCTCCTTTTCCTGTCAGTGAATCCTGACAGTACTCAAGTGTGGGGACAGAGAGTTGAGTCTGCCTCTTGTTTTTCACCAGAGCTTTCCGACTGACTTATCTGTGTGCTACGAAGCGAGACTGTTGGTAGGCTTGATTAATACTAGAAGGTGTGTGCCTGCTGATTGCACTTCGCCGAACGTGGTTGACGAGCTCCATCATATGTAGTCAAACGAGCCTGCTGACTAGTTGATGATATATAAACAGGTGTATGTTCATGCCTATAGTACTCCACCATAATTTCCTGGCGGGATTGGCGTGATGCTTTCAGTCAAGTCTGCTGGATAGCAGAATTAAAACAGGCAGGTGTGTGTGCTCGCTCGCTGCTTGCCACCAAGTTTGGTTGGTGGACTTCTCCGAAGACGACAGAGATTAGAACCTGATCACTGTTGACCGGATTCTGCATCCGGCGGTTCTTCTTGCCTGCTCGGGTTCGAGGAACCTGGGAAAAACTCCTGGATTCGGTACCCTCCTCATGCTGTGTGCATACCACCACACAAGTCTGGGAGCGATTATTGATAGGAGCCCTCAGGAAGGAATCCTGGTTCTTTGAATTATGGCCCTGAGGGACCTGCTCATTCACCTCCCCCAGAGTATGTGAGTGAATGGTGATTGCGTTATGGGGATAATGACCCAAAACGGTTGGAGACAGTGGTTAGCACCGCCTGCTTCTTGATCACTGGTCATCATTGTTTAGATGACCGGTGTGAGTTGTTCACTTCGAGGGCTTGTTGGGCGGCCTCCAGAGTAGGGATGGTACAATGTTGATGGTACTCATTAACCAGCGCATTTGATACCCAGCGTTGAAGATGCTGAGTAGGTGATGTCATCCACAGAGCAGACGACGATCCAGCAGGAGTAGCAGCAGTGGCATTTGTAGCAGCAGTATTCACATGTGTGAACTTGAGAGTAGCCATTCTGGAAATGCATAATATCTTGGAAAAGAGTACATGTTTGATATAACAGTTGTAATCAAGATAAATTCAGCCACTACATCTTTTGGATGAGCACATATGTCAATGATTTTTTTGTTGGCCCTCTCATTGAGTTTTAAATAGGGGACTAACAAATAGGTAAAACATCATTTTAACTTGGTTAAGGATTCACGTCGGGTTCACCATTTGTTGTTTCCCTCAGAATTTGGGGATGACCTCCCTGATGGGAGGTTCAAACATTCAAATCGGTTTCTAATGGGTTTGTTCATACAACCGTAAACATCCAATGATTCCACATCCATTTGGACCTACTTTCCAAAGGTAGGCGCTCATTAGTCTGTGGACTGATGAGACATAGGAATTTGCATTGGTCGAGAGGATGGGAGGTCGGGCTCATCACACCTTTTTAGAGGAATTATTGTCTACTCCGGGGCTCTCCTTATAGATTTATGTTATGTTCATGAATCCTTATTACATTATCAAGTATAAAATGAAATTTCCTTTAGATCTGACAATCAATGATTAAATATTTTGGAAATTTATAGAATATTTTATATGTATTCGAGGTTCTTCATTGATGGATAATCCTCTGTATTTATTAGAGATTCATGGCCAATGGTATCCTTCATCACATTTATATAGAAGTATCTTGGTCATTATGATGACCATGCTGGTTTTAAAGCCACTCATTGGGGCACTTGAAGTTTATTGTCATTCAGAAGGACATGGATTATTTCAGAGTTGGGATCGAACCCGCAGATGGGCTACCTACGTATCGTTTGTTTAGAAAAAAGGAATCAGAACCCACGTAGTTTGAGTAATGGATTATGATGTTTATGATTGATGGCTCAAAGAAGGATGTCATAATTACTTTTACACTCTAAGCTCACGTGAGTCATGCTCGGTGTGAGAAACAAGAGGTATTGGTAAAAGTCAGACAATTTGAGCCCTGAAAGATGCAATCATAAGAAATAATGTGGGACTTATGTATGAATGACAGCCCAGATAAATGAAGATTAGGATTTAATTCATGGAAGAAATCCCAGAACAAGGTACATAAAGGTATATGTGCTTCATGGTGATTTGAATACTATAATTTGGGGTTTACTCAAGAAATGGAGGCCCAGATTAGGAGAATACTTATGATTGGTTTTTACTCTTGAGAAGGAATCCAAGATAAAAGTTAAATTAGGACTGGTTAAGAGAAATTAAGACTGGGGCTTATTCTTGAAAAGGAGGCCCATATTTAGGAGACTTGAAAAATTAAGGGACTTGGGGCTTACTCCTAAAGAGGATGCCCATATTTGAGGATTATGAATAGGGATTATTCCTGAAAAGGAAGCCCATGTTAAGAATTATGATGGGGGCTTATTCCTGAAAAGGAGGCCCAGGTTAAGAATTTTTAAGGGGGCTTATTAATGAAAAGGAGGCTCGTGTTAATGAGTTCTCTCATCTTAAAGGATGAGGTTGAATGAATGAAATATCAATCTTTAGTGACATAAAGGTGTGTAAATCACTAGGTTTTGAGAGATATTCCACATAATTCCTTTTAGATAAGGAAGTGAAATCAAGAAATCATGCCATAAGTGGCTTTGAAGAGTGTCTTGAAGACTGAATCATTGAATAGGAGAGGTGTAATGGCATAAGAGGGGTGAAATGGGGAAGAAGGGCACCCAAAAAGGCAGGGTCGTGCAAGTCTTGGCAGGCGCGCAGGTATTGCGTGTAACACCCGAGACATTTATGTTATATAAACCATCAAAGGAATCTTTTTCTACACAACACTTGCTTGGCTTGCTTTGCACGCAATCGCGACCTTCCTCGATAGCTTGCGTCGTACGCAATACCGAGTTTCACTAAACAACAATATGCTATTAAAACTAGTCGTTATGAATAGTAATAACCACTTTTTAAAATTTTTAAAATTTTATTTTTCAAAATGGACTTCATTTTTGGACTCAGAATATCGAAATTAGCCTAGGGTGAAATTTTGGTATTTTTCTGAAAACTTTCAATTTTTGATGAATAGTGAAACCACTAAGTGGTAGGTTAAAAACTGAATTTTGCATAAAACTTAATTTTACCGCTTCTGTGAATGGAATTTCAAAAATCCGAGAGACACGGTTAATATCAAGGACTAAAATGTGGTTCAATGAGATGAAAATAATTTTTTGGTGAATAGTTACTTTTTACTATTTTTACCGCGGTTAATAGTAAATAGGGTAACTAAGGGTAAATATGATATTAATATTACCCTAAAACATGTCCTAATTCTATTGGACAAGTGTAATTCGACCAAAAACAAACTTAGGAATAAATTATGACCATTTAGGCCCACTTGGATTAGATTAGGACATTTATTATTAATTTATTTAAAGAAGGGTTAAAATAGTTAAAATCAAAGTTTAATAAGTAAATCATTTTTAATATAGGGTTATACATAAGATAAATTCGATTGTAAATATTCATTAGAAAGCTAAAAAGATTTCCTACATGATGGTATTTTATTTGTAATTTTTAGACATCAAATAATTTAATTTATTTATGACACAAAGATGATGCAGTAATTATCTTATTAATGAAATATTGACAAAATTGATAATATAAATACAAAAATAAATGTAATTTGAGACTTTTTATGAATTCCACTAATTTTCTAGGTTACTATGATATATTATTATTGATTTAATCAACTTGGTTCGAACATATAATTCTGTTATGACTTTGAAAAAAATCATATATCAAATAGTGTCAAAATTGACACAAAATAGTTTTTAAATCAAATATTATATTATTAATTGTTATTTTATTCCTAAAAATCTAAGGTTCGGCCAAATGACTTAGATAAGGATATATATATTAATAATAAACAATTTGGGGTTCGTTTGGCATGTTATAATAAGTGTATTAACCATATAGTGATTGAAAACAAAAAGACATGGTAAAAGTTAAATTATTTAACTTAGAGTTAAATTTAATTGATAAGGTTAAAATAATATCCTAAACTTGTCTAAATTCTATTGGTTGATAGGATTTCGACCCATCCCCACTTTAGCTTAGAAATAAGACCCTTTGGAACCATTATAAACCGATTTTGACTTTAATATAAAATAATATTTTGAGATATTCCTAAGGTGCCCCTCTCCTCCCTTATAAATGGGCACCTTCTCCCCCTCCTCCTCACACCAATTTGAGCACTCAAGCTCGGCCAACCCCTGAAATTTTCCCTTCTCCACTTCCCTAGAATAATCCTAGAGGTCCTGGTCTTCTCCAAAGACCAATCTTAGTTCCTTAAGTGGAGGATTCAAAAAGGCGTTCCAAAGAAGAGGTAATATCCATTACCGAGCTTTTCAATTTCTTTCTTCTTCAACTTCTTCTTCTTTAGTTGTTTCATGATAAAGTAATAACCTCAGTATTACTTACATACTGATATGTTATTATAAATATGAAACAACCCTAATTCACCTTCTATCCATCCTACGGAAAAATGAAATCACCGCGCGTGCGTACGTACGGAATACCGTCTCCACGCCGTGGTGTAATCTATTTTCCACCATCACCTTACAAGGATGGGTATAATGGTGTAATGAGTAACTATATATGATTATTATAAAGTAATATTGATACTGAAATAATATATATATATACTCCAATACAATTCCACGATCATAGGAACGATATCATCACTCGTGCGTACGTACGGAATACCGTCTCCACGATGTGATGCGACTCGTTCTACATGATCTTCATTTCATAATGATTGTATAAATGAATTGAATGAATGAATATGGTATATACTACACTAATACCATTCTGGAAATGAATTATCTATAACCTAAAGATAAGAATAAGAATTTATTCGACAAAACACGCATAAGAACAAAAAGTTATAAAGACCCGAGTAACAAGTAACAATGAAATATTACTAACAAGAAGCTAATAATATGACCATATATGATCTCATATCAATATGTATGATTCTGGAATAAGTCAATAACATTATTTAAACCATTATACAGGAGCTTCGGACACGAACAAAGCAAATCGGACCTAAGGTAAGGGAAATATCACAATCTCATTTTTATCTGAGATTGTTTATTCGTAAGTATTTACTGGGGTATATTTTATCATCCACATCCATGTTTACTCAATATGTAATATTGTTTCCATCCAGTTGCAATAGTTTAAATCCAATTTTACCCTTAGGTGAGTTTTTAGTAAAGAATATTAAAGGAATCTTTTGTCGTTTTTCCGTACGAGGTACTTTTTGACTTTTCCGACAAAAGTACGAAGAATGTTTTTTTTAACTTATACGGCATGAATGGATTTTTAAAACATTACTTCAAAGAAGCTTCCTTTACAAGTTTTCAAGTTTATTTTTAATCAAATTCTTTTATTTTAAAGTTGTATGACATGTTATGAAAGGAAAAATGTTTTTGAAGAAGAAAGGATATTTTCCTCAAGGATGGAGTTCAAGTGTTTTATCAAAATTATTTTCCATCTAAGATAATAAAGGGTTATATTTTTATCCCTATTATTACATTGATTTGATCATGTTGTGATGGAATTATTTTTATGAATTCCTTTATCTTATATGAACTGATTTATGATGTCATGATGTTTCAAGAATCCCATTTTTGTTACTTGTGTTATGCGATGATGTATGTTTTATGACCATGTGGCACACATAAGAAATGATTTATTATAAGATGGGTGGGACCTATATCTCCCTCCAATGCATTGGGTAAAGACTTTATATCTCATGAGATAGACATGGCTGGAACGGAAGGTTATTTCGGTTCAGTGATACAGGACTGAAACGACGAGTGAACTCGGTTCAGAAAGGGACTTTGTCCACTAAGATAGTCTTGGCAATGAGTCATGACTAACAAGAAATGATTTTCCATGATTATGTGTGCATGCCACAAAGTTTCAAGTTTTATGTTATGATTATGGGGATCTCATTTTCACTTCTATGATTTATTCCATGTTAAGATATTATGATCTCTTTTGCAGGTTTTGATTTTCAAAAAGATATGATATGATTTTTATTTCCTTTATTTGCCCTTGCTGAGCATTTGAGCTCACCCTTTTATGTTTTCTTTTACCCAGGTCAGGAAGATGGATATTAAGTAGAATATGCTAAAAGGGACCCTATATATGATGAAATAAATGGAAGACACTGTAGAAGATTTATGAACCAGTTGTTTATGTTTCCCAGTTTCTAAAGACACTATACCTATACGGTCCTTTGTGGTTTTGTCATATGTTGTAATAAGTGTGCTTCAATTTTGAAGTATTAACAATGTATGTAAAGTATGGGTCGTTATAGTTGGTATCAGAGGAAAGGTATAGTCAACCTTTGGAAACTAGGATGTGAAAGCCTTAGTAAGAACCCTAAGGATAAGTCTAAGCATAGAACACAATTTTAGAAATGGCCTTGAATAACCTAGGATAAGACCTTAAGCATGAAAATTTTATTTTTGAATTATGTGGTTTCCTATTATAATTAGTGTTGCTCACACTATTCTTCTTGGTTTTAGTCAATGGCTGGAACCCGAAGGAACCGTGTTAATGCGGAATGTGATGGGCAATGCAATGATTGTCCCCCTGAGCAACCAAACGATATGGGAGCTGGAATGAAAAATCTTGTAGCCATGCTCACACAACTTTCTCAAGCTATGAATCATGCAGGATTTCCAAACGAGCAAAGGAGGGAGCAACATTCTGTTGAATCCTTCATGAGGCAGCGTCCACCTTCTTTCAGCGGGTCTACTGATCCATTAGTTGATGAACAATGGATTAGTACTACTGAAAAGATATTTTCAGTTCTTCAATGTTCTGAGCATGATAAAGTCATCCTAGCAGTGTATCGTTTGGAAGGAGATGCGGATCAATGGTGGAATCTTGTTAAGAATACGAGGCAAAGGGATGAAATTGAGTCTATGGAATGGGACGAGTTCAAGAACTTATTTTTCAATAAGTACTTCCCTCGTATTCTCCGAACAAAGATGGAGAAAGAGTTCCTTGAACTGAAGCAAAGGGATGATGAATCTGTTAGTACCTATGAAGCAAATTTTACAAGACTTGCATGGTACGCTTCTGGTATTATTATCCAACCTGAGAGTAAGATCGATCGATTCTTTAGTGGCTTAAAACCAAGTCTTCGAAGGGCGTTATCCATAAGGGACTTCAATAGCTACGAGGAAATCGTTCGATGTGCTCTCAAAGTCGAGATGGAGATTGGAGTAACCCATCAGTCACATGGGTTTGATAAGAAGAGGAAGATGGAATTCAAAGAAAAATCTAAAGAGCACACGGAAAAGAAGATGAACTTTCCCTTATGCTCAAAGTGTGGAAAGAAACATGGAGGGAGTTGTCTTAAAGGGACAAGTAAATGTTTTAAATGTGGAAAGGAAGGTCATCGGGCATTTGAATGCCGTGATAATGGGAAGAAGATGTCTAATGATGCAAACAAAGGAAGGGATACACAGAATGAACCTACTACACTTCAATGTTTCAAGTGCAAGGAGATGGGGCATTATGCCAATCAATGCCCAAATCCAAGGGTTGATGATGATGGTCGACGTCAACAAACTCTTAAGGCTAAAGACAAAGGAAAGTCACATGCAATTTCTATCAGCGATGTGGAGTACGATAACGATGTGGTGAAAGGTACACTTACCATCCACTCTAAAGTAGCAAATGTTTTATTTGATTCTGGATCCACCCACTCTTTTATTTCTAAAGAATTTTCTAAGGGTATCACCGTATTACCTCAACAATTAGATGTTGAGTTAGCTGTGACAACACCTAATGGCACAACAGTCGCATCAGAAGTTTATAATTCTTCTCCGATCGAAGTTTGTGGGAAAGTGCTTCCTGCAAATCTTGTGATCCTTCCTTTAGTGGAATTTGATGTGATTCTTGGCATGGATTGGCTTTCTCTACATGGAGCTCATATCAATTGCCAAAGAAGGGAAGTCACATTTCATATTCCAGATCAACCTACGATCGTCTATCAATGCAAGGATGAACATAACCTTCCAGTGGAAATTTCTTCCATCTTATGGGTATTGATTCCACTAAATGAAGGTTATTTATCTCAAATAGTTGGTGAGAAACTCACGATTAAGAATATGCCCATTGTACGGGAGTTTGATGATGTCTTTCCGGAGGAATTACCGGGTCATCCACCAAATCGTGAAGTTGATTTTTCAATAGAACTCGTACCGGGTGCTTTGCCTATTTCAAAGACACCTTATAGAATGGCCCCAATTGAGTTGCAGGAATTGAAGAAGCAACTCCAAGAGAATCTTGATAAGGGATTCATACGCCCTAGTGCGTCACCTTGGGGAGCACCTGTTCTATTTGTTAAGAAGAAAGATGGATCAATGAGACTCTGCATTGATTATCGAGAACTTAACAAGATCACTATCAAGAACAAATATCCTCTCCCACGCATTGATGACTTATTTGACCAACTACACGGAGCTCAATACTTTTCCAAGATTGATCTTCGTTCAGGGTATCATCAATTAAGGGTCAAAAGGGAGGATATACCAAAGACGGCTTTCCGTACAAGGTATGGACACTATGAATTTATAGTGATGCCATTTGGTCTTACTAATGCCCCTGCTATCTTCATGGATCTAATGAATAGAGTCTTTAGAAACTATCTTGATCAATTTGTGGTAGTCTTTATAGATGATATTCTTGTCTATTCAAAGAGAAAGGAAGAGCATGAAGATCACTTGAGAATTATATTGAAGACCCTGAGAAAAGAGAAGCTTTATGCCAAATTTACCAAGTGTGAATTTTGGCTTCAAAAAGTTGCATTTTTGGGTCATATAATCTCAAAAGAGGGGATATCTGTGGATCCAGCAAAAACAGAGGTTATCGAAAGATGGTCAAGACCAACAACAGTAACTGAGATCCGAAGTTTTCTTGGTTTGGCTGGATATTATCGACGTTTTGTAAAAGATTTTTCACGATTATCTAATCCACTCACCAAGTTGACTCGGAAAGGAGTTAAGTTTTTCTGGACAGAGGAATGTGAAGAGAATTTCAAGGAGTTGAAAAGAAGGTTATCCAGTGCACCTGTGCTCACACTGCCTTGTAGTGGAGAAAGGTTTGTGATCTACAGTGATGCATCCAAGAAGGGATTGGGGTGTGTTCTTATGCAAAATGATATGGTGATAGCTTATGCCTCACGACAGTAGAAAATCCATGAGCAAAATTACCCAACACATGATTTGGAGTTGGCTGCGGTAATCTTTGCATTAAAGATTTGGAGGCATTACCTTTATGGTGAAAGGTGTGATATTTATACTGATCATAAAAGTTTAAAGTATATTTTCACACAAAAGGAGTTGAATATGCGTCAAATAAGATGGTTGGAGCTGATTAAGGATTATGACTGCTCAATCCATTACCACCCTGGGAAAGCAAACAAAGTGGCAGATGCATTAAGTCGACAAGACCATGCTAGTTTATCCATGATGAGGATCACAAAAGATCCAATATTTATGGATTTACAAAGGATGGATCTTGGAATTATAATCGAAGGGGAAAAATATTATCTTTCTCAAATGAATGTTCAACCATCTATACATGTGAAGATTAAAGAGGCACAGAAAGAAGATGTCGAGTTACAAAAGAAGGTGAGAAATGTTCCTGAAATCAACCTTGATTGTAATGGGATAATAAAGTTCAGGAATCGGGTTTGCGTTCCTCCCATCCCCGAATTAAAGAATGAGCTGCTGGATGAGGCTCATAGTTCGTCATTCTCTATTCATCCTGGAATCATGAAGATGTATAGGGACCTGAAAGAGTACTTCTGGTGGGATGGCATGAAAAGAGATGTTGCTGAATATGTCTCTCGATGCTTGGTTTGTCAACAAGTTAAAGCTGAGAGACAGAAGTCTAAGGGGATGTTACAACCATTACCCATACCCGAATGGAAATGGGAAAACATCACTATGGACTTTGTCATAGGACTTCCTAAAACATCCAAAGGCAATAATGCTATCTGGGTCATAGTTGATCGTCTTACAAAGTTTGCACACTTCATTGCTATTAGAGAGGATTTCTCTCTAGATCAGCTTTCCAGGATATATGTAAAGGAAGTGGTAAGATTGCATGGAGTACCACTTTCTATTATATCTGATCGGGATCCGAGATTTACCTCGAAGTTCTGGCGAAGTCTTCAGCATACTCTGGATACAGAGTTGAGTTTCAGCACTGCTTATCATCCCCAGACAGACGGTCAGTCTGAGAGAACAATTCAAACCCTAAAAGATATGTTGAGAGATTTCTCTATGGATTTCAAAGGAGGTTGGGATCAACACCTACCTTTGGTGGAATTTTCTTATAATAATAGCTTTCACTCTAGTATTCAGATGGCTCCTTATGAAGCTCTCTATGGAAAGAAATGCAGGACTCCAACTTGCTGGGATGAAGTTGGGGAAAGAAAGCTATTAGGATCTGATCTCGTTGATGAAATGGCAGAAAAGGTCAGATCTATTCAACAACACATAAGAGCAGCTCAGAGTCGACAGAAAAGTTATGCCGACAACCGAAGAAAAGACCTAGAGTTTGAAGTGGGTGATAAAGTGTTCTTACGAATATCTCCCTGGAAGAGGGTTATGAGATTTGGAAAGAAGGGGAAGTTGAGCCCTAGATATATCGGTCCTTTCAAAATACTGGATCGTGTTGGGAAGGTAGCTTACCGATTGGCGCTTCCACCGAATCTCTCTCAAGTTCACGATGTGTTCCATGTATCTCTCCTGAGAAAGTACATACCAGATCCTTCACATGTACTCAGCTCAGAAGTTGTACCGCTGGAGAAAGATCTTTCTTATGAAGAACAGCCGATAGAGATTCTGGATCGTAGCGAAAAAGTCCTACGAAACAAGACCACTCGCTTCGTGAAAGTTTTATGGAGAAACCACCAACTTGAAGAAGCTACATGGGAGCTTGAGGATATGATGAGGGAGAAGTATCCTCATTTGTTTGTTGCAAAGTGACGAATTTCGAGGGCGAAATTCTTTTTAAGGGGGGTAGAATGTAACACCCGAGACTTTTATGTTATATAAACCATCAAAGGAATCTTTTTCTACACAACACTTGCTTGGCTTGCTTTGCACGCAATCGCGACCTTCCTCGATAGCTTGCGCCGTACGCAATACCGAGTTTCACTAAACAACAATATGCTATTAAAACTAGCCGTTATGAATAGTAATAACCACTTTTTAAAATTTTATTAATTTTATTTTTCAAAATGGACTTCATTTTTGGACTCAGAATATCGAAATTAGCCTACGGTGAAATTTTGGTATTTTTCTGAAAACTTTCAATTTTTGATGAATAGTGAAACCACTAAGTGGTAGGTTAAAAACTGAATTTTGCATAAAACATAATTTTACCGCTTCTGTGAATGGAATTTCAAAAATCCGAGAGACACGGTTAATATCAAGGACTAAAATGTGGTTCAATGAGATGAAAATAATTTTTTGGTGAATAGTAACTTTTTACTATTTTTACCGCGGTTAATAGTAAATAGGGTAACTAAGGGTAAATATGATATTAATATTACCCTAAAACATGTCCTAATTCTATTGGACAAGTGTAATTCGACCAAAAACAAACTTAGGAATAAAATATGACCATTTAGGCCCACTTGGATTAGATTAGGACATTTATTATTAATTTATTTAAAGAAGGGTTAAAATAGTTAAAAT
This sequence comes from Viscum album, assembly GCA_963277665.1. Taxonomy (NCBI): domain Eukaryota; kingdom Viridiplantae; phylum Streptophyta; class Magnoliopsida; order Santalales; family Viscaceae; genus Viscum; species Viscum album. The sequence continues at coordinate 230,991,032 of OY728155.1, read as the reverse complement.
CAAAGTTTAATAAGTAAATCATTTTTAATATAGGGTTATACATAAGATAAATTCGATTGTAAATATTCATTAGAAAGCTAAAAGGATTTCCTACATGATGGTTTTTTATTTGTAATTTTTAGACATCAAATAATTTAATTTATTTATGACACAAAGATGATGCAGTAATTATCTTATTAATGAAATATTGACAAAATTGATAATATAAATACCAAATTAAATGTAATTTGAGACTTTTTATGACTTCCACTAATTTTCTAGGTTACTATGATATATTAGTATTGATTTAATCAACTTGGTTCGAACATATAATTCTGTTATGACTTTGACAAAAATCATATATCAAATAGTGTCAAAATTGACACAAAATAGTTTTTAAATCAAATATTATATTATTAATTGTTCTTTTATTCCTAAAAATCTAAGGTTCGGCCAAATGACTTATATAAGGATATATATATTAATAATAAACAATTTGGGGTTCTTTTGGCATGTTATAGTAAGTGTATTAACCATATAGTGAAAGAAAACAAAAAGACATGGTAAAAGTTAAATTATTTAACTTAGAGTTAAATTTAATTGATAAGGTTAAAATAATATCCTAAACTTGTCTAAATTCTATTGGTTGATAGGATTTCGACCCATCCCCACTTTAGCTTCGAAATAAGACCCTTTGGAACCATTATAAACCGATTTTTACTTTAATATAAAATAATATTTTGAGATATTCCTAAGGTGCCCCTCTCCTCCCTTATAAAAGGGCACCTCCTCCCCCTCCTCCTCACACCAATTTGAGCACTCAAGCTCGGCCAACCCCTGCCATTTTCCCTTCTCCACTTCCCTAGAATAATCCTAGAGGTCCTGGTCTTCTCCAAAGACCAATCTTAGTTCCTTAAGTGGAGGATTCAAAAAGGCGTTCCAAAGAAGAGGTAATACCCATTACCGATCTTTTCAATTTCTTTCTTCTTCAACTTCTTCTTCTTTAGTTGTTTCATGATAAAGTAATAACATCAGTATTACTTACATACTGATATGTTATTATAAATATGAAACAACCCTAATTCACCTTCTATCCATCCTACGGAAAAATGAAATCACCGCGCGTGCGTACGTACGGAATACCGTCTCCACGCCGTGGTGTAATCTATTTTCCACCATCACCTTACAAGGATGGGTATAATGGTGTAATGAGTAACTATATATGATTATTATAAAGTAATATTGATACTGAAATAATATATATATATACTCCAATACAATTCCACGATCATAGGAACGATATCATCACTCGTGCGTACGTACGGAATACCGTCTCCACGATGTGATGCGACTCGTTCTACATGATCTTCATTTCATAATGATTGTATAAATGAATTGAATGAATGAATATGGTATATACTACACTAATACCATTCTGGAAATGAATTATCTATAACCTAAAGATAAGAATAAGAATTTATTCGACAAAACACGCATAAGAACAAAAAGTTATAAAGACCCGAGTAACAAGTAACAATGAAATATTACTAACAAGAAGCTAATAATATGACCATATATGATCTCATATCAATATGTATGACTCTGGAATAAGTCAATAACATTATTTAAACCATTATACAGGAGCTTCGGACACGTACAAAGCAAATCGGACCTAAGGTAAGGGAAATATCACAATCTCATTTTTATCTGAGATTGTTTATTCGTAAGTATTTACTGGGGTATATTTTATCATCCACATCCATGTTTACTCAATATGTAATATTGTTTCCATCCACTTGCAATAGTTTAAATCCAATTTTACCCTTAGGTGAGTTTTTAGTAAAGAATATGAAAGGAATCTTTTGTCGTTTTTCCGTACGAGGTACTTTTTGACTTTTCCGACAAAAGTACGAAGAATGTTTTTTTTAACTTATACGGCATGAATGGATTTTTAAAACATTACTTCAAAGAAGCTTCCTTTACAAGTTTTCAAGTTTATTTTTAATCAACTTCTTTTATTTTAAAGTTGTATGACATGTTATGAAAGGAAAAATGTTTTTGAAGAAGAAAGGATATTTTCCTCAAGAATGGAGTTCAAGTGTTTTATCAAAATTATTTTCCATCTAAGATAATAAAGGGTTATATTTTTATCCTTATTATTACATTGATTTGATCATGTTGTGATGGAATTATTTTTATGAATTCCTTTATCTTATATGAATTGATTTATGATGTCATGATGTTTCAAGAATCCCATTTTTGTTACTTGTGTTATGCGATGATGTATGTTTTATGACCATGTGGCACACATAAGAAAGGATTTATTATAAGATGGGTGGGACCTATATCTCCCTCCAATGCATTGGGTAAAGACTTTATATCTCATGAGATAGACATGGCTGGAACGGAAGGTTATTTCGGTTCAGTGATACAGGACTGAAACGAGGAGTGAACTCGGTTCAGAAAGGGACTTTGTCCACTAAGATAGTCTTGGCAATGAGTCATGACTAACAAGAAATGATTTTCCATGATTATGTGTGCATGCCACAAAGTTTCAAGTTTTATGTTATGATTATGGGGATCTCATTTTCACTTCTATGATTTATTCCATGTTAAGATATTATGATCTCTTTTGCAGGTTTTGATTTTCAAAAAGATATGATATGATTTTTATTTCCTTTATTTGCCCTTGCTGAGCATTTGAGCTCACCCTTTTATGTTTTCTTTTACCCAGGTCAGGAAGATGGATATTAAGTAGAATATTCTAAAAGGGACCCTATATATGATGAAATAAATGGAAGACACTGTAGAAGATTTATGAACCAGTTGTTTATGTTTCCCAGTTTCTAAAGACACTATACCTATACGGTCCTTTGTGGTTTTGTCATATGTTGTAATAAGTGTGCTTCAATTTTGAAGTATTAAAAATGTATGTAAAGTATGGGTCGTTATATTGCGTGGGCGAGCAAGTCCTGGACACGCAGGTATACCTGCGCGCCACATGGGTTCTTGCGCGATGGTTATCCAGCAGGGTAATACTTGAGCGAATCTTGGTTAAATCATTTAGAATCATCTTGAGGTTCTTCCAAAAGAGTGGCGCGCAAGTTCTATTGAAGGATTTAGGTGGAGCACAAGTGTGTCCATTTCCCTTAAGGGCTAGCCACTCAGGCGCGCAAGTGTTGATGAGTTTCAACACTTAGGCCTTCCTCCCCCTCTTTTGATCTTCTGTTCTAGGTAAGAAATTACCTTAGAAGTGTTTCAGAAGATCTGAGAAGAGACTAGGGCGCTGGGAGCTCAAATCTGAATTCTGGAAAAAATTCCTCCCCTAATGGGGGGCCCACAGGGTCTATTTATAGGCTGGAGAAGGCCCGGGCGGTTATCACTTAGGTCGCACAAGTCACTTGGGCAATCATTAGGCGTCGTGCACGTGGACTTGCGCGATAGTGATAGAACTTGCGCGGCACATGTGCTTTTGAAGCCTTGTTCATGCCTTTATCGAGTTTGGATGTTTTTATCAAAGGATGAATCAATTTGTTCTAAGTCATTTCCCTTTACATTCTTTAAGACAATGTGACGAAAAGGAGCGTCAACAACATCTTAACAAAAATCATTCCCTATGTTAAATATATTGGAAATTTATAATTATATTTGTATTGTATTAGGAATCATTATAAAATTTGTGAGATAAAGGAGTATGGATATTTATACGGTTTGATGGACCACATTTCATTTCACCTAATTTTAATGAATTGGGTGAGGGAAAACATAGTTTATATTGAATAAATATTTCAACAGAATATAATTATGCAGTTTTGGATGTTTAATTATATTAATAGGTAAGAAAAATAGGTCTCAAAGATTGTTATTTATATTTAAACATAATAAACACTAACCTTAAATTTTATATTATTTCATTGACCATTGGATGGTAGGTTTATATAGTCCAAGAGGAAAAAAACCTTATTTGATATGCTCTATTTGTGGTGATGTGTGATGAAATTTTATGAGCATGTTCGAAAACAATGTTTTAAATTCTTAATATATGTTTATATTATAATTAATACTAAATGTATTTTTTTAAAATTATTTTCCAATATAATATGGTCTTTATTTTGAAAATACAAGATGAAATAGAGTCACAAGATCAAATATATAAATGTAATGGTGAATATACATTTTTAATTAGTACATTTTTTATTACATAAAAATAATATTTTTAATTGAAAAACTCATTTAAAACCAATTTTGAAAACCAAAAAGGCTTCCTAAAATGTGGATATTATATGTTAAGATTTATGTTACTAATAATTACACCTATAATAGTTAGTAAGTTTGAATATGTTAGATTCCCTAATAAATTATTCATTACTACTTAGTTTGTTTTATTGATTATACATGTTAACTACTTTATTTTTAGTTTTTATCTATTTTATGGCCCTTAACCATATAGTGCTCAAGAGGTCAAACACTTACTAGTGGAATGGTCTTATTATTTTATAGTTTTGATTATATTTTAGTTTTTCTTAGGGAATAATTTAATATTAAATGTTGTAATTATAAATGTTTATTTGGTAGTTTTTTTGTTGTATTTATGTTTATAGTTAATATTATAATTTTAAATGTTGTAAATGTGAATGTGTAATTTTTTTCAAGTTTTTCTAATTTTTTATTCTATTTGTGCTTGTTTCTGGTCTATTTTCTAGTCATGTTTTTTTTGTTTCAGGTCTAGTTCTGTAGTAGAGAGGGAGGGTTTCAGAAATTATTTAAAATAATAAAAATTTAGTTTTAACATCAATTATTTTATTATAGACATCAAGAATATGTTTCCTTGGTTTTTTATATCGGTTATAAAATAGGGATGTAAAAATGAGGTTTACCCCCATCGGGGATTTTATAACAAACGTGGTTTATATTTTTTCACGTCAGTTATTTAAAAATTTACATGAGAAATGCATAGAGATCAGGGTTTCCCATGTTAGTTATACAAAAACGGATGTGGTAAAATATTTTTTACGATAATTATTTATTAGTAGACATTAGAAACCTTCACTAAATATTTTTTAGTGATCATTATTAAATAATTGACGTGAAAAACCTCCAAAATTATATTTTTAAGTCAATTATATGAATTAATGTTAAAGAATTCGGTTTTTTACGTCACATGAAACAACGTCCCAAAAAAAATGACGTGACAAAAGAAATAATGGAAATTAAAAATGGGGTTTTCACTAGTACATAGTTTAAAATTTTGTCTTATATATATCATCATACATCAACCATATCTGATAATAACTAGAGTGAATATTGGTCATTAAAATATATTATTCTCATTAATGTTGATTAAATAAGTCAAAAATTTAATCTAATGAATAAATATTCTTTTTATTAATGGAACTGATCTAATCGATGTAATATATCATAGGCTCATATTTTTATTTCATGAATTTAACAGATCCTCCACATGGTGAAAATTTTGTGTTTATAATTCTCTTATTACACAAATTTTGTAGCTATTTATTCAACACAACTATCTCCAATAGTTCCATTATATATGTAGTTTTAGAGATGGGTCTAGTATTAGAAATGATTTCAATGGCGAACTCAAATTCTTTTTTATTGAATCTCAAAACAATTCTTCTTCAAAAATATGAACAAATTATTATTCCATGGAAATATCTTCTATTTAAAAGAAATATTCCTTATCTATAAATCATGTTATATCATCAATTCTTACAAGATTTTATTCAATTATTGTTACTAGGGGAATCTATAATTTATTTAGATGATGTAGTTTTTGTTATAAATACTTGATATCTCACTTCCCTTTCATGAATCAACTTCTATTTGTCTTGTAAATTATTTTTGAAATATACTTTGAATGGAAATCCATACTGAATATCATGTCAATGTAATCCATAGGTATAATAACAATGTATTCAGATATGGTATTCCCAAGCATCATAATTGGAACTGACTAAAATTTCTTTACTATAATAATATTTTCACTTGATGTCATAATTAATAACTAAATTACTAGGGTGATTGGGAAGTATTTGATGTTTTTTAAAAATAGGAATATATCGTAGATTTTTTTTGTCCAAGTTCAAAGAAAACATTATATAACATAGAGTATATGATTAACGTACCTACCACCATTTCATTATGAACTATGACTCCGACTATGGTAATTTTGTATGCTTGGCCCTTCTCTATTGGCCTCCGTTGAGGTAAATTTCCATGATTTGTAAGGCATTGGATTTCATAATTCCCCTTATCCTTGTACTCAATTCATTAACATCAATAGTCATTTCTTTGAATTTTCATTTGTTAAATTGATGGCCTTTTCCCCGTAACTATAATAATCTCATGTTCAATTTTTATAATACCCCAATTGTTTCAATTGACAGTTATCACATGCCATAAACCTTATCCGACCTGTATTCCCCTTCATTACACTATTCTTCCAATGATTCTCAACCAACCTATTCCTTTCCTGGTTTTCCTTGAGGTTTTTTGTACTATAAAACTTCTTTTAAATATTAATTGAAAATAGGAATATATACTCATATAACTAAAAGGTCTATGGTACCATGAACCTTTGAAGACATAGATTTCAATAATCAATTAAATGATCAATAATTATTTTATCTCTACGTTCATTGTTTAAAAATTTCTTGATAATCTTTTAAAGTAATCCATATAATCAATAGAATTTCCCATCTCACTCTTCATATGATTGAGTAAATCCCATTCCATTTCTTGTTTTTTTCTCACAAGGAAATAATTCTTCATATAAAAATGGCATAATATTTTCCAATTCCCTGCACTTTTTCCAATCTTCCTCCTTAATTTTTTTAAAGTATTGTCTCCCATTGGTATATATCTCTTATTATATTATATAAATATAGGATGAATTATCCCAATTCAATATTTACCAAAGTGATAATAGTTCTTTTTTGGGGGCATGATGCCTTTTTTATTCCAATGAATTAGTTATTACACTAGTTTCCAAGGTTTATTCTATCATGGATAGGTCTAGAATTGTTATATATTTTTTTTATAAATAGGTTTCCTTGTGTGGGTGAGATTATATTTCATAACATGTTTCAAATACCCCGATATTTTTATGAAATGATTATCTTCAACTCCATCTATATTGATTTGTTCTTGGGGAATATCCATGCATTGACTATGGGTGTTGATATGCTTCCCAATCCATCTATTTTTCATCATTGTTATTCAAGGGAATACACTTAGTTAGATCATAATATTAAATTTTAAAATATAAATATTATTATGTTTTCAATAGTGTTCCATAGAAATATTTGGATTCTATCATTGTACTTGTGTCATCTAGCATTTTCTACTAAATATAGTTCCTAAGGTTCCCATTAGATTTCTTTAATACCAAATATATTATCCTAGACATTAGTAACATAGAACTAGCAGTAATATTAGACTATTGGTATAGAATACAATGGTGCCCATAAGAACTAGTATCTTATTAATCTAGGAATACATGATAAATAAAGTCATTATGTTTCAAATTATAAGATAAATCATGAACACATTTCGAGAAAAATATTTTCCCTTCCATCATAGTACTAAAAATTATGCATTATTCTCCTCTAGTATTCCCAAAGAAAGGAAAAAATGTAGGGTGAGCATAGATTCTTAGTAAATAGTTTCATACAATAGAATTTATCATAAATTTAAAAATTTAAATGTGATATGGAAGAAATAAATAATCTTAATTTGTCTATAATCATATTAGACTAAGGGAATTCGATTTCCAAGAAAGTAACTAAAATCAAAGATAACAATAATCATTGATCTCAGATTGATGGAATAAATAATTTCATACACCAAAATATTATGTCAAGGACTTGTCGAAAGAAACTATACTCATACAGAGTGGTCATACACTAAAACCTATGAAATTTTTTTCATGATACCTATCGATGAATTGAGGTGAGATATAATTTTAGGCCCCACCCATCACCAACTTAAGTCCAATGCATTCATCCTAATAGTTAATAAGTCATTTAATTTCATTACATAAGGAAGTAAAATATGAATAAAAACATGAATATATGTATAATGATAAATATAAATAAACATGTACGTAAAAATAAAATAGAATAATGTGGGAATCTACAAGAACATCACTTAATAAATATAAAAACTACGGTGTATCAACATAGTAAAAGGACATTCCTTTATCAAAGAATTACAGTGTTGAGTGTACTTTCAATTTGTTGGGATATCCATGTGATATTGTAATAGGTATAAATAGTTTATATTAGTAGGAGATCAATTTATTTGTATGAAAAATACATCATCATGGTTTATAAATATGTTTTTTAATATTGCAAGGAAAATTCCCCAATATTTTTTATTGAGGGGTGTAGTCTTATGCCCACTTTATGTTCATCAGTTTGATTCATCATTCACTATGAAACCAACTATTTTTAGGTCTATTACCACTAGTTGAATTTATTCTATAGCTGAATTCACTTACCAATATCAATATAGTGATGTATTTTCATGGAATATAAACACACATATAATTTACCAGAACATATGATGGATTTTTTACCATAGAGAATACTGAGTTTTACCATGGTTTTCATAAATCATAAATCATAATATTATATTGGATTGATAAATATATATCCATTTAAATTTATTAAATTTCATTGTTAATATGTGAAAAATTAATACATGAAAATTTAATCACCACAGAAAATGAAATAGTTTGGGAATATAACATGAGTCCAAAAAGTAAAAATTGAGATAGAAAACAGAAATATGGATTGGGTAACAATTAAAAAAATATATTGAATGATACAGATTAAATATTATATTTATATATCATGAATAAATTAATTTTATGATATATTTTCCTTAAAACATAGTATATATAGAACATAAGGGTAATTAGTTGTATAATACCAAACAAGTCTCAAAATATTAATTTGAGATGAAAACCCCTTACCTCTTGTCCTAACATTATTTAATGTAATTTAAAATCATATATCTTATTAATAGATAACATAATAATTTAAACATGAACCATACTTTTTTAAAATTATAAATTTCATAAATATGTTTTAGATAAAAGATTTATACCTATTTTCCACATCGTGTGTTTATAGTTGTTGGTTCAAAAATGTCTAGATTGGAAAAAAACCACAAAGATCACATCAATGCCAAAGGGGATGCATCGTGAAGCCCCTTCGCAGAGCCCTTCAGCCATGCATTATCCGCAGAGCCCCTTAGCACCGTAACCGACATAAATCCATGGCCACCTCTAGGATCATTGTATAGTAAATAGGATGAAGGCTCTGTTGTTATAATGCGATTGATAGATTGATTCATGTCATGGAGGGAGTTGGATCATCACTACGATCCTTTGGAAATTGACCAAGGCCTATGTGAGTGTCATAGAATGAATTAAGGAGGCCTTTGTGCTAAGGAGGTGATGACGGTCTACTTTATGGTTATGAAGACTTTTACGCAATCCACTTCTGATCTCAAAGCCCCACATGGCTTCGCAATGAGCTATAAAAGATTCATGCCGCCTCTTCCCTATAAATACTAGGCATCCTTCAGATCCAAAAGAAGGATACCCCGACCTTTCTCCCTCTCATCTCCAAAATCATGAAGCACCTTCTTCTCTGCAAAACATTGAGAAATGATATCTTCAAGGTATTGTATCCTTACGAAGTACATTTTCTTTAGCTCAAATACAACCCATCTTGAATCAGGGATTCCATTCATGAAGCTCATGGGCCATCGTAAAAGAAGAAACTCTTAAGGGGGTTTGGGTCTTCATAAAGCACTCATACTTCATGAAGAACCTTCCATGCACATGTGGAACCATGATATGGGAGGATCACTATGCTTCACAAAGTACATTTCATTACAATGATTGAATTTCCAAGGAACCCATGCTTCATGAATTCCTACTCTATGAAATAACATTCACTTCGTGAAGAACCCTGTAAACGTATGTATACCCCATGCCTAGGCAAGGACCCAACACTTTGCAAGGCATACCCCTTCAAGTATTCTCCCTACATTTTGGGTAAGAATATATTCACAATATGCTTTCATGTGAACCCCTTTTCTTCACAAAAAATTATCCCATATGGCCTACTAGTCTTATACGAAATGATTTCATGTTCCCTTGGTAAGTGCTTCATATTTCATTTCTTAGCCTCATGATTCTCCACATAGGCACTGTAATAGTTATTTCTTTTTTGCCTATCCATGCTAATGTGAGCCCTTTAATGGATCACTACATAACCTCATATTCACATGGAATTTTTTATTCCTTCTCTACCCTGATTGTGGGTGGGTATCAGTTTTGTATGTCCTAGGTGTGAGGAGTGAACCTTCATCGGCCGAGCTGCATGACATTAAACTTCCATGAACCATCTTCCTTAGTACATGAAATTAAATTTTGGCCTTTCCCAAATAAATATAGATGTCGTGCCCCATCATAGACCTTCTCTAGGCCCCCTAGTCTCCGTGGGAGTGAGATCATCCTCACATGGAATGAGATCCTCCTAGAATGGGACAAATCTATACTTGGGGAAGGGAAGCCATATTGGTGTAGTCCCTTAGCATTTCTTTCCAGAGGTATCATCCTCAATCCTCCTATATTCATCCATGCGTGAATACTACAAAAGAAAAAGGAATAGGGGATTCGTTACCCCATACCTCTCCCTTTGGGATTTATGACCATTGTGCCTCCATCCTAGAGTATGTCTTAATCTCCATCTCGATATGGAACTAACCAAGTGTAATACCTTATTACATCTTTTGGCCACTTACCAAGCGTAAGACCCTTTTTACTATTTAGGAAACTAAACATGGGTAATCCCTACTATATTCCTCATGGATGTACCTTTCACGATGTGGTCGTCAGGACTTTTCTACCTCTTCTATCCCAAACTGATCATGACTCAGGTGATCTTAGAGTATGCATCGGCCATGGAATCTTCCTTGGGCTAACTTAGAGTGTAATACCGAAGACCCCCTTATGAACTATGTGGAAATTTATCCTTGACCTTTCCTAGAAAGGTACATAGGAATCCTCTATAAGGTTCAAGCCCAATACCCATCGGCCCTGACCACTTCATGTTGGTTCACCCTCTCCCCTCATGACATTAAATGGTATTCACCTTTTGTCATTCATGATGCTAAACCGTATGGTTTCACACTACATGGTTTTTTATCCTTGTCTAATAGACATGGTATGTATGAAGCCTCCTTGGGGATCAACCCCAATCATATTCGAACTACGTGGTTTTATATCCATGCCTCCTAGGGAGGGTATGTAGGAAGCATCCCTAAGGTTCAACCCCAAACAATAGAAAACATCGGTGTCCCATTCACTGGGACCCACATCTAAGATTGTCCCTTACTAGTGTCAGAACAACTATTGGGATGATAACCACATGTAACCCCCATAATGTCGCAGGGTCACTGTCCTTTGTGTACACCATGCTTCTATGCCCCATCCTGAACTACTTAGACTGTGATTCCCCACCATGAGGATACGTAGGAAGACTCTCTAATGTTCAAGCCCATCTTTTATGTCTCATCCTAGTCTCTCCGTTGAGGGTTTGTGTCTTGGGAAGGTCATGCCCCTACACAGGGGTTATACTTTTCATGGGTACCATTTAGACGTACATTCTCATGGGTCACCTCTTCAAGTGTCCCATCATGCCACCAAACTACGTGGACTTTGTTTCCCTTTCATGGGGATACATTAAAAGCCTTTCTGGGGTTCAATACCAAAACTATCTTCACCTTTACATTAGTTCCATATCATTCATCATTAACATAACTTAACCATCCATCGACCATCTTAAATCTTACATGGGCCACCACATCTCTATGGGACCATTCCATCCACCCGAGATGCTAAACATGTGTATTCCCCATACACAATCCATAACCTTCCAACCAATATTGTCCCTCTTTTGATAATCTTCTTCCCATTTTCAATCCTTAGTATGTCTTAGGGTCTTTTTCCATTATGTACACCACGATTCATCACTCCACAAAACAATGTGGATTTTAATACATGTATCCTAGATAGGGTATGTATAAAACCACACTGAGGTTCAATAACAGCCAATAGTAAACCCTGAGGTCCCCTTTATAGGGACCCAAGAATCCTCATATCTTTCTTCATTAGAAATTTTGATCCACCCATCCAGTACACCCCTTACATGCTCACTCTTGGGGGATGTTCCCACCTAATCCAATCCTATCAGTGATCTGATCAGTCTGATCTGTCTCTGCTAGATTTCGAACTCGTAGCGTACCTTGTGTCTAACATGGGAAGCTGAGGAAAACCTCATGAACATGCCTATGGCATATAATTACCCGCACTCGATGTGGGATACCTCGGGCTTCTGTTCCCTCAAGAATCCATATCACAAGGGGTTGAAACTTGGATGAATCAGTGTTTCGTGATCCAGACATGCTAGGGATGTCAAACGTGACCACTACCTCAATAGAAGGTTGCTACCAAGACTTGACCCCTTGGAATGTCCTTATAGAAGTAGTGTAATTAATCGAATTCCATAAAGATATGGCACCATAGAAGTGTTTCAAGAACCACATATTAATCTTTATGGGAGTTTATTCCTCCTACATTTAGAAATATAGAATACGGGGAATCATCATGAAGCGTCCTCGGCGGAAGGATGCATGCTTCGAAGAAAGCATCAGAAACAGAATTGTTGAACCCAACGTGAAATTATTCTCCTCAATGTGGATATTAGTATCATTAGATACATCATTAGTTAAGCCTGTCATTGGTTCCTGCTATCGGTCAACATGTCGTGCCCCTAAAATAGTGTGCCTAACATGAAACTCTCTAATTATTGTGGTATTTGAATGTTGGACATCCCGTTTTACGATATTTTCATCGTGGAACCTTCTTACCAACCATTGGGGACAGAACAACACTGGGAAACTGGATTTATCTTTCCCCCTTTCAGTGATAATGGTTGAATATACATGCCTTGAAGAACCCAGGCTTCAATGATTGGAAACCAATAAACATCCACCCACCAATAAAGGGTTTAGGGAAACACCAACACAACAATCCCATGCTCCCACATCTCTCCCGAGAAGGCCTCCACATCAATGGTTGTTTGGAACCCACGCCCCATCTCCCCATCTGAACTCATTCAAAGGAGGGTGACCAAGGACTTCTTCCGACGGTACGAGGATGAAGGGATTATCCCAACTCAGGATATGGCCCGACAAGATCAAGAGGCTTTTGTGCCTTTCCATCCCCACATCCTCCAATGGCCTCATAGGGAGACACTACTCCCCACTTCCACTTACAGAAATTTATGGAACCTCTCTCAGGAGGACTCTGATGACATGCTCCCTTATGCTAATGAGGTGACGAATGTTCGATCCATCCCTTATCTGATCCCGAATCAGGGACCGCCAGGGAGGGCTCCCACTAGGCTGTATCAACACCACCACCCGACCCCACATGGTGAGGAGCAAGTGAGTTATACACGAGCACCACCGTCCCCATTCTAGTTAACCTGCCTCCAATGTCAGGTGCATGTTGAGGATGATGCCGCCATGGGAAATCATCATCAAACTCTATAGTGGATCGTGCAACATAAAATGAATTCCATCAATTCCCCATTTATTCTCAACAGGGTCATGCATACGCTTGACCTGGATCGATGCCCCAACAACCCCACAGCTAGGTTGGGACGACTCTCTTGGTCAGAGACATATGTTTCTCCCATCACAGGCTATCCTGCGGCTATGACATCCAGCATAGAGGTCCCCTTTATGCCTCCACCTATGAGAGTGCTTGTCCTCCCCACTCCCAATCTCACATTGAGATACTCCCCATGCAACCATCAGTCTAAGAGAAGGCCCTCCCCACCGCACTAACTTCATATAAGGAAGCTTCTTCTACACCCATGATCTTAGTTATGGAACCATTCCTCCTGCCACAGGTCACCGATGTGAAGATCCTCCTCACCCGATCAATAACTAGCGTGGGAGTATTCCAAATGTGCTTACTTCTATCGATGATTGTCCACCGCATTTTGGTAATTTGAGATGTAGAGGATTTCCTGCTTCATTGGCATCCAATAAGGAGGTCTTCCCCATGCTTAGTTTGACTAGAACAAAGGCACCCCTCATACTTCCACCAACAAGGGAATCAAATGTGGATGTACTTCCCATGCTCCCAGCAGCTCCAATGGAGGTCATACCTTCTGCAACATATCCCATGAGAATTCTCTCCATGTTCCCACCAACGGACACATAGGCCCTCCTCGTGTTCCTTTTGACATTTTTCTAAATTCACTTTGCACCATGACTCACCCAATAGGATGTCCACTCTGCTCTAGCACCAGTTATGATGAAGGTCCTCCTCATGCCAAAAACTTACCCTATCTTGATGAACCATCCCAGCGAAGGAGGGTGGGACACCGCCGCCAATGGAAGTATACCGATAAATTTCACAACGCGATTAAACCCATCTTGTTTTTAGATTATGAAGAAGAATATGATTCCATAATGGAAACCTCACCCAGGACTTCTATGTCGGGGGCCAGGGCAGGAATAAGGCACATAAGCCTCATCCTTCTAAAATGTGAGGTCCATCACATTATCGTCTCCCTCTGAAAATACATCTAGGAGGAGGAAGATTTGGCCTTTTTTAGGGCCTGATAATACAATCCTCCCTACCCTCAATAGGATAATTATATACCTCATCTAAAGGTAACGAAGAGTTATTATGGGGACCAATAGAGGACAAGAAACAACATAACCCACCTTTAGTAACTATAACCACTATGTGGTATGTTTTGGTCTCTAGTCCGTCTTACTGAGCTATGGTTGCATATTCGTCGCATTCTTTAGAGGAAATCCCAAGATACAGTGGTTTTTCAACTCACTCTCCATATTCTCCACCAGACTGTCTATCATCTCATTGGTCTGCTTCATTTCTATTACCAGTCCCTCAACCGCCCCCAGTCAATGAATGGGGCAACCAAGGGCCGGATCTTATGTTTGAGGTGGGAAGCTTGTGGGACATCCATAGAGAAAAACATTTCCCAGATATTTTTTGTCTAGTTGCAACCATGAACTTCAATGCATCGGAATCGCTTACCTAGGAGGAGTTCACTTGCTTTCTCCAAACCCTTAGGGAGTCACACTTATGTATCCTTCATCAGCAAGTGGATTACCCCATGAGTTTGGAGGAATTTGAAGATATTCTCTAGCAATTCTGTATAGTCAACTTAATTATTCTCCCAATGGCCCATCTTCTTGACTTTCCTAGTTGCCACATTACCCTCTAGAAATGATTCATTCAGAGCATTAAATTGTTGTGAATAATTATCAAGGAGGCCTCCCCCTTGTCCATATCCTTGTTTGGGAGTATTAAGCATCCCTTAATTTCAGTTATATCTAGCGCCAGACTGACTTTCTAGAAGATATTGAGGATATTCCTCCAGGTATAGCCACAATTACCATGGCTGACCTATCAAAGGGAGAGAATGAGCTAGAGCTCCGTGAAGAGAACTTATTCCCTTATGGAGTTCCACACCTATTAGATCCTTTGGGAAGGGTTACTCACCAACAATGAAATTTACTGGGGATTCCCATACCTACTGAGTCATTAGCCCTCAGTTGGACTCCGAATAAGGGAAAAGAGAACCTTAGAGTCGTCAAACCATCGGACCCATCTGGCTTAGTGATAAAGATGGATGATGATCCTAAAAATTCCTTGTTGCTTCAAGAACTCATGGAACAGAAAATGTTGATCAATGACCTTATTGCTCAATGTGATGTAGTGTAACAACAAGACTATGGAAACCCTAGACTGGGGATGTAGGGGTAAGTACACAATCCCCCATGAAAGCTTCCTCCAGATGACCCTGACCATCCTTCCCACATAGATAGGGTGGAATCTAGTGTTTATGGAAAGAGGGCATGATTCGACTTTTAAAATACAGCTGAATTCCGTGATAACCCTCCTCGGGACCTAGATCAAGATCCCCTAGTCATTCTGCAGGTCTTTTCCCCAACAGTCATGTATGTCATCCCACCAGTTATTCTATGAGAAACTAGGCCTGACTATCATATTGAAGAATCTTACAACACACCGGTGGTATGGGAACCTCTCCAAGATAATAATCCATGCCCATATGATCCAATGGGTGATCTCATTTCCCACAACGGGGATTTGGAAACTTAACAGGTGGCAATCCCACCTGACAAACACCAATATCTAGCATGGGTGGATGAAATTTCGGCACCACCTAGTTTCAGAAAGCTTGCATTTTCCACCATTAAAATGACAAGCGATCCGTTGCATCATCTAGACCACATCATCTCAATTTTTGGACCCATGTTGGTAACCTCAACGCAGCAGGAGGCCTCCAAACTCCATTGTTTTATACCAACATTGGAAGGGCCCTCGTTTTTCTGGTACTTCCAGCTACCCATTAGATAAGTAGCCGACTGGGAGGATCTTCCTAGGTGGTTTTATTAACAGTTCAGATCTACCACCTTGAAGACATGTATTGATGACATCATCAAGTAGAAGTAGATGCTCGCTGATCATGTTGAAGACTTTTTGATCCGGTGGAAAGGCCTCAATAATACATGGGTAAGGCAGTGACTCGGGAACAATAGCTAAAAATGTGTGTGGAAAATCTCAAGACCAAACTTTTCCCCTCTCTCATCACCCAAAACAACACTGGGGGGATTTTGGGATATCTTTGACAAATCCCAATGTCTAGAGTAATCCTTACAATAAGCCAAGTTGGCAATTTTGTTTCTTCCAATAATTCCCACATGAAAAGATGTTAAGGGAAAGGCCTCCTTGATAGTATAATTAGATTCCACCAAGAAGATGATGTTATTACCAGTGGAGCCACCTCCAAAGTCTCATAGAGTCCCACCACATCAGGCACAACCTCCGGCCCAGTAGTGTCCACCTCAAAATCGTAAGGCACCCCTGCGTAATGCACTGCTTCAACCTAGGTGAGATGATCAAGTTCCAAATCCTAAATAAGCTCCTCCATCCCCTAATCTAGGACAGGCTCCCAAAGTCCCCTTCATGGATACAAGGAACTAGACCCACTCATTTAATGAGGCTCAGGTCCCTAATTATTTTTGAAGTTTCTTAGAATAGGGAAGACTACAGTTTCTAGTATTCAGGAGGCTTGATGAGGCAGAGCTCACTAAAAGCCCAAATTACAATCCCTGTCGTCAGATCCTAGGGCACACCCTAAATTAGTGCAATGTTTTTAATGAATGTCTCCATGAACATGTTGATAACAACATAGTCATGTTAGGACCAATTCCAGGATAGGTGGCATGTGTATTCATAAAACCTTACTGCAACAGTGACCACAAAGGTGACTGGAAGAAGGTTCCTAACCATGGGTCTCAAAAATATTATGGCTGGATGGCTCTTAAGTCAGTCTCCCATGATCTTAATATTATCTATGCATGCTTGAATCGACTCAAGACTTCAAAAGTCACTACGTCACCTACAACCGCTTCTTCTACATCGACATCTAAAACTTCCTCTTTCCCATAAGAGCAAGAATTGACAATGAAATGGAATGAAAATTCTCTCACTAATTCCATTTTCATCTTGTAATCTTTGAGATTTTATTCCGTAGAAGTTGGAGAATTCCACCATAATCGATCCTATGATGGAGGATTATAAAAATTATAATCAAGGGTATGCTTCTATTAACATCATGGATATTGTAAACCACTACATGATTTTTGACTATAAGATGTGATCAAAGGATCCTCACAACATCCCTAGTCAACACCATCATTGAAAAAGAAATGGTTATGTGTGTATTCAGAATTCCACAATCAATACTTCCATATAAGTTGTAAATTCTACGTAAACCAGAAAAAATTCCCAACATAGAGCTCGTCTTGTGTAGCATTCTCATCTTGTTTCACCATATTCACAATCAACACCGTTTGTGCTACTTGATTAGGCAGAGAAACTACAATCATGCAATGATTATCCATGTTCTGTTCAGGATTGGACTCTTCCATCTAGCTCTTTTCTGGTAGTCACTCCATGCATTTCAATGAGGGAGTAGTAGGATTTTCCCCACACCAATCAGCCATTGGTTCATCCTGAAGGCCCCTTCATACCTCCAGCCACAGAATGACCTCCTTTCAGAAGAAGTATATACTTGGCACATAAGAATGATATTATTTATCATATTTCTAGATTTCCTAAAAATATATTTATCCTAAAGGATCTCCTTCTATTGGTGGATATGTGTGAACCCCTTACTAAGTCTTTAATAATCCCCCTCCAATTTGAGATAGCGGTAGCTGCTACATAAACCTTCCATGCTGAGGCAGTTGTACATACTGTATTTTAGTCCATTACCTATTTATCCAGAGAAGATAATGGTTCTCCCATTCATGGGAATATACACCTACTGTACATCATTATCCATTTCAATGGAATAGAGGTTCTCTATTTTCTTGTCGACATAGGGTCAGGGATCAACCTCATTCTGAACCAGAAACTCTGAAATATGTTGTTTTTTTAGGATAATCTGAGTCCCTCTGGCATAAAAATTCAATGTTATGAAAGGAAATATAGACACAAGTTAGAAAGATGCACCTGAATACCATGTTTGGTGGCATGGTATCCTGCATCGAGTTCATGGTTGTCTCATAAGGCACCACCTACAATGTGTTGATAGGTAGTCCATGGCTCCACTTGCACACATAAGCCCCCTTTCTGTATCACCAATGACTTAAGTACTCCCTTAATGGTAGAGTGGGTGTACTCCAAGGTGATGCCCCTACCTTTTACTATTGTGAATCCTGCTACCCAGATGTCGACTATTACCAGAGAAAGGAAAAGTTGATTCAGGATAACGAGGTTGAACATGCTATGGGTGTGACCAACCTGTGGACAGACCTAGATGATGCCTACATTTTCTTGATCCACATATTGGAGGCCATGACTCTAGACATGGGGAGATGTTTTTTCATTTTTTGAACTATGGGTAAGATAATTTCAACATATAAGGGACGCCCGAAGATCAACTCAAAGTCATATTTAAATTAGGAAAGGGTGATCCAAGACCCCCCTACTCTCATAAGATATCGGGATGTCTTCCCCAAGGAAAAAATAATGCGTCATATTTTCTTGTTTCACCAGGTTGGGATATACCGGATCAATAAGATGTGACACTATTTCTTTGATATCATCAATCATGGACCCTTGGGTCAAAGGACAGATGGGATATGGTTGAATGATTTCATCACCATGGTGATGGAAGAATAGGAGTTCCCTAATGTGAGGTCCACTTCCACTGAGTCCGGAAATAGTGTCCCACCAGGATCTTTTGACACAGAAGAATCATCACACATTGATGATCCCACCTCCATGAGTAAAGAATAAGATTTGTAGGATGATCCTTCTACATTTGAAGAGGGTTTCTCCACCATGGTGGATGAATTGGATTCTTTGAACCTCAATAAAGAGATAGATCTGAAACCAATGTTAATCAATGCCCCTATGCCTATCAAAGAGAAACAGTGATACATAGACTTCATGAAGTTGAATTGTGATGTGTTTCCTTAGAGTTATGATGAAATTCTATGACTAGATCTTTAGGTCATCATCCACTTCCTCGGTCTTCCATAAAATCTTTGTGAGTTCATGCATCCTCCCAGAAAGATGCACCCTTTTCATGTTTCCACGATTGAGGCTGAGGTTGATAAGCTCATCGGAGCTAATTTTTTCATGGTGGTCCAGTACCCTATATGGTTTTCTAACATTATTCTCAGTATGATGAAAAGAAATATCAGAGTATATATCGACGTTTGGGATCTCAACTATCACTGTCCAATGGATGAGTTTCCCCTTCCTTTGACAAAATTGTTGATTGATTCCACTATGGTGTTTATGGATCTCTCTTTCAGGGGTAGGTATTCTGGGTATAACCAAATTTGAATGGCCCTTGAGGATGATGTTTCAATAGCCTTCAGTGCACCACAAGGTACATTCTGCTACCGAGTAATGCCATTCAGTCAAAAGAATGCTGGTTCTACCTATCAACGTGCCATGCATTTTATATTTAACCTGATTCTCAGGTCATTAGTTTATTTCTACCTTGATGATCTAATGGTTAAATCTTTCCATCATCAGGACCATCTCGATGATCATGATAAAGTGTTCAGCTTTCTCTAATCTCAACATCTGATGATGAACCCATCATAGTGTTCCTTTGGGGTCTTAGCTGGAATGTTTCTTGGATTCATTGTCATATATAGAAGCATTGAGATCGATCTGGAAAAGAAAAAGGCCATCATTCAGATGTTTCCTCAGAGAAACATTCGGTATCACTGAGGCTTTCAAGGACACTTAGCCAATATATACTAATTCATCGCAAATCTAGTTGGAAAATGTAAACCTTTTTCCTAAGTCATAAATAATGGTTTCGATTATTAGTGGGATGAGGAGTGTTAGAATTACATTGAGGAGATCTAGTTGTACCTATTACAACCTATAGTTCTGATTCCACCCATTTCTGGAAAGCTACTTGTCCTTTATATGACTGCTCTAGAATGATCTCTTAGCACACTTCTCACCCTGAAGAAAAATGAGGGAATAGATAATAGTTTATCTATCTCAGCCACATACTCCTTGATACAGAGATCATATATTCCTCTATCAAGAAGACCTTCCATGTGCTAGTATTCTCAGTGCATAAGTTGCGATATTACTTGTAGCATTATTAGATACAGATAGTGTCTCGAGTGTATCTGTTGAAGTACATTCTAAATAGCCCCATGTTGACAGGTCATCTAGCTCAGAGGGAAGTGATCCACTAGTAGTTAGAGATAATTTTTTTTCCCCCATAAGGATATCAAGGTAAATTCATTGGAATACATTCATGTCATCCATCCAACTCCCGCAGACCATTCTCTAGATTTTTATTTCTTGGATGATGTAATTCTATCAGTAGATCAATCCATTCATTGTTCGAAAATGATTTTTTGGCACTTCCTAAAGCCCCACTGGTATAAGACTCAATGATGCTAGACTCAACAGAGTGGGCTTCAGTATCATATTCATCATGCCAACAAAATATGTTCAACCCTATTTATTCATGTTTTTAGAAGGTTGTACCAATAATGAGGTAGAGTACTGGGCTCTCATTGGTATTATTGATCCGGCCTCCGAGATTAACGTTCCCCACCTACATGTGAAAGGGGACCTAAAACTATTCATCAATAGTATCAACGGTGACTTCGTCATCAGGAATTTGGATGTCGTACCATTTTAAAAATATTGTCGCCAACTGCTGGCCTAGTTCTCATGTCATCCATAAGTAATTCATGTCCATAAGTCCTAGAGCAGTTGAGCCAACGCATTGGCCAGCTTGGACACATCACTCATAAAGCCTGGTCATGAGGATTTGATTATCCATGTTGTGGATAAAATAGTTATCACTCTCAGCACTTCAGATAATTATGATAGCCCACAAGTAATCCACCTTATCCCTAGCACACCATGTCAGAAATCCCAGGCCCCCCTTCCATAGTGTTGGAAGTTACTCTATACTGGAGGACCACCTTTATCGAGTATCTCCAACATTGTAATATACCAACAGATCAAGCCAAGTGTGAACAAATCTAAAATTTTTCATTGCATTTCACCCTCCAAAGAGGTCTCAGCCTTTTGCAAATCCTCTAGAGACACTGTTTTGATGGGATTCTCTTCTATTTCATTCAAAGAGGGGAGACCTCCCAAGTCATGACTGAGGTTCATGCCAGTTCCAATGGGGCTCATCAGACTAGGATAATACTCTCCCATAGATCCATCGATTTGGTATTTTTTCCTTCCTTGATCTACAACTATATAGAGTTTTCCAAGAGATTTCATTCATCCCAAATCAATGATAAATTTGTGCATCAACCTCTAGATCCCCTCCACATTAACATGCACTCCCGGCCCTTTGCGGTCTCGAGACTCGATGTCATGGAACCATATCTACCGGTGATAGCACACCATTTCATGTTTATCCTGACCTCTGTAGATTTATTTTCCATGTGGGCAGAGGTATTTTCGTTCAAGGAGGTCATAGCATGTTCTATCACTGAATTTGTGAGAACCAATATCATCTACAAATTTGGAGTCCCTGATGCTATCCTCATTGATAATGACACCAACATTTGCGCAGCTGAATAGAATAATTTTTATGCCAAATAAAAAATTCATTCTAACCATATGTCCCATTCTATTGTTCAATAAAATATGAAGGTTGATGTGTTAAACAAAACCCTTTGTAACATTTTTCAGATGAATGTTGGTAATAATAAGAAGATTTTACTAGACAAACTCCCAAATTCTCTCTAGGATTATTTTATTGTGAATAATAATTCCACATAGGTAACACCATACTCCCAGGTGTATGTAACATAGGTAGTCCTACCCATCGAGATTCAGTTTCTATTATTATGTATAGTTTTCTATGATCAGAAGACACTAGATAATGTAGCCGAAATCCATCTTGCTGAACTAGAAGCACTTGATGAGAACATGATTTATTCACAACACAGTCGGGACAGGCATTAAAATAGGATATCTAGAGTTTTTGACAAGAATATTAACCTCCACACTTTCTTACTATGTGACGTGGTGTTTGACCTAATAACTCCAATGATACCTGGAAGGAAACCACCCAAACTAGATCTCAAATGGGAAGGAATGTACATCATTCACAAGGTTTACACCAATGGTGCGTACTCTCTAGTTACCATAGATGTTGAGAGTATTACTACTCCCACCAATTATAAATTCCTCATGAAGTATTTTTCATGAACAGTCTCACTTGACTCTAAACTATAATGTATTCGCTACATGACATTAAAATGTGCAATACATCTAGGCTGGTGGATGTAAAACTACCCATAACTCATCCTGCATAACAATAAACTGTAAAATTCTCCATGCTCTACGAAATTAAACTAATATCTCCCTACATCCTCTCTACGTAATATTGAACTGCACAACATCTCAATAACTATTCCTATATTGATTCACATCCTTATGGGATAAGTTGGAACACTCAGATTCTTCGACTTAGTGTCCAACCCCCAAATGGTTCTCTTGGATTTCCCCTATGTATAATTCTCTATAATGATTGCACAAAGTTTGGTGTAGAATTATTTGGCCATATTTTTGTCTTTTTTACAATGATTTCCCCATGTGCCCCTCCCATTCTTATTTCCTTCGACATCGTTATCGCATGATGTTAAACTGCATGGCCCTTTTATAATAATGTGTGGCTTGATTTCCATCCCTACAGGATACCTAGGCATTCTCAGACATGTCATCCGTAGGCCCATCCCAAAATAGTAATATCTCCCCTTGGGTCAAAACACAAGGTGTGGTGGTGTAATTGTTTTCCTTTATTCATGTTTACTTAATTAGTAATTTCACCTTGTATTCCCCTCCAAGGAGATCTACACCTCTTTCACCCATCCTGCATGACATTAAACAACATTTTCATATCCACGCTTCATGCATCCCCTTTATTCAGGTTTCCATCAACACTGAAATATTAAAGGACCCTTGAAAGGTATATATTCTCGTCCTTATGTATTTCCTACCATATTGAGCCGACGTCCTGGAGGGTCGTGAATGACACTTTGATACATGTCCTACGTTTTGACTATGGTCAATAGTCGACGTTCATTTTTTGTTCCCATTTCATGTCAAATGATATGGATGTTGTCTTTCGAACACAATAAACCACCATCCTTCATCTTTATTTCCACCGAAATATGTCCCAGATATTGGGTGTAGTGATTTAACTTATCCTATTCCTCTTCAAACATCATTTTTCCAAGAGCAGGAAAGTTGGTCTTGTTGGGATCGACCCCACCCAATATCTTTCATTCATTTTCATGTCCTTATATGTAAAAAATATCATGATTCCATTCCTTGATGACCAAACCCATAATTTCCTATATGGGATGAGGAACATTGGTATGTCAATAACTGCATAATGAGTCACCTAATTATAGTTTGAGCTCTATGAACATAAACTAAGACCACCTCCATCTTCATTGTGTGAAGTTAAATTATATAATCTATCCAAACAAAAGGATTTAAAACTACTTATCACTCATCCCACAAGGAAATAGACATCAAATTTGATGGTACTTTTTGTTTTTGGCATAGCCTTGGATACCTTGACCTTCCTAGCTCCCTGGCCTAGGTTCTCACTTAGTATTGTTTAATGTGGTAATGACTCTATGTCCTCAGTCACGTCAGGATATGTTTCCAACACCCCCACACATCCACATGAGAAACCACTTCTTAATCCATCATCATTACTGAAATATTTTAAACAACATGGGTACCACCACGCTTTACACAACCCATCATTTGTATTTATATCATTTTTTCACATCTGAATGGACCGTGAATTACATGGATGACATGCCTTAGGGATCTCTTACCATCATGAACCAACTTCCCTAATGATTTGGGATGAAAATTTGATACAAGTATCACATTGAGAATATTTTTGGTTGTTCACGCTCAATTGATGATTCCATTCAAGGTCACATGATACTGATACTATGTTTCTAACATGGTCATAAATTATCCACAATCATTATTTTCATTCTGTGGTCTCCCAAATGAATGGCACAGTGATTCACTATTTACATCCATATTTCCCACACACATGACATTAAACTAGGAATCTACATTAAAATCTCTATGACCATAAAATAAGATCCAAATGTCCTTTCCGTATGAAGATAAATTGCAAAATATTTTGAGAACTACGTAAGGCTTTATTCCCATCCTCTTGTGATATAAAGGAAACCCCAGAAATTTTATCCTCGGGTCCAGCCCAGGTCCATCTATCCTTTCTCTTGGCCTCTTGGTCTAAAGTCTCTCTATAAAATACGAATGGTGTGGCATTTGTGGGTTTATGTCCTCATTCACATCGGGTAATTCTCCACAGTATACACATTCCCCATCGAGGTACTCCCTCATGTATTCATCCTTACAACATGAAATTAAAATATAAAACACTTTCAGAAATATATATGGTTTGATTCTCATCCTCATGGGATACAAAGGAACACCAAGTCATTTCATCTTTGGGTTCATCCCTATTTATTAGAAACCTCATCATCTATCTGGTGCCTTACCCTGGGTCCATTGGGAGAGGTTATGTGTTGTGGTATGGGCTTATGTCCTCATTCACATTGGTTTTTCAATAGCCATGCGACAAACCTCCGTCTTGAGATCTCTTCATCCCCCTATCGTCCAATCACTTTATCGAGTCGTCTTATCTCAAATTTGGCCCCTTGACTATCTTTGTGAATCCACCAATGTTACCAGGAGAACTTTGGTTCAAGACCAAGAGTTTCAAATTCTACTTGGACATTTTTCCATCCATTTATATGATTCATGTTTCCCCTTATTTTGGATTTCATTATCTTTCAAATTCGAAGGGACCCCTGAATTGAATGGATGCTAGGCCTCAGTTCTCTCATAACATTTTGGGCCAACATCCCTAAGGATTTTGGACAAAAATTTGTAACAAGTCCCGCATTTCAAATATGGTCAGTGGTCGATGATCGTTTTTTTATTCCAATTTTATGTCACATGATATGTGTATTGTGTTTTGAACAAGGTCAACGGTTATCCTATGTAGTTATTCGACCCACATTAAGCCATAAATATTGGTCAAACAATTCATATCCTTTTCCACTCCATCATTACCATGTTTAATTTCGACACTCTTGGTTTTATCCCTCTATGCACATTTTCCTGTTAAGAGGGTGAATCCATGTTGTGGTTTTATTCGAGGATACATGTCATTTACCCTTTATTTGTATTCCACATATTTTGAAGATCTTATCCACCCTATTTCCCTGTATGAAGAGCATATCACATGGGAATAGGATTTGGTTTGGGTTTATGCTTGCTTGGAAGATTATCACTTCTAATGGTCTGAGCTCTACGACCTTAAACTAAGATCTCACTACATCCTTGTTGAATGATGTTAAATTTCATGAAACATGGAGTCCTACATATGGATTTATTCCCTTCATTATGGGATATGTAGGAGTGGCCAAAACTTTCTTCCTCAGATCCATCTCATGTTCTACGTATAATCTCCCTAAAATTTCATCCTAAGGACCATATCAGGTTCCAATAATTAACTAATTTGTTTGGCCTTTTTTCCATGACTTTTATAGGAATACGTGGTGTGGTGTATATGGGATTATATCCTCATTCGCATCGGGTTTTCAATAGATACACTATGTAATCCCCTTTAT
This sequence comes from Viscum album, assembly GCA_963277665.1. Taxonomy (NCBI): domain Eukaryota; kingdom Viridiplantae; phylum Streptophyta; class Magnoliopsida; order Santalales; family Viscaceae; genus Viscum; species Viscum album. The sequence continues at coordinate 230,964,656 of OY728155.1, read as the reverse complement.
GGAGCCAGTCTCTCCTGCCTCTCATACCACATGATGTTAAACTTCACTCTCATAACTACATATGGAATGATTCCCATCCTCATGGGATATGTAGTAACACTCAGACATTTCATTTTCAGGTCCAGTCCTATATCCTTGGAACTTTTCAGGCCTTTCATCATGAGGATCCTCTTTAGGAGTTGTATGCTGTGTGGTGTGGACCTTAACCACATTCACGTTGGGTATGCATTATCACACCTTCTACCTTACATCTAAAACCTTTTTATTTTGTTTTCATGCAAGAAATATGTCCTTAAACTATGTTATTTGGTCTTACATGACATGTAACTATTTTATATTTGCTGAATAATGTTATGATTCATTATATGGTCCTATAATACGACCCTATACAATTACATTATCATCTTGGCCGAACAATGAATAATAGAATCACATTATAGTGTCATCACATGAGGGGACATCATATTTTTCATTGGTTTTTAATCCTGCCATTTTTCAAGGCCTACATGTTGTATGACTCCTATAGAAAAGCCTGGATTCTCTATCATAGGATTTTTTCTTCACAAAAAAAAACACACACACATATACTCTAATGAAGAAACAACATCAATCAAATTACACATCTTATGGTTCATTGGCCAGACATCACAACATTATTTACCTTGGAATTGGTACCCTATTGTTAAATATATGAGAACTACATATGGATTGATTCCAATACTCATGGGTTATGGAATAATGCCCATAAAATCTATCTTTAAGTCCATCCCAAGGTATCTCCAATCCTACCCTTTTTTCTGTCTCATGGACCGGAATCTGTCAGAAGCATGTGGTGTGATGAGTACTTTTTGGGTTCTCAATAACATCATGTTTTAGAACATCCACACCATATGTCTCTTTTATTCTTCACATCATGGCCCATTTTCCCTGACCCTAAACTAAGATCTTCCTTTGGAAACTATGTATGGCTTGATTCCCATCATTATGGGATACATAAGAACACCCAAATTTTTAATCTCCTGGTCTAGCCCTAGGAATGTGTCACAAGATGGAAGACCCCTTTGTTACTCATCTATGATGGGTTTTGTTACTTTGTCAACCCAAGAACATTATATTTAAACAATTATCTCCCAATGGTCCACTAATGACCATATACTAAGAGGTTTCATCCCAAGAACCAGTGTTCTTGGAAAATTATTTGACTAACTCAATCTACCATGTCTCATTTCCATGCAGAAATGCACCATGGAAAGGAGTCCAATTTATGGGGTTTTATTTTGACATTCCATCATTTCATGTTCTGGCTTCATGAGCCTGCTATTTGGATCTCCATCCTCTTCCATGTCTTAAGGTAACCCCTTTACAGCCTGGTCTCATGCCGCATTGTCTTACCTATAATATTGGTCCAACCCCCCTGAAGACTTCAGACGAAATTTTGTTGTAGGTCCTATGTTTTGAACATGACCAGTGGTGAAACCTAAATATTTTTTCTCCATTCCATCTAATGTGAAATTATTCTTGTGTTACTAACATGATCAATAGTTATCCTCTATCATCACACTGCCAACAATGAGATCTAGATCTCGGGCACTATGATTCACATCATTCCACTCCCTTATGTTCAAGTGGAATTCCATCGCACTCGGTTTTACCACTTCGTGCTTCTATGTGCATTAAGTAGGCGGGTCATTAATATTGGGACAACATTAACTTACTATTATATTTCCCATAATGTGTTCCTCAGTGTACTAAGAACATCCCACCACTACTCCTTGATTCCCACGTCAAGCATGACTCACATGTGCTTATTAGTTTTGGTATGATTTGTAATGGTGTAGTCGAACTAACATGCCTATTGTCCTAAATGATATTAAATTGAAATCTTCCCAAACTACTTCTGGCTTGATTTCCATCCTCATAAGATACGTTGGAACACCCAGGAATTTCTCCTCTTATGCATCCCAATAAATATCCTTTTCGGCCCCTTGGCCCGAGATCTATATTAGGAACATGTGGTGACGTGGAGACTACATGGTCCTTTTTCACATTGTTTTTATAGTTACCGCATCACATTCCCATTTCGAGATCCCTTCCTAACCTCATCTTTACCGTATGATGTTAAACTGGAAGGGTCAAAAATAACTATGTATAGCTTAATTTCTAACCCTAGGAGTATACGTAGTGACATTTGGATGTCTAGTTCCCAAATGTATCCACTTGCTTTTCAACCCTCTTTGATGTTGTCCAGGCATCATTCCCCCTTGTTGGTCCGTTCATTACCTCTGTTCTCACCATACAACGATAAAATAAACATCTATTTTCCTCATTAACATTATGTAAAACTAAGGGACACTCTATGATCTTTCTAGAGAGATCCTTTTAGGAAATAAATATGATCCCTGATCAGACTGATGCATTCACCTAAAGTGTTTTTATCATGGTGGTTTAATTTCAAGAGTGTTGGACTCCATTATAACACCCATCACTCCAACATCCATGCTTTTCATTCCCATTATTTGGATCCTCATCTCCTTTCATGCCTAAAATAACCCTCTAACAGTATGGATTTTTGGACAATTTCCCACCTAATGTCATGGGCCAATGTTATAGAAGACTATGGATGACATTTCAAGTAAAGCCTCATGTTTCAAACAATGTTAGTGGTCGACCCTCATATGTTGTCCCCATTCCTGGATAATGCAATAGGGATACTATGTTTTGAACACATTCAACGGTTATTCTTCATGTTTGTGCCATATCTACAGTGTTCCAAAATATGGTCATCATGATTCACACTTCCCATTCCCCTACGTTCTGATGGATTCCTATGCCCCTACATTTTCCCCCACTCGTGCACTAGAGCACGCTAGGAAAAAGGAAATTTGACTACTCTATGAACTTAGTTCTCTAGTCAGGCATCCCTCTTTCTTCCTGGAACTCCATATCGGTTGTTCATATCATGGATTCCTAGATTCTAGTTGGCACTATCATATTTAAATGGACTAACGGTGTGATAATCCCTTGTTTCTCACATCGGAAACAACCCATGTGATCTTAGGGATTGGTTTCTTGATATTCAATAAATGTGATGGAAATACATCAAACCAAAATAATTAATGGAACTCATGAACATAATCCACATAAAAATTCAATGCATGGTAGTATGTTTATGAGTTCACAAAAATTACAGCACCCAAGGATTTTCCCCTCCCACAGATTGGATGAGCTCTTCAATGGAATGTCCTAGCTGTACCACTCTCAGGCTGTGAGCTTCCAGGATCCACTGTCTCCTATTAAGCACCCAATAATACTTAATTGGAATGGGATGTAGTTCATTAGGTTCGATCCGGGGCTGATCTTCATTGGCTCAAATAATTTCCATCACTTCATAGGCTTTACCCTTCTATTCTTCAGCCTCAGCTAGTGGAACTTTTAATTTCAATGTGATCACCGATTGTGCATTGAAGAAAGATGAATAATTGTTCTCCCATTCCCTCAACCACTAGATCTTATTTTCAACCTCCCTAGGTCTCATTAATATCATGAATTTTTTCTACTACTATCACACACCAAGGCCACTGTCAAATTCCCATTTCTTATATGCCTTGAAGTCTCAAATAGCATATGAGGACACTAGGAATCCACTCCTCTAGATCATTGTTCATGCAATTGGGAATGAATACTCCTCATCTGGTATATCCATTTTTTTGTAGGGTCTCCCCAATGAAGCGCTTGATCAGCTTCCATGATCGGTGATGGACGACCATGCTATCCCCTTCGTCTGAAGTCATCTCATCCTAGTCCTCAAGGTCAATGGGTTCATATGAAAGGAACACCTATAAGAACTCATCAACAACATCATCATCTAGTGTCCGGTTGGGAAGGTCAGGTCTCATGTCATTTGAAATATTCCCATCATCGGATTCCAACAACATGATTTTAGGTTCGGTCTTACTGATGGTCCCACCTGTGATTAGGAGAACTCCTGTTTGGTTAGTATTGGTGTACTATTCCAAGACAATCAATATTCCTCTTGGAAAAGCAGCACTTGGGGGCCCAATCAACCAATCCAATTTTGAAAATTCCATCTAAAGAATTTTACATATGAGAATACATAGGCATCAGTTGGCCTATGTTAATGGATGAAAATTATGAATTCTATGTATAAGACTTACATATATAAAAAATTTATACTCTCCCCAGAGCTACTTTCAGTGGAACCCTGAGGCGTGGCCCTCCATATAAGGTTGGGAAGTCCTAAGAATCTGGGAGAACCCACTTTGGTGTCATGGAACTACTAGGTGTGGTAATCACTATTGTTGTAAGTGTATATACCAAAGATACATTTGTTATTACTTAGAAGTAGGTTTTGTATATGAGGCACTCCTGTATATGTCAAATGATATTTAAGAAGGGATAAGAATCCAAAATGTGGAACATAGGAAAATGGGTTGTGATTTAACTCAAGAGCCACCACACACTATTACGGATCTGAGTCTGATTGGGTGACCTATATTTCCCCCAGAGGGATACCTATACATCCCTCTTCCCTACAAGAGGACTCCTCTAATTCTTATATAAGGGGGGAGTGGTCCCTCAATTTAGTGGTTCATAAATGTGGAGGGAATTTTCCAATGGGAAGCACTTTCACCCAATCCATCATTGGACTTAGAGCACCCTGAGAGTGCCTAAAGTCTTCCAGCTTAATGATGTGTGGCACCCCATCCACTGGAGATACCACAATGTCAGACCTGGTGAGACCAATCCCTAAAAAATCTATCCCAATATAGTTCAGATGGTTCCACATCTAGGATGGATTGAGGAATTGTCTATTAACATCCTAGATGTCCTAGGCCCCCCAAAAATCAACATCCTCATGCATGTCTATATGGAAAAACATCTTTCCTAGAACCAGAGTGGGTATCCTAAAAAACCCTTGGGTGGCCTCTCCTCTGGCATAGATTTCTCCTCTCAGACTGATGGGATAGCCACCACCACCTACCTCTCTATCGGTGTAGGCCTCACTACTTCTACAGCCCCACCACCATGAGATTTTATTACTACCTTCCAGTCCCGACCTCGAGGTTGGGGAGGCACCCTATCACTAGCAAGGATGGACCACTAGTTCAACATCTCCCTATGGTAGGCTACCTCCAAACTCTTGGAATATTTGTTCACTGGACCATAGATCATTATGGGAGGAGGTAGCTCATTATACAACTTCCCATACTCCCATGTGAACATGAGCCACATCTACCTCCTCACACATGGATGGTACTTCTGGGGTACTCTGATGTATACCCACGAGGTTTTCCTCTGAATGCACCGGAATAGACATGTGAAGTTGTGTGGGGTTAATGGCTTATCATGAAGCTCATGGTCAACCCTCGCCACTAGGAATAAATCCTAAAAGGCTAAGAGGTAGTACTGATGCTCCTCTGTTCTCTGTTCTTCACCAGTGAACACACCATTTCGCAATGGGAATGGGTGGAAATTGAACTCATATGCCTTCCAAATTCTATTTCGCACCAGCGGTGGGGTCAGCTTGGTTGAGAAGCTCGCCAATGAATTGGTAATATCTAGTCGAAAGTCTGACCCTAGAGGATAAATGTGTGTTCATGTATTCATAAGTGCCCTTGCGAGCCACTATCCACCCATGCAAGAAGATTAAGCGGCCCACAAACCCTATGTGTATTCTTACCCTCACTGATATGCCACAGTACATTGTACATCTTATCTTACATCATAATCCCTAGATTGATCCGCTCCCCCGTCACTAAAATGGACGTAATAATAAACATTCTCAGTCGTATGCCCATGTTTTTATCCCATATGGGACGTATCCAACCACAAATGAGAAAAGAGACAAATGAATTCAAACTAACCACCAGTTGATGCTCAGTGCTGACAGTGAACCTCCATTTCTTCAACTGGCGGTCATCAAATTGCCTCTAGTATGATTTCTATTTGTTGTGATGTACCACATTTGGGAAAGCGGGAGGCCTAGTAGAAATCTTCCTCTCTTGAGGGGAATTTAGGAACCACAAAAACCACACATTTATGTGTACATCCCTCCCCTACTTCTTGTTCTATTTTATCCCCAAGTCCATCAATACATTTTCCAGCAGCGGCATCTTCTTTGGTTCCTCCCATGTATTCATGGTTGTGAGAAACTCATCATACATCACCCCAAATATCAAAATACTGACCTCCCCATGGTGAAGATGGAAAGTGTTGGTCCACTATGACCACCTAATCAGCCACTCTAGCATCAATTTCTTTGGCTGGTAAATGTGAAATTGGGAGAACCATGACACCTCATATAGTCCAACTCTCCTCATCTCTAACTCAATATCCTTCCATAAGGAAAAAAACCCAGTAAGACCATGCCCTGTCATCTATGAAATTGCCTAAATGGTGAAGATCTCACACATCATTCCACCCATTCTTCAGGTTCCCCATGGTTGCCTTCAGAATGGTGTGGCACTACGTGGGAGATAGCTTTAGCTGCCACACCATCCCCTAAGAATTTCTTTCATGATTGTACAGGAAGCCATCTATGACGGTTGTATAATCCCCCCATGTTTGATTTATTTCCACTTTGAACCACTAGTGTGAGCACAGTGTACTCCTAACCAAATAGGCTACCTCATCTCATCTTGCATCAAGAATGAAAACATCTTCCATCAGACCAAAGCCATATAAATGAATCATTTTTCATAGATGGTAGTTCTTATTACTTTCTAACAGTATCTCCACTAGGGACTCATGGTTCAAATGGCCCTACACATATTCCCTGATACCTAAGTTATCCTCCATTTATTCCCTCTAGGAAACATTCACAAGGACCCTGATGAAAGCTTCATGGAAATCCATTATGTCTCCAAACATTATATTTTTTTTATTCTGAATTACATACCTTGATCACGGAGCTCAATAATAGAGCTCGATTGTGGAGAGAAATTGTAAATACCTACCAAAGACCTCGTAGGCACAAACTGAGGAGTGCATGATCATATAGTCAAAATACTCATTGTGCACCGCAGAGTAAAAGGGGCTCGATTCAAAAAGAGCAGTCGTAGATCATGTGGAACATCATGAATTGAGAGTCCAGTCACAAAAAAGAAAATATAGGTAAGTAAAAAATATGTGTCATAATCCATTATTTAGAGTAAATGACCTATAAGAATCATGGAACACATGGTCGTGGCGAGGATCGAAGATTTTCCACACTATGAGTCACCTATTGGCATCGTGACCCTAATTCGCAATCTTTCTTTGCGATTAGAAGAACTATTTTGGCAATATAACCAGAAACTTTGATCCTCGTTTTCTCATCAGCTACAAAATGAGGGCAGGGGGCATTTTTTGGCACCAAAATGTTTGAACATGATAAATATGAAAAGTAAACATCGATGAAAAAGGGGCTTCTTTTTAAAACCCTTTCATGGAGACCTTTAGCACCACCTCCTTCATAGAGACGCTCGAGGCTACATCCAGCACAAATCCATGGCCACCTCTACAATCAGTGTAAAGTAAATATGAAGAAGACTCTGTGGCTATAATGAAATTGATTGAAAGCTTCAGACTATGAAGGTATCCTTATCATCTCTATGATCCCTTGGAAATTGATGTAGGCCACTTCGAGCTCCGCATAGGGATCTAAGGAGACCTCTATGCTGAGGAGGGAATGACGGTAGACTCCATGGTTACGACAAAATAGATGAAAACCAATTCTGATCACAAAATTCCATGTGGATTCACATTGAGTTTTAAGATCATCGATCCACATATTTTCTAGAAATACCAGGATTCCCTCGGACCCAAAACATTGTTTCCCCAACCATTCTTCGTCTCATCTCTCAATTCGTGAAGCACTTTCTACTCTGTGAAACATTCAAAAAGGTTCTATTTATTGGGTTTGATAATTTCTATGTTCATTTTCTTGAGCTCAAATATAACCCCTTATCATTTAGTGATGGCCTTCCCAAATTCCACGGGCCTTCGTAAAGGAAAGTGCTTCCTAAGGGGACTTGAGTATTTTCTAATCACTCATGCTTCGGGAAGTACCTTCCAAGCACATGTGAATTCCAAGCTAAGGTAGGATCACTTATCTTTATGGAGTACGTTGTATCACAATGTCACACTCTGAATGGAAACCATGCTCCATTATGTACTACTCTGTGAAAGCACTTTCACATCGTGAAGCACCCTTTATATGCATGTATACCCCACACCAAGGATATGACACACCGCTTCACGAAGAATACCCCTTCGTGGAGTCTCCTGACTTTGTGGGGGAACCACAGCCTCACAAGGGGCCTTCTTTTGAACCCCTATTCTTCGCAAAACCTTCTCCCGTACGGTCTACCATGCTTGTATGAAGTAATTTCAAGGTCACTTAGGAAACACGTCATATTTCATTACACAACCTTATGCTTATTCACCTAGGAATTATAATGGTTATTGCTTATTCTCATATCCACAATAACATGAGCCCCTCAATGGATCACTCCATAACCCCTTCTTCATATAGAATTGCTGATTCCTTTACTTTTCTAAGTGTGGGTGGGTATCAGTTATGTATGTCCTATGGGAGAGGAGTTAACCCAGTTCATTCAAGCTACGAGACATTAATCTACCAAGCACCATCATCTTTATTACATGATGTTGAACATTGGCCTCACCCCATGAAATATTCACTGGGTTCCCCATCTCAAACATTCTTCACACCCACGGGTCTCCACGAGAGTGAGTTCTTCCTCACATGGAATGAGATCCTTCATGAATGTAATTTCATCTGTCCAAAGGTAAGGTAAACCATCGTGGTGTAATGCCCTTTCCTTTCTTAAGTGAGGTAGAATCATCCCTCCCCTTTTCATATTTTGTGCATGAAGAATAATTTAGAGATGGTTACAGGGGTTCATTACACAGTCCTTCTCACTATGGTCTTTATTTCCATCAGTCTTCCATCCTGGAGTAGGTCCCAATTTCCATCTCCCTAGGCTTCTAACCAAGTGTATTTCATTGTTACATTTTTAGTTTTATAATCTTGAATAATCCCCCAATTTCCTCTTTGGGTCGCTAAACATGTGTAAGACCTGCTCTATTCATCATGGATGCACCTTTTGTGTTGTGGCCATCGACTCATTGCTACCTCTAGTTTCACAGATCGATCATGAATCACATGAGCTTAGAGTAAGCATCCATCAAGGAATCCTCATTGGGTCACCTTAGCATGTTATCCCCCAGATCCCCTTATGAACTACGTAGACATTAATACTTTCCCTTACCAAGAAAGGTATGTAGGATGCCTCCTTGAGTTTCAATCCTAAAACCCATTGGTCCAGACCGCTTCACAGCGATTCACCCTCACCTCGCATGATGTCAAACTATATGCCCCTTTTGTCTTCCATGATGCTAAACCATATGGTTTTGAACTATGTGGGTTTTAATCTTTGTCTCTGTAATAGGGTATGTAGGAGGCCTCCCTGAGGTTCAACCCCAAACACAGTAAAACTGTGTTGGTCTGGATTCATGTCTCCTAGGTAGGGTATGTAAAAAGCCTCACTGATGTTTAACCCAAAACAATGGAAAATATCAGTGTCCCATTTTCTAGGACCCACATTTTAGTCTGTCCCTTACTGACGTCAGACCAACTCTGGTGATGCTAACCATGAATAACCCCCAGCATGTTATCATGTCACTATCTTTTCTATACACCATGATTCCATGATCCATCCAGATCTATGTGTACTTTTATTCCCTTCCATAGGGTTATGTAAGAAGAATCCCTGATGTAAAACCCCACCACTCATGTACCACTGTTGTCTCTCCCATGAGCATTTGTGTTTAAGGAAGGTTATGCACCAACCTAGGGGGTTTTACTTTCTCTGGGTACCATTCATGCATCCATTCTCACAGACCGCCTCATTATGCCTCTCATCATACCAATGCACTATGTGAATTTTGATTTGCTTCCACATTGATAAATAGGTGTCCTTTCTAAGGATCAAAACCAACACTATCTCTACCTTCACATCGGTTCCATCTCATTCACCATCCATTTCACTTAACCATCCATCACCCAACCTGATTCTTACCTAGGACACCACATCCTGGTGGGATCATGCCATCCACCATGGTAGCTAACCATACATAAGCCCCATACACAATCCATAATCATTCAACCAAGGGTTTCCATCTTACAATGGGCTGCTAGCCATGCGTAAGCCCCAGCATGTCTCCAGTTTGTTGTCCTTTGTTTACACCCTGATTCATCACTCCACCGAAATACATGGGTTTTGATCCTTTTATCCTAGACAGGGTATATAGAAAACCAACATGAGGTTCAATCCCATCCAATGGTATACCCTAGAGTTCTCTTTATAGGTAACCAAGCATCCCAGGATCCTTCCTCATTAGACGTTTTGATCCACTAATCTAGTAAACCACTTAGGTTCTCCCTCTTTAGGGATGGACCCACCTAATCTAATCTTATTAGGGTTTTAATCATTCTGAAAATTCTCTGCTAGATGTTAAACTCATGGCATACCCAGTGTCTAAAATGAGAAACTGGAAAAAACCTAAATGATATGCCTATGAATTATAATTCCCCGCACTCCACTTGGGATGCCTCAATATTCGTCGCCCTCAAGTTGCCCTATAATAAGGGGACTAAACCCAGAAGCATCAGTGTTTCATCATCAGGACACACCAACAATATTTGGTGTGACCACTCCCTCGATCGAATGTCCTGAAATAAGTAGTGTATTTAACTGTTGTCCATGAATATATGGAACCTAGGAAGAGTTTCAAGAACAGCGTCTTAATCATTATCGGAGACCCAGACTAGGTAACAAGTTCTGAGGAGGAATCCCTGGAAGGAGTGGATGACATCCCATTATCCCATTTCAATCAAGGGGAAAACCTCCCTAAATAAGAGATGGATGTCACATGCCTTTGGAAAGCAGGATTGCGGGGCAACAACATGAAGCGTCCTCGGGGGATGGATGCGCACCCTAGTAAAAGCATCAAAACCAATATTTTTTTTATCATTTGTGATCATATCGTAATAGCTGTGTGTATTCATTCATCTTGAAAATATAATATTTTCCATGTTATTAAATATTATAATAATTATGACTTTTAATAATTTTTGTGTTTCAAATTCCATACATGCATTTTTTACTCTTTATCCTCAATGATGAAATTGATAACAAGCATGATTAAGTGATTCATGATGATCAATGTTTGTCTTCTTAAATAATGAATTAAATATTGAAATAACATATCCATAATGAATAGAAAATCATTATATCAAATTTATATCATACAATAACTCTAAATAATTTATCATATTTGTCCATGTTATAAATGTAATGTATTCATCGAGTGGGTTTTGAAACCTACCCAAACATGAGTTAACCATGATTAATAGAAGATTATGAGAAATTTTAGTATTAAAATCATAAAACTCGATGAATAATGATCTAATTATGTGTTTATTAGTTTCATATATCATAATTTTAAATAATTAAACAAATAGAAGATAATTTTTATAGAGTCATTGCTGAGAAATAACTGATTGTTTTCTTCTTAATACAATCATTCTAAAAAATTGAATTAAGGATAACCATTTATTGGTCACATCATTAATAATATAATCTATTTTTAATACTATAATAGATTTCGTAATAATCATATTTATCCTTTAACTCTATCATTTTATCCATCCATTATTGATTGTAATGAATAATTAATAAACTATTCCATGGCGGTGAGGGTTTTCCCATGCGCATGGATAATAATTTCCTTCTCATAAAATTAAAGTAAGGGGTAATATGGTTTTTATTTCAGATTAAAAAAATCATAAAAATCATAATTACTTATTAAATTCCATAAAATTACCATTATTTCAAAGTAGATAAGGAAAACGGAACACATTATGTCATGGAAGCGTTTTTCCACACAATGTACAAATGACATTTTTTTTCAAGGGATATGGGACATATAGTTAATTATTTGATCATAATTATAAAAAACTATTGTTTTTTTAGTATACTACGTTTATCATTTTAATGATAGTTTGATTTATTTTGACTAAGAATCTGTGAACATAATGAAATAGAAATGAGTAAGTAGTGATTAGAGAGTTATACCTCACTTCCTAGATTATATACTTTATAAAGGGGATTAAGGTATTGGGGTTGAATTTTTAGAATAATATAACCTATTAATTGTATATAAGACTTATGATAAGTGTTTTGGTTATTTGTTTGTCCAATATAAGTGGGTATTGGTGTGAGGGAATGTGAGGAGAGTTTTGACCCATTTATAATTGAAGTTTTATTTAAGTTTTATAAATAGCCAAAAAATTCCAATAATGGTAAGTAAAAATACTATATATTGGATAAAAAATTGGGAAATAATAGAATGAATATTTGATAAGTTTGATCCACACATCATATGATAAATTATGTACATATTTACTCTATTTGAATCCCTCTACTCCATGAATTTTTACATTTACCATTTTAACATTTACCATAGTAACTAACTTTCTAAATTTATAGTATTCTTATTAATTCCAAAATATAGAATGATTAATTTACATATTTTGGAATTTTAGGGTCCTAAAAATTTCTCCAAAGGGATGAAATACCCCCACAATCGCTTTGATGAAGGATTAAAGTACTCCTACAACTCTAGCAAGGAGAATGGACTCAAATTGTGTTGAAATATTTAGAAGAAAATTGATGGAATTTAAGTTTCCAAATAATTACAAGTGGAATATTTACAATCAATGGGAATGGAATGCAAACTAGCTAGATTTCAATCCAATAGGTACACAGAAATATTTTCAAACTGCAAGACCACTGAGCGATGGCCAGAAAAACAAGGCATACTGTGAACCGTGCTTTAGAGGGAACTGTTCGTATGAAGTCAAACAACGTACCATACCATGAAATCATCAGATCGAGGAAGAAGTAAACCTGTGGGGTTTCATAAACCGTTTTCGTGATCTGAATCCTCTGAAAACCCTGGTTCACTGAGTCTTCTGCGGGTTTGTATATTTTCATGGGCCTTTGAAAATGGTGCCACATTACCAATGGATACAAGTGTTTCGATGCCCTATAAAGGGTACATGGTATAAGAAAAAAGGATAGAGGAAGAAGGATCAAAGGGATCTTTGAAGTTGGGATAAAGTAATCGGAGAAGTCTCTGGCTTCCATCTTGATTCATCAGCAAATCCCAAATCACAAACCGAAATCTCCATATGTATAGATGGTTGCGAACCATAAATCGTAAAATTGAATAATAATAATGGAATCAAGAACCCAACTGGTGAACTTTGAACAACATACTTCTCACAGATGAATTCCTCGCCAATGATATGTAAAGACCCGTAAAATTCAAGGGAATTTTTTTTTTCTTAATTTTCTTTAGAATTTTACAAGAGCGCGGTTTCAGACGGCACCTGATTCCGAGGCCCGGAGTGCCCGGAATTAATTTCTGAAGTTTCGCTCGGGTACGTTCAGTGAACGAACGAGCGGGTATTTCTAACTTTTGATACGGTGCTCGGAATTGAAATCCGAGGGCACCGATGAACTCGCAGCGCCGATATTCTCTTAAAGAGACCTTTTCGGGAGTTGCGTTTGTTTCGGGTTGAAAGTTATTTTTTTTTGGAAATTTATAAAAAAGTTGAATAAAAAGTGTGAATTCTTTTTATTTTACTTTTTGTAGGTTAACTCCTCTCAAAGGGAGTTAGGGGTGGGACCCACACCCACTTAACCTCCCTTGAGAGGATTAAGTGTGGTGGGGCCCACACGAAACCTAAACCTCTCATCTTCCCTCAAACTCCCTTAACCCCTCTTTATTAACATGACAACTTGTTAATAAATGTGGAGTTATCTCTTATTTGAATTTCAAACCTTTGAAATTCTTTTTGTGAATAAAATAAGACTTTGTCTTATTTTGTTGGGTTAGAACTCTTAGCCATCTTGGAGTGGTTGAGATCTTTTCTTTCTTCTTCAACCTTGACGAAGAACACGAAGAACGCCGTTCTTCAATGAAGAACTTCTTCGCCGAAGAACACGGTCTTTCCGCGACGCCATATCCGCGACGTGACGTTCTTCTTCCGCATCATCTCTTCCGCGACGGTTTTCCGCGACGAACGCCATCGACAACGACTCTTCCTCCGACGTCAAAGGAATCGACACCGATTTTCCACGACTCCGTCAACGTGAGACTATCGAGGTAGGGATTCTTGAGTTCGTTGTTTCCTTTTTATTTGACTTTCCTCAAGACTTGACGTAGAACGCTCAAGTTCCGACGAAGAACGCTGCTCCGCTCTTCTTCGTCTTCGGTGTCAACGAGAGAGAACACCACACCTTCCTCAGACAACCTTCGTCGGCGTACAAGGTTTCGCCAACGACGTGCCTCTTCGGACACGCCTCTTCGTCGTCGAATTTGACGAACGACGACCGCGACGCCCGACCTCCGCGACGTCGTCTTCCGCGGAACGTAGACAAATCTTCGAACCTTATACCAAGGTAGGGGTTGTTGATTTAATATTTAATTATTTCATTCTTGCTCGTGGTTCGTATAACTAACGTGGGGATGTTGATTATTTTAAGTTGTGTTATTGCTTAACGTGAGGGGGCCGGACCGCATGAACACGGCCGAACCCCCTCCATCGTTCATGTTGTTTATTCTTGCGGTCGGAAGCAAGGTGGCGTGGTGCCGTCGCACCACGCGGATAATTGTACGTTCAACTTACGCGATGTCGTCGCGCGCGCACCTTGGAAGAAACAACAAGAACGCGACGCCGTCGCGCCGCGTTGAATGTTTATCAAAGCACGGCAAAGGGGCGCGGTGCCGTCGCACCGCGCCGGACGACGAACACCGCGGCCGGTTCCGGGCCCCGGCGGGACGAGGAGACCGCGGTCGGTTCCGGGCCGCGGCGGAAGAGAAGACCGGCGGACGGGCCGCCGGCGTCGGAAGCCGAAGGGGGGGACCGGAATTTCCGGTCCCGTTGGAGAAAACCGGCCGGCCATCTGGCCGGCCCGAAGGCTTAAAACCGGGGGAATAAATTCCCTCGGCCAGCGTGTAAAACCCCCCTCTTAAAGAGGGGGGCGGTTCCATGAAAGGGGGGTAGCAGCCCCCCGGTTCCTTTAAATAAAACCAGGCCCCCACGTGGGGGCCATTTGTTGCAAAGGCGCGGCCTTTGTGCCGCGCCGCTCCAAATCAGCGGGGGCTTGCCCCCCGCGTGCCGACCGTGTGCGGCGCCATCCGCGGCGCGCCGCGCCGCCCCGGGGGGGGGGGGGGTCGGGGCGGGTCGGCCCGGACCCGGACCCCCCTTTTTCGAACCAGAATTGGTTTTTGGCCCATAACTGGAGCCTCGGACCTCCGATCGACGAACCGTTAGCGGCAACGCGATCCTTGGATCGAGACGGTCGTTTCGGTATATCGCACTCAAGGTTTCGGATTACTTTGAGTTCGTCCGGGTTGGTTCGTTCACGGAACCAACCGGGCCTTCGGAGCAGAAACGCTCATATCTTGAGCTACGAACGTCCGATTGACGCATCGTCAGTCGCGTTGTGTTCCTCTTAGTGAGACGGATCTTTTGGCATACTCCGCCCGAGGTTTGGAAGTAGGTGGAGTACGGTCGGGTTGGTTTTGCCTTAAAAACCAACCGGGCCCCGGAGACGAAAATGCCAATAACTCTCAGACCGGGCGTCCGATCGACGCACCGTCTGTTGCGTTGAGTTCCTGTTTACGATACGGAACTTTTGGTATCCTTCGCCCGAGTTTTGGATACAGTTAGTAGTGAGCGGGTTGGATCGCACCCGAAATCCAACCGGGCCCCTGGAACGGGAAAGCTGATATCTTTCAGACAGGACGTCCGCTTAACGGACCGTCAGCGGCGTTGGTGGTTACGTTGAGTAACGGTCCCTTTGAGTTTACCCTATGGGAGTTCGGGGTACAGTTGAGATACGGCCGGGATTGGTTTCGCTCTCGAAACCAACCGGGCCCTTGGGACGAAAAGGCTCATAACTCACAGACCGGGCGTCCGATCGACGCGCCGTCTGTTGCGTTGAGACCCCTATGACGAGACGGTCCTTTGAGACACTTCTTCGCGGGACCTTGTGATACTTGGAGTATCGACCAGTAGCTCGTGGAGCGGACCCTCTCGGAGACGAGCGTGCAGAGTACGGAGACCGTGTAGCTGGCTGAGACCTGACGACTGCTTGACCGACTCGACTTGGAGTGAGTCGACTAGCCCAGTGGACGGAGCGCCCGGTATTTGGCGGCAGACCCACGGCGGACGGAGCACCTGGTAGTTGGCAGCAGACCCGCGGTACTCGACAGGAGGAGTACCTCAGTAGGCTATCTGGGTAGCGCCCGGTATTTGGCAGCAGACCCTCAGCGGACGGAGCACCTGGTAGTTGGCAGCAGACACGCAGTACTCGACAGGAGGAGTACTTCAGCAGTCTTAGGTTAGTGAGCGGCGGCCTCGGAGTCGTGACAGGACCACTGTACACTCTAGAGATGGAGCTCTTCAGCAGTTACGGTTTCGATAATGAAAATCCTGGTTTGAGCTGAGACTTTTGACCTTTGTGTTTCCTCATGATTGAGATGGGTAACTTGATAACTTAGGTATATGTATGGGCATATACCTGGGTAGTGGTTATCCGTTGATCTCATGATCCTTGTGTTTCCTCATGACTGAGATGGGTTACTTGATAACTTAGGTATATGTATGGGCATATACCTAAGTAGAGTTTATCTGTTGTGATCTTCTTGTGGTTATCCTTGTTGGTTTTAGTGAGACCTTGAGGGTCTCGGAGTCCCTACTGAGTATCGTTATACTCACCCCTGCACGGGCTATGCCCGCACCTCGTTGTGTTGGTTGCAGACGACAGCCAGTACTGACAGAGGCCGAGTGTTCGAGGACTGGACGGTACCTGGAGGTGGACTATACGACGAGGCGGTACCCAGAGGCAGACCACTGGGCGGGACATACTCGGAGCAGACGGCGGGACCCGAGCAGCAGAGGAGCTATCTGTACCCACCCTTCAGGTGGGATTTCCAGTGGACAGCTCGGCGTAGTAGCTTTACTTTTCAGTTGCTGTTTTCCCTTTCAAGTTGTACTTTACAGTTGGGCTTGTATTTCCGGCCCCTTTTTACTTTCCGCACTTTTAGTTGTACTCTGTTTTTGCTTAGTGTTACTTTCCGCTTGCTTACTCTATGGTGTTTGTTTACTTTACAAAGGCAATGCCTTCCCTTTTTACCGGGATTTACGCCTTGGTGCTAGTTGCCAGCCCCTGGCCTATGGAAGGCGGGCTTGGGGTAGTCACGGCACGGACCCCGAGGGCGGGTCGTGACATGATAATCCCCCAGATCCTCCTTCAATATGGTGCTCCACGTAGAGCACCTCTATGCAAACTAAACTCGACATCTTGTAATGCATCGGTACACGGATATAACCCAAATTTGTGTGATTGTCCTTGTAACACTATGATACATGTTCTTCTATACCCATACTCACACACCGCATCAGTATGAAGATGGATGATATTCTCGCATACCAATACGGTATGCAGGGCTTCCCCCATTGCACATAAGAAACCAGTACACAGAAAGAAGTGTTTTTGGTATTATTTCCTCTGGTTCCAACCTCTCCCATCCAATACCATCCAGTCCTCCATAATCCCCCCACTAACCAGCCATCTGGAATCTATCCAAAGCCTCCTCCAAATCCTCTGGAACTATATGATCAGACCATCAGGCAAACTAGTGCACCCATTTTAGTCTACATACCCATGGTAAGAGGAGTCGTGGACACTCTCCCCACAACGGTTTAGGCTTCAGAAATTCTTGTGGGTCTAAATTCCCATTGTAACCTGGAGTTCAACCTTGGGACACCAATCTGAACCTCACCATTCTAGGGATTAAGGGTTATAACTTTTTTTCCATTCAATGAGGAATAGTGATCAGTCGAAGGGGTTATGCCCCCTAATAAAATTGAAACTCCTCCCTTACCAGAAGGTATTCTGGGGCCCTCCCACTGAGGTATGTTCCCAATCTTCTGAATTCGGGATGCATGATCTTTAATTTCATCTCACATTAAAGGGTTCGTTGCTCTGCACCCTCACCCTCCATCACCCCGACCGCTTTTGTCCTGGTCTCTCCCTCCCCCACCAACAGGGTTGAAGGAATGTGCATGGTTGAATATTTCACATCCTCCTATTTCTCAAATTGGTCATGACACATGTGTCCATATAGGACTATGAGGATAAAAACATACACCACATTTGAACTATAAGAAATCTGATTCCTGTAAAAATAAGGATATGTAGGACACCTTCTAGAAGGCTCGAGCTCAAAATTGTGCCCTTCGATGAAGGGTCCACCCAACCATGCCCCCTCAAATGGGCAAAATTTATGCCTAAGCCCAACATAATACGAACTACATGGGTTATGATTTCTCTCTTGAGGAAACATAGGAAGACCTTATTATGAGCCTGACCCCAACATCAAGTCACCATCCATACACCCTGGTTGATGATAAACTCAAGAGTGCCTTATTATATGGATCAAGCCAGCATTACCTTCGTATCATCAAATATGTGCATGCCTACGATGGTACTACAAACCAAGTGTAGTCTATGGACACACTCTTTGGGAATAAACCAAGGATTCATTAACATTTAAACATGACATAAATCAATAATAGAGTCACGAAATAGGAAACAAACCTCCCCCAGAAGGTTGACGTGAGTGTGACCTCCCATCCTCTTGACCAATGGAGTTATTATGTGTTTTTGGAAGAATCATCCATCAATGAGAACCTACGATTGTAAAGAAAGTCCTTGAATCAAGGATACCAAGTCTGTTGGGAAATCTAGGATCCAAGAATAAACCCATTGGAGACAATCCGATGATGTTATATCTAAGAACGGCTCATTGCATAAGTGATTGACCCCCATGAAACCTCCCTCTAGTACCAACAGTTCTTGTAGGGTTAATCAAACCTTCATTAAAGGATAATGATGTTTAAGGGGTTGATGAAAAAGAATGGTGAATTTGATGAGAACCCATGTCTATAGGAAAATGAATTGGTGATGATCCTTATCGTTCCATTTCCATATCGCCAAAAAACATGCCACCTCGGAGGTGGAATAAAAATGACTAACTAGACATAAATCCTTAACCAAGGATGTGGTTATACCCCAATGATAAAATAAAAATGTATACTACATGTCGAACCATTTTGTTCGGCTTGATATGTGAAAAATATGTCAACATAGAGGCTGAACAAAAATGGTGAACCCGACATGAATCCTTAACCAAGGTGGTGGTATTATGCCACTCAATCCCCTTCTCCTCGCAATCAAAGAAAAAGGGAAGGGGATAAGAGGAATTTCCAAATTTGCATATGTTTAAAAGAATTATACATTGACATGGTTCTATGGTCTTTATGAAATCTATATATATTGTATGTTCCTATAGAGCAACATTCATTCCAAATGAAATCCCAATAACCCATTTATACATGAACATCATCGATCCAATTGGTAGTCATGGCCCCAAAAAAGAAAAGGACTCCCTATCTTACCTAGCGTCTTCAACACTAGGTATCCAACAAGATGATCAGAGAGTACCACTGAAATTATACTCTCCCTAAGATGGAGGCCATGACACAAGACAACCAGTCTGAAATGTTCTTTCAGACGCTTCCTCAACCATTGCCGGCACCCCAGCAGAAGGCGGCCCTAGTGGGAATCTCAAACCATTTCGGATGACTGTCCCCAGAATGTGACCATGAGTACCTCCTTTATCATAGGGAGAAAAATGAAGTCGATGCTGATAGCATCATCTCAACTTCACAGGGGTCATAATCATGGGCCCCCTCTAGAGAACGTCATTGCTGACACCTGACACCTAGCCTCCTCTCTTTGAAGAGGACCTTATTCTAAGGGAACCTTATAAAATATAAGAGAATCGGGCCCCTCATCATTCCCAACTAGGGCAGTGAATATATAATTAGGAACGCACTATCACCCTAGTTTTTAAGGAGAAGATCAGTTGTATTAACATAGGGGAATTTAATGGGTTGATAAACTATTATTCCCCCTCCGCTCAAGCCCACAACAGAATATGGTGGCACAATACGAGCACATACCCATCCTTCCTATTTCTCACTAGTCCAACCTTTCATATAGAGTAGAAAACTACATGCAGATATAGATATATGCTGACACACAATAAGTCATCCATCCATATAGAGAGGAAACCATCTATATGTAGGCACAAATACCTGCTAATTCACAACAAACCCATAAACCAAATAGGGCAACCCTGAGCAACATTCATGCACAAATACTTGCTGACATATTTCTTTCCTTCCATTTAAATTGGGAGGCAAACAAATATGATCAGAGTCATATTCTTATAAATGAATACGCAGCCCGTGAGACAAAAACAGTGGAATGAGAATATATAAAAATTATCACCAGTGAATATGAAGTCTACCAATAAAATATTGTGTCAATCGGAGAATTCATCTTGTGGTAGACTCTTTCCTCTACCCTAGCATAGCAGAACTACCAGTCTCTACTAGCAACTCATGGATTACCAGAGCAGGCACAAACATGTACTATGACATAATAAATGTCCTTTACACCTATTATATCCAAAGATATATGTCATCACATCCCAGAAATGATCTAATATCATATGTTGATTCAAGAACATATCCTACAAAAATGCCGTGAAATCATTGCATCGTCAGAAAATTTGAGAAATCAGGCCCACAAACTAGTTTCCTCGAAAGGAATGACTCACTTGCAAAATGATATAGAAACTCTAATGAAATTATTCCTCCCTTCTTCAGTCCATGAGGATTGATGGAAATATACCGCGATACATAGACAACTAGATCGGGAACAAATACACATTCCAATTGGGGGACTCCAGTCCCACGTGGTGGCTGATCCCGAGTAGACATATATCCCTGCGAAAACTCATGATGTTTTTTTGGCATATCCGGACCACATAATAGGACCCCAAAAGATAAGGACCCATTCATAAAACCTATTACCAACAACATATGTCCCCAGATACTCAAAATAGAGCGATCGAAGATAAGATACACCAAAGTAAACTAGAAAATGAATAGCACATACATGATTATGCTCTGATATAAGTTGGGGTTCTTGATGCCCTCAAACATATACCAACAAAGGATAAAGACCTTATCATTACATTACAAAATTATGGAATTGGTAGTAGATATGGAAAAGGTCCTCCCATCAATATCGCTTCCTACATCCCTGAAGGTCCTCCACAGAGCACCCATGGGGTCTCACTATGTGGGCCAAGAATGGTCAATCATAATATCCTATCTCCTGATTTGTGTCGGGGTATCCCTCCACATGACCTGAAGATCATACAGAATAATGGTCCTCCACTTATTGTTGTCCACCCTGATGGTCCTCCCAAGGGTATACCCTACAGATATGCTTGTCCCTATAGTCGGATGTCAAGTCGTGATGGTAGTCCTCAACATGATGATAGCCATTGAGAAGGCCCTCCCCTTAATGGAAGTTACTCTGAAGGTCCTACCCATAGTAACACCAAGCAACGAGAAGGTCCTCCCCTCATTATAGTACATCTTAATGGCCCTCTCTAGGATGTCCACTCCATAAGTTTTTCCTACAACCAGGCATCAAGTCATGATGGTAGTCATCATCATGATGAAGGTCATTAAGAAGGCCCTCCCCACAATGATAGTTGCTGTTAAGGTCCTCCCCTCAATAAAAACAAACATCAATAATGTCCTCTCTTTGATATAGCCCACCATAATGGTCCTCCCCAGTGCATACACCGCAAATACATTTCACGTGGTTGGGCATCAAGTTTCAACTGTAGTCCTAACTATTGTCGCACCAATTATGAATGTCCTCTCCGATGTAAAAATTCATATTGGAAATACGGTCCTCCCCTTAATGGAACAAATTCCAAAAATACCTTCATATGTTGAGTAACTTGAAAAAATGAATTAAGGCACATCCAGTACTCCATCAATAGCGAGTTTTATTCATTCTCAACAAGAGGATGTCTCGGTGCCATGTTCATCTTCTGAGACACCCCTGCGCCATCTAGAAATCAATGAGTACCAACAACTGAAATGACTGGAACAAAGTTATTAATAAGCAGTTGAGATGGGCATATCAAGTAGAGAAGCCCCCGAAAGAACAATAGCATGATATGTTTCTTCTGTGAAGACAACTAGATTTGGATAATATACCAGTGATGTATTGGCCTACGACCACTTCTCATTTCGACATACCAGGAGAGTTGGATGGGGAATGCATGCATGGCATTCGCCTCAATACATAGGCAACACTTTATCAACTGAAAGAAAACTTTCTTCCCTGTGAAGTGTATGCGGACCATGTCAGCATGATAAGGGAGATTTTCCATCTAATTAATCAGGAATCCCTAACATCCAACAGGCATCCATAGTTAGTAAGGAGAAGAATAAACTTGAACTATCCTACCTCTATGTAATGCAAAAATTACATGACCTCATTTGAAATGCACTGGATAGAGTTCACATTTGAGGATGGGGAGAACATGGATCTATGTACTCCACCCCACGGCACATCCAATAGGCCCCATTGGAAACTACATCGTGTAATTTCAGCACTGAAAGGAAACAATAAATTAAAACCCATGATCAATAGAGATTGGATAATTGACCAAAATCAGACCTAAGTAAGTCCCAAAAGCATTAGGACCAATGAGATCAGGACATCTAAAAGCATCTGAACCAGGATACCCGGAACATCTAAAAGGATTCTCGCCTATAGGAAGCTTACCAGCAAGTAGTTCCCATATCTATAAAAGGCCATAGACTTAGTTCAGGCCCATTTTCATACTTGGCTCACTCCCACATAGGATTATTTGAAATAGAAAAGGTGTAAATAGAGGAGGCTACCACAACAATATGAGAACAAAACCAACCCACAGACCTAGGGTCATTTTTAAATCAAAATTCTCCTATAAGAACATAAAATTCAGGTCGTAGCGCATAAATAAAAGAAAGAGAATAACCCCAGCCCTTAGGGATGGGGGAAATTTTACCTCAAATCCCCATACAGAGGATGACCATCTAGACCCGCCTTAGAAGAACGATGGAAATATGAGTCACTTGTTCCACCCATTATCATGGTTCTTACCCTTAGAGACATAGGGGGGTAATGAGGTCAAACTAGGGCTCCCATTTGGTCAATATTCGCCAAGAAATCTGAAAAAATACTACATAATGGAAAATAAAGTCCAATAAAGGGGGCATGAAACCGTAATACCATTCAGCACTGGGTACACCACCCCCAATGTGGTATGCCTTTGTGAACATGGTAAATTTCAACCCTGAGGATCTCACATGAAATGATGTATGGAGAGAGGAAACAAAGGAATATGGTTCCCGCGCAAAGGAATCCAGCACCAAACCTAATGGTGTGCACACCCAGAACCAGAGAGCGGTCCTAAATTTTGGTTCCCCCTAAGCTAATCTATCTATACGTCCCCCAGGAAACTCAAAAAAGGAGAAAAATAAATCCAAGTTCTTCTATGAACCACCTTCTCCACCCCTAAGAATGTTTCCTTGACTCTCGAGGATAGGTTCTCTAAGTATGAGAAAAAATGAAAGAGTTTAGGTGAATTAATATCATGCTACATCGAGAGAGCTACCTTGACAGATGTGTTCCCCCTACAGAACATTAACAGGTGCTCCCAGAAAAGGTACCCATGACACAAGCACTCATTCTAGTGAATGAAGCCAAGTTTGGAGGACCTTACAACCTAGGCCTATAAGTACATCAAGACTTCTCCCAGCTATGAAGGCTGCCAAAATATATTATGGTAAACCCCCAAATGATACAACAATTGGGTATCCACCCTAAATTAAAGCAGCACCAGCACACCCAATCATGGCCACAACCCCACCAGCCTAAGCTCAATCCTGATAGGATATCCATCAATGGCTCTTAAAAAGTGTCAAGAAACTAACAACTCGACTAGAAGTCATGGAGGTTTTTCATACTCTGATACAAATCAAGAGTAAACCCTACCATGAGTGGGTGAGTAATGTTCTTCCACCACCAATCATTGAGAACACCATATTCCTTGTATTCAGTGGTTCGAGGGACCAAAAACATCATTTAATGCACTTTACCTCTTATTGTGACCCCTTGATGGGCACTCTTGAGAAGCAAGAAGCAGTAAAACTCAGGTGCCTTTTACAAACCATGCAGGGCTTGACCTTTGTGTGGTATACTAGCCAGCTAACAAATTCAATTATATGTTGGGAGGACATTAGGTGAAAGTTTCTCTTCTATTTTAGTTATACACTTCATAAGACTATGGTCAGTGACCTCATGAACTGCAAACAGTGGAATAAAGAAAGAGTCTTGGACTTCATTTCCATATGGAAAGGAAACAATTATTCCCCAAACCAGCTACTCCCCTAGGATGAGATGCTCTCCGTGTTCATCAATAACCTTCGGGATTAATTGCAAATTCTACTCATCCTAGTGAAGTACAAAAGTGGATTTAGAGACTTCTCTGCCATTGCCCAAAGGATTTGAGACTCTTTACAATAGACTAACCTTATGTATTGAATGGTCCCATCATCCCTGGGAAATAGATAGTTAAAGATGAAGTGTCTTCTGTCATGCTTAAGCCACCTTGACACCAGATCATGTTCTGACGCCCCCACCAAATAGTTTTGTTCCGCTTAGATGCCAGCAACCACCCCAACCATGGAAATATGAGTGATGTGGTGCTAAAAGAAACCATTTTGAGTAATGAAGAAATAAACTTTACTCGTTCTGAGAGGACCAGGTCCACTTCTATTTCAAAGCCACCATGAATTGTAATTTTCTTCTGCAACCAGAGCCACAGAGAGTTGATTAAGTGGGTCTCAATGACTGTCCACGTTATTTTCCCTACCACTGGATATTGGGATACACCATCAATGAATTTTTCATTTTAACTAATCTCTTAAAAAATATGGTAGATTATAAGCAATTCCAGTATTTCCCACTTCCACCACAAGTGAAGTATGTCTCCACAAATGATTCAAGAAATGAAGAGGAATGGAATACAATTTCCAGTAAGAAAGGGAATCTTTTTATCAATTGGATGACCCATTAGACTCTCAACCGAGTCCATTGCATTCTCCAGGTGTAGTTGAAACCACCAACTTTTCCCCCAAAAGCTCCATATACAACACATCCATCATCTATGGAACTGCGGTCCTCTAAAGATCATAAGATAAGAAAGAAAGAGAAATAAGATGAGATGATACCAAACTTGATGTCAGTGTTGAAACTTTTGTACATCACGAAAACATACTTGGTACAACAGGAACTACCCCGCGAAATGGTAAAACATGCACTTCCCTGCCAAATGGTACAACGAGCAGCACCCCACCAAATTACACTACCAGAAGAAGACAAACAGACTAAAATAGTGTCGGATCAAGAACAAATCATCATATCCACTAATTTCATTCACTTAATGGACCCCTTATCGGATAAATACTATGGCCACAGACATGAAATTCCCACGCCCATCTGGAGAGCTGGATGAAGAATCCACAAAGGCTAGAGGTTTCTAGGAAGGAATGATCATGGTAGGAGTTACGTTCTTGTCCATGCCACAATTCGAACCATTAACATCGCAGAAACTCATGGAAGGGAGCTCTAGAAGATTCAAAAATAACTAGAAAACTCTTCTGGCCCTGTCGAAAGAAATACAATCCTAGTTATCTTGGAATATCCATCAAGGAAAGAACAAATACAAAACCTCCCAAGGTATATTGGTAGAAAAATTCTTCCCAACCTAGACAGGACCACAACACCACCAGCTCCAATAACATAGGCCGAACCATATACGTCCAAAGCTCAAACCCCTAAGGTGTCTATGAAAGAGTGACCCCAAGTCGGGAAGCGCTGATCATTAGAGCATAAGTGTGATATTTTAAAAAATCTGGCTTTAGTACCCTCAATTTAATCAATAATGGTTGTGTTGAACATATTGGTAGATCTTAGGGAGGATCACATCAAACCCTTGCTACGTTCGTAGGAGTTTGAGGTTGAAGTATAAGTAACCAAAGACTACCGAGACCAGTCATGATGAATATCACGTCTCCATATCCTACAGTGACAAAGATGAAGACACCTTCATTCAAGGGCATTTCAAACCGTAATATGTGTCTGAAAAAATAAATGGAATTGACATCTAAAGGATATTCATCAATAACGGCTCTAGAGTTAACCTCCAACCGCTATGAACGCTTCACCGATTGGGATATGATGAAGACATATTGACACCCTACACTACAAATCTGTTGGGATATGAAAAGAGTGAGCAGAAACTATTGGGATGAATAAAGCATAATATTTGGCTCAAAGATCTCATGTCAGGTTCATACTTCCAAGTAGTGCATCAATGTATGGCCTTAAACGTCCTGTTTGGGAGTCCTTGGCTACATCAGCACGATTATATACATACATCATACCATCAGTGCATTAAAAATTTAACTAATGGAAAAAACAGGACATTCTAGGCTGATAAATCCCCATTTGAGTCATGTGAGTCACATTATATCGACAAAAGGTTCTATGAATAGGAAGAAAAACATCATTCGTCCAACAACATCGATTGGATCAATGCCTCAAAAGGATTGGAATTGGTTTCCAGCAACTGCATCTGGAAACATGGGGAAGAGTACGTACTACCCATCAACTGAGTTGAATGCATAAATTCAAGTCCCGATGTAGGCTCAAGCATGGTCTCTATTATGTCCATGAAGTCTAAAGACCCAGATGAGTGGGATGACTCACGCATTGACCAGAAAATACCTATAGAATATGTTATCATCACATATATGGGACATCAAAATTCATTTGCCTCATTCACTATGGAAATAGAAGATTTCCCACCCAATATTGGAGAGTTCATCCCAAAAATCCATTCTCCCTAAAAATAGGAAGATGAGGAACATGAGGATGATGATGATGAAGAATAAGTAGAAGAAAACCTCAAAGATTCCCCTAATCTAATTGATGAAGGTGTCTCCACCACCATCAATGAAGTTATGGAGATAAATATGGGGACAAAAAATGACCCACAACCCACTATAATTAGTGTGTCCATGCATGTTGAGAAGTAAGAGGCATATAAATTCTTCCTAAAGGAGAATCATGATGTGTTTCCTAGAACTACACCAAAATGTTTGGCCTCAATGCTAAGGTCACCATTGAACATCTGGGCTTACCAGAAGATCATTGGGGATACAAACAGGTAGCCAGAAGGATGCACCTAACACATGATTCCAAAATAGATGTTAATTTTGACAATCATATCAAATCCAAATTCATACGGGAGGTCCAATATTCGATCAATCTTGAAAACATAGTTCCTATAAAAATAAGAATGGACTTATTATAATATGTATTTAAATTATGGACCTTAATCAACATTGCCCAAAAGACGAATTTCTGGTTATGCTCATAGTATTTTTGATCGATGCGAATGATTTGTATGAAATCCTCTATTTCATTGATTTATATCCTGGATATAGTCAGATCCATACAACATGAGGATATGAAGAAACCACTACTTTTAGGACCCCTTAGAGGGTGTTCAGTTATAAATTGATACCCTTTTTCCTAAATAATGTAGTTTCCACATATCAGTATGCCACGAATCACATTATAAAGCCCTTCTTGATAGAATCCATTGTGTGTTATGTTGAGAATCTTGTGGTTAAATTGAGATATTTCTTGTACCATCTGGCTGATCTTGAAACATTCTTCAACAAATTGTGGAAACACAATTTAAAGATGAATCTCTTAATGTGTGCCTTGTGAATTACCTCGGGAAAATTCCTCAGCTTCATTGTACTCCATAACAGAATCAATATCGTCCCCAAAAAGATAAAATAAATTCTTGGCATGACCTTGCCTTGTAACTTCGAAGAGTTAAGAGTGCTCAAGGGGCACCTCAACTACATTTGGAGCTTCGTAGCCAACCTATTAGGTAAATGTTTCCCTTTCACATGTATCATGAATAAATGAGTTACATATGAGTGGGATAATGATTTCATAGAAGCATTCAAAAATCTCAAAAGATACCTCATAATCATGCTGGTGCTAATGCCACCAATTGAGAGAAGGCCCCTCATTTTATACATAACTTCCCTAGAGCAGTCATTAGGAACCATTATTGTACAAAATAATGATGCAGGAACTGAGATCAACTTCTATTATATCATCCACACAATGATCGATGCAAAAACCCAGTATTCAAAAATTGAGAAGAACTACCTATCCCTAATCTTTATAGTTTAGAAACTCCGACATTACTTGCAGCACCATGAAGTACACCTGGTTTCCTGCTGCAACCCACATAAATATATCCTAAACCGTCTCATGATAAATGGTCACTTATCAAGATGGGAGGTCATTATTCAATAGATTGACACACGCTACGTGCCCCAAAAGGCCTTCAGAGGCCAAACATTACTAGACTTCCAGGCCAAGATACCCTTGGATGAAACAACACTGTTGGATGTTGAACTTATAGATGAAGAAGTATATCCATCTGAGAGGACCCCCATACACGGGAAATGTACATTGACAGTGCTTCCCAAATCCCAAAAAGTAAAGGTATGATGGATACTGAGCTCAACAAAGTAGGGCTGGAATTATACAGATATCCCATGAAAAGGATGTCTTGCCTTACACATCCTTGATTTTGAATGAGTGTACAAATAGTGAAGAAGAATATCATGCCCTCATTGTAGGCCTAGAACTGGCACTTCATATTCATGATAAAGACCTAAAACTACATGGAGATTCAGAGCTACTCATCAAATAGGTCAATGGTTACTACAAAATCAAGAAATAGTTGTTGGTACCCTTGATGAAAAATGTTCAATCACTGATGGTAGAATTCATATCAAGGGAAACATTGAATTATGCCCCCCAGTCACAAAATTCCCTAGCTGATGCTTTGGAAAATACAGCCACAGTGTTAGCTGATCCAGACCCGGATGAAACAATCATTAGCATTTCTCACCGCTAGATGGTCTAGCTATTCATATAAACAAATACATAGAAAATAAATTAAATTATCTCAGTATCTGAGCCTTATGGTCATACCAGCTGTTGGATGATACCTATTGAAAATTACGTTTGTAACGGGGAACTCCCACCAGATACAGATAGAAGGGAGCATATATGAAGATAGGTAGTCTATTTTGTCTTGTAAAACAGGGTAAACCATGAAACAGTTTGCTACAAACGATGTCTTGACAGAGTCCAACATAGGTTCCATGATGGAGGATAGATTGTTTCTATCCTGAAAGAAGAGCACGCTAAAGCTTGTGGAGTGCATCCATTAGAAACCAAGCTCTCTCATCGAATCTGATGCCTTCGGTATTACTAACCCACTATGATAAATAATTGTGAAATTTTCACCAGGTAGTTTCATTCCAAATAAATTCATGATAATTTTGTACACCACCCCCCAGAGTTACATCATACAGCCAAGTACTCTTGGTTATTCACTACCTGGGGGATAGATGTTTTGGGACCATTTCCAGCAGCCATAGCCAGACAATTCAAGTTCATACTCACAACAACCGACATCTCTTACAAATGGTCCGAAGTCATACCCATTAAGGATGTCAGAGAGAAAGACATCATTAGTGTTGTGAAGGCCAACATAATCACCAAATTTGGTGTCCCTCATACTATCCTGACAAACAACGACACCAAATTCTGCTCTGCAGAGTTTGACAAGATATTCCAGGAGTATGGACATAAAGTCAACCGTTCATCCAGTTACCATGTGGTGACCAATAGAAAAATAGAGGATTTCAACAAGACTATGTCTCACATACTCTATAATATGGTTGATAAGGATAAGAAATTGTCTCCAAAAAAGCTTATTCATGCTTTGTGGGATTACCAGACCATGACCCATACTACCACCCAGGAAACCCTGTACTCACTAGTATATGGGGCAGAAGCAGTTTTTCCTATCAAAATCCTACTACCATCACTTCATGTGGAATTTTGCAATCAACTATCCCTGGAAGTGGAATCCCAGAGATGGTTTGATGAATTGGAGTAGCTAGATTAGAAATGGTTGCACACTATACACCATTTAGAAATCTACCAAAATCAGATTGCATGAGACTTCAACAAAAAGGTTTTCCTTTGATCATTCCCCAAAAAAGATATTTTGTTAGTTCTCAGAACCCCGATGATTCTCAATATGAATCCCCCAAATCTTGAACTAATATGGGAAGGATGATATGTCATACATAGGGTTTATTACAATGGAAATTGCACCCTGATATTAATGGATGGACATCTCATCATGGCTCCAACAAATATGAAGTTCTTGAATAAATACATTATGTAATAGAAACAAATCCAAAGGTCCAAGCCCAATGAACATAAACTATGAGTTGTTTTCCAGTCCACCTGATGTTAAACTATATAGTATTATTCCATGCAACATAACATTGAACCAACGATAAACAGTCTAAACTCTATGACCATAAACTATGAGTAACTGTCAATCCCGTTAATGTTCCAAGCACTATGACCCTAAACAATGTGTTATAATACCCATAAGCCAAAGGTCTAACCCATGTGATATTAAACTAAGAGTCATTGTCTATTCCACATGACATTATATATTATGGATCTCATCCCTCAAACATAAAAATAAACTATGACTCATTTAACAAACATAATATGTTAATATATATGACAGAAAACATCCTAATCACATGACAATAAACTGCCTAATCTCTTACAAAACTACGTACATCTTGATTCCTTCCCTCACAGGATATGTAGTGATGCCTCATTCATCAATCCCAGCCCTGCCCTCATGAAAAAATGCCTCAATCATGCCTCTTTATCTTACCATATTAGTAATGGAAACCCTTATCACTCCATGTTTATCATAACGAGTATAACACCCATGAGGTTAGGTTTAGTTGTAGAGACTGACTTATGAAAGAAAACTATGGAGTGATAAGATAAACCTAGATACTATGATGGAAAAAATAAAAATTCCCATACCCCTGGAAAAATCCAAATCAGTATATGGTACATAAAAAAAACTACGTACGGCTTTATTCTTTCCCTCGTAGGATATGTAGCAACATCTCGATCCTCGATCCTGGCCTATCCCCTATAAAACAAATTCCACATTCATGTTCTCTACCTCCCCACACATGAGAAGGAGACTTTATGACAACTCCTTTTTCTCAGATCATGTATAACTCATGTGATCTTGGGATCAGTGGTAAGGAATCTATTACGAGAAAATATTGTAGGGAGATATGGTAGACCAAATACCCGTAGTTAATGAAACAAATATTTCCCTATATGTGAACCAAAAATGATTAGTATTGGGAACATTAATAACAATGTATGGCTTGATACCTACCCTTACAGGATATGCGGGGACACCTGGATTTGGAATCCCATTCTATCTAATCACCATCATTTAAAAAAATCCCCTCAATTGCCGCTCCATATCGAGGAGACATCTTTAGGGAATGTTTAGAACTACATATGGCATGATTCATACCTTATAAGTACAAGTAGTGATGTCCAGATTTGGCCTCTGAGCCTAGCCACATATACATGAAAAGAAAATTCCATCACATGTTCTTACACATGAACCAAGCCACATAGCTACATGTAAATTTCATAACTATGTATGGCCTAGTTCCTACCCTTGTAGGATACATAGTGAAGCCCTGATTTGGCATCCTAGCCTATCCAATCACCATCAATTAAGAAATATTCCCTAAAATGTCCCTATATATCATATAGACATCTGTAGGAATCATTCAAAACTATGTATGGTTTGATTCTTTCCCTCACATGATATGTAGTGATGTCTAAATTTGGCATCCATTCCCAACCACATATATCTGAAAACAAAATTCCCTCACATATTATTACACATGAACCATGCCATATCAATGTCGGGAACATTCAAAACTATATATGGATTTATTCCTACCCGAATAGGATATGTAGTGACACCCAAATTTGGAATACAAGTCCTTCCATTCACCGTCATTAAAAATATCCCCTCAAATGTCTCTACATATTAAGAAAACATATGTAGGGAACATTTAGAACTATGTACGACTTCATTCATTCCCTTTCCGAATATGTAGTGATGTCTAGATTTGGTATCTTGGCCAATCTATGATAAAACAATTCCCATTTTCCCCCATATGTTGGTCATACATGTATGCGGTGTTTATGAAAGGTCCTATTGAATGACAATAAAATATTAAATTCTTCATGAGTTATGTGTGGAATAGTCTTTGGTGTAATGATATTCCAGTAATTACCCTCAGTCATGAGAAGTAAAAATATCCTTCTTCCCCCTGTACAAATGAGTCAGACCTATGTTGAAGCTCCAAGTAGTTCACAGTTAATCATGGTTTGGTTATTCTCATCTTCCCAAACACATATTTCCTATTTATCTAACTCCATACCCTGAGTACACATGGATAACCATAATTCATTCATGTTAATATGAGATAGCTGGATAGTTTCCTACATACTCTATTGTTTGACATGGCACATCCTTCCCTGAAGTCTCAACATATGCTGCCCACAAAAATGGCTGTCAATGAAAGGAAAATTAATCCCTGTGAGAGTCCTCTCCTATCTCAGTATGCCTTATGGATTTTAATCCCCATTCCATCCCCAAGAATCTAGTTTCCCACAGGAATATAGTTTACACCTTCATTCATCACTCACTTCTAGGGAGTGTCAGAAAATCTGGATTGTGACTAACTCAAAACAATTGATGATATTTATTAAAGTATAATCGTCCTCACCACATGACTCTAAATTGAATGACCTCATGTCCTCACAACATGGCATTAAAATTTGACACCAAAATCATCCTTGTTTTATAATTTTGAACTGTGTTGTATAGGCTTATGCCTCAAGTGACCCCTAAAGCTGGTGTTTCGATTTTTCGGAAATAACCCAGAATCATTGTAATCTCTTGTTTATCACACCAAGCATATATCATGTGAGCTTAGGGATATTAATTATAGACACACCATGACATTGTGAAATATGACTTACGAATTTGGTCATAGTAGCATGGCCCTAAAATTAATGTCATGGTTCCCTCGCTTGAGAGAAACCCCACATCCTAGCCATGTGACGTTAAAAGACCAGGTATCCCAAAGATGGAACGAATGCCTCACCCTACATACGATTCATATCTAGACAAGGGACACATGATTCCAGGAGTAAATCACAACCAAAATTTCCCCAATATGTCTGGATACACTCTTTCCATATTTCAGTCTTTATGATCTTACTGATATTGAATCCACATAACCCTCCAAGGACATCTAAGGTGGAAGGCCAATGTCATGCATGCACCTTTGTTGGAATATACACATCATTCCCCATTGGATCATCATATGTTTCCCACAAAAACAACCATCAATCAAATTTAAATTTGTCCCTAGGAGAGTCCCCTACTATCTTAGTATGCCCAAACGGATTCCAAGCCTCATTCCATCCCTCCCCATTTAAGGTCCCTCAAATACATGGCTGACATTTTCCTCCTTAAAAACATATTGGATATATCGAAACATACAAGACCAATTCATAAATGGTCTCTTTTGAGGTTTCTAAGGATAACTCATACATATGCTTTAAGTTGATCGACATGCAAAATAATAGTGCCTCCACCCATTTCTAGGTTTTCCCTGAATAATCCTAGTTTAAATCCACCTTTTTCTACTCAGGTGTACCCCTTGTCGAAGGTTACACCAATATTCAGAATGTTCCCAATCTCCATAATCCTCAATGTCCATTAGATATGGAAGGGTAGTGTCTTGTAGACACCATTGATTGACTATTTAGAACATGCCCTAGTGGATATACATATCTTACCAACAAAAATAGTCATCAATCAAAGTAAAATTTGTCCCTAGGAAAGCCATTTCCATGATTCCATATGATCAAATGAAATTAATGTCCTATCACACCCCGGATTTGGGAAAAATCATGGATAATAGACTATATACCTTCTTCCTTCCAAGTGACCATGACATAAAAATGAAATCTAAACTGAATGGATTATTCACCTTCTCTACCTCATGGAAGTGATAATAGTGCTGGAACGATTATCCACTCAAAGACAACATTAATGTGCCTAATTTTTTCAGACACCACTACTCGGGCCAGCCACCCACTGTGGCTCCCAAAATCGAATTGAATTCAAAATGTTGAAAATCCCATTTGGCTAATGTAAACAGAAGGCCAGTGTCCTATGGACACCATGGTTTTACTATGCACATCAACATCAATGGCTCTATATATGTTTCCCATAAGAATGATCATCGATCAAAGGAAAACAAGTCCCCCAGAGATTTCTTTCTTACACCTGTATAAATAAAATGGCTCTTAAGCTTCTTGAATGACCAGAATTTAAAAATTAAGGGTCAATAAATTGTTTAATCCATGATTGAAGTATTTTAGAACATTAATGGATAACAATCCCAGGTTAGGGCCATGCCCCGTTATGTTTGGACAAAGAAATTCGACCAAAAACATCAATAATAAGTTTGATTGGTAGGACTGTGAAATTCTAGAAAAAGAGGAACCATACATTCTAGAGGTAAAATCTGTAAAATTAACCTCTGTATATATGTCACATATCGGTATGTTAAAAAACCAATACGCCATTAGAAAAAACGTAAAGCATGTTAGGACAAAAAACTGCAAAGGGAGACAAAAGAAAAAGTCATGTTACACCTGCATGTCCCAATTCATGATGGATTAGGATAAAATTAGGGTAATAATGAAAAACAAATTGGTGAGTTTTCCCATAAAACCTCATTAATAGTTCAACTATGATCAATGAGTCCCTTGACTTAGGGAAGAAAATTTTGTTAGATAATAATTTTTTTATCGATGGTTACTGCTTTCATGACATTTTTTAAAATTAAAACCGATTGAAATGATGTTGAAAGTAAGAGACAACAAAGAGATGCTTAATAGTAAAATTAGTTCCATTGAGGTTAGCAAAAATAATGGAACATACTCAATTTAGAGTCTCTCCAGAGTACTAAAAAAGTACATATCATGATTTTTTATGGGACTATATCAAGGTTCTATTTTCCCTTTCCATAAGAATAGAATGCGATTACCATGGGCCGTCAATAGTCTGCTCGAAAAAGGCTCTCTCCACTATTTTTCCCTTGACCATTGGACGCACTTGCTCTAGAACAACATTAAGGTCCCACCCTTTCTTCTGGACGACTTCATAATTGGAACGTCAAGAGGCCATTAGATCCCTCAACTTTGATGTATGGAATTCACACTCCAGAATCTCTTCTGATAGGGTGTCCACCAAATTATGATCCTTTACCTCCTCATCCATCAGATGAAAACAATTATTCAGAAAAATCTCGAGAGGTCACCACCTAGAGATGGAAGGAATTGAAATTTGATAGTTTTTCATCATAGGATTCAAGGTCCTCCAAGGTTATTACAAATTGGTAAACAAAGAGGTGTAAATTTCGATAATCATAGATTCTAGAACATAGCACAATGAATAACTACTGGAAATTGTTGAAATATTTAGCAAAATTGGCTTTGGGTGTCTCAATGGAATGAGCGCATAACTAGAGTCATGCCTCTTTTTGCACTACCTAGTGACCTTCTACATCAACAGTACCTGGATCCTCCTCTGATTCCAGGAGTCTATAAATAGGAAGCATCTCCTTAAGAGTGGAGAGGGACCTATGATAGGTCACCAAAGATAGGAGAATCTATTTTCTCTTAGATGGCCCAACCACTAGAGCCTGATCCAGAGGACTTATCACGGATTCTGGGAAGATCAGTGATAATCTATTGGTTCGAGCCTCATTAAGATGTTAGGAAATATTTGTAGGAGAGGATTGGTTGAATCACTGCCCACTGAAATGTGTTTTACTGATGAAAACCCACCCATATGTTTTTGATGATGGACCAAACACTTTCTTACCACAAGGACCGAAGGTGGAGGTGTATCCATCATGGTTGTTGTATGGATGGATGTATAAGGTGTAGATATTGCACTATTTGTGATAGATGGAATTTGTAGCATTGTCGTTGGGGAAATGCTGGGGCAGGAAATGGTCAGGTTTTTCTTCGCCCACCGAACTGGTTCTTTAAGCATCCCATTAGGGTAAAAATCTTCCCATAGTTGGGAATATTCCAATGATAGAAATGCGGGACCCATTATTTTAGGAATGATAACCTCCATAGAATCACCCTCATGCATCATCATAAGCCACAATTTAAGGAGAACAATGAGATGAGATTCTCTCCTTAATTGAACAACTGGAAGCAGTGCAGTCTGTTGAAGGCTTCCACATTTCCTGTAAAAATGGTAGGGGAGGTATGGATCACAAATGACTACTCGGTCTATACGAGCAATGGTAATCCCATCCCAAAGGTTTACGAGTTATGAGTAATCCTCCAAGGAACTACCCCAGTCACCTCACAATGAACCTTGAGGGGTAGAATGAGGTGGAAACATGATATGAGAGGCATCATTCAACAAACCAACCACATCAGTAATGCACAATTTCATGGGACGAACAGTAGAGATTTTGAGAAGAGCAAGATGAATGTAAGAATGAGAAACCTTTGTGGTATGTTGTTATTCATAACAGGTGAAGTGTTCCACCATCCACCGAATAGGAATTGGAACGGTCCAATGAGAAGATGCAGAGGCCCACTTTCCTGTTTCCTTCCCACCAATTCATAATGCCGGGAGAAGGTAGGAAGGGATAAATAAATTTGTTGACCCTCTTTTAGTGTGTCCTCTATCATCAAGGTACAGGCTCTAACCCCTATGTATACTTCATAGGATGTAAAATTCCATCCTCTCAAAAACATGGCAAAGAAACCTGGTAGTCCAAGAAGAGGGGATATGTTTGGGCGAATCACATATCCTCATATGGTATATCTTCCAACATTATAGGTTTCACAATATGACCCTGATGTTTTGTGGTATTGGTGGGTTGGGTGAGTCCGACTACAGAGAGAACTTGGCTTGGGTCCGTTCAGTTGCATGAATGAACCAATCCACGCCTCAAATGGGATTAGCATGGGAGACTTTAAGAGATGATCATGTAAGCCTTATATTGTGACAAGTAGACTCCTTTTCAAAGGGGACACATGGTCAGTGTCATTCGAAGAAGTGGATGATAGGAGAAGCTCATCATAAATCTCTCCATGTATATAGAGTCCTCCAATATAGTACATTTCCCATAAGTAGATTCCCACCTCACCACGATGCATGTAGATGGTGTTGGTGCTTGAACAATAGCATATCAACAATTCTGGAAGGATTTTACCCAGAGAGAAGATTGAAAACTGAGAACCCAGTCTGCCTGATACAATACCACTACCTCCATCTAGTAAGGGGACTCTAGATAGGTCTGATGTTTCCAGAATCCCCAGGCCCACTCATAAGAGAAACATCCTTCCAAACACAAATCCCACTTGGTTCTCCACCCACAGCAAGTATTTTATTAATATATGCTGATAATTGATTGGTATTCTCGGACATCTAGTATCGTGACATTATAATGGAACCTACAAATTCCCTAAGTCTATGTTGAGCCTCGTAGTATGAAGACATTATCCTAAATTGGATTGGCGATGACTTCTCCTACTGTGGAAATGTTGTCATGGTCATGACCTTGTAGTTACTCTATGAAGATGAAAGGGATGCGAGGGTCAGGCAACAGAAGAGGCACATTGGAAAGAAGGAAAAAACTATAATGTGGAATTTGTACCGATAATGGATTAGCTATGAGCTCTTGCATAAATAAATCCATTAAGAAGATATCATTAGGAATGATGTGGGCTTGAAGATGGTCCTCGCTATTTCACACCGTGATTTCTGTCGTCTTTATAGAATTTATCACAACATGAGAGGAAACCATTGTAGTATGTACACGAAGATCCAAAAGTGAATAAAAATTCAGTCTAATAAAAATTGTTAGATAATGGTTTTGGAATAATGGCTAAAGTAATCAGAAAAAATGTCCTAAAAATCTATGTGTACTAATTCAGAAAATAGTATGTGGTGGCGACATTCGGTTTACTTAATGATTCCTAGAGGTAACCCCAACTACAACTACGATATGTGGAAGCCTCTTACCACATATATCCATGGTAAATGAACCGTCTATGAGGCATTGGCGCAAAGAACGTTGTAAAGTGAATAGAAAAGTTTGTAGAAAATGGATACTATGAACCTGGTCCTTGATTAAGTTCTTATTCAAATTCTCCAGATTAATGTTTCATGTTCGATGTTTTTGTTCATAATGTTCTTTTTGATAATCCATGTTTTGTATATGTAAAAGCCAGACATGTATCATCCTCCTACGTAGAATCCGGATATTTAATCTTAAAATTCCACAAAACCATTCTCATAATCCAAAATATGGTATACGAACAGAGAAATAGTGAGGATATCGGTTCACAGAACATACATAGTGGTTAATAATGGAGATTTTTTGCAAAGGGATTGGTATGCGAGAGTAGAGGAAGTTGGGGAAATTGAGAGAACTTTTCTCTACGAGAAATGGTAAAAGAAAAATGACATGGGCCACTATAAAAAGTTTTGGTCCCCTCTTACTGCTTCCATATATTCTACCACGATCCGTTTCTATTCCAGACCACTTTTATATTGGAATAGTCCCCTTTTCATTCCAAACAGAACAAATTATGATGGGGGATTTTTTAGGGCCTGAAAATACCACCATGGTAAGAGAATACCCTAAAAATCATTTGGTATAATGAAACATGTACTCTTATAAGTATATAAAAGTTAATGGACTCAAATTGAGTTAAAATATTTAGAAGAAACTTGAATAAATTCATGTTTTCATAGCATTTCAAGTGGCCCCCATTCCATCACTGGGAAAGGTATGTGGACTATATAGATCGTGAACTAATAGGTACGCGGATTAATCTGTGAACCATTGTCCCATGGAGTGATGTCAAGTGAAACAAAGCTGACTACGAGCCACATAACTGAATGAATTGTGAACACAAAGTCAATCCGCATACCATACCATGAACTCATATGTTTGTGGACAATGTTTACCAACAGGGTTCCACAATCCATTTTTGTGAACCTAATCCTCTTCCTAATCATGTTGACCAAGTCTTCCATGGGTCAGTATATCTACATGGGCCCCTACAAATGGTGTTCAATGCACAATAGATAGATGTTTCATGACGATCTATAAAGGGGAGCACTATTGAAGGACAAAGGATAGAGGAAGAAGGCTCGAAGGGGACTTAGAGGTTGGGAGAATGTTTCAGAGAAGACTCTCACTTCTATATTGATTCATCGACGAAGCCAAAATCGCAAACCACATTCTCCATAGTTACAGCTGGTCACTAACCATAAAACGGGGAAATTGAATAATAATATTGGATCTAAAAACCTAAATAGTGAATCAAAAACCACATATTCCTCATGGATGAATTCCCTGTGAATGGTAATCCCCCACACCCTCCTGAAATATGGTGCTCCATATAGTGCACTATAACACAGATTGAACCCGATGTCATGTAATGCATCGGTACGCGGATGGATCCCAAAGCCACGTGATGGGATGCATACAACTATGATATGTGGTCATCTATACCCATGCCTGCGTACCACATTGGTATGCAGAAAACCCCTATGCCGACATACCACTACGATATGCAGAGCTTCCCAGATTCTACATAAGAAATGAATATAGATAATGGGGTGCTTTCGGGTATTATTTCCTCAGGTTCCAACCTCACCCTTCCATTACTGTCTAGTGCTCCATTATCCATCTTCTAACCAGTACTCTGTCATTAGGACAAGGCCACATCCCAAGCCAATGAACCCATATGATCAGACCATCGGGTGCACCAACAAACCGCTTTGAGTCTACATAGCCATGGTATGCGGAGTCATGAAGGATCTCCCCACAACGGTCCGAGCTTCGTGAATGCCTGTGGGTCTACATTTCCATTGTATCCTAGAATTTAACCTTGGGACACCAGTGTGGACCTCACCATTCTAGAAATTATTGCCGATCACTTGCTTTTCCATTCAATAAGGAATAGTTATCAGTCGAAGGGTTTATGTTTTCCCCGCCCTTTGACATGGATGAAACTCCTCCCCATCCTAGAAGATTTTCTGGGGCCCTCCCAATTAGGTAAGTCCCCAATATTCTATGACTAGGTTTCATGACCTTTAATTCCATCTCACAATAAAGGGTTCTTGGACCCATGCCCTCACCCACCGTCACCCCAGCCTCTTCTGTCATGGGATCTCCCTCCCCCACAAATAGTTGAGGATGCATGTGCATTGTTAAATATTTCACATCCTCTTGTTTCTCACACAGAGC
Organism: Viscum album; assembly: GCA_963277665.1. Classification (NCBI taxonomy): domain Eukaryota; kingdom Viridiplantae; phylum Streptophyta; class Magnoliopsida; order Santalales; family Viscaceae; genus Viscum; species Viscum album. The sequence goes on along the minus strand of OY728155.1, from coordinate 230,924,089 downwards.
ACAACTTATGGGGGATTATATGTTTGTGAGGATCACAACAGGCACATCATATTAACTATGAGAACATTGATTCCTAACAAAATCAAGATACATTGGATGAATTCCAAAAGGTCCAAGCTCAAAATGGTTCCCTCCCATGAAGGGTCCACCCATCTATGTCCCCTCAATTGGTAAGCTTCTATGCATAATCCACAAACAATCAGAACTACATAGTTTATAATTCCTATCATGAGGATACATAGGAAGCCCTTATTATGGGCATGATCCCAACATCATGTCACCTTTCATCCTCTCTAGATGATGATAAACTCCAGAGAGCCTTATTATTTGGCTCAAGTCAGCATCAACCCTTTAGAATCAAATATTTTCATGCCTATGTCGGTCCTTCAATCCATGGCTAGTCTATGGACACAATCTTTGGGAATGAACCATATATTCCCGAACAAAGGATCTTGACTTAAATCTATAAGAGAGCCCTATAACATGTAACAATCCTCCCTCATAAGTGTGAAATTAGCCTGACCTCCCATCCTCCCGACCAATGGAGTCTTTAAAAGTCATTGGATGAATCATCAATCAACATGCACCAAAATTTGGAAATAAGGACCATGAATCCTGGATACTGAGGTGTTGGGCGTTCCTGGCTCCATAAATTTTAAGAACCCTATTTTTTCTATAAAAGATTTTGGAATATTTTTGATGTTATTCCAGAGTAGTGCCTTCAGACGGCGTGCGATACTGAGACACAGTGTGTCCAGAATTAAATTTTTAGTGCGTTCACATTGGGCACACCAAATAAATGGGATAACTCCTAAACGGTTCTTCAAATCATAAATCTATGTCTACGGATGGGTCTAAAATGGGATTTTTACCCTAGGAACGACATAAAATATGTCATCACAGGATTTTGGGACCCCTCGCCCGTTAGAGGAATGTGAAACGGATAATTTAATTAGTTAATTTATTCGTTTAACGGATAAGATCATGTATCTCTTAAACGGTTTCTCAGATGGGAAAACTGAGAGAACCATTGAGTCCGGAGCATGCCGTTTATCCTAGGATGGGTGTAACTTTTGCAATTGCTGGCTTTCTGTGAAAAATGAAGTCAGGGGAGTTTTTGTAATTTAGTTGCTTCAGACGTTAAATTTTATAACTTTTGAACAAGGCATCAGATTAAAATTTTGAGCCCGCCTTTGTGCTCTAAATGTTTTGTTTACCCTAGGAGTGGTTTAATCTTGACCCCACCATGAGTTTCAGATGTAGGTTAAATTGGGGGTTTAATTAATTAAATTTCTAAATCAATTTTCTTTATTTAAACCATAACCTCTCCCCTCTCCCTACTTGGATTCTCTGGGTGGAATATATCTCAACCAAGGAGATCACCCGCCAACCCTCCTCCAACCATCATTTCCAAGCCAGAGGTAAATCCAGCAACGACGGATCTCTCTCAAGGCTCCGTGCTACACCCATAAAGTAGGGTTCTTGCTTCGTATTTCAATTAATACATCCATCTTCAAATTTCTTTTTATACAACTATTCTATTTTAAATTTTCAACAAAAGCCCATGAATGTTTAGTTTATTTTCTTAGCTTTCTGACACACTTTTCGGTTTGAAAATCTGAGTTCTGAGGAGCTCACAAACGTCTGCCGAATATCAACGTGTTTAAGGTTGTTTTCCAGTAGTTTTGTGGTTTTATGGATGGATTGTGGGGTTGAGGCAGTAGGCGGTGCAAGCTCCGGAACGGCAGCAGTAGGTAGCGCAGGCGAGCATGGTGGTCGAGCGAGCGGGAGTGCTGTCATCAGCAGGCGGCGTGGCGGGTCTTCTGCGGAGGTACCAGGTGAGGTCGAGCAGAGGCGGCACGGGCCGCGGCGAGGTGCGCCAGTGTGCTGCAGGGGGCGCCGACCATCGGGGTCGAGGGGAAGCACGAGGCATGGCCTTGAGTGTGCAGAGGAAGCAGGATCCGCAAGTCCTTCTTGCATTATGAGTAATACCGACTGCTTAGACGGTCTGCTGGGAGACGAGGTCCTGCATTCGGTGGGTCCTACAAGGCGGTGTGCGGAAGAAGGACGACCATCCTAGCCAGAATAGTTTTTTAAAAAAATATAGAAAAAAATGGTTTATAATAATAATAATAATAATAATAATAATAATAATAATATTATTATTATTATTATTATTATCATTATGAAAATGATTTATATATCATAAATCATCTGTAGGGCATCCGATTTGGGCATCATCTGCGGCGAAGCGTCCCTTAAATCAAGACAAACATTTTTTTGGGATTTTTTCGGGGGGTTTTTATTTCCGGAAATGAGGGGCCTCATAGGCACAACATGCCATTAAGTAAATTGTCGTTTTTTCGGGTGTTCTTGTTTTTGGTGGTGCGGACACATCCGACGTCCATTTTGTGTGCTGTCAGCGGAGTTTTACCCTGGTGTCAAGACAATGATTTCCAAGGGGTTTTCAGGCATTGAAACTGGAGTTGAGGTGTGGGCCCCACGACCTGTCTTTCGAGCTGTGTGTAGCACTTTACAACCTTTTCATCGGACATCCATTCGGGGTGTGCGAACAATCGTTTCTGGGTGTTTTTTCGAGGTCATTGCAATGGCATAATCCACCCACTTTAGTTCCGCACGATGGTGTAGGTCCCACGAGGGCCGTTCTGGGATCTGGTGGTGATTTGTAACTTTATCACTAGGTGTCTGTTTTGCAGAAGTGAATATTCCATCTTGTGTAATTTTTTTAGAGGATCACAATGGTACAATCCGTTAGCAGCGCTTAGGGACCGGGATACGGGTCCCACGCAGCACCACTCATGTTTGGTATGTCGTAACACATCCTTTTCTCCGGATATCTATTCCACTCAAGTGATAAGTCCTTTTGACGTGATTTCCCAAGGGGATCACAATGGTGCGATGTGCCCGACTATTTTTGGGGCCGAGGCTTGGGATCATGGAATGTCGTTCAGGTGTAAAGCGACGTTGGACGACTTTTCCATCAGATATCTGTTTGAGGTGAGTAAGTAGTCTATCTTGTATGTTTTTCTGCGAGGTTTAGAATGGTGTAATATATTCAGGCAAGCGGGGACTCTTATATTATCTTATGAAATGTGGAAATATGAAGGGAGATCTAGTGGTAGTTCTTCTTGCTGTGTTCGGAAGCGAACCCTTGGTGTGACATCACATTCACTCCCGTGTGAGTGAAGTTGATGTTTGAAGAGATGTAGTTGGTCGTTCTTGGGCTGTCGAGGTGCCAATATGGAGTTGTTATGTTTGTGCCCTTCGCGTTGACGTTGGGTGTCGTGTGCATGATAGCCTTTGGGTTGGAAACATGGTATACTCTGGGAGAATACGAGACCGCTTAGAGGTACATGTGGTTGTCTGTACCTGAGGACATTTGTACTCTTGGTTGGACTTGACTTGGGAACACATGTAGTGTGAGCCCCATGTGCGCTTCGTGTTCTGTTTTTCGTACCATTAAAATCCCACAACGTAGAGGGTCTCTCTATTCTCGTTTGTTTGACCATTCGGGCTGGGTTTTCCCCTGGTTCTGTTCTCTATGGTTTGGATGGCAGAGTTGCTTTGTGTTCCCTCATAGTGTTATTGTGGATTCGGTGTGACCAACACATTACACGGGCACCGATCCTCTACTGGGGAGGTTGTTTCCAGTAGGGTTGTCTAGGAGGTTGCTTCCAGTGGGGCTGGCTGGTGAGGTACCATCCAGCAGGGTAGGCCAGTTGTACCATCCATCTCGGATTTCCATAGCAGTACCATCCAGAAGGGATTTCCAGAGCAGTACCATCTAGTAGGGATGGCCAGTGGGTTACCATCCAGTTGGGATGGCCAGTACAGCGGTGTTCACCGAACAGTATCATCCAGCATGGATGGCCAGACCGATTCTGGGTTTACATCCAGCGGGGCTAGGAAGTGGTCCACGATGCCGTGTTTACCTCTTACTGGGATGGGAAGTGGTCCCCAATGAATGTTTCGAGCCTCCCTCAAGTGGAGTACCATTTTACAAGACTGGGCATCGGGACTCGTCAACGACTATAGCCGGGTATCACTACAGTGGATTACCATTTTACGGGACTGGGCAGTGTGGCACCCGTCGATTTTTCCCAGGTCTACCTCCAGTGGGAACCCGTCGACTTCCAAGGATTACCCTCCAGCGGGGCTGGCAGGAGGTCTCCTATCATCTTTGAGGATACCTCTTGACTTCTGGGTAGTGACGAGGCATGGTTTCATGTTCCCCAGATCTCTCAGGTACGAGGGGATGCTTTACCCACCGAGACTCATCCTTGAGATGCGACCTGAAATCGTGTGGTCAAGTCAGTGCCGCCCAAAGTAGATCATATCAGGGTGTAGTGATTTGAGCCCCATGACTTGCAGTTTGGGGCAGACGTACGTGATGCTGGACATCAATGGTGTTTACTTCTCGGACTGTTGGCTACTCACTTTCTTGGGCTGAGCTATAGGACAAAGATACCCTTACGATCATGTTCGAGCATCTTGACAGAGCGTATATATATGTATATACCATGTTCCAGTACCCACTTCTTGGGTTTTGGTTACTCTACTTCCAATAGAGTCAAATACGCATGGGTTATTCCATGTTCTTTCTATGTCTAGCTTCTCTTGGTTGGACGTGTCTACTCTTCCAATATAGGTAGCGAAGACAAGAAAAGAAGATCAACTTCTCACTATTTTTATCTCCTTGCTTTTGGATGAGTCTACCTCATTTCTCTTGTTGGGTTAAGATGGACTCTCTACTGTTACTCTACTTCACTCTTTATTGTACTCTTACTTCATACTCGGTTGTACTCCATTACTTTTCCATCTTCTATCTACTTCTCACCTCTTCAGTACCTCCTTTGTTTCTCCCTCGAGCCTTCAGGGCATCCTACTATGTATTTTTATACTCACCCGTGCTTAGGCTTTTCCCCCACATGGTGATCCCTTCCAGACGACAGATAGGGTGGTCATGACATCATAGGAGCTTAGGATTTTGGGAGCTTGGACCATGTGTGGTGGTCATAGATGGGTTCTAATTGTGGGACTCTCTCAGATATTTTACTTTTGTTTACCTATTGTCGGGTTGTGGCACTCTTCCGGTTGGGCGCGTGTTTTTCCCATTTTCTTTTCAGTTTACCTTCAGCACTTGTTTAGTACTTTTTAGAGGTCGATTCACTCTTGTGGTTTTTTAAAGCTGTTTGTTCTTTAATTTACCTTTTACACTACACTTTTTCATTGAGTATGCTACGAGTGTGTGTGTATAGGTACTTAGGAAAATGCCTCCCCATGTTGTTTATCCTTCGTCGCTTGTCACCAGCTCCTGGCCTGTGGAGGCAGGCTTTGGGTAGTTGCGGCTCGAGCCAGAGTAGGGTCGGGTCATGAAAAAGTGGTATCAAAGGTGGTTCATTACATGGGACATTGTTTGCAATTACCAAAAAAGGAATTGGTTGGGATTTAGGGAAATAGTGTAAACATGTCTCGAGAACGGCTCTCATGATAGGGAGTCCAGTGATGGTGCGGTGGCCAACGTATCCATTCACCAGGACCCTGATAACCCGCTTGTCGATGTTGCATGTTAAGACACTCGTTGCAGGGAAAATGGTTTTTGCATCACATATGATTGAGTCTTTGATTTTTCTTCTTGAGTCAGCTCCCCATCATTGTTGTCATTGTGATATACATATATGCGCATCTGATCATGGTACTCATTGATAATATTCAGGATGTCTCCGCGAAGATAGCCAGCTAGGATACCAGCTTTGGTTCATGACGATGACCCTGTGAGCTACGAGGACCCAGTATAAGACCCATCATGTGAGTCCCTTTCTCCAGATGGGCCGGTAGAAACACCCCCACCATGTGAGCAGCAGACAGCTTCAGTAGAGAAGACTGAGCATGAGCGCAGGTTTAGCGCGCTTCGCAAGTTCCAGCTGCAGAGACCGCTAAGGTTCAGAGGTGAGCCAGTCCCACAGGTAGGATAGATTTGGCTAGAGACAGTGGTTCACCTCTTCAGGCTTGAGTAGACGCTAACAGATCTTATTGTGTCTTTGGAGACCAGCCTTTTCCACGGAGCTGCTGGGCGTTGGTGGAGTCTGGTGACTCAGTTTCATGATGAGTCATCACATCATGGGGGGACAATCAGTTGTTTTTTAATGAGGAGATTTTCCCCTCCTTCATACACTCCATTCAGATTCAAGAGCTCCTGCAGTTTCAGCAGGGAGGGATGATGGTGGCCGATTACATGGCTAGTTTCGCAGACCTTGCATGCTTTTACCCGGACATTGTCCATGACAGCGACTTCTTGGCACAGAAGTTTGAGCAGGGTCTCCACACAAAGATTCGTGTTGTCATAGTACCCTTGGGAATTTACACATATACCGGGGTTCTAGGTAAGGCACTGGTGGCATATATATTCTTGTCGCATTCTACAGTTGGTGGTGGCAGCAGGCTCGATAGAGCCGAGATGTCTGTCGCAGCTACCGGGCGTCTTGTGACAGGACCTCGATGTAGGTAACTTTCCGATAACCATACTCAGGGTCATGGTTATACACCACGGTGGAATCAGAAGGATCCAGTTCCACCCGGATAGCACTGGTGCTATGATAGCGATGGGAGATGTCGCCCGACAGGAGACTGCCCGACCAGGCGTGCTGAGAACATCGGGCAGGCAGCAGGCGCACCACTGCGGTAGAGGCAACACAATGATCAGAGCGGCGCCCAGAGAGGTGGTGCTAGCAGAGGAGTGGCAGGAGATGGTAGTGGGGGACAACATTACGAGGTATTCACATCACCACTAAGTTTTCCATGTCATGCTCCGAGAGCTGACAGTTTGGACCAGAAAAATCCGTGAGCTTTGGATGTCTACGATCTTGCAAAGCATTAAGTGACAAGAGGTACGCTTTATGTCTCTTCTACTATTTGGTTGTAGAATTTTTAGACTATGTGCGTGAAATTTTTTTCTCCCTTCTCCTTTTTTGGGTTGTTACCAGGGTTGCGCGGGGCATCAGTGTAACCCTGTCTTGGTAAGGTAAAAGGTGTATGACCTTTTTATTTAGTCGATGGTGTCGACTCCTTCACTCTCCGAGAATGTAAGAGAGTCTAGGTCATGGGACATCGACTAGGAAACCTTGTGTGACCAGATATCCTTAGGTGTTTCACTAAATTGATATTTTGAAGGAGGGAATCACCAGGATTTTTCCTAGGTCCGAACGGTGATTCCAGTCGCGATGTGCGACATAGGGGTTTGGCCGAGGAGGTGAGCTACCCCCAAGAGCCTTCGGTCCGTTTGAGACCGTGCGAAGGTATGGCGAGGTTGTCTACCCCCTTTCCTTAACCCCAAAGTTTGGAGTGGGTGCACGACGTCTCCCACGTGACGTACCCAAGAAGATGCGTGCATGATCTTATGCACTCCATTGGTAAGGAAGACCTCACATGAATAGATCAAACCATTTGGTATGTGTGCGGTGACACGGGCATGTGCAAGAGTTCTTCTAGGTACGGGAGATCCAGGTGCATGCTTAGTACCCTGAGTTGTTCCCTGGTTTTGTTTTTCGAGGATGAAAATTATAAAGGAGGGAATGATGTAAGAACCTGGTTTTTTCTATAAAATACTTTGGAATATTCTTGATGTTATTCTAGAGAAGCACCTTCATAGGGCGTGCGATTCCGAGCCCCGGTGTGGCCGGAATTAAATTTTCAGTGTGTTCACACTGGGAATGCCAAATAAATGGGATAACACCTAAACGGTGCTTCAGATTAGAAATCTAAGGTTATGGATGGGTCCAAAATGGGGTTATTACCATAGCAATGACATAAAATATGTCGATGCGGGATGTTGGGACCCCTCACCCCTTAGCAGAATGTTAAATGGATAAGTAAATTAATTAATTAATTAATTTAATGGCTATACTCATGTATCTATTAAACGGTTGCTCATATGGGAAAACCAAGGTCATCGTTAAGTCCGGAGAATGTCGTTTACCCTAGGAGGGGTGTAACTTTCGCAGGCATGAGCCTTCTGTGAAAAATGCTGCCAGGGGCGTTTTCGTAATTTAGCGGCTTCAGAAGTTAAATTTTAAAACTTTTTAACGAGGCCTTAGATTAAAATTCTGAGACCACGATTGTGCTCAGGAGGTGGTTTTTACCCTAGGGGAGGTTTAATCATAACCCCGCCAAGAGTTTCAGTTGCGGGTTAAATTGGGGGTTTAATTGATTAAAATTTTAATTAAATTTTCTTTATTTAATCTTTAACCTCTCTCCTATCCTCACATTGCTTCTTCTGGAGGAAGAGCTCTCAACCAAGTAGATCCCTCACCAACCCTCCTCCAACCTTCCTCTCGATGTAAGAGGTAAATCTGGCTCTAGCGGATCTCTCGCGAAGCTTTGGGCAACACCCACGAGGCAGGGTTCTTGCTTCGTATTTCAATTCATACACCCCTCTTCGACTTCCTGTTTACGCATCGAATCTCTTTTAAAGTTTCAATAAAATACAATGAATGTGTAGCTTATTTTCTGAGCTTTCCTATGCACTTTTCGGTTTGTAAATATGAGTACCGAGGAGCTCGCAAACGTCCGCCGATGATCAACGAGTTTAAGGGTGTTTCTGGGAGTTTTGAGGTTTTTCAGCTAGATTTGGGAGTTATGGAATCTGGAGACACAGTCTCTGGAATGGCGGTACCAGGCAGCACGGGCGAGCGCGGTGGCCATCCATGCGGGAGCGCTGTCGGCAGCAGGCGGCGCGGTTGGTCTTCTGTGGAGGTACCGGGTGAGGCCAAGAAGAGGCGGCGCGAGCCACGGCGAGGTGCACTGGTGCGCTGTAGGGGGCGCCGACCATCGTGGTCGAGGGGGAGCCCTAGGAATGGCCTCAGGCATGTAGAGGAAATAGGACCCGCATGTCCTGCTGGCGTGATGAGGAAGACCGGCCGCTTGGCTGGTCTACTAGGAGACGAGGACCCGTGTTCGGCGGGTCCTACTTGGCGGTGTGTGGAAGAAGATCAGCCATCCTGGCTGGTCTAGTTTAATAAAAAATTAATATATATATATATAAAGTGTTTATAATAATAATAATATTTTTATTATTATTATGAATATGATTTATATATCATAAATCATCTGCACGGCGTCCGATTTGGGCATCGTCTATGGAGACGCGTCCCTAAAATCAATACGAACTTTTTTTGGGATTGTTTTAGGTTTTTTTATTTCTTAAAACCAGTGGTCTCAAAGGCGAGACATGCATTCAAGTGAATTGGTGTTTTTCTAGGGGTTCTTTTTTTGGGAGGTTCAGACACATCTGATGTCCGTTTTGTGCACCTTCAGTGGCGTTGTGACCCTGGTGTCAAGACAAAGATTTCGATGTGGTTTTCAGGTGTTGAAACCGGAGTTGAGGTATGGGCCCCATGGCCCATCTTTTGAGCTGCATGTAGCACTTTACATCTTTTTCATTGGACGCCCATTCAGGGCATGTGAGCTGTCATTTCTGGGTGTTTTTCCATGGGAATTGGAATGGAACAATTTACCCTCACGATGGTGTGGACCCCACGAGGGTCGTTCTGGAAGCTGGCGGTGATTTGTAACATTATCACTGGGTGTCCGTTTTGGACAATTGAATAGTCCATATTGTGTAATTTTCTGAGAGGGTCACATTGGTGCAATCTGTTGGCAGTGCTTTGGTACCGGGATGTGAGAACCATGCAGCACCACTCTTGTTCAGTATGTCGGAACACATTTTTTTCTCCAGATATCCCTTCCACTTAAGTGAGCAGCCCTTTTGACATGTTTTCCCGAGGGGATCGCAATGATGCGATGCGCCCGACTGTTTTTGGGGTCGAGGCTCGAGATCCCAGGATACCGTCTGGGCATAAAGTGGTGTTGGATGACTTTTCCGTCAGATATCTATTTGAGGTGAGTAAGTAGTCTACCTCGCATGTTTTTTCCACGAGGTTTACAATCGTGTAATCTATTCAAGAGATCAAGTCCTCTAACGTGATCTTATTAAATGTGTAAATATTAATGGTGTTCCGGTGGAGGTTCTTCTTGTTGTGCCTGTAAGCGTACCCTTGGCGTGAGATCACGTTCACTCCCGTGTGAGTGAAGTTGAAGTTTGAAGAGATGTAGTTGGCCATTTCTGGGCTGGTGAGGTGGCAAGTTGGAGTTTTTACATTTGCGCCCTTCGCTTTGATGTTGGGTGCCATGTGCACGACAGTCGTTGGGCTGGAAACGTGGTATACACTGGGATTATACAGGAATTCTTGGAGGTACATGTGGTTGTTTGTACCTTAGGACTTCTGTGCGCTTGGTTGGAGTTGACTTTGGACCACACAGCGTGTGGGACCCATGTGCATGTCGTGTTCTGCTTTGCGTACGCTTGACCTCTTGAGACGTAGAGGGTCCCTCTGTTCTCATTGGTTTGACCAGCCAGGTTGAGTTTTCCCCTAGTTCTATTCTCGATGGTTTGGCCGGCAGAGTTGTTTCGTGTTCCCTGGTAGAGTTCATGTGGATTTGGTATGACCAACAAATTATGCGGGAATTGATCCTATACCTAGGAGGATGTTTCCAATAGGGATGGCCAGGAGGTTGCTTCCAGCGGGGCTGGCCGGTGAGGTACCATCCAGCAGGGGTGGCCAGTTGTACCATCCAGCAAGGCTGGCCAGAGCAGTACCATCCAGCAGGGATGTCCAGTGGGTCACCATCCAGCAAGGATGGCCAGTTCAACGGTGTTCACCGAGCAGTGCCATCTAGCAGGGATGGCCATACCAATTTCGGGTTTACCTCTAGCAGGGCTGGGAAGTGGTCCCCGATGCCAGGTTTACATCCAACTGGGTTAGGAAGTGGTCCCCGATGACGGTTCCGAGTCTCCCTCCAATGGAGTACCCTTTTATGGGACTGGGCATTGGGAGTCGTCGATGACTTTAGTCGAGTCTCACTATAGTGGATTACCATTTTTTGGGACTGGTATGTGTGGCTCCCATCGAATTTTTATAGGTCTCCCTCCAGTTGGAACCCGTCGACTTCCCGGGATTACCCTCCAGCGGGGCTGGGCAGGGGGTCGCCTGTCGACTTTGAAGAGACGTCTCGACTGCGGAGCAGTGACGAGGCATGGTTTGACATTCCCCAAAACTCAATAGTATGAGGGGCGCTTTCCCCACCGAGATTAATCCTTGAGATGCGACATAAAACCATGTGGGTGAGTCAATGCCGCCCAAAGCAGATAGTATCAAGGTGTGGTGATTTGAGCCCCTTGACATGTAGTTTGGGGAAAACGTGCGAGATGTTGGGTATCGATGGTGTTTACTTCTGGGACTGTTGGCTACTCAAATTATTGGGCTGAGCTATGGGATAGATATCCCCTTACAATATTGTTCAGGCATCTTGACAGATAATATATATATGTATATACCATGTTCCCGTAGCCATTTCTTGGGTTTTGGTTACTCTCCTTCCAGGAGTGGCGAAGACACGCGTGGTATGCCACATGATTTTGGTTTCTAGCGTCTCTTGGTTGGACTAGTCTACTCTTCCTCTATAGGTAGAAAAGACTCGACGATAATTTCATCTTCTCACCATTTCTAGCTCCTTACGTTTGGAAGAGTCTACCTCCTTTCTCTTGTTGGGTTGAGATGGACTCTCTACTATTACTCTACTGCACTCCTTGTTGTACTCTTACTTCACTCTTAGTTGTACTCCTTTAATTTTCCCTATTTGATATACTTCTCACCTCTTCAGTACCTCATTTGTTGCTCCCTAGAGCCTTTGGGGATTCCTATTGAGTATTTTTATACTCACCCCTTCTTGGGATTTTCCTGCACTTGGTGTGCCCTTGCAGACGATAGACAGGTTGTTCGTGACGTCCAAGGAGATTAGGAGTTCGGGAGCTTGGATAACGTTTTGTGGTCGTAGATGGGTTCCAGGTATAGGACTCTCCCAGCTATTTTAATTTTACTTACCTGTTTCCGGGTTGTGGCAGTCTTCTGGTTGGGCGCGTGTTTTGCCCCTTTTATTTTCAGTTTACCGTCATCACTTGCTTAGTAATGTTAGGGGCCTATGAACTCATGTGGCTGTTTAAAGCAGTTAGTACTTTACATTCCCTTTTACTCTACACTTTTTCATTGAGTGTGCTACGTGTGTGTGTACAGGTACTCAGTCAAAGGCCTACCTATGTTGTTTAGCCTTCGGTGCTTGTCTCCAGCCCCTGGCCTATAGAGGTAGGCTTGGGGTAGTTGCGGCTCGAGCTCGGGTAGGGTCGGGTCGTGACATGAATAAAATCGTTGGAGGCCATCTTAGGAATTTTTATCCAAGAAAGGTCAATTACACAAGAGGTTGAACCCCACGTAATCTCCCATTGGGACCAACAGTTTTTATAGGGTTAATCCAACCTTCTTTATAGGATAATGAAGATGAACGGGTTGAAACCAATGGAATTTTAAATTTAATGAGAACTCGTCTCTATATAAATTGGGACAAGTGATAATCCTCATCATTTCATTTATACACTGCCCAGAAACACACCATCACGGAGGAGGAAAAATAATTAATGATTCAAAATTTAAAATCCATTTAATAATATTATTTTCTTTAAAAGTGTTATAAAATAATTTTATAATAGAAACTCTATAATTTATTAATACAGTTTTTGTTAAAAATGTTACCCAAATTTTATAATGTGAAATATTAAATTATAAATTAAAAATAATATTTTAAAATGTGATTCTCTACACAAAATAAGATATTTACCAAATATAAGGGTTTTGGGTGTTTTACATCATTATTATATCTTAAACATGTCATAAAAGATGTAGTTTTAACCAAAAAATTATATTTTCACTATTCACCAAAAAATTCTATGTTTTTGGAAGAATACCAAAATATTATATTATGCTAAAATATTTATGAACTATTATAAAATTAATTATAATATTTTAAAATAAAATTCTACTATTAATAAATTTCACCTTTAAAAATAATCATGATAAAGGCTCTTCAAATTTTATATTATGTGATAGTTTGGGAAATGGATTTTACTAATTATTGTAGGGTCTCATGTATTACCAACCATTCCACACTCTTATAACATATATATATTGTTATGATGAAGCCTTATAACATGAATAAATATTAGTTTTTTTTGAATTAGGACATAGCACTTTGATATGTTTTGATCACATTATCGTCCACATATATTATGTAAACCAATATATGATCATCAATTAATATCTCCCATAATTATCCATAATGAGTATCTAATATCACCCTTTATTATGGTATTTAACTAGTATATTAAAAAATGTATTCAGTATGTTATTTCTATGAACAACCCTATGTATATAACACCCTGATATTTAATAGATGAATATCATCTTAAATAGCATGTACGACATGAAACACCATGCTTATAATAGAATACAACACCCCAAGAATTTATGATATATTTATTTAAATTCATTTTTTAATCTTTAAATCTGTGAAATTTAGGGTTTAAACAAAAATGGATACACTATTAAAATATTATTGGTTAATCACGACCACAATAATCTATCCATTAAGATAGAGGTATGAATATTAATCATTAAATTATAAAAATGAGATGTTTGAATCATGAATAATATAAATCTAAAAGTAATTTTCTCATTCAGAATAAAACAAGAACCATTTTAAAGAGAAAAGAAATATTTTCATAAAAACAATATTTTCCAAAATGAGTATTAGTCAAGCTTTAAGCACATAATATAGAAATATTTTTTTATCACTTTTAGAAAAATTATTTGAAAAACTAAACTCATTTGTTGAAATATATAATTAAAAATTATCATTTCATACGTTTTTGAAAATTATATCAATGAATTAATGTTTTGATTAATAGTGAAAAATACTTCATTATATTTAAATATAAATTCTCCATTAAATTATTTATGAAATAAGATTATATTTTAATGAGTTTTTGAAGAATAATTAGTTTAGTTATATTGAAATTTAACAAATTTATGTCAATAGAATCAATTTCATATTGAATTTTTATATGAAAACATTCTATATTTATGATAATTTTCTTTTTAGAAAATGCTATTTCATCGTGTCTACAGATTAATTTTTTATTAAATTCCACCACATTTTGTGAATTTAGTTTTTATAAATACATATTTTTTTGGGAATAATAATAATTTATATTATATAACAATATATTATTAATATTTGACTATAATTAATTGTGAAAACATTAAAAATAAATTTCACTGGTTATGAAAACAATGGTCTTAACAAGGGTTAAACTAAAAATATAAGCATGAAATATTTCATAAAAATGTACAACCAGCTTGTTATGACATTAATAATAACCTATAATCTATAGGGTTTGATAATGACCCTTTTTTAAGGCTTGTAGACTAATAGAAAAAATGTGATTATAATATTATCTTTTCAAAAATTCCATGTGTGTCCTCTCCCCAGTGATAGAAGGTCACCACCTCTACTCCCCTCATTACACTTACAAAACAATTTAGATCGATCAATACCAACCCAAATACCATAATTAATTCCCTCAACAGACTATAGATTCATTATTTTTCATTTTAATATCTCTTATAAGGTATTTAAATATAAACCTAAAGAGGCACTCCAAAAAAGTGGTAAAATTATTAAACATGAATACTTGTTTATATTTCTTAATCCAAGTCCTTAATAATTTTTTTAAAAATGATAATATAATAAATCCATTATATAATAAATTTTTAGATTTTATTATTTTATTTTTATAACTATGATTCATCTCTTCTTCCACCAAATATGAAATGAAATCGGTGATCATGTGTACATTAAACTACAGCCTCACGAACTGATGTAATTTGTTTTCTTTCACCTGATTTCAGGGATGGATATAATTATTTTTTAACATATTTATACTATTTTTATGATATAATTATAATTATTTAATTATTATACAATATACATCTTCCTTTCCATTTTTTTGTCGATACGACAATGTCACTCATCTATACGGAAGACCACTGTCTCATGAAGTGATGTGATTGGAATTTAACATAATATTTTAATAAAAGATAGTAAGGATAAAATTAATGAATATTTTTTATCATTATTACATACACGCAATTATTTAAATATAATATCACATAAAACTTCTAACCATCCAATCCATTGGAAAACAATACCATCGACTGTGCATAAGTGTAGACCATCTCCACCACGCATCGATGCGAAATGATTTGTGTTTTATTTTTACAAGAATATAAATGAGGATGAATTTGATTAATAAATATTAAAGATATTAAATAAAAATTATTTTTTTAGGTGAATTAATAATTATTTTCCTTTCATTCCATCCATCAAGAAATATTTAAATAGCTAACATGATTACGTGGAACCTACCTTCTCCATGAATTATCTAATCCATTCTCCATCTTAAAAAATAATAAATTACTATAAATACATAAAAATGATTAATTATATCATTTTTCAAAATATTTATATGATATTACCATGACCAATTTAGTAGGACCAAAATTATCAAACTAAAATATACATAGAAAATGATGAAATTATATCATGAAATAGGTATTTTATAATGAATTGTGAATAAAATGGAGATAAAACAATATAGATAATTAATATATTGTATGATATATATGAGTGTGTTTCTGAAATAAATATATAATAATCCTTTATTTATTATACAGTATTTTTTTATACAAACAAAATAAATTTGATCCAGATGTAAGTGTTTCCCCTCTAACTTTTACTTTTGTGAGAAATATGTCTCATTCGCCACTTATTTTTTGTCATGTTTATACTATTACTTTGATATTTTATATCAAGAATGTATTTATATTCATACTATTTAATATTTAATAATATTTTATTTCTTTTATGGGGAATAACATTCAAATGTTACCAAAGGTGTAAGTGTTTATTTCATAATCTCATCACTATTAGAGATCGTTTTTCTCTAAGACTCCCTTGGGGGAATTAATTTATATTTACTTATTAAATAATATATTATCTTATCATGTGTTTGTTCATATATATTTTTAGTAATAATACAATTTTACACTATTTGTTACTTTAAATTATTGAGAAAACATTTTTTTTATAAAAACTGACTTTATTTGACTCTTTAGTCGAAAATCCGTTTTAATCAAAATCAATGATCTGAAAATTATATTGAGAAATGATTTTATCCATTTCTAATTAAATTTTAAAAATAGTTTTTTTCAAATTTAGACTTTTTAATTATCCTTTTTAAATTAATATTTATATCATTTTCAATACAACACCCATTTTCATTTTACTTAAAATATGAAAGGAGTCTTTATTTGAACATATACTACATGAATATAATTTTATCCTTCATGGACAAAAAATGTTTAATGGTTTATTGGAGATGTTTTAAAAGGATATTTTTAGATAATTGTTTTTAAAAATCTAAATTTTTTAAATTAAAATTATTTTTAAATTGAATATGTTATTTTTATAAAAATTTTATTAAAAATGTTTTTACAGTATTTCTACTAATAAATAAAAAACCAGTTTTCTATACATATGATCCACCATGGCTATGACATATTGATAACTTCATTAGTTTTTTGTATGTTTTACCATCAATTTGACAAAGGATGTTCCATTTTATTATAATTCTATATATGATTCTAGATAGTTTCTAATTATGTTTTTTTAATTAGGGTTTTTATTACAATTTCATATGTTATATTTTCTATTCTAATGTTTATGTTGATTATTTTTCACTATATATATATGAGGAATATATTATAGCTTAGTACGTGATGGGAGGGTCCCAATTAAAAGAAACCCAGTGAACTATCAGCAGGTCTCATGAGACAAATCAGATAGCCAAATTAGATTATTTTCATCCCATAGAATTATATTGTATTTTGAAAGGACTTGATATTTTGATTAATATGTTCGGAATTATACATTACATAATTATGATGTAAGTTATTGATATCTAAGTGATTTATCTATTAGTTTGAATATCTAAGGATATTTTTTATGCTTATGTGATTATTTTTATGATATTATTTTATTATCAATTATTTTTACCATAGTATCCACTATTTATTTATTAAATGGAATATTCTTTATTTATTTAACTTTAAATATTAATTATGATAATTTATTTATAATATCATACATTATACTCTAAAAAATATTGGGTATATGAGCTTGCATGTTTCTTTTATCTTATTTTCCCCACGAGACATGGAAGTGTTGAGTGATTAATATGTAGGGACATTCTACGAGAGATAATAGTTTTATCTTGGAAAAAGCATTGTGAATATTATGTCTCCAATTGTAATTTTAAGTTAATATATTTGTCTAGTTTACTATGACTGGTAAAATATCAAGTACTTTAGGAGAAATAATTTAAATCTTATTCCCGTGTAATAAAGTATCCATTGTATTAAGGACACCAGTGTTAGGGTGTTTACTATTGTAATAAAATTATGTTAAGTAGAAACCAATGGAACCATAATTTGGGATTCCCAGATTAGTGAACATAGAACTATGATAGAAATTTATGATAAGTATATAAGAACAAACTGATGTTTTTTCTAGTTAGATGTTAAATGGTTTTTCTTAGAATTACATAATTTTTAGGGTACTACAAGTGGAGTATGTTCTGGCATAGATGTACCATTGGGTAATAACACTAAAAAAATGGAAAGATTTACGTGAGAATTTCCTAGTACATGATGTTGGGATTTAATATATACAAAGTTAAACACCCTTAGGGTAAATTCTTAGGTTAATTAAAATTTTCATTATAAACAATCATGATGGATTTGAGTTAAATAAAACAATGAAAAAAGTAGGTTAAACATTATTTAATGTTGATTAAAAATGAGGTTTCAGGATTTAGATATCCTATAAATGATTTATTATGTGTTTTTCATTTCCCATTATGATTAGTTTTTTTAAACTATTCATTTTTTTCTTTAGTTAATGGATGGAACCAGAAGGAAGTTGTTTACATTGAAAGATATATAAAATATAGTTATAAGAAACAAAATGAGATGATAAATTGGGGGAATGATATATTTATTATTAATAATCAGTTAACATGATACAAGATTAAAAAAAATCACCTTAACTAACTCTCAGAGTCACTAAATATGAAAAGGATGGAGTCCATTAAGACCAATAATTGTGGAAACTATTCAAAAAAGAATTCTTGATTTCATTCAAGTAATAATTTTTGAAAGGTAATCCATGATAGTTCCTCAAATGTATAAGAAAACGTCTTATGTGCTGTAATAAAGTACACAAAAATGGAACTTTTTAGAAAAAAAATGTTTTATAAATGTAATAAAAGAGAATAATGGCCCTCAAATGGTATTATTGATAGTGTATGTTTTAAATGTGAAAATTAAGGGAATTATGAATTCTTATGTCCTGGTGGGAATTATCATGAGGAGAATCAGCATGATTTGAAGTGTAATTATTATAATTCTAACAATGAAGACATTACAAATGAATTTGAAAGGAAGGTGATAATAAGGAATAATATGGTCAATCTTAGTTAACAGTTTAATAATGTTGAATAATGATTAATGTACTTGTTTTTGGAATATAAAATTATGTTATCAGAGTATTTTGCCATGAAATTTTGGTTATATGAATTATGAATTGTATAAGGACTATAATATATTATTATTTCTATAAGGATATGATAGAATATAATGAATAGTACAAATAACCAATAAAAATGATCATTTGGAAAGTTTATCTTTAAAAAAACATGATTTAGGGATTATAACCCTTAATTTGTGACTTTTTTTTGTGATTATAATGATAAAGGGGTGATTATGGGATAATATTGAAAATGTTGAAATTGTTTAGATATTTGATTGTTTCTTATATATTTTCATGATATTAATTCTTATTTGGGGTTATGGAATATATTAAACAACCTATTATTTTATATATGGAAGAATTCATAATTTGTTTCATGATTTATGGTGATCAATTAATTTACATATTTTTTATGTTACATTAATAAACAGTTTATTTTATTTGGGTAATATAATGATAATTTAGCGTCCTTACATCACAAATTTCATAACATGAATTTGTAAAGACAAATATTAGATGAGTTTTAATGATAAATATGTATGGAATGGAATAATGTGAATATTTTTTGTTATTGGACAACATGATATAATGATTTTGGTCTTATAAATATTTATAGAGAAGGGGAATGACTTGTCATTCTCTTTAACTATTAAATTTTATTTTAGCATGAAAAACATAGTTAGTATTTAATTCATGGAGTATGGAATTAATTAGGGATTGATCAATAAAAAAAGGGATGAAATTATGCACATAAAATATAAATATATCTGGTAAGTATATTTTCATATTTTCTCAGTATAGATGGAAAAATAATTCTTCAAAAGTTGGTAATGGATTTTAAATGAAATTTTACCCTCATAAAAAATTTATATTTTAAAAATGGTCAATTAATCTATAAAACATTTATGTATTTTTTGTCATTAAAGTTTCAAGATCTGTCACTTTCTTCTAATCAATGATCTCTACTACTCTCCATAATTATGTTGAATTTTCTTCCATTTTTATATCATCTCTTACAACCAACTCTTATTTGGACACCTTTTTTGTTTTTTTTTCAAATTATCTTCATACACACCTTTTGTTTATTATCTAGAGAATGTTTTATTAACCCTTTTAACTATGTGTGGTATCATGATGTGTATTTTTCGAATTTCCAACCATTTATTACTGGGATCAATATTAAAATTTGAGGATACAATTTATTTATGGGGGTAGAATGTAAAACCTCATGATTTTAAAAGAATAATGTCATGTTCGATAGCCTATAGTACACATAATAAAAACATTATATTATTATATAAAAACATAATAATTTTTTAATATTTAATTTAAATTTAATTTATTTGACATCTTTCAATCAACATAATGCATGATTAAAATTAAAAAAATAATATATATTAAAATATTATTATTTAAAAATTAAAATTATAACCTAGATATTATGATAGAGGATATTAATATTAATAATTAAACAATAAAAATTATATTGTTTTCAAAATTATTAAATTAAGAAAATTTTTATATATTGACTATAAATAATATAAGAATGAACTGAAAGAGAAAAAAATGTTTTCTGGAATCATTATTTTTTTGAAAGGTAGAATAGTCGTGCATTGAATACATAATTTAAAATATATTTTTAAAAATTCTATAAAAGAATATTTGAAAAAACAATAATCATATTTTTATTCTACATGTCCAAATTATATTTGGGTTAATTTGTTAGAATTTTTCGAAAAGTTAAATTTTTTAATGAATAGTGAAAGAGATGTACTATTATTGTAGAATTATTTTAAATTTAAATTATTTAAAAAGTCAAATTAAATATTAAATTCTAATTAAAGTAATATTGACTCACTTATATTACAATTTAACTAATTTAGTTAATTATAATTAATTTTTTACTGAATTTGGAAATTTAAAAATTAAATACAAAGAAGAGTCTTCTCATAGGAAAATTTCCTTATCGACACATCTATGGTGTAACTTTAAAATGATTTCATCCACTTATACTAGTTAAATTTATTGTAATGGAATAATTATTTTGAATTATAATATTTTTTTATATATTAATTTTGACATAATTGTTTATCATAATAGATTGTGAAGAAACTAAAAAGTAATAACCACAGTTACATAAAAATATTTTACTTAGGGATAAGATATGAATATAAGTGTTTAAAATGATCAAAAAACTCTCAAAATTTTATTTTACTAAAATATATAGAATTTATAATTTCCAGGGATATATAATTAACTTTTTTGGGTATTTTTACATTAGAAAAAGATGTGTATAACATTATCTTTTCAAAAATTCAATGTGTGTCGTCTCCCCTGCTTATAAAATGCCACTCCCTCTCCTCCCCTATTAAAACTTCCAATTAACTTGTATTAATCCAGTACATTCCCAAATACATTCATTAAATCTATCCCCACTTATTATAGGTTGTATTTTGATTATTAATCCCTCTAAAGAAGGATTTAGGTGTAATCCTAAAGTGGATAACAGAAGATGAGATAGAATTATTAAATGTGAGAATTTGATTTATTTTTTCTTACACATCCTTCAAACCTTTTAAAAATATTAAAATTTAATTATACTATTATATACATTATATCGAGAATTGTTTTGTTAGTTTTGAATTCGAAATCTATATTTTCTTCTATCAAATGGTAAATGACGCCATTAATTGTGTGTAAGGAATACTACTGGTTCATGAGCTGATGTTATTATTTTCCAGATCCACATTTCAATCAATGATGTAAATATTTATTTATGTTATTTTTATAACATTTAATAAATTATTATGATTATAATATTTTTACACCAATTATGTTTTCTTACTTTACATTTCCTGGGTGAATGATAACATAACTTTTATGTATCACAGACTATATTCTCGCAAAGTGACATTATTTATTATTTCTTTACCCAATACATAGAATATAGAAAAGTTAAAATTAATTATTATTTGTATAATTATTATTCAAACATACTTTTTAAAATATAATATCACATGTATCTTCTTAACTTCAAATTTTTAGGAAAATAGTAACGTTGCTCATGAATATATGTGGACTACCTCCTCCATATAGCGATGTGAAATGTCATTGAATTCATTTTTAAAAATATGACAAGACATGTTTATTTTATTTGTAAAGATAAAATATATGACATAATTACTATTGTAAAAATTTTAATTAGTTTATATTTTTCTTTTTGTTTAATAGGTCTATAAAAATGGAAAATGTGCTCTAGTGTACATACATCTTACCATCTCCATGAACAGTGTAATCCATTTTCTATCTAAAAAATTTATACATTAATATAAATACATATATAATGAGTATATATGATATTTATTTCATGGTTAGAATTTTTAGATGATTTAACCATTATCACATTAAAAGGATCTAAATTACTAAATAAAAAAAATCATGAAAAAGAAGCAATTGTCACCTGAAATGGTGATTCTTAAAAAATGTTTATTAATAGTTGATAAAAGATTATAAATAAATAATATATTATTTTAGATAAATTATTATGGGTTTTTAATTGATATATAATAAACCCACATTTTTTATACTCATGGTTTGGATACATATGAAGGAATTCAAACTTGTGGTATGGATATATTAACTCACATTTACTTCTATGAGACATATATCATATTCACCACTTATTTATTTTGTGTGGTGTATAAATTTCCCCTTGATATATTAAATATTTCATCAATTAATAATCATAGTACTCAAGATTTCATTTCGATGTTATTTTTTTGGAGTATGATTCAAATGTTACAAAAGTGGTATGTATTAATTTTTCAATCACATGATTATTCAGGATTGTTTTTTTATTAAGTCTCCATTGGGGGAATTATTTGAAATTTCCATCATAAAATTAATATATATTCTTCTATTATGGTTATTCCTAAACATTTGGAATCAATTATACTATTTTGATACATAATGGTAAATGAAATTATTGAGAAAATGATTCAAATAAAATAAAACATTATTTCTATATTTTATCAAAAATCATTTTTCATCAAAATATATATTTTATAGAAATGTTTTAAAAATTATTTATAATTATTTTAGAATTATAAAAAAAATTCAAGTATTGACTTTATACAAATAACTGATAGGAACCTTCATGTCATTCTTAAAACAAGCCCTGTTTAGATTTATAAACAAATATGAAAGGAGTATTTTTTTAACATATACATCATGAATTTAATTTTACACCATGATGAAAATTTAATTTTTTAATATTTATCCTAAAAGATTTGATTTTTTTTCAATGATAATTATTTTAAAAAAATAACCTTTTTCAAAAATATTTTCAATTGGGAAAGGATATTTTATCTCAAAAAGTTTTAATGGTATTTTTATTATATTTTAATTCATCAATGAAATTATAATTATAATATTAATATTATAGACTACAGATAAATTTTATTGATTTCATCATTATTATTTGTTTGTATGGTTTATGATCGGTTTCATTAAAGACGTACAATTATATTACCATCCACCATATTATTGTCAATGTTTTGTTCCAATGTTTATGTTATTGGGGTATGTATTAAAATTTATATGCCATATTTTTTTTGTAATTTATATATTTATTATGAATCAACCCTTTTACAAGATTAATTATTTTGACTAAGTGATGGGTGGGGCCTGATTATATATAGACTTTTTATGTATCGATAGGTCTCATGGGGAAAATCAGTTTTCCAAATTTGATTTATTTCTGCCCAAAAATTTAAAATGTCTTTTGAATGATCTTTATAGTATATTTCAATGGTGAAAATTTATACATTCCCTAATTATATTTTTGTTAGTTGATTATCATTTTATAATAATGTTAGTTATAATTTCAATGGATATGTTTCATGATTGTGTTATTTTTTATGGATTTATTAGATCATCATTTACTTCACCCATATTATACACATTTTATTAATTAATTGTAATGTGATTCATTTATTATTCTATACATGTTGATGATAATTATTTATTCATTATAGCTTTTGAGGTGTGATTAAACTTACACAACATCTAAGCCCACCCCTTTTTTATGTTTTATTTTCCCCGATGATACAATGAATTGTTTTGTGATTTATATGCAAGGATATGCTATATGGAATTCCTAATCCTTAATTATATTTTCTTTGAAAAATTTAATATGTGTTGTTTAATTAAATGGTGATTCTCGGATAACTGTTATGGATCTATCTATTTACATTGGATGCAAACATGGGAAAATCTCATTGTAAAATCTGACAAGTGAATTTACTAAACCTAAATGAAAAAACATATGATAAATTATTTACTCAATGTTAACCAAACAAAATAATATAGATCATTGAAAATAAATTTTATTTTTAGAATATATTATGATCGATATTTTAGGATTTATATTCAATAATTTCTACTGTAAAATATTATTTAAGTAGGCTTGGAATTTCTTTTCATATATTCCTTCACCATGCTTGTGTAGGCCGCAAAAAAAATGGTTCATCCCACTAGATAATTATAA
This sequence comes from Viscum album, assembly GCA_963277665.1. Lineage (NCBI taxonomy): Eukaryota > Viridiplantae > Streptophyta > Magnoliopsida > Santalales > Viscaceae > Viscum > Viscum album. Next base: position 230,899,926 of record OY728155.1, on the reverse strand, counting down.
GATAATATTTAACTTATCACCATGGGACTCAGATGTCAACCATTATCAAGGAGGAATCCAAGGATATTCCATATATGGAAGGATTCATAGTTACCAATAGGATTGGGAGGGACCATGTGTATGGACAACGGAGTGTGCATGCCTCTAGGGACTCATAGATTGGGACATAAGCTGATAGGGTTGATGACCAATTATAGGTGTGTAAATCTGGAATATGTGATGAACCATGTTGCCAAATGTTTTCACCATTATATATATATATCATAGAATAGTATAGTGGTTTTTATGATGTGGGGAAAGGAATGAAAAAAAAGTTCATTCATGCTAAAAATATGGATATAAGCAAGGTCATTTGTTTGTTATGATCAACACCGTATAATTAAATCCTGCCCCAAAATAATTGAAAAAGAATCCAGTGCCCAATCCCATTTCCCTTTAATATTTAAAATATTTTTTGTATAATTTGAAATGTATCGTCATCTTCTTCCTCTTGATGAAGAAATTATTTGTGTCTGATCAAGGTAACAATCCACTACAAGACATTGATAAAATGCTCGATTAAACTGAAGGGACACATGAAACATTGTGTTTCATTCATGCTAATGTATTTTAATAATAAATACATAATGAAAAGACATTAAATGATCTAGTTGTATCTCATGAATTTGTCTTTTGATTATCTTATGATCATGTGACCCATTGGTGACCATCAATACAACTCTACAAGAATGTGTCTCTTGAATTAAATGACAAACTTCAATGACATCATGAGATGATTAATGGATCACATGGTAGTAGGGTGAAAATAACCAATATACCATGTGAAATTTCTGGAAGACATTATAGAAATAACCATGACATCACAACAACACCATTGAAATGTCATGTGATTATTGAAGTTATCATGAGAATCATCGACATGGTTCACAATATCAATCATGTTGTTGAAGGAAGATTCAGAATTCATGGAACCCAATAATCATCATGTGGATGACATTGTCTCTGGAACACTAATTTTATACGGAATGCCACATTTATCAGAGGTTACCTAGTGAGGATTGTCCTATATAAAAAAAGAAATTTCCATGAATTTTCTAATGATGATTTTGAGATCTTAATAAAAATTTAGGACCACGAAATTTATTCTCATCAAAGAGAAGAATCATGTTTGATATTTTCATGCGAAAAATGTTTTGGAATTATATTATTTTATCACACGAATGAGATTATATGAACCACCCTTGTTTCATGATTCATGGATGGATAATTTTTCATGATTTTGTAAAAAACAAATCACGTGGAGAAAAGAGGGAAACCTTCAATACATAAGTTATGAGAAGAGAATAAAATCCACAAAAACATATCTTGTGTCATGAAAATCATGTTTTCTTGTCTTCAGATCTTATGAATGAATTTGTGGAGACATCCATAGACACACCCAATTTATTATGAAGTTGAAAACTGCTAGCTTTCTAGATCTCATGAATAATTTTGGACCGGCCCAGGGAAAACACCTCTTGTCCCACAATGGGGATACCACCAAAATATCAATTGTCAAATGAAGAATAAATCCACTTCATACGAGTATTGTAAAGAAACTAAGTTAGAAACCTTCAAACACAACCAGTGTCACACAAAACACCACCTGCGAGCCATTTAGTTCTCATGATGGGATTGAGGTGACACTTATGAACACAAGATATGTCACATAGAAATAGCATAGAAAATATATAGTTCATAAAATGTTATTGAAAGAGAACTCATTAACACACATCCTGTCTTATACAGGATACTATGGATAAAACCTTGATCATATGAATTCTTTTATTTTTAGATCATTTAATATCTATTGATCACTTTAGGTGAAGGAAGGGGGATTACCTGAAATAATCACTTGGCTTATGTCAAGTAAGTGAATACACTTTTATAGATCATTCACATAACATGATATAGTAAGCAGGGGAGGAAGACAAAACATTCATGAATATCATGCAATAAACTACATGCAGTATGTAAATAAATTGGAAGAATAATTGTATACACCTTCATATATATATAAAAATCAATGAATCTAGAAGTTAAAAAGTGCATGTGCATGTGCACACATGAATAATAACTTAATACATTGAGACAATCTAGTCATAATTAAATAGAACATAAAATATTATCTTTTTCTATTCCATTAAACATATCCTTGAATTGTTCTTAGTTTGAAGCTAGATCTAAATAGATTATTTGAAGATAATTTACCTAATTTAAAAAATATATAACATTTAAAAAAGTCTATTTGAGTGGATATTGTGGGAGAAGATCCTTTTATATAAATATTATTGAAGAAGATGTGTGAACCATGTGCACACAAATAATTGAGGTTGAGACATAATCATCATATGTAAGAATAATCTAATAATTTATTTCATTAAGGGAACTCATCAAATACTAGTGATCATAGATTTTTGGGAAAGAATAGAATGCTCTAAAAAGATACTTTTATGGGTACATGAAGAGTTCGAACACCCAACATCATGGAGGAAGATCAATAGATCAACCTATAATGGATTTATCCTTGAATAAAAGAGGATGTATTGTTTTTTTTTCTGGAGAAGAAGTATCTTTTGGGACTGGATAGAACAGGTCTCTATTGTGGATTCTAGAGATGTCTCATGTATATTTTTCTAACACTATTGGATATAGTATAAATAATCGATGGTTTGGATTCTGGAGATATACAGGTTGAATCTGTATCATCCATTCTAATTTATAATAATAATATAATGTAAAATCTATATAAGGTTGAATAATATCATGTAGAGGATCATGTCATTGTACCAAACCACTAAAATATCATGTATTGTTATCTCTCTAATTAATTATTTGTTCGGAGGGAGACTATGAGATATCACACTACAGGAAATAGGCTTATTTGTGAAGGGGAATTTGCGACGGGATCCCGTCAGAACTAAATCTATTTTCAATGGAACCGTCGCTAAAAATATTATTAGCGACGAGAATTCTTCTTGTCACTAATACTAGTCGATGTATTTAAAAAATCTTTAATCATGCATTTGTGACGAGTTTCTCAACCCGTCGCAAATACGTAAAAAAATAAACATTTGCGACGGGCCCGTCACAATTACCTTTTGTGACGGGGTCATCAGCCCGTTGCAAATTAGTATAAAAAATAAAAATAAAATAAAATATTATTATTATTATATTTCATATTAAGAAATATTATAATTAAATTAAAATAGTTCAAAATTTTAATATATATACATATAATAACTATAATAAAATATGAATAATATTAGTAATCATATTAATATTATAATATTATATAATAATAATAATAATATAAAAAAATGCATATTATTATAAATAATTAAAAAAATAAAAAAAATAAAAAAAATATTAATATTATAATAATAATATTATTATTACAATTCATATTAAAAATAATTTATTTAAATTAAAATATTTGAATATTTGAATATATAAAAAAATAATAACTATTATAAAATATGAATAATATTATTAATCATATTAATATTATATAATTATATAATTATAATAATAATATAAAGAATTCATATTATTATAAATAATTAAAAAAATTTAATTTTACAGAAAATATTTGAAACATTTTATGTATTAAAAATATTGAATATAATATTATTAAAATAATTGGAAAATAAAAATATGAAAATATTTAAAATTTAAAAAAAATATAAAAAAAATATTTAAAATACTAAGTATTATATTATAATTAATAAAATAAATAATAAACTATTAAAAATAAATAGAAATTAAATAATTCAATATATAAGAGAGACAGAAACTCTGAATAGAAAATATTATATATTTTGAATTCACAAACATTATAACATCAAAAAAATCACTGATCTGATGGAGGAGGGGGATGGGGAATGAGAGGATCTGTAGGAGTTGGTGGAGGAAACTCCATCCCTAATGCACGAGTAAGCCTGCGCATGTACCCCATCAGCTCATGTTGTTGCTGCTGCCACAGACTGATCTACATTTCGTACACCTGCTACTGTCGTCGATGCTCCTCCTCATACTGCTACTGCTACATACGCATCTCCTCCTGCTCCTTACGGAGACTCCCTATCAACTCAGTCTGATATCACAACTTATCTTCATACTGTGAAGCGGAAGATGATGCACGAGCTCCTCTCGAGCTGGACACTAACATCGCAGTTGTGCCATAATAATCTCTGGGAGTAAGTCGACTGTCGATACCAACTACTCTTCCCTTCTTGAATCCTTACTGGGTCGCCTGCATCTAGGCCACCTCATCATACTGATGGCCACTGGCCTGATCAGATGTCTCGGCCTGACTCTCAGCCTGAGTCTGTGATGTTGCGGCCTCATATGTCTTCTGTAATTACAACTTAAATTTAAAATTATGAATATATTTTATGCTATTAATTTTCAAATTGAAAAACAAATAATATTAACCACAATCTGCCACTGGCAATCAACTATAATCTCCCAAGTAGCTGGATGAGTATACATCCTATGATATACATCATACTCTGTAATATCAGGCTACTCAACAGCCTATAAGAATATAAAATAAATTGTTAATATTTAAAGTTATATAAAATATTTATAAAAAATGTACGTACTAGATGTTGTATATGAGTGCTGAATGTACGACTCTGAGCTCGATGAGTCACCTCCTGTCTCCCTCGATTATGTCTCCCCATCGATGATCTCCTCTGAAAGCCACCACTCAAACAATGTTAACATAATCCATCCCATACGTGGGACGAAATGTACTCTGGTCGGTGCACTCTACAGGAGTCATCAAACACTGACACTCCTGCTTTCTTCATGGTAGCCCTTTTTAAGTTGTGCGAAAACTGACGAAAGCGATCACGCATGGCCACCTTCCATGCCTCGTGGATGGGGTCACACATGGTATCCTCGATCGGATACCATAAACCCTACAAATAATTCAAAATATCAAGTTATAAATGAAATACCTTTCAATATAAAAATTATATATTTAGGTACGTACCCACCAATGGTGGAACTTGGCCTGCTGCAGATCAACAAGAATCTGCTCCAATGTGGTCCGTGGCTGAGAAAAATAGTTGTGCAAGATAGCACTGCCATGTCCGACTGCTATATGTGTAAAACTATAAAAACAATAAAACATTTATTATGTAAATAGATTAATGAAATCATAGTAAAATGCACTGGTTATCATACCTCTGTGTGCGTGCATCAAACCCATGATGTGGACGTCACTCGAGGATGGGGTCAGGAATCATCAGTCAGGCATTACCGCGCCCCCTTCGCGTACCTCCTGAAGCACCTACAGGCTGAGGGTCGGATGCCACCAAATCTTCCTCATTGAAATCTAGATCAGCCTCCAATAACTCACGTAATATGCCTGAATCCATCTGAAACAGAAAACAAATATTGTTAGCAAATAATTGAAAATTATTATTATATATACATATATATTAGTTATGATTATATATAACTATCATTGAATTGTATCAATGTTCACCTTCATCATCATCTTCATATCTGACGATGTTATCTTCATATTCCTCCTTAATATCTTAGATATTCGTTTGACTTCCATTTTCTTCATCTCTTGCCATTTCACATTCATTTTTGACATCATTAACATCATCGTCATCACCAAATCTTAATTTGTAGGGTGTCATTATCGATACTCATGTCTCTTTGTAAAAAAGATTGATTTTGAGTACTCTGTTGAAAAAAATCCATTCCTTGTACTTCAGTGATAGCACATTCACTCTGCCTATATTGATTGTCTCGAATTTTGATTTTTATTATGCTTCACCAATCAGTCAAGTCTCTTGACATAGCACAGTACTTTGTGTAATAAACTTGATGTGCCTATTGAGTCGATAAGAATGGTTCACTTACTGCAAGAACACTATTATATTTAATATTGATGATTCCATGAGTCGGATGAACACGCACGCCTATCTCAGTATCCAACCACCGACATTTGAGCATTGTTATGTAATGTTGTCCTAGATAATAGAGTTCAATAATTTCATCAAGCATGCCATAAAAGTCAACTTCATTTTCTCTATGATGAAATCCTCAAAAGAAAATTCCCATGTTCATTGTCTTTTTTGATTTTGCATATGCATGTGTATGAAATCAAAAACCATTCACCACATATGCATTATAAGATTTAACCATTTTGGATGGTGGGTTACTTAATATACACAACTGTTTGTCAATTTTATCATCATATCGAGACACCTGAATTTTTTTGAAATAATTATCAATATAATAAACTATAAATTGAATGATATTTTAAAACATTAAGAATTTATGTTACCAGTTTTTGAAACCACTGAGAAATTTTTTTCTGTCGGCGTTCTACGAGAGAAGCTGCTGTAATTTGTGGACGTTGTTTCTTGATATGTTTATCATATAACCTATGAAAAACAAATTTATTTATTGTAACATAAATGATAGAATAAGTGATATAAAAACTTACAGTACAAATGATGTCATCTATTCACAGTTGAGCAGAACATACGTATGATCTCTGTGATGTACATCATCTGAAAGCCATCATTCATAAACTCCACTGAAACCAAGCTTTGGATGGTTAAAAATAGATAATTGATTGTCTCTTTCATAAAAATTCCTCTTGTTCTGTCCCATGCGGTTGTGTTTTGAGGGATACTCAGATTCAAAATAGTGGGAGCAGAAAAAATGATATTTCTTCTTGGAAATAAGCTTCATCAATAGATCCTTCAACAGATGCTTTGTATGTACTTTCTTTTTCAATTTTTGGATGCATCTTTTGAATGAATATATCCATCGAAACTGTACCGGACCACCACGTTTTTATTTATATGTAAAATGTAATATCAAATGTTCCATTGAGTCAAATAAATATGGCAGAAACATTTTTTCCAATTTACATATAATTACCTTAACTAATTTTTAACGTTTTTTTAGAACATCGTAATCTGTTTTCACCGCAAAAATGTCCCGAAAAAAATATGATATGTCTGTTATGGAATCCCAAATCACGGAATTCAATAGACCTCTTAATCCAATGGGTAGAAGTCTTTCCATTAAAACATGACAATCATGACTTTTTAATCCGATAATATGTCCATTCTTTACACATCTATCCGAATTGGATGGAAAACCATCTGGATGTCTCAAATATGCAATCCATTGAAAAAATAATAAGAGGCTTTCTTTGGAAAGTGTATAAACTGCTTTTAGTTTCATCGACCTTTCTGTTCTAACATTCTCAAACTATTCGAGTTCTGGACACCTGAAAATTTGGGCAAGATCTAATCGTGCATATACATTGTCTTTGATCGTTCCTAGTGTATCCAAAACTATATGAAAAAAATTATCAAAATAGTGCTTCTCAATATGCATGACATCCAACATGTGGTGGACCAGAAAATCACACCAATATAGAAAATCCCAAAATATGCTACATTTTATCCAATTTTTCTCTTTCCAAAAAAAAAATTTATATTGGTTTATTGGGGGTCCAAATGTAATGGGAGTTAATGAAAATACAACTGATTTTAACTTCGTATCTGATATCATTTTTGGAGGTCCATCCCATTTAATTGTGCCTTTTCTAAAATGAGATCTGTTTCTGCGAAAAGGATAACCAGCTGGAAGAAATATGCGATGACAGTCAAAATAGCAAGGTTTTTTTCCTTGGATGAGCATAAATTCTTTGTTCTCTCCAATATAGTAAGGACATGATTTCAGACCATGTGTTCTCCATCCAAATAACATTCCATAAGCTGGGAAGACACTAATTGTCCACATCAATGCTACTCTTAGTATGAAATTCGGTTTCACAGCAACATCATATGTACTTACACAGATACTCCACAATAAATTTAATTCATTAATCAATGGTTTCAAATAAACATCAATATACTTCTTCGGATGTCCTGGGATTAGTAAGGTCAAAAATATATAGGGTTATTTCATCAACATCCATGGAGGTAAATTGTACGATGTTAAAACAAACCGGCCAACATGAGTACTGACAACCATAAGATCCGGACGGACAGAAACCATTAGTGGAAAGACCTAGTTGAACATTATGGGATTCTAAATAAAATGATGGATATACTCTATCAAAATGTTTCCATGAACCACCATCGACTGGATGATTCAAGCTTTTATCAGTTGAAATATTCTTTTTGTGCCATGACATCATTGTCGATGTATTCTTAGACATGAATAAACGCTGAAGTCTGGATGTAAGCAGAAAATATCTCAACTATTTTATAGGAATCAAGCCAGACTTCCCATGTTGTGCTTCTTTATACCTCGGTTTCCCACATGTGGGACAACTATCCAATGACTCATTTTCCACAGAATATAAAATTCAATCATTTGAACATGCATTAATCTTCTGACAACTATGTCCCAAATTCCAAACCAGCCTCTTACCCACATAGTAATTTACAGGAAAAACATTTCCTTCAGGTAATAGTGTTTTAATCAAAGTAAATATTTGATCGAAACATGTGTTTGAAATTCCATTATCTGATTTAATAGCCATAAATTTAGCAACTGATTCTAATTTTATTATCTTGAAACCAGGATATAATACATCCTCAGATGACCTCAACATCTCATAAAATTCAGACGGTTCCAACTCAGGAGTTGAATAAATATCATCCTGAATATCTATATGTTGAACAGATGGACCTGCAACATCATGTACTAAATTTTGAAACCAAGATGGATCGGGAATCAAGTTAGTATCACCTTCTCTTGAACTTTTTTCACCGTGTTGATACTGAAAAAAATAATCTGATTGAAAACCAAAACGCCATAGATGTCCCCCAACATTGTCAAATGTGTCAAACGTTCTCAATTCACATTTTTTACAAGGAAATTTTATTGTGTGTTCTGAAAAAAATTCTGAATTTGATGTCGCAAATGCTAAGAAAGTCTCCACACCCTCAATATATACTGGATGTAAACCAGAACAGTTTGGATTTCTACGTTGATTTATCCATACTTGGTTATCTAATAATGACTGTTGTCGAATTCGTTGTTCCATATTTTTCTATAAAATATAAAATCATTACTGGTTTTGAATTATTTGATAGAAGAAAAACAATCTCTTCAAGAGAAAACTATAATAATTACTACTACATACGACCGACACAATTTTCAATAAAATTATTACTAATTAGTAACATAATTGATAATATAATTAGTAACGTAATATAATAATGTTATTAAATATATAATTAATATTTATAAATAAAATAATATTAATATTATTAAAATAATAAAAAAAATTATAAATTATTAAAATTAGCAATATTTGCAAAATACTATTCTTAACATGATCAAATCATAAACGATCATTAATTTTTAAATCATTCCTATTAAAAAGTTCACGTCAGTAATGTCCCATTTAAACTCTATAATTATCCTTACATGGTTGATCACATCACAAGTAGTGTTGCAATATAATGACCCAACTTATATCATTCCCACCTCTAAGAATCATCTCACATGACCGTTTACATAGATCATTCTTCCTTAGAAATTTAATCCCTTAATATTTTAAGGAAGAATGGTCTATGAAAAGGGTCATGTGATATTATTCTTATAGATGAGAAAGAATGAATTGGATCATCTCATTGGAACGCTACTTGCAAGGTGGTCAACTATTCAATGACAATTATAGAGTTTACATCGAACATGACTTATGCAAACTTCTTATTGAGCATGACCAAAAAATTGACGATCGTTTAACATTTGAACATGTTAATAATATATTGTTGCGAATATTGATACTTTTAATAATTTATAATTTATTTATTATTTTAATAATAATATTATTATTTTTTCATAAATATTAATCATAAAATTAATAACATTATTATAGTATGTCACTAATTATATTATCAATTATGTTACTAATTAGTAATGAGAAGATATGCATAGAGACCGGTTAACCAAAACAAACGTGTTCATTTATCACCTTCGTTAATTGTTCTAATTGTTCGCTAATTGTTCGCTAATTGTTATGCTTATTTTCTAATTGTTCGCTAATTGATCTGCTTATTCGCTAATTGTTCTGATTATTTGTTAATTGGTTTAATTACTTCCTAATTGATTTAATTATACGATAACTATCATATTATTAGTATTTTATTATTATTAATATTAAAATAATATAAATTTTATATTATGTTTCAATTCTCTTTTTATTGTTGAAACTTGACATTCTGTCTCCACATGTAATATTTACATTCACTTTCACATCTCTGTTGGTGAGGAGGTTGATAATTTTGAAAATGAATGAAAATAGTACATGCGGTGACAGAATGTGAAAATATTTCTATTTATATGGTAATTATTCTAATTATCTGGTAATTATTCGAATTATCTGGTAATTATTCTGATTATCTAGTAATTATTCTAATTATCTGGTAATTATTCTAACTATTTGGTAATTATCTTAATTAGTTGGTAATTATTATAATTATCTAGAAATTATTCTAATTATCTTGTAATTATTCTAGTTATCTGGTAATTATTCTAATTATCATGTAATTATTCTAATTACAAGCTAATTATTAGCTAATTAAATAAATTATTTATTAATTATTTTAATTGTTAGTTAATTTCTAATTAAATAAGATTATTACCAAACAAATATCATCTGGGAGTGTCGAACCAAGTGTGTAGCAAAGCCCATTGTCGTGTACCAGGATACCACGGGTCAGGCCCGGAATTCCTTGTTGGGACTTTCACCACTAGGTACATCTGTGCCAGAGCCGCCTCTACTTGTTCGTATCCAGAAAATTATTACTTGATTGATAAGGAATCTAATTATACCAAATTATATTATTTATCTCCTATTATGCGTAGTTATTACTAACAATATCCTTTTATTAAAAAACTAAATATAAAAAATAATTTAAATTTAATTTATCTAAATTACAACTAATTAACAAAAATAAAAATTAATATGAAAAAATGAGAAGAATATAAAAATAAATAAATGAAAAATAACTTAAAGTTTATGCTGAACTTTTTGACGCCTTCAAATTCCAATCGAAATAAAATTAACACTATTAAAACTAACTATTGTAGAGAGAAAATAGAGGAGAACTGGATATTCTTAAAAAAACAGATGGGGGTATATATAGGTTAGGTTATTTGTAACGGTAGTATTTGCGACGGGACCCGTCACAAATACCTTCGCTGCATTAATTACAGCCTACGGTTAAAAGGGAATTTGCGACGGGACCCGTCGCAAATACTCACGTTGTAAAAGGTTATTTGCGACGGGGCCCATCGCAGATACCCCTACCGATAGAACATTTTATGACGGGTAGCGAGCCCTTCACAAGTATTTATTACCACCGCCAGATATTTGCAACGGGATGCATCCTCCCTGTTCTAAATACCCTTCCCATGTTTTGACGCGAAATCCACGCCAAAAAAATTGCGATGGGGCATTTCTCACCGTCACAAATAACTAATTATTTTCGACGGGAAAGCATTCCCATCGCAAATGACCCATCGCAATAACACATTTTTTCTATAGTGTCACTAAGTAGATCCGTAAACATAACAAATTCAATAGGTTGATTTTAAAAACAATGACAATGTAAATATTAAACCATTGGTTCACCCTATTATCAATGGTCAATCTGACCTAGGGAACTACATTTGGAATCAGAGGATAGGTCACCTCTAAATATACAAGAGTGTTTTTATGATGTGAAAATTCTTTGAAATGAGTGTCCTGCTTCAGAATGAGAAAAAGCAGGTTACTCTTAAATATATTAAAATAGTGATTTCTCTGATGAATCAAAAGAATAGAACAACGTGATAGGAATGAATGATGAAGAAGAATTTTTCTGTAAAAACTGAGATACCTCTAAGTGAAAAAAATTAAGATGGTAAATAATTCACTGATTATATTGACTATTATTTTTCTAATAAATAATTATCAATATGTGATGATGATGTAATACATAGTTATCTACTCATTTAATTTAATGAACATCTGATGAATTTTCCTGAAGAAGTTTTAATGATTATTTTTCATTTTATCATGGGTCTTCACGATGAAAAATTATATTTTTAAGAAGATGAAAATGTTTTTCAAAATGCATTATCTATAAGAGTTGGGATATCCAACACTATCAAAAAAACAAGTGAGTGAAATGAAAGAAACAATTCACTTTTAAAAAAAATATATGGTGAAAAAGTTGATGAATATCATGTAACTTTTTTTGTGAGAACTAATTCTTTTTTATTATATATGTTATAACATTCCATGCATTTGAAATATATCACAATATTTCATTTATTTTCAAAAAATTTCAATTATAGTATATACATAATCAGTTAATGGATCTTGAAAATTAATTTTAAGATTCATGAAGAATGAATCAATCAAATGTAGAATATAAAGGGGGACTGGGAATGAAATGTACGATCATTTAAGGATGAGAATAACTCCCTACACATGAATTCTTTAGAGACAAAAGTATGGCTGAGGAATCAGGAATCAATACATGATGGGACTTCCCAAATAACTAAAATAAGAGATGGTTCCCCTCATGTTTTTGTTGAGGATTAAGATTATATAATGAATATGAGATAGTCCAATAATAAAATTGAATCACCCTCCAAGAAAAAATTAAACCATTTCCAATATACTATTTTATGAAAAAAATGTTTTTTATGTACTGGTATAGGTTTTAAACAAAACTCTAGGAATGTATGGATTGTGAAAAGTGCAGTTAAATCATTCACATCAAGGAAGGATAAGAAAATCATCAGGAATAACTATTCAACTATAATCATTCCAATGAATGGTAAGCTCCCTCAAAAGTAGAAATCTTTCCAATCAGTTAAAAAACTTATAACCAAAAAAAGTAATTCATTAACTATTTTTGTTATTTGTTAGAGTTATAGAATGAATCATTGAATGAAGGCACATCATAAAAAATTATATAAATAACAAAAAAAGTATTTATGGGGATAAAATATGAAGATAATAGATGAACTACGTCAAAGAACAAAAATTAACTTAAATTTAATCACTCTAAATATAATTGATTCAAATTATTTGAATATTTTTTTGTGTTATAAAATATAATTGGTCACTATTATCATTATTTATGGAAGATAAATATCATGAATAAATCATTTGGTGATGTGAAGGAAACACCACAACAAAAGGGATGACATGTAAGAAAAGAAGGAGACAATTCATTCTTGAGATAGGAATACAACAAGAGGACTATTATAACAACTATCATGAAGATTAAAAATGAGAAAACCTATCTTATATCAGTGTGATAATGAAATTGTCAATAAAATCATCATCCCTAGGAAAAAGATGACTCTTTTTGAACAATAAAAGAAACAAATAGTTCCTGAATAGAATATCTATCATGTTGGGAGATCTAAGTATTGTGGTTGTTTTTTGTTATATTAAACATATGTCTAGAAATCCTTCTCTTCATGGCATAAAATTTTATTTCTTAAAAATGAGCATGAATTAAAAGGGAGTGATAGTGAAAAAATGAGAACAGACTATAAAAAAAATTTCTTTCTAAAATTCATATAATATTCAAAGAAAAAATATACATCAAGTCTTAAAATAATTTTTTAGGATATTGAAGAAAATTCTCAAAAATTTGATAACTTCATGAAAAATCAACATAATTATATTCCTTATGATGAGAATATAACTATTCTACAATAGAAAAATAGTGTTGAGTCATGTAAAAATTATGTGACGATAATGAATGTAGAGAAAGAGTGTCTAGTTGTATAGTCAAATCAATTTAAAATTGATAAACAGTTGATGAAAGCTAAAATATATTCTGAATTTTAAATGAAACAATGTATCTAGAGAAATTGAGATGGGAAATGAAATTCCACCCAAAGATGGTGACTTGTGTTCAAGGTGTTAAACATCTAGACATGCTCTATAAAACTGATTCGATATTATCCCTAATAAGTTGGAGTTCCTTAAAACTAAAATGAAAGTAATAAAGAATTGAACTACTCAAATGAATATAATTGAAAAGGAGACTTCTCAAAATAGAATGATTATTTTTGGGAGAGAAGAATGTCCTAGGTTGAGAGATAGAACTTATCTTGAATGTTACTACTAGTCAGTAAGATGTTCCCTCTATATTCCATTATATATAAATTATTTAGTATTAAAATTTATGGAATTAAAGGAAATTGATGAATATATTTAGGGGATAATTGATGAGGGGAATCTATAAAATCCGTAATACATAATGCATGTTAAAAATCTAAACATCTTAATAAAATTTGAAGCTTAGGTATGCTTATCACAAATTAATCTTTTTTTATTAACTGTATTAATCATATTAATTATGGTGGAGTGCTTTATTAATGAAAATATCAGACAATGGGGGAACTATATATTTTAAAAATAAATTTTAATATTTAATTTTTTTATATGTGTAGGATATAGTAATTAATTGATAAATATAATTATTTCTAATACCTATAATGATAATCGATAATTTTTTATAATTATTTCACATAAATGTTATTCATTGATTTAGGAGAACTACCTTGTCTATCTATCTCAATTTTTATTCACTAATCAGGTCCATGAAGACTTTTAGTTGATTATCTAAATGTTATTTTCAAATATAACCTTGTGATATAATTATTCTCTTTGTACTAATCTTGATTTTTTCAAAACTGGGGTGATCATTCTTTTGGAAAGTTAATGAATTGAGAAGAATCCATTTACCCTTTTCCTATTTGTTATCAACAAAATATGCAAGAGCCAGCACCACATATTTACTAATGATGTGTGATGATATTTACATAAAAATACAAAGGTGTGATTATTTAATATTAATAGTATTTTTTGTCTATAAGACAATCTATATTGGTTGATGTAATGATGATTCTTGGGTAGTTGTTTTTGATCCATCTATTATTATTTTATTTCAATCATGAAAAAATATTCTAATGAAATTAGATAATTGGTTATTTTGATCATAAATGGAAAATACATGTGATATAGATTTTTCACTGGGTTTACAACATTGAATAAAATAGATGATTTCAAATATATATGTTTGGTTGAATATTTGAAGATGAAATTTTATTTATTTGGACTCGGTAATTGTTGTCTTGGTATATTATTTTAGGAAACATGGAATTTCATTCAGATGTTAATTTTAGATTACTCGAGTAGGCTTCAAAAAAATTGGCTAAACCACAAGACCTACCTAAGCCTATCATGGACTTGAAACTATGGGACCCATAGGTGAAACATGCTCAATGAAGCATCCCAGGCTATCCCATGGGTGGTAGGAGTCACTGTTCCAACTATGTTTTGGTAGGACTATGTGTATTGTTATTAGAGTGTGTGTGACCACATGAGATCATATCTTAGGATTGAATCCCACAGGGTCAAGGCATGATGGTTGGTGTATAAAGGTGGAACATGTGTTAAACCTTGTACCAATCTTAACCAAGAATAAATCACATCTTTTCTTATATAGTGAGGTGATACATTGTTGTTTTTTAATGTGGGACAAAGAATGTGTGTAAACTATTCATCTATGTTAATAATATGTGTATAGAAAGGTCTTATAATCAAGTTGATATATGCCATCCATTCAAATATCATGCCAAAAATATCTAAAATAAGATTCCACAAGATCTTAAATTCTATTTAATATTAGAAATAAGATATCCATAATTGAAAAAGTACCATGGTTTTTTCTCTCAAAGAAGTTACGTTTTTCATAAGAGCATAACAACGATACACGTCAAGAAATTAAGGAAAAGGTCAATCGAATTGATGATAGGCTTAAAAAATCTTCTTTCATTCATTCAGATTCATTAAAAACAATGACACCATGATAATATGTAGCAATATTTCTTGATGTCACATGAAATTTTCTCTTGAGTATCTTTTGATCATGCAACATAATGAAGAAGATCAATAATAGAAATTTTTTTTTGCATGAATGGAATGAATTTCAATAGTGGAATCATGAAATGATTCATGGATCACATAAAATTAAGGGGAAAATTACCTGTGGTACTCAGTCACATTGCATAAAGGAATTAAGGTAGACATCAAGGCATCAAAATAACTTTACTATGGTATTGAATGACCTATGAAGGGATCATTTAAATTTTTCACATGGTTCTAAATATAATTACATCATTTTATAATAGTTTTTTCATTCATGAAATCTCATTAACTTTGAGAGATTGGAATTTTCCTTGGCCTTCAGGTTTTTTAGGAAATGAATTTTTTATCAGATGTTACCTATGTCAGAGTTACCTATATAAAAAAGGAACCTCTTTGAGTTTATTGTGGAAGATTTGGAGCCCTATTAAAAATAGAGGATTGGAATCTTCATTATCATAATAGAGTATAATATCGTGTGATATATTCACATGAAGAAAGTATTCTTCACCTGTGATTCACCATCTTGAATGAGATTTTATTATCAGACCTGATTTTTCAAGGAATGGTTGATGCGTCTCACATGATCCTTCATAAAAAGGATCATGCAAAGGATTGAAGAAACCCTACAAGACACAGGTCATTCAAAGATATTGAAATACCTGGGGACTGAACATTGTCATGTGAATCATTATTACAAGTCTTTTGATATTTTGATGGTTTCATTGGTTATATCCACAAAAACACCCATTGTCCCATGAAGGAGAAACCCACGATCCATCATAGTTTCCCAATGAATTTGAGACTAACCCATAGACAAAAATCTTGTCTTGGAATGTGATCCAGTAAAAATCTATATTTTCATGTGAAGAATAAATCTTTAAGATGTACATGTTTATTGAGGACAGTAAGAGATAATATTTTGGACACACCTAGGGTCATGAAAAGACCACTTGTGAGCCATACAAGACTCAAGAAGGAGTCAAGGAGAAACTTATATACACAGTCACCATAACATTCAAGTAACCACCAAGAAATATAGGCCTTAAAAAGTGATTTAAAATGAAACTGCGGACACATATCCTATCACATGGGGGACACTGTGTACATCCCCTTAATTAGGAAAATTATTATTATTAAGAACACATGACATCATGGGATCACTTAATGAGACGGAATGAGTAGTACCTGAATGTATAACTTTTCTTATACTATTGAGCCTAGTTATTGAATTTTTTTCACTGATATTTCAAAATGTGATGAAGTATATATTATAAATTTTTTGTTATGGATTCAAATAATTAGATGTCCCTATTGTTAAATTATCCATGTTGAGCTCTGTTGATTAATTGAGCTATTCTTAAAAGATATAGGCATGTGTTTGGGTGGTTTAACTTTGTTTATAACAACACTAATGATGGTTTTTGGAAAAAGAAAATGAATATATTCCTGGTGTGAATAATATGTTTTTAAAAAATAATTCCACAAATAATGATAATTTTCATCATAATACTATTATGAAAATAAAAAATATATTTTCCTGAATATGATGTTTGGTTGTATCCAAGAAAAATGTATTTATAAACTCTTGATTATGTCGAATTTCTAGTGTCCGTGAATATATTGAATTTCATCATAATTTTTTATGAAGAATTGGTGTGGTAGAAGATATGATTGAGAAAATGTTGGCTTGAATTTATAATTGGAATTTGATTTGAATTTCATTTGATACATAAATTATTCTATGTAATTTTTAATGGTGGTGTTAATAAAAGGAATGGAAAACCTTTCATCCAAGGCCAGCATGACCTTGGGATCCTTTTGGGCCATGAGGTCAATAATGTACATTGGAACTGGCCTAGGAAATCTGTTGATCAGATGGTGGGTAGGCCGTTTTATAAGGACCTCATAGGAGTTCTTACCACGCAGATTGCATGGAGGATGTAGAGGAGCAACAAAATGGGTAGGCATGGTAGTAGGTGGGGTTGCAATTTCTAGATGCTTAAGGTATTAATTGAGTAAAAAATGTGACCTCGATATATAGAGGTTATGGTGTGAAAAATATTCATCTACCATTAAAGGGTGGATATAATGTGTGTCATATGGTCTCTTCGATCTGGACTATCAAATCAAGAATGAGATCATATTCATCCTCCACTACGATTGAATGCTTCTTCTTGATTAGGGTTATCCTCTATTGATGATTCACTCTTGACAATCCTCAAACCAAACAAAAGAATAAGGATGAATTTAGAAGGTCACATAGAACACATGTGATCTTGTCTAGGTCCTTTTATGGGATTCGAACATGATTTATGCACAGAAAAAGCATAAAAATAAGAGACCATAAGCCATGCTGGTTATCTTATAAAGAAGAAACTCCTCAATTATGTTTATGTTGAGATTGATTCATAGGTATGATTGAAATGAGGCTTGGTTGTAGATTCCCATTGCATGCATGTTGATCGAATGAAATTCACGAAAGATATGTATATTAAAAATAATGAGATCATGTCATATTTCATTATGCATGAGGAATATAGATCCCAAATCCTTTGGGTGTTTTAAATGAGCCACATTCTTGCATTCATGAACGATAATCCATGGAGATTAGTATTGGAACAATGAAATAGGATGGCCAAAGTCTTTGGGAATTTTGAAGATGTTGCATAAATGATGGAACCCATTATTTTAGGTTTTTAAAAGAAAGGGTTATTTATGGGTATATTTTTTACCTTATAAGTATGAGATGTTCTCCATGAATATATAATGAGAATGCATGGATGCATATAAGCTAGGTTATCCATGTATATTAATCATTTCCATGCAACAAGATGAGAAATCATTTATAATTTTTCATGAATGAAGCTATTGGTGATTATTATTCACAAAATGTATTCATATCAGTATGAAGAAGATATGAATAAGGGAGATAGATGGAGTCTTCTAGACTATAGATTAAAATTTTCAAATTTACAACATTTGAAAAAAAAGAACCTGATATTTTCTAGTATTTTATTTGAATGAGATTTGCATGCATGTGTTGTGAGATATAGTTGGTGGAACATATTGAGCTTTGGCTGATCACCTTACTATGTGTGAATATGAACAAAACCTGAATCCCCTAGGTGTTTGGTTGAGACATGGGTGATAACATTCCCATGTTAAAAATAAAATGAATTAGTAATTTAGTTTTAATGAAAAAATAAATACCAAAGATTCCATGGGTTATTAAAATAAAAATATAATACCAATAAATTTTTGGGATTAAAATATGTGAAATAAAATAATCAGGGATTTTGGGTATTATTAATTGAAGGAAGAATAAATTAAATATGTTTTCATAACTCATTTCACTGTGGATTTAAATGGTAGAATTTTAATCATGTAACTTTTGATACTCATTCCCCTAATAGTTTTGTTTATATATATTTTATATTATGTGAAAAAAGATAAAATGAATTACAAGATCATTTTGAGTCTCATTATAGCCATTTTGATAGGATAGATTTTAACATGATCTAGTTCCTGGTAATTCTATAAATTGTAAATTTCTTGCACCTGTGAATTTGAAGAAGGGAATCTATACTTCACAAATATCGGAAGGTATCTCAAAACCATAATTTTTTATTTTCATGAGGAAGTAAACAAGAAAGTGAGATCCCAAAATCTCATAGAGTAAGATCAATGATCAACTGATAATGGATCAAAGAATTAAATGATGTTAAATCCATATAGTCTGTATCGGGAGTAGTTGAAGTCTTCTGGCTAGATACAAGAGTAAAAGGATTATATTGTTTTCATCCAAATCAACATGTTATATTTTTTGAGAAAAAATAATATAGAGTCTGATGGTTTTAACCAGAAAATAATTATATCAATTAGAGATGAAATAAATAGTATTAACTTGTGGAGATAGTGATGATAATCCATATGGGGTTCACTAAAAAAAGGAAAAGGATTTTGAATTTTTTATAGAACCAAGTAAATACAATGTGATTCCCAAACATATTTTATTACTACAAATGAAATGACAATAAGATAATAATATAAAAGTGGATCAAGAACCATAGGATGTTCAAGATTATGAATTCAAATTTGAATGATGAAAAATTGTAAAAATAAGTGTACCACTAATTCACCCCCTCTTAGTGGAACCTAATCAAACCTACAACTCTAAAGATGCAATAGAAGTGAATAAACATTGAATGATGATTCTATTACCATGATATATTGAAGAACAGAGAACGATAGAAACTACATTATTCCCGTGAAATACATTGCATGAAGTACATAAATAAAAGTGAATTATAATGGTATAACTATTCGGGTTTGTGAAAAATCCTATGAAACGTGATTGTTGAAAGTTATGTGATCATCCACATGTGAATAATCACTTTAGAATTTGAGACACCCAATACATAATTAAATATGACAACAAAAAATTATGGTTTCAGATACCATGAAATCAATACACGATTTGTCCTTAATTTGGGACTAGATATATATATCGAATATAAGAAGATATTTTATCTGAGTAGATAGTGTTTGAAATCCAAAATAAATACCAAAATAATATTGTGAAATACATTTATTTAATATAAATATTTTTAAAGAAGTTGAATTCCCCACTTTCATATATACAATTGATGATGGGATTCATTATCGAAAATTATAACATCCCAAGAATTTGTTTGACTAAGGAAACCGATCATATATAGGTGATCAATGATTTGTGAGAACAAACAAAAATATTTGTAAAGGTAGTTGAATATGTACCTGAGAATGTGTGTTCGAGAAAGCTCAAAGAGGAATATCAACAGATCATCCTATATTGTATCAATCCATGATGAAATAGGGAAGTCATCCATTTATATTCTGGAGAAAATTAAATTGTGTGACACATGAGCACGAGTCTTTAGTGTGAATTCAAGACAAGACCAGTTTAGATTCAAGTAACAGTGTCAGATTTTGTATAAATAACCACCTATATATTTTTCAGAGTGAAAAAATGTGACAATGTATCATCCATTATAAATTATTATAATATTTTAATGGAGAATTTATTTTGGAGAGAACAAACAAAAAGAAAATAAATAGGGCTTTATACCAAACCGTGTAAATATCATGTGTTTACGTATACTATTAACTAAAAACACAAAGTTAAACTATGATATATTATTGATTGGATCGAGAACCATAACATATTTAATATTTTTAATTAAAAAGAATGAAATTTTAATTTGTAAACCATTGATTCCCCCTCTCATGGTTAATCCATCATGGGGCACTATAGTAATAATAGAGTTCATAAAGAAAACAACTTGTTTTTCTTTTGTTTTCAATTATATTCTATATTTCTAGTATTTGTCGATTTTAATAAAAAAATTAAACTATATAGTATTTTTATGTGATTCCTTGTGTCATATACCAATTCAATAAAGTAACTAGTCACTCTAGGCTACTAGGGTCAGGGTATTTACAAAGTGAAAAGAATGATAGATATAGAAGACATTTCATGGGATATTTTTACTTAACATCATTTAATAAAAGACACTAAACCATTACGGATATAGGGGTGTATTATTTTACAATTTATAGAATATTAATATATTATTATGTAATATTATTTGTGTGTAATTCTCGGGTTTCCCCAATTCGTATCAAATTTCAGTTTAGGTATGTTTTTTAGATATTTGGATATGAGGGAAATTTGAAAAACCCATGTAATGTTAATAATTGAACAATTTCATGTCTTATAAATTTTTAATAATTATATTTTATATTTTATAATAATTATAATAATGATAAGTACATTTTAAATAAAATAAGAAATATATTTATTTTAATTAAATTTATTTTCATGTATTAAAATGTTTTATTTTTTAAAATAATATTTAAATTATTGAATTTCAATTTCTAAAAATAAACCTAATTTTTGAAACCATAATATCAAAATTAGATGTTAGTTAATTTTTTTTATATTTCTTAAATTATTCTTTTTTTAGTGAAAATTTAACAATATAGTTTTTATGAATGCGGAAATATTCGTGATATCTCTAATTCATAAATATGATATAAAAATATATTAATCTTATATAAAGACTCTTTTAGAATAATATAATAAAAATATTATACAAAAATAATTTAGAACTTATAAATTAGAATTTATTTCATGATAAAAAAGGAAAACCATTTTTTATTGCTTATGTAGTGCATTTGTTGCCTTGGAAAAGACAAATTTTATTTTCTTGAGATAATATTTGAGAAGGAAGAAGTATTTTTTCTGATTTTTTATGAAAAAATTATTATTATTAATGTTTTTATATTGATGTGAATTTTAATGTCTTATAACATGTTACATTTGAATCTTTTTGTTAAATTCTAATGTAAGGATATGAAAGAAAAAATAACATATTAAATAAGGTTTTTTGAAAAATAGGTGTGTGAATAGATGACTAGAATGAATATAAAATTTTATTTTGAACATTTTTAATTTATTTTTGTATTGATAATTTTTATTTTTATATTTTAGTGAAGAAATAATTACCTTTAATTCTTACACAATTCTAACAAATTGCATTCATAAGTAGTAGAATAATCTTGTAAATAGTTTTGAAAATGTAAAATTAATTTTTGGGAGATTTATAAAGATACATGAATTTCATAGATAAAAAATATTATGGATGTCTTACAAGTTTATATTCTTAATAATTATTTATCTCTATAACATGAAGTCAATGAAAATGAGTTGTTCCAAAAATTCCATTACTGATATTTTATAATAAAAAATTTTAAATGATTTGAAATTCATTAAAATCATATCATATAACTATTTAATTAGATATGGTTTACAATATAATGCATGTTCTATTTATGAGATACTTATACTTTTATGGTAACTTTATTATTCTCTTATATTGTAAAAAAGTCATCGATGTCACAAAAATAGTAAAAATAGATAGTAGGTGATAAAACTGAATGAAATGGGTCATAACATAACCTTTACCTGATTACATTTTAATGGATAAAATAATTTAATGTCATTATAATTATATTTTCAAAACATAAAAATTTTGATAAATTTTTCCATTAAATTTATTTCTTATTAATTTTTTACATTGAGTATTTCTGAGAGAACCCCTCCCATAACATATAAAAGGCATCATCCTCTCCTATATTTTTCACACATTTTATGAGCTATAATTTTTCAATTCCCAAACCAAATACCTTCCATAAATCTCTACCCATGTTATAGAGGCCCTGGTTTGATCATAAAATCATCCTAAATTGGATTTTAGTGTAAACATAAAAAGGTTATCTGAAGAAGATGTATAATTCATAACCAAGTGTTTTTATTTTATCTCTTCCTCTACATACTTAAAATAATCTTCATAGATGAAGGAATTATCAAACAAATACCTTCCATATAATTATATGTTTTTATGTTAATGGTATACCCTATATACATCTCCTTCTTCCATAAAATGTGAAATAAAACCATCACTCATGTTTATGGAGGACTACCACCTCGCGAACGGATGTAATTCACATTCCATCACTGCCTGTCATGGATGGTAATAAGGATAGATTTAATGTACCTCCATGAAAATATAAAATATAATCATTATATTCAATAGCGTATATGACACACAACACCAATAACATAAGGGAATATAATATCCTAATTACTAATAAATATATTTAATATTTTAAATAAATTAAATATAAATTTTATCTATAATTCCATGAAATACTGATTTAGCATCTAAAATATGCAACAATTACCTTATCAGATTACTTGCATTATACGCAAACCTGAGTTTTATTGACCAATAATATATTACTAAGATATTATTATATAATATAATAATAATGAATGTTTCTGGTATATTTGAGCTGATGAATAGTATTATCTAACTTAGGAAAATAAACAGTTTACATAAATATGAAATGAAATAATAAGTTACCAATTAATTTTAAATTAAAATACAAACCAATTGAATATAGATGAAATATTATTATTTTTATGCACATAATGGTAGTTTTTATTTAAAAAATAAATAAATTACAATCAGAAAATTGTATTAATGGAATTTCTATTTTTATATATTCAATAAAATACTTTTTATAGTCTTTGAATATATTTGTTATACCTAAGCCAAGAACAGATCCTATTTAAAACATAAAAATCCATATTTTCATAATGGAAATTTTACCGCCTCTTAATTGACAACACAAATTAAATATAATTTTTTACACATTCATAGATTTAAATTTTAAAAATAAACTCAATAATTTAATGTTAAACGTAATATTTATATTATAGTGAATTGTTTTTCCTTTTTCTGTAAAGGTTCATTTTTAATGAATAGTTAAAAATACTGAATTTTAGTTTAAAAAAACATTCTGACCTAAGTTAATTATAAAAATAAATTATACTTTTAATTAGTTTTAAAGTTTATTTTTGTATTATTTTTCTTAATTAATCAAATTTTCATCATTACAATCAATATTTCATATAAATATACTATTAAAAAATTTCAATATCTATGAGTTTTTACTTTTAAAAACCTACATTGTCATCCCGTCTGTGGAATTAATTTATAATTTACTTATTGCACCTATGTGATTGGAAATTAAAAAATTGGATTAAATATTTCTAATCATCATAATGTATAATATTTTATATGTTCTAATTATTTTTTTAGAAAGAATATTTGGAACGTAATTAAAATTAATTACAACGAATAAGGTTCAGTTATGCTCAATAAGATACTAAACCATACCATTTAAGCTTAAATAGACAAATTTACTTGTCAAAAATCAACTTTATGGACATATATAGATTTTATTATTCCTTTTATCAGACTTTTATCATTATTGATTCAATTTAAATAAATAATTTTTGGAAAGATTTTATTCACTTAAAATATTATAAGAGATTATACTCATCCCCTATTATAAATGGGCTCCTTTACATCCACTTCTTCTCATATATAAACCCCCTTAGGTTTGGACAAACACATTCAAATTCACTCCCTAAAATACCTCCCTTAATACATTATGATTATATTTGTGTATAAATCATCCAATTGAAATTTTTTGGTGAAACCAAATAGATTTTCCCAATAAAGAAGCCACACCATCCCACGGACTCTTATCTTTAGTTTTCTTTCTCCACTCCATAGAATATTTTTATTCCATCATTATATAACAAATAAATTATCCTCTATATACTTGTTTTTTATATGATAATATTTTTACCTACGCTTACACAATCCTCCATTTACTAGGTAATGAATAATCTTTTTATATATAGGAAAACTACCACCTCAAAAATCTATGAATGTTCAATTTTCTTTTACTGACACACATGGTAGAAATTATGATGGAAAATATGATTATATATTTTATATATTTTATTTATTATGTATTTCATCATCTATAATTCATTTAAAACACAGATCTTTATACTTTTCATTTTGTGTAATAATGATACCCTTGTTTGTAGAAGTGTGGACTACAGTTCTCTCAAAACGATGTGATTCATTAATGCTATTCATGGAATGTATAAAGGGTGATCTTAATTAAAAACATAAAAAACATAAATATTATATTCCAGACATAATTATCTTTCTTTAAATATAATATATATCATTTTATTTATTACCCTTTCACACACTTAAAAAGTGATAACACCATTCGTGGACGTGCGAACTACCGCCTCCTCAAAACGATGTGATTCATTTGACAAAGCATTATTCTATATATAATTATAAATGAATAATAATAATGTATTAATTATATAATTATCATTCTATAAATATTTTTGTTACTTTTCTTTTTTTATAATGATCATTTAAAAAATGGTATTGTTACCCATTCGTGCGCCCAACCTACCGTCTCTATGAGTGTAACATTGTTTCATTTTACATAACCATATTTAATTATATATTTTATAAATATAAATTATGAGTAAATATGATAATTATGTAGTGTTTAATATTCTATATATTTTATATAATGAATCATTTGGCCATATTTGACATACCAATGTTGTTTGTAACACATAAATCAAATTTGGTCAGAACACACGATGTAAAATTAATTATCTAAGTGGTTTTACACAAGATGAAAATAAGTGAATTATAATTAATGATATATAGGAAAATTTTTCTATATAATGTATAAAATTATCATATGTTTATTATATATGATGTTAAAGGATATTCAACTAAATGGAAACTCAATGTATGATATTTCCATCTCAATTTTTATATCCTTGAGATAAATGTTATAATCTCAACTTAATTATTTTTTTTAGTTTAACAAATACCCATCTTGATATATTATATATTAAATACTTTAATCATCATTGTAGGTATTTTTTTAATTTTATTATTATCAATTTCGGTTCATTTAATTCATATGTATGGTATTTTCATCTCAATTTACATTCCATTGATACATAATTATTGTTATGTAGCTAGTTTCATTTATATGGTGTATATACTACCATTATACACAATATATCAGGAATCTACATACTCTCATGATATTATTACATTAATTTAATTTTATTCCTTCATAAGTGTATTATTATAAATCTTTCGATGTGGTATGATATACTTTAAAATGTTTAAATATTATTTTACTCAAAAATAATAATAATATTATTATAATTGTATTTCACTTTTAATGAAATTAAATAACCATTTTATAATAAATACTTTTATTATCTTCAGGTTATTCATGACTATTTTCATTTAATTGTACTATTTTTTCACTCTTTTGCTCTCAAATTAATTTAATAACATTTTTCAGAAAACCTGACATTATTTCTCTCTTTAGTCAAGGAACATATTTCTAATAGAAACCATATTTTATTAAATTGATTTCAAAAATAAATTTGTAAATATTTTTCTACCCTTTTTTTCTTTTACCTTTTTTTTAAGGAATATTCTTTTCACCTATCCCATATGCTATTTTTTAAACCATTTTATAAAGAATAAAAGAATCTTATTTTACATTATAAAACATATACAGATTTGTCTATTGTAATCTCATTGAAGTCGTATTTTGAAGTGTAAATTTTTTATGTTTAAGTAAAATGTTTTTAATAATTATTTTTAAAGAAAATAATTTCAAAAGGTTTTCAAAAGTGACAAATATTTACTTCATGATTATTTTTAAAAGTTACTATTTTATTTTATCAATGACAACAACCCTTGTTAATGGTTATCCCCCTCTAAAGTAATATTCATAACTACATATTCATTATTCAATATGGATATTTGATTATTATTATTTTTAATTTGATTATTAAATATGATAAATGATTTATAACAGTATACATGGTTTGGGGACCAGTTAAAGAAAGCCCTACTGGTAGGGGACCGGTGAATGAATGCCCCTTGACAGATCTATAGTCTCACGAGATGAAATATTTGTCTAGACTCCTTATATAAGTTTTTAAATAATAGTGTATGATATGTATTGGGGACCTATTAATGAAATCTCATTGACGCATTGTGATTTTCATGGGATGAAATAGTTATCTGGCCACCTAAGATGATTTTTCACATGAAAGATAAATTGTCTTTTGAAGGGTCTTAATAGCACCGGTTTGATGTAATTAGTAAAAATGGAATCCAATACTTAATAATTTTCTTTCATAAAAGTTTCAGTTATTATTCTTCAATGATAATTTTAGTTGACATATATAAGGATACATTAAATTTCAGTTCATTAATTGAATGAAATTTGTTTCAATTTCTTACCTCCCCATGTTAGTTATTCCTTTGATGATGGTCACCACCTTGTGGCCTATGAAAGTTGGATTCAGGTATTTTTTCCTTGAATATCATCTTTGGATATGTCATGGCAGAAACATTTAACCACCACTATGCAATATGTAGATTGAGGCATCCGTGAGAACAATGATTGGGGCAGTTATTAAATCTAATGCTTATAACTCCTCATCGGTTAATTTTTTTGGAAATAACCTCTGATAAAATATCATATAACATCCATTGATCAATTTTGTTTCTATTTTGGGAATGTATAGGATATATTTATGAATATAAAAAAATCAACTGTTGGGATAGGTAGATCACCAAACACATAATAGGGAATCCTTGGATTTTGTTCATGTGTATGTAGGTGGTGATTCACATTTATAATATTTAACTCAAGTGTGGATATTATTTCTTTATAAACATGAATATTAATTTCAAATGATTTATAAAAAATATAGAGTCATTATTGAAACTATTCCAATTTTAAGGTATTACATAAAAGTTTTTCTCAATGAATTTTCTAATCTTACTCATGAAAAATGGGATTGTTCTCATTTTAACTTATACTTGTATATCTAACCATATCAAATAATCCTTTCCAGATGTCAACCATTTAGTTGGATAAATTGATAAAGAATATTCAATATAATATATACAAAGGTTGTATATTCCCATGTGCTTCAGTATATAGTGATCTAGTCCTCTTCATCAAGAAGACAGATGGATCAATGCGCATAATCATTGATTATCATGATCATAACAAAATCACAATAAAGAACAGGTTCCCCCTACCATAGGTAGATGAATTTGTTTATCAAATGAATGGGGAAAAGTATTTCTATAAATTAGACCATTGGTTTGGATATCACTAATTAATGGTGAATAAGAAAGATATTCCCAAGATTGGCTTTCAAATGAGGAATGAACATTAGGATTTCACATTGATTCCCTTTGTACACACAAATAATCGAGAAATATTTATAGTATTAATTGATAGATTCTATAGAGATTACCTTGAAATCAGTTTCATATGATTTATAGATGATATTATTATTTACACTATGGGCAAGGAGAAGCATGATGATTATTTGAATATTATTCTAAGTACATTGTGAAGGGATAATTTATATCCAATTTAAAAAAACTACGAGTCCTGGTTGGAGGAACTATCATTCTATAGGAATGTTATCACTAGAAAAGGGGTATTTATGGACCCTATTATTACAATGAAAATTGATAAGTGGAACATGATAGCATCTATAATGGATATATGTAGTTTCTTTAGTATAACTAGGTATTACTGACTATTTTTAGGAACATATCATGATTTATAGTCCCTCAATCCAAGAATACTTGAAAGGGATTAAATATTATTTTGACTAGTGATTATTAATTTTGATTCAAAGAGCTGAAGAAGAGGATTATTGTTGTGCTAGTTTTTACACTATGCATAAATTTTGAACTATTATTGGTATAAAATGATTCCTAAAATAATTTATTAGGATGTTCAATTATTAAAAATGATAAATTAATCACCTATGAATCAATGGTGTAGAAATTTAAGGAAAAAAACTACCCCATACATGATCTGGAGTTGGATGTTGTGATCTTTACATTGAAAATTCAGAGAACTTTTCTCTATGAGGAGAGGTGTGAGATATATACAGATCACAAGATCATAAAATATATATCCACACAAAAGTAGCTTAATATTCACCAATGAAGATAGTTAGAGATCCTCATGGATTATAACTACTAAATCCAATACCATCATGGTAATGAAAATAAAGTGTCAGATTCTTTATATAGAAAGGATCCTACAAAATTATCAATGAGGAAAATTTAGAACGATCCAATAATATTAGACTTACAAATGATGCAAATTTGTCTCATAATGAAATTAACATCATCATTCCAGTATAAAATGATTTATTAATTATACCTTATGGTGTAGATGAAGGATGCTCAAAAAATGATGTGGATGTTTAGAAGAAAGTGGAATCTATCGAAAATATGAAATCCTCGGAGTTTAAAATTAGTCAAGAAGAAGTAATATGATATGGTGCATGACTATTTATGCCATCAAATCTTGATATAAAGAGGGATATATGGAATAATACAAATATCTTGACCATCTCCAATAAAACATGGTGTACAATGATGTATCGAGATCACCTAGAGTACTCTTTGTGGGACAATTTAGTGAATGAGGCCATTAATTATACATAAATGTACCAAGTATGTCAGCATGTTATGAAAGAATTTTTTTTTTAATTGGATGAAGAAACCACTACATATATATGCATTAAAATGGGAAGCATTGCTAAGGAAATTTTCACGGGACTTTCAACGACATAGAGAGAAAATAATTATATATGGGTCGTTATGGATAATTTTACAAATACATATCACTTTATTGAAATTCATGAGGACTTTTCACTAGATTATCATCCATATATACACATCATTGGATTGGTATAGCTGCATTGAGTGGTGTTATTAATAGTATCTCATTGCGATATGATATTTACTTACTTGTTTTGAAAAATTATCCAATATCCCTTGCACAATGAGTTTCCATTTAGTACAAGTTATCACCCTAAATATAATGGCTAGTCTAAGAATATTATTAATAAATGGTAATATATGTTTATAGAATTCTCAATGGAATTCAATGGAGGATGGAATCAGTATATTCCATTGGTCGAGTTCTCTTACATTAATAGTTTCCACTAATGAATCCAAATGGTTTCATTTGAATCCCTTTATGGTTGTAAATTTAGAACACCTGCATGTGTCGATGAACTTAGTTGATATAAGATGATTTTTCATGAAGTGGTAGAATAAATGTTAGAAAAGATGAAGACTATTCATTAGAAGATATTGGATTCCCATAGTCGATATAATAGATATTTATATAATTTTTTATGCGACTTAGAGTTTTAGGTTTGATATAAGGTATTCTTCTTCATATCTTGATTGTATAGTTTCATGAGAATAATAAAGATGGGAATAATAAGCCTCAATTACATCAGCCAGTTTGATATTCTTGATCGCATCAGTGTTGTAGCATATCGACTATTACTTCCCCAAACATTGTATCATGTACATGATGTTTTCCACATATACCTCCAATGTAATTACATACTCTATCCCTCAAATATACTAAATTAGTATTATTTTATAGGTGATAAATCTTCCATCTTATCTACAGGACCCAGTAAATATCATGTATAATATAGATAAAGTTATATGCAACAAGACCACTCACCTAGTTAAAGTACAGTAGAGGAAAATAAAATATTAAATGGCGACTTGGGGATTCGAGGAAGAAAATAAGGATAATTAAACTTAACTATTTTAATATTATGAATGGAATTTAGACGGATAAATCACCTATGGGGGAGGAATGTATCACCCCAATATTTTATGAATTATTTTCATTTCTTCGATAGATTATGTTGTGCACAACATCGATTTTTAATAAACAACGATATACTATTATAATACAATAATATTAACATGAATATTATAAAATATCACATAAATTTGTGTCTATTAATATAAATATCCATATTACATTAAAATATTTACTAATTCATAGTAAATAAACACTTAATTTTGAGTAAAGTCGTTTTATTCTATAGAAATATGTTTTCCTTAAAAAATAATTTTATTTCTTTCTATGTGAAAATATGGATAATTAATGTTTAAACATTTAGAAAAATAATTTGAAAAAAATTAAATTCATCTATATGTTGATAATTAAAATAATATTTTATGATTAATTTTTTAGTACTTCTTAAAATGTTTCAAATTTTAATTAATAGTGAAAAATATTCATCATCATTTAAAACTGTATTTTCATTAAATGAATTTAGAAATTCAAATAACATTTTTTATTATTTTAAGACTATAATTATTTTCATTGGATTATAAATAATATAATTTTATCTTATAAATTAATTTTAGACATAAATTATATATAAAACCATTTATAAACAAAAACAATATTTTTTTTATAAAAAATTATTTACATTGGATTTTTCTAATTTAATAATAAATTAAATTATTCCCCTTTTATGTTTTGAATTTTGAAATAAATTCCTTATTTGGAATAAGTATGACAAAATTAATTAAATATAACCCATTGTTTTCTAAAAATAAGATTATTAACGTTAGTAATTTTTGTTATCTTGGTAAAGGATAAACTAAACAATTTATGTTAAAAACAAAATTATAAGAACTATTAAATGAACCTATAAAATATAAAAATATTATTGTATGAGAAAATTTCACATACACTCCTAGTTTTTTTATATAAATATTTATGGCCAAATAGGATTTATTTTCACCTTTATAGTATTTTATTTATTGAAAATAAAATAAGTCACACTATTGTTTATGAAAAGTGTAATATTTTTAATATATAACATTCCAAAAAATATTTTTTAGTTTAAATTTTAAATTGAAATATAATTTATTTTAATACATCATATAAATTAATTTTAAATTTTTAGTAAATAAATAATTACCTTAAATTCTTGAACAATTCTAATGCCGTGATTATTTAATTAATGAAAAAACAAAATTATTGATATTTTAAATATTAAAAAAAAGTAATTTAGATAATTAATTTTGTCTACATATTTTCTATATGGTATCTACCTATTTAGTATATGAAAAAATAGTTGTCTCCAATTTGAATTCTATTACTAATTATTTCAAAGTAAAAGTATTTAATAGTATATAATATGTCAATAATGTTATTTTATGGGATTAATATTTTATTAAATTTTTAAAAATAATAAAAATATTAAATATTAAAAAATGTGATAATATGTGGTTATAAATGTAAACCACTGTGAATTTATCATCTATTTGGATGTATTTGGATCTTGAATAGTATGATTATATTAATTGTTTTTGAAAAATCCAAAAAATTCCTCTCACCTAAATTTAAAAATGGTACCCATTATTTCACATATATATACAAATTTGGGCCATAATAAAACATAATAAAACCATTTATCTTATTAACATACTTTTTTTAATTCCCCCTATCAATGTACATACCCTTGGTCCCCTTAGATTTGTTATAAAATAGCCCCTTTATATAAGAGGTACTCATCTTAATCATGTCTTTTAAATATCATTATTCTTCTAAATCATATTAATATGATATATATACATAATAAAATAATAACTATAGTAGATCCTATATATTGAGATATTATTTGGATTATGATACAATCATATTAAATTTGTTATCCATCCTATGAAAAATGAAAGTACTCTACATGCGTATGTACGTCTTGCCGTCTCCATATAGTAGTATAATTATTTTTTCATCACCAATTTACTAGGTTGGTAATAATAATGGAAAATGAATATATATAATACTTATTAAATATCATTGATTCTATATGATTTTTATATCATTCATTTTTTCCCATTCACCATTAAAGAAATGATATAGTCGCTCGTGTGTACGTACGACCTACCATCCCCACGAAGTAATGCGCCTCATTTTTTATATAGAGAATATAATAGTGGTATAAATATTTATTAGATATTTCAATATGATACATATATCATTAATTACATTATTTATATTATAAATCTATATCACATGTGTATTAATTGGAGCTTACGTGAAAAAACATTCATGTAAAAATAAGCTGTTAACACCCAAAACAATGATACTAATGAAATATTGTAATTGAGAAAGAGGTAAGAGGTCAAATAATATAATAAATGTAACACCCCAAGCATCCACGATACACTTCACTTTGAATATTATGATAGTGTGTGTTGTACGCAACTTCAAGTTCTAAGACACCACAACCAATCAAAACTATCGTTATGATTATTAAAACCAAATTTTTGAAATTTTATAAATTTTATCTTTCAAAATGTACTTCATTTTTGGATTCAGAATTTCGAAATTAGCTTAGGGTGAATTGTTGGTATTTTTCTGAAAACAATAAATTTTTTAAGAATTGTGAAAAACATTGGGTTATAGTTTAAAACGGAATTTTTATTTAAGTTTGCATTAGGTAAAAATAGATACATAATACCCATATATGTTAAATTTAAATCATTGGAGTTAGTTTATAAAATTATATATATATAATGTTTATTGAAATTTTTACTGTATTTTACCCACCTCCTATAAGCATTTTCAAATTTACATAAAACAAAATTGGACCTCTTCTATGAGTTTAATTTTGAAAATCTGAGAGACACGGTTGATATCAACAAGTAAAATGTGGTTCAATAATATGAAATTAATTTCTGGTGAGTAGTAACTTTTTACTTTTATTTACCATGGTTGAATGTAAATTGGGTAATTAAGGGTAAAAATGATATTATATTTACACTAAAACATGTCCTAATTCTATTGTATAAGTGTAATTAGACCAAAAACAACCTTAGTAATAAAACATGATCCTTTTGGTCCACTTGTATTAGATTAATACATTTATTATTATTTAATTCAAAGAAGAGTTAAAAGTGTTAAATTCAAATTTTAATATCTAAAAAATTTTTAATATAAGGTTACACAAAATATTATTTCAACATTAAATATTATTTAGAAATATAAAAATATTTCCTACATAATTATATTTTATTTATATTTTTTAGACATTAAATAATTAAATTTATTTATAACACAATGATGATGTAGTAATTACCGTATTAATGAAGGATTAAAATAATTGTTATTATAAATATCCAAATAAATATAATTTGTGACTTTTTATAAATTCCACTAATTTACTAGGTAAATATGACATATTATGGTTGGTTAGATGAATTGTTTTCGAAGTAATATTGCTGTTATGAATTTAGAAAAAATAAAATACCAAATAGTGTCAAAATTGATATAAAACAGTTTTTAAAAAATATATTATATTATTAATTAATATTCTATTCCTAAAAATATATGGTTCAGAAAAATGACTTATATAATGATAGTTGTATCATTAATTAACCACTTGTGGTTCTCTTGGAAGTATATAGTATGTTTATTAACTATATAATATAAAAATACAAAGAGACATAGTAAATATCAAACTATTTAACTAAGAGTTAAATCTAAATGATATGGTTAATATAGTGACCCAAACTTTACTAAAACCTATTGATTGAGTGTTTTTGGACCCATAATCACCTTAGACATTAAATTATTCATTTTTGATCAATTAGACACCGACAATTATTTTATTATAAAAAAATGTTTCTAGCTTTTCCTAAGATGCCCCTCACCCCTCTTATAAAAGGACACCCCCTTCTCTCTAATTCACACCTTCCAAATCTATTTGGCTAGGCCAATATCTGCCAAAATACCCTCTAATCTGTCCTCCCTTCATCATATTAGCATTAGTTTAGGCATAAAGCCAACCTAAAGAGCCCTTTTGATCAAATCAAAAGGAAGAACAAAAGAAGAGGTAAATATTTCATCACCTCTTTCAAGTTCTGTTCTTCTTCCACTTCCTCATTCATGGTTGTTTCCATTATGAAGTAATAATTCTAGTATATTTAATATAATGTGATGTTATTATAAATATTTCATAACCATATTTATTATTCTATCCATCCTTTGAATGACAGGTCACTATACGTGAGTACGTACGGCTTACCGTCTCCACGTCGTGGTGTAATTGTTATTTAACATATTATTATTTGAATGTGTATAATAATGACGTGTAATTGATTTAAATAATAAATATAACACAATAAGGATTCAGTATATATGATATAACATTCAATTCTATATAATATTAACATCAAAAGAATGGTATTATTGCTCGTGCGTATGTACAGATTACCATCCCATGAACGCGATGAGATTCATTCCCCATCGCAATCCATTGAAGAATAATTTTCATTAGAGGATTAAAAATATTGTTTAAAGACTTAATATCATTATTAATATGAATAATATATATCCTATCCATATCAAACAATACTTACGTAACAAATCATACAATGGAAAACGAATCAGTTAACACCAGAAACGACAATAATACTATGATATTATTAACAAATAAATGTTAAAAGATCATATATGATGTCATATTAATGTATATGATTCTTTTATAATTTAATAAAAATTATTTTACCATTATACAGGTGGTTAACCAACCCTCATCCAAGGAAAAGTACAAGGTAAGGGTTAATTTTACAATCTCTTTATTATCTAAGGTTGTTTATATGTAATTATCTACTGGGGCCTCTTTATCATCCACATCCGTGTTTCATAGAAATGTATTTAAAAACATTTTTACTATTTAATAGACAATCGGTTAAAGTAATTTATACCGTTATTTTAAATTATATTTTTTTAAAGGAATCTTTCTGTCGTTTTTCCAAACAATGTACTTTTTGACCTTTTCGTCAAATTTAGTGTAATAATGTTTTTTATCATATACAGCAGGTGAAGCTATTTTCTGTCATTATAACATCGTTAAATCTTCCCTCAAAATATTATAATAATATGTTGTTAATAAATGTTTTCATTATAATTATGTTACTTTTAAATGATTTCAAAATAGAAATGGATATTTCTCTAAAATAGTTTTTTATTTCAACTACGTCAAAATCCATTGATGGATTTTAATTTTATTTGAAGTTGATTTATTATGATAAATAAACATCCATATTGTATTTAAGGTTTAGTGATATTTTTGATTGTTTATGTGTTATTTCTATATCAGTCAGGGTTTATTGTAAAAGTATTGACATTTCAAATTCTAGTTTTAATATGAATATTTATGTTATATTACAACCTTTTCATTTGAGGAATGTGTTGGACTTAGTAAGTAATAGTTTATCTCCTCGAGGCATCAGTAGGTTTCATGAGACAACTAGACTTGGAATTGGCCAAGACCTTTCTAAATTTGATATATGGTTTTGGCTGAGACTTTAAACATTTTTAGACATCTTGGTCGAGGCATTGACAAAATGTTTCAGAATGTCCGACATTATACATTCCCTCATTATGAAAACAATATTGGTGGTTCATGTGGTCTTTCGACTAGTATAATATCCATGATTATGTTTTATTATGGCATTATTCACTCAGCTAATATTCCCTCCATAAAAGTATTCATGTTTATTATTGGTGAAGGCATGTGGTTTCAATTATTCATCATGCTTAATATTTATGTTATCTTCCACTGTATTGCTTACCCTTACTGAGCATTTGAGATCACCCCTTTCTTATGTTTCATTTTCCCAGGATATGAAGTATTTATGAGTGACTTGTAAGCATAATCTAGGAGTCTTGGATATTTCTAATGGAATAAATCCATGTTGTATTTCATTTCAAGTTGTATAGTTGAACTTATGTTTGAATATTGTTTTCAATAATACTAAACTGATTGGTCTTTCGAGACATGATTTCCTTGTGATCATGCCAATGTTATATAATAAAGCACCGACTCTGGGTAACTAGCGCCGGGGAATTACAGTTTGTATTAGAGGAACTTTAGTATAAGCCATGGAAACTAGATTTAGATAAACTCTGATTAGATCGCATATCCCTAAGATAGACATTGATGATTGTTATATAAGAACTTTCTAGAATTCTGGTATTGTAGAGATTTTGTGATTATTCCATGAAATACATCACTATCAAGATACGAGCAGGTAGAGGCGACTCTGGCACAGATGTACATAAGGGTAAAAACGGAGAAAACCATTTTGAGCTAGACTTGAACGGGAACTGGTACATGACAACGGGGCTTGCTGCACTCTTGGTTACGACACTCTTGGGGATATTCTTAGGATAATTCTCATTTTCTTTACAAACCATTATTAAGGGTTTATGAGTATATAATT
The DNA here is from genome assembly GCA_963277665.1 of Viscum album. Classification (NCBI taxonomy): domain Eukaryota; kingdom Viridiplantae; phylum Streptophyta; class Magnoliopsida; order Santalales; family Viscaceae; genus Viscum; species Viscum album. Next base: position 230,862,282 of record OY728155.1, on the reverse strand, counting down.
TTCACAGAAAACATTTTTATGATTAAGGATTATATCCATAAACTATTCAATTTTTTAGATGTTTTACAAGTTTGGATTTATGTATTGCGATTCATAAACTAATATATTGTATGACATTGATTAGAAATGTAACATAGTGGAAGGAATGGAAACCATATCAATTCACACACTCCATGTAGGGATTTACCTCCTGCTCAAGATAATTAATGTGGAACTGGTGATATAACTAGTCCTGGTCAGCTTATCACCATAATGGGATAACTCACTCAGGTTATGAATAATAACCTTACCCATATGGATCACCCTGATATGCAGCATGGAGGATCAATGATAGATCGATTCATGAAGAAACAACCAAAAAATTAAATGGGGGTATAAATCCTTCAGTAGGTGATGAATGAATAAATTTCTTGGAGAAAATATTCCACGCCTTGGGGAGTAGCGAAAGGGGAAAGGTTGTCATGGCGGTTAATCGCCTCACTAGAGATGTTGATCAATGGTGGTAATTGATTCAAACACAAAGGAATATAATGAAGTATCAAATAAGAAATTGAGGGAGTGTAAAGAATTTTTCTAGAAAAATACTTTCCTCATGACCGTCGAGGGGATATGGAAAGAAAATTTTTGAGTCTGATGCAAAAGGTCAATGAGAATTTCAAAAATTATGAGGCTATCTATACAAGGTTAGTGAGGCATGATGAAGATTATAAACATAACCCTAGAAGTAATATTGATCGTTTATTTGATGGGTTAACACTATTTCTCCATCGATAATTAGTACTAAAATCATTCTCATCATATGATGATTTTTCCTTGTGTGCAATCAAGACAAAAAGGAATTCATTAAGTCTTATGAATTTAATGTAAAACCAAAGAAGAAGAGGTATACTGAAAACTTTGGGAAAAGAAATTAGGAAACAGGGAAGAAGGGAGGAATTTAATTTATACTCTGTGATAATTGTGTATCGAATCACCCTGGTGCATGTCCAAAAGTAAAAGGAGTATGCTACAAATGTGGATATAAAGGCCATATTACTGGAGATTGTAAGGGAAAGAAAGACACTACCAATGTTCAATGCTACAATTGCAAGGATATGGGACATTATGAAAATGAATTTCCTAAGCATCAGAAAAACATACCTCAAAAAAGGCCAAGGGATCAAGGCCAAGCATATGTTATCACTACTGCTGAGGTTGAAGCTCCAAAAGACATTGTAGCGGGTAATTGAAAGGTTTCCTCATGTTTATAAAATTCTTTATTTGATTCTGGATCATTGCATTGTTTGATATATTCCCAGTTTTCTAAGAAAATTTGATATTTCCAATTTGATTTAACAAGGGAGTTTTCTGTCAAAACTCATAAGGGAAGTATCATTGCAACAATGTTTTGTGAATTAGTCACCATTAAAGCATATAAATGTTCTTTATCTGGTGATCTCATCGTCATACACATGATTAAATTTGATATAATCCTCAGCATAGACTGTCTTTCCGACTATGATGCAAAAATTTATTATAAGAAGAAGGAGGTTTATATTTTTATGATGATGATAAAGAACTCCTTATCTTTAGAGATGAAATTTCACCACCTGATTCTTATCTGGATCCACCCTAGTAGCTCAACTAAATTCAATTATTGGGGAGGATGATAATGAAATAACTATGTGCGAGGAAAGGAATTTTCAAATAAAGGATGTATCTATTGTGATAGAATATGTTGATGTGTTTCCATAAGATTTACCTGGACATCCTCTAGAAGGAGAAATTTAGTTTCCATTGATTTAATTCCTGGTTCAAGGCCCATATCGAATAACCCTTATATAATGACCCATGTGGAAATAGTGGAACTAAAGAAACAACTAGATTAAATGAGTAATAAGGGATTTATTCACCTTAGAGTTTCTCTATGGGGAGCCCCTATCCTTTTTGTTATGAAGAAAGATGATACTATGAGGTTGTGAATTGACTACATGGAGATCAATACTATAGTAATAAAGAACATGTATCCTCTGCCTATCATTGATGATTTATTTGACCAACATCATGGAGATAAATATTATTTCAAATATTGACCTTCAATCTAGATACCATCAGATGTGCATAAAGAAGGAAGACAGTCCGAAGACAACATTTCAAACCACGTACAAGCATTACAAGTGTACAGTAATGCCTTTTGGATAGAATAATGCACCCTGTGTTTTCATGGATCTAAAAAAAGTTTTCATGAAATATCTTGATGTCTTTGTAGTGGTATTTATTGATGATATCTTGGTATGCTTAAAAATCTACGAAGGTCATGTAAATCACATGCGCATTATCCTGAAGACTCATAAAAGACATGAATTATATGGGAAGTTTAGCAAGTGTGAATTATGGCTTCAAGAGATTTCTTTTCATGGACATATAATCTTTAATGATGGAATATCGGTTGATCCTTCTATGAAATGAGAAATCCAATAATGGCCAGTACGGACAATTATAACTGAGGTACGTAGTTTTACTAGTTTAGCAGGTTATTATCAGTGTTCCGACCAGAATTTTGCCTGATTGGCTAACCCATTAACCAATCTCACATGTAAATGGGAAAATTTGTTTGAAAAAAAGAGTGTGAAGAATGTTTTGAATAACTGAATAGAATATTAGTCAATTCTTTTATATTGACTCTACCATAGCGGAATGAGGGGTTTGTTATTTAATGTAATGCTTAAAATAAAGGACTTGGTTGTGTCCTTATGTAGAATGATAGGTTTATTGCCTATACATCACGATAGATAAAAATTCATGAGGGAATGTATTCAACTCATTATCTTGAGTTAGCAGCTATAATATTTTCTTTGAAGATTTGTAAACACTATCTCTATGGTGAAAAATGTGAGATATATACCGATCATAAGAGTTTTAAGTATATTTTCTCATAGAGAAAACTCAACATGAGGCAAAGGAGATGGCTTGAACTACTCAAGGATTATGATTTCACTATACACTACCACCCAAGGAAGGAAAATAAGGTGAAAATTGCTTTGAGAAGAAAGTATCATGGAGTTTTGAACAAGATAAGAGTTGAAAGGTATCCTATTTTCACAGATATAGGAACAATGGATATGGGAATAACCATGGAAGGTGAAACATCAATAATTTTTCAAATAGTATCGAAACCATCATTACTAGAAAGGATAAAGAGTTCTCATAATGGTGATGAGGAGTTTCAAAAGAAGATTAAAGCTGTGATTGATGGGAGATTGAGTGACACTGTGTATAAAGATGGAATTTTGAAATTTGTTAAGTGACATTGTGCTCCTGATATACCTGATCTAAAAATATAATTTCTGGATGATTCTCATATCTCCAATTTCTCTATAGACCCTGGGATCACGAAAATGTATCGAGATTTGAAGGAACATTTTTGGTGGGACAACTCGAAGAGGGGAATTTTTTATTTTGTGTCAAGATGTATGGTTTATCAACAACTTAATGCTAGAATGAAACATCCTGGAGGATTCATGCAACCTCTTCCCATACCTAATTAGAAATGGGATAATATTATGATAGAAGTGGTCATGGGACTACCAAAGAATCCTAGAAGGAACAATGAAATATGGGTCATTTTTTGTCATCATACCAAGTCAGAACATTTTCATGCTATAACAGAAGATATACCACTTGAACGTCTAGAAATACTATATATTAATGAAGTAGTTAGACTTCATGGATTACCCCTATCAATTTTTTCTGATCTTGATCCATGTTTTACATCAAGATTCTATAAAGGTCTTTAGAAAGACTTGGATACTAAACTCTGTTTGAGCACTGCCTATCACCCTCAAACGGATGGACAATTAGAACATACTATTCAAACCATAGAAGACATGTTGAGATCATGATCACTTGACTTTAAAGGATTATTGGATCAATATTTACCTCTGGTAGAATTTTCCTATAAAAATATCTTCTATTCAAGTATTTAGATGGCACCATATGAAGCGTTATACGGAAAGAGATGTCGCACACCAACCTGTTTGGATTATGATGGTGAAAGAAAACATGTAGACACTGAACTAGTGGAAAAAATTATGGAAAAGGTGAAGGTAATCCAAAACCACCTAAAAGATGCTCAAAGTAGGCCGAAGAGCTATGCCGATAACAGAAGGAAGGATTTGGAATTTCAGGTAGGAGATCATGTTTTTTTGAAGGTATCTATATGGAAGGGTGTTATATGTTTTAGTAAGATGGGAAAATTAAGTCCTATGTACATCGGACCTTTCAAAATTCTATAAAAAATTGGGGCTATAGCTTACTGGATGGCAATGCCGCCATGTCTCTCAAAATTTCACAATATGTTCCACGTATCACTGTTGAGAAAATACATGCCTAACCCAACACATGTACTCAACAATGAGGAATTATATCTAGAACCTGATCTATCTTCTTGGGAATAGCCTATAAAGGTTCTTTAACACAAGAGAGCAAGTGTTGAGAAACCGGACGACTCTCCTGGTAAAAGATCTATGGAGAAACCATAAGATGGAAGAGGCAACGTGGGAACCCGAGGAACTTATGATGAAGAACCACCTGAGTCCTTTTATGTAGTAATATTACTGAAATTTCAAGGATGAAATTATTTGATGTAGGGGAGAATGTACCACCCCATGCTTCCACGATACACTTCTCTTTGAATACTATAATATCATGTGTTGTACGCGACGTCATGTTCTAACACACCACAACCAATGAAACTAGATGTTATGAAAAGTAATACCCACTTTTTGAAATCTTATAAATTTTATCATTCAAAATGGACTTCTTTTTTGGATTTGGAATATCAAAATCAACATAGGATGAATTTTAGGTATTTTTCTGAAAACATTCAATTTTTTTTGAATAGTGAAAAACACTGAGTTATAGTTTAAAACATAAATTTTATTTAAATAATAATTTATTTTATTTAAATTTGTTTTAGGTCAAAATAGATACATAATACCTATTTAAGTTAAATTTAAATAATTGGATTCAATTTATAATAATTTAATATGTATTAAATTTTTATTGAACTTTTTACTGTCTTTTCCTAAGGTGCCCCTCACCACTCTTATAAAAGGGAACTCACCCTTCTGTAGAATTCACACCTTAAAAACCATTTGTCTAGGCCAAAATCTTCCCAAATACCCTCTCAAATATCCTCCCTTAATCCTAGAGGACATGCTTTTGTGAGACATCCAACCTAAGATGCCAATAAGATCAAATCAAAAGGAATAACCCGAAGAGGAGGTAAATTTTTCATAACCTCTTTCAAGATCCTTTCCTCTTCCACTTCCTCATTCATTATTATTTCCATTCAAAAATAATAACTCTAGAATATTCTATATACTATGATGTTATTATAAATATTTCACAGCCGTATTCATTATTCTATCCATCCTTTGAATGACATGTCACCATATGTGCGTATGTACGGCTTACCGTCTCCACATCGTGGTGTAATTGTTAATCAATACATTATTTTATGGATGGGTATAATAATGATGTGTAATTGATTTAAATAATAAATATAACATGATAATTAGTCATTATATATTATATAATGTCCAATTATATATTATTTTAATATCAAAAAAATGATATTGTCGCTCGTGCGTACGTACGGATTACCGTCTCCATGAATGAGATGAGATTCATTCCACAAAGTAATCCATTCAAGAATAATTTTCATTAGATGATTTAAAATAATGTTTAAAGGCTTAATATCATTATTAATATGAATAAGATATAACATATCGATAACAAACATTACTTACATAACAGATCATATAAAGGAAAATGAATCAGTTAACACCCGAAATGATGATAATACTAAGATATTATTAACAAAGCAATGTTAAAAGATCATATATGATATCATATTAATATATATGATTATTTTATAATTTAATAAAAATAATTTAGTCATTATACAATATTTTATCCAAACCTAGACCAAGGAAAAGTACAAGGTAAGAGTTAATTTTGCAATCTCTTTATTATCCGAGGTTGTTTATATGTAATTATCTATTGAGACCCCTTTATCATTCACATTTGTGTTTCTTAAAAATGTATTTCCAAACATTTTTACTATTTAATAGACAATGGGTTAAAGTAATTTATACCAATATTTGAACTTATATTTTGTTGAAAGGAATGTTTCCGTTTTTTTCCACACAAGGTACTTTTGACCTTTTTGAAAAATTTAAGGTCAAAATGGTTTTTTAACATATATGGCGGGTGCAACTATTTTACACCATTATAACATTGTCGAAGATTCCCTTACTAGATTATAATAATATTTTAAAAAGAAATGTTTTCCTTATAATTATGTGACTGTAAAATTATTTAAAAATAGAAAGAGATCTTTCTCTAAAAAAAGTTTTTGATTTCATCTATGTTAACATCATTTGACAGATTATAATTTTATTCGAAGTTTATTTATTATGATACAAAACATCCATATAGTATTGAAGGTTTTGTAATATTTTTGTCTGTAGATGTGCTATTTTTATACCATTCAGGGTTTATGGTTAAAGTATTGACAATTCATATGTTAGTTTTAATATGAATGTTTATGTTATATTTCAACCATTTCATATGATGAATGTATTGGACATAGTAAGTGATGGGTGGAGCCTACTATAGCTCCTCAATGCATCATTAGGTCTCATGAGACAAATAGACATGGAATTGTTCGAGGCCTTCCCCAATTTGAAATATGGTTTTGGCTGATTCCTTGACAAAATGTTTTAGAATTTCCGACATTATACATTCGCTCATTATGAAAAAAATGTTGATGGTTCATGTTGTCATTCGACTAGTAGAATAATTATGATTATGTTTTATTATGGAATTATTTACTTAGCTCATATTCCTGCCATAAAATTATTCATGTTTATTATTGGTAAAGGTGTGTGGTTTCAATTATTCTCCATGCTTAATATTTATGTTATCTTCTGCTGTTTTGCTTACCCTTACTATGTGTTTGAGCTCACCCCTTTCTTATGTCTCATTTTCCCAGGATATGAAGAAGTTAGTTATGAGTGACTTGTAGGAATAATCTCATAGGATTGGATTTCTCTAATGGAATAAATTCATGTTGTATTTCTTTTCATGTTCTAAAGTTGAACTTATGTATGAATCATTTTTTCAATAATACTAAACAGATCAGTATTTCGAGACATGATTTCCTTGTGATCATGCCAATGTAATATTAAATAATGCACCGAATTTGGGTAACTAGGGTTGGGGCGTTATAATAAACATGAATATGGTTCTACTAGAAATTTATAAAAAACATGAAACCATTATACAATATCTTAAATCACACCCAACTAAAGGAAATTTCAATGTATGGTATCTCTTTGAACCTCCATATTTCTATTGAGAAACATTGTCTCTCTACTTTCTTCAATTTATATATTTATCATTTTTATATAATACTCATATATTCTTCTCCACCCACATTTAAGAAGATAAATTCATCTTTATTTTATGTGTAATTAATTGTTTTAAACGGTTCCCTTATCATTTCCCCCTGATAAGAAAATATAATTGAAGGGAACTACTCTATTCATTACCCTTTTTCAAGTACACTCCATTAACCATTATAGGACTCTAATATTTTTATAAAAATAGTCAATTATCATGTACAATAATTTTTTTCTCATTTCTAGCTTTATGTAAATAATTATACTTTAATCATTATTGAATCTTTTTATTATTTTCACAAAAACAATTATTAGGTGGAACATTTCTAAATTTACATAGACATTATATTTCTTGATTTCAACTATGTTGTAAATCGGTATTCATAATAAATTCTAATTTTTATTTTTGAATGACCCAAAATGATTTAAACCCCATCATTTAGGGATACCATTGTTATACATTCTTTTTATTCATTATGATATCATTAGTATACCTATTTTATTCCATGATTTATCATTGTATTTATTCTATATATTAGATTCTTTATGTGAAACACATTTGCATGAAAATATAATAATGGATGTTCCATGAGAGTGATAATTGACTTTGGTAATTTTCTAGTTTCAATAGATTTTTATGGGATTACGGAATAAAACTAATCTATTATATGACTATTTGCATTATATGATATTGTGTGGGAAGTTATCCTTAACTCATGATTATATCATGTTATATATTTCATCAATATTCCTATATTTCTGGGATTTTATAATTCAATGTTCTATATTCTATGCTTCAAAATGTTCATACATGACACAATACTTTTTTGTTATCATTTTATTCCATATAACTCATGTATTATACTTAATTCCCATGTTTATTCCCTTAATGGGATTTTTACCACATCCCATTGGTCTATGTATTCATCTCTATATCCTCTTCATTTTTTGGCGCTATATGAAAGATATGATATTATTATGGATAAAAAAAAATATTTTTTAGGATAGTTTAATGAATTCTGAAATATGCAAAAATTATACCAAAGTCATTGTATATTTGGATCCATGATTTCAATTTCATGGATATTTATTCATAAAATCATATAATAATATTTGTAAAAGGATTGTGTCACTATATTAAGGGACACATTATCATAAAAAGTTCTTTTTGGATTAGTTAATAATTTATTGTAAATATAAATTTCCATGAAGTCTATATTCATAAATTTTATTAATATATATATTTATATTCATATAAAAGAATTAGAGTGGATATTTTATATAACTTTTTTAAATTCCTTAAAATTCATTCAAAATGAATTTTTTCATGTATTTTATATATAATATTTTGAAAAAAATGGAAGAATGAGGTTACTATTTTATTATATATAGAATTAATGGGTTTTCTCGCTAGAATAACACTTATTTAAGGCTTGATTTCATTTACAATAATTGATATTTTCTTAAAATAAAAATTATACATATCATTTTTATGGGTATTTTCAAAATGGGTGTTAAAAGTAATAGAAATTTCAATATCTAGGAATTTTTTCTTATTGGCGAAAATTTTATTTTTATTAGTTTGATGAAAAAATGAATGATTTCATGGATTATGAGAATTTTATGGTTCCTGGGAATTTTTTATGATAATGGAAAAGAATAACAAAGATCATGATGATTAGTGTGCCAAATATGTGTCATGATGATAGGTGATCCTAATATAACACTCCATAATATTGCCTAAAGTGAAAGAGTAAGTTGGTTATGTTTTTAAAAAGATATTATTGGATATTAATGGGAGGGATATTCTATTTTCTAGGATGATTATAGTAGTTATATACAAATTATTTCACTAGTTACCCATATTATTTATCTATTATTTCTATATTTTTGGGAGAAATATTATTATTTCTTAAAAAAAGTTTAAGATCTTATAGTAAATAAATTTTATATTCTACCTCATAAGGGTTAATTGAATAACTTTTTGAAAAAAATAATGAGTTTTTTGAATAAATAGAAACAATTATGAATTTATTTTGTGTTTAATATTTATTATGAAATTTTTTATGAAAATAATTGGGTAGTTAAATTTATTTCTTTGTTAATCAATTATTTTCTTCTCAACATTTTTGTGATAAAGGAAAACTTTTATTAGTATTCATGAACTGATAAGTTTCATTGTTTCTTTTTATGTATCCCTTTTTGGTGTGTTTATTATCATCCCATTTTGTTCAATGTTTTTCATAGGGAATTATGGATGAGTAGAGAAAAAAAATATTTCAAAAGTAAATTGTTCGATGAATTATCATGAATGGAAAAATGTTATATTTTATATTTTTTGTAATGTTTAAAAATTGGATATTGAGTTAACATTTCCATATTATTTTATAGCATTTTATTTTTAATGGTGATGAATTTTTTTTTCTATAACTCAAAACCTAAATTTTCTTTCTGAATAAAATAGCATGATTTTTTTTTCTTGGGATTCGAGTTATGGATGTTTTAGGTTTGGTTCCATATATTTGGTATATGACGATATGTAAAGATAATTTTACTATTCATGATGAATTAAGAATGTAATAATAAGAGATTATAATATATGGTTATAATTATATTTGAATTTAATATTAATATATTTCATTACCTAAATTATATCTGTTTTGAATTATTTTCTATAGGGGAAACTAGGTATTTGAAGAAGAAATGAATAGTGGGGAAAATATCCTACCAAATCAACATCTTGGAATGAAATGAATTGGAAATAAACTCTTTGATTCTATGATTATTCAATTGAAATTGGAACTAATTTGTTGTGGAATCTATTATACTAAATATCATGACCTACTACAGAGAGAAATGTAGATAATGGATCATTTTATGATACAATTACCTATATAATTTTGTGTATCTTATAAATCATCAAATTCTAAGGGAATGAATAATGGTCTTTCAAATCTATTCAAATTCATTGGATTTTCAAATAATCAAATGAAAAAAATGTGTTACCATTTAGAATCTATATTTTTTCAGTGGTGTTGAATGTTTAATAATATAAGAGAAGGAGAAGTGATTTACATAATGGAATTGTTAAAATATAAGAATATTTTCCTTGAATAATATTTTCTAAAGGTATCTTGATAAAGGATGAAAATAAATTCATGTAATTGAGATATAGGGAGAAAGATCAAGTTGTCATATATTAAGAATACTTCACCATGTTTTTTGTAGTCATGTATTCAATGAAAATAAGATTAAGAATGTTCCATATGGAATGTAAATGTGAATCTTCCACGAATGAAATACAAAGGTAATAAAATAATGTTCCCATCTTGTGATAGTTATTATAAGAATCATCTTAGGGAATTTATTATGGAATTTGAGAGTTTTTTAAATTATGGTAAGTTTAGGAATATGGCTCATGATTTCAAAAAATTGATATATATTGTGGTATGTAAAATTTTTACAAGAACACAGTAAGGTATTTTAAATGTAATTAGATGGTTCATTGTGTAGATTCATGATTAAGAGAAGCATTAATAATGGAAATTAAAAATACTATAAGTATAATTATTTGGTATAATCCTTTTAAATTACTATGGTGTTTTTCACCATAATACAAAGAGGTAACTAGTTCTGTATTTGTTTATTTGTATTATGTTAATGTATTATTTTTTTAATGTTCCAAAAATTCGTTCATTTCTAATAAATGTTTCTGAAAAATTATAATTTTACCTCAATAGTTATATTTAATAATTTTGATCAAAAATGGGGGTAGTATTAAATAAAAAATGAAATTAAAAATATCTTCCCATTACCAACTATGGATTGATTCCCCGTACAAAAATTGATTTTTTTTCCATTGTAGAATATGATTTTATTCTATGTAAGGATTGGATTTTAGATTATCATATTCATAATGATTGTATTTCCAAAAGGGATACTTTTATAAATTCATTTCATTTATTATATAAGAATGATCTCATGCCAATTATAAAATATCAAGAATTTGAGAAACTGTTATATAAGGAAGATTAGAGATATCTATCTCATGTTGTTAAAAAGAATTATATTTTTTAGATTAATGATTTTATAGTCTTAATAGAATATTTTTATATTTATAAGGAATATTTTTTTGTGTTATTCTTGATTAGTAGGTTGAATTTACGATTGACATAAATCTCAATTCTATGTTAATTTCAAAACCCCTTCATTGAATGGATCAAGTATAAATTTTTGAATTGAATAATAAGATACGTTAATTTCTTTTTAAAAGTTAAATCCAAACTAGATGTAATGGACCAGACATTATGATCAATTAATTTGTTGGAAATATAGTTATTGAGTTGTTTGGGGGTGATCTAAGGTGTTTTTGGGACATATGAGTCATTCTATTGGTGAAATTTTTCCAGATTTTCCAAAATTTCTATTTTTCTAATTGTGACTCATTATAATGGTGAGCCATTTCATTAATTTGGAATTTTTATAATTTTTAAATAGTGAGTCATTCAATTGGTGATACATTTCAATAGTTTTCCAATTTTTGATTTTTCAAATAATGACCCATTCTAATGATAATTCATTTCAGCAGGTTTTCAAATTTCTGGTTTTCCATTAGTCGATTATCCAAATAGTGATTCATTTCAACTATTTTTCCAATTTCCAATTTTTTTAATAGAGATTCATTCTAATTGTGAGTCATTTCAATTGTTTTCCATTTTTACAGTTTTCCAATGGTGACTCATTCTAATCGTGATTAATTTCAATAATCTTACAATTTTCTATTTTTCTAATTGTGAGTAATCTTAATAGTGATCCATTTCAATAGTTATCCAATATTCTATTTTATAATATTGAGTCATTCCAATGGTGAGTCTTTTAACCAATTTTCTAAATTTATAAATTTTTAACACTGATTCATTCTCTTTGAGATTCATTTCAATAATTTTCCAAATTTCTTAATTTCCGATATACAACCATTTTACAAGTGAGTGATTCCAATAGATTTTCAAATGTCCATAATTTTACACTTTTTCAAGTGTTTCCCTTTTGATGTCTTTCATTAATATAAAATGAGTTTAATTCCAGATTTCAGTGGTTTTGAAGATGGTTCAAGGGATATAAATATTATCATCAATTTTTCAAAATCAAGGAGCCTTCTAAATGGTCAAACAGTGTGGATTTTTGGAGATATTTCTTCAATGGAAATTTAAAACGGTATCGTATCCCATGCGTCTTAGTTATAAACCCTCTAAGTCGGGGGTTCATCCCTTAATTCATTCCTTATCCTTCCTCTTGATAACAAACGTCCATATTTCTTATTCCCATGTGATCCATCTAACCAGGATTCTTCAGTTGGTTTTAGTTTCCTTGGAGAGTCACATTTAATACACATTCCCCTAGTTTTCTAGAAATAAGGTTGTGTCAATCATATTCCTTCCAAGTAGGTTATTCCTTCATTTCTCTATATGTGTATCATGTGGGAAGGGTTTATAATCATTAACTCTTGAAATCATGGTCACATTTAGATTAAGAAATATAATTAATTTTTTTATATTTAATGTAATGGTTTTCGGGAATGTGATGTATGATCTTACTATTCTATTGATATTTTGATAGATGTGGATAATTTTATGGGCTAAATACCTAATTAAAATCATGTTTATTAGGGGTCATTGTTTTTACACTAGTTTATTCATTGTGGAATGAATGAAAATTATGTTGTTGTTAATGAAACATATTATTTAATTGGTTAACTACACACAATCGGTAAAAAAATAGACTCCCTGAGATGATATGGATTCTATGATAACACCCTAAAATAAGTGAAATATGATATTTGATTGCCTACTAAAATGAAAAAGTATGTTTCTCTCTGTTATGTGTTGTATCTTTTCCTTGACATGATTTTGTGATGAGTGTTGGATCTAGTGATAAGATGTATTTAATATGACTATGTTGTGATATGTGAGGGTAGTGGATGAAATTTTTCATGTAGTAGGAATGTGATGTTTGTTTTGATGTAGTGGTGCAGTGGGGCTGCGATGGACAGTGTGGTATGGTTATGCAGTGGAGTTGTGAAACTATATATAGATTTAAGGAATTGTGGAAATGGAAATTTGAGTGTGGAATTTTTTAAGTGATGTGTGATTATTTATATCATATCCAATCCTAGTATTAATCTAATTAAATGCTCCATGTTAGTAATTTCAAATGGGTGTGTTTAATGATGAAATTGATGATGTGATATATTGATTAATTACATAATTTATATATTTTAACTAACTGTTTTACAATATTTAATAATATCCATTTCAAAGTGAAATGTTTTTTCTAATGAATATTGATGACACAAATAATTGTGTTTTAATGAATAAAAAAATTAATTGGGGCTTGTGTTTTTCTCATGTGTTTTTATTCATTTAGACAAGGAAGTAGATATGTGGTTTCTGTAAGATGGATAGTTCATTGTTTATAAACCCATAAGATGGGCTTGTTTTTTTTAACTCTATATGTATATTCAATTTGTTTTCTTGTGATTTCTAGATTCATCCCACCCTAGTTGAGAATAATGTCCCAAACACCCACATAGTCACGAGGGAGGGTGTCTTTCCTAAACATCCTAGTGGGAGGAATGATTGATGGCCACCCACTCTTCCTGGATCCATCTTCTAGGTGGTGATTTCACAAAATTTTTCTGGAATGTTTTACTCTATGGGGAACATGTTTATGTGGGGGATTTGTGATTTCCCATTTGTGTTTAGGATGATATGAGTTGTTCTTTCCTAGGTGCATTCTGTATGAGATGTGTTTCACCTTCCCATGTTTCTTTGGGATGAGGTGGGGGTTATGTATCAGGTTCCAGTTAGTAGTATGTGATGTGTCTCCTGGCCGAGGTGATGGGTTGAGATGTGGTTTTGGATTTGGTGTCTCATAGAGGGTTTTGATGTTGTTCTAACGGAAGAGGTGGGAGCACGATGATGTTTGTCGATAGGAAATGGTGGCTAAAATAGTGTGATGTGGTGTTCATTAACCAATCATCAAAGTGATTTACATTATGCTATATTATATTACATGGATGCATGATATGGTGAGTAAGCCTTAGTGGGGCAAGGATTTTGGTTAGTATACCTTTTTGATGTTGTTTGGTTATAATAATTTTACCATGGTGCATTAGTATGGTCTTATCACATGTTTATGAGTGAATTTTGGTTTTCCTATAGAGTATACATGTATACTCACCCTACATATATATAATTTATTTTTAGGTTTCATAGAGAATTTCTCAAACAATGTTAGTCATTTCTAGTTCAGACCCTTGGAGAAATTTTTGTGTCACTACCTTAGTTTTTATTCATTTCAGCTTTCCATTAGAGGTATTATATGTATCGGTAATTTTTATTCATTCATTGTGGGATGGTATGAATTTATTTCATAAAATTGATTGCTTATGATTTTGGTTTAAATGTATTATATTGTGATATTATTTTCTTATAAAGGGTAATTATTCCTTATTATTATATATTTGTACCCTTGGTGCTATTCAACAACCTAAGGCCTACTAGAGGTGGGACATAGGGGGTTCGTTATCTAGCATTCTTAATTTCCATCCTTGGAGGGGTGTCCTTGGAGGGAGGGGTTATTTACAGAATTGTATCAGATATGATGGATGAGATATAGGAAGGCGTTTAGAGTTAGGCATAGTGAGGATTACATGGGTTGGTATGGAAACAGTGCGAGGTGACCTTAGTGTGTATCATATTCCAAGGATGAGTGAGTAGGACACAGACATTTAGGGGCCCCAATGATCTGATGCAAGGACTCTGAGACTAAAAAATGATCAAGGGAGGTGACACTGCATGCGGTGTAGAGACCAAGGAGGGGTACATGCATATTTATCACTTGTGTTCTTATTTTAATTTGTTGATGTTGTAATGTTAAAATTAAATAAATGAGTCATCAAATATTTTATTTTCTTCTTTATCATTATCTCATTCTATTATTATTAATTAATTTTTAATGTTTTCTAAACTATTTGATTGGAATTATATTATGGTTAACTGAATTAAATTGTTTTTTGAAACTTTCTTGAGGTTTTAATGAGTTGTTTTCCATTTAATATATAATGGTTCTTTATAAATAATATTTTTCTTCATTAAAATAATTGTATAACATGCCATCTAGTTTTTATAACGTTATAAATTTTAAGAGAATCATGATTACTATATTTTGATAAAATCAACTATGTAATTTTGGGAACCCTTATGTAACATGTAACATCAAAGTAGATTTCTCATTGGTATGATAAAATAAATTACTTTTAGACCATTCATATAAATATTCTAGTTTCCTTGTGTGTTAATATGTATTTCATTGTATTCCATCTATAATTTCTCATAGGAATGTGTTGTTATCTTATTGTAAAATATGGCTATAGACATTTAAATTATGAAATTACGGAAAATATCAACCTTAATTATTGATAATTCCTTTGGATTTTGAAACAATGGAAATAATTACATTCTATTTATTTGGTATGATATTTTTCTATTGTGTTTTTATAACTGTATGTTGTAAACATATGTTAGGATATATATTACTTTTATATTGAATTTGAAATTTTGGAAAATGATGTGCCTGCTTTATGGTAACTTTTTGAGACGTTAAACTATTTAAATGTTTAAATATATTATTTTATGACTGATAAAAATTTATAATTACTAAAAAAAATTCTTACATGTTAATTCATCAGTAATTTTTGGTGGGAAGGATGCCTATGGTGGAAATAATATTGGTAGTAACTATCAGAAATTATAGTAAGAACTATTTGAGCATATAGCATGAAAAAAATGATATGTAATTAGAAACATGTTATTCTTAGGTAATTAAAAAATATTTTTTTTGTAAAAAATGAATTAATTAATGAATTTTTATCCTCAAAATGATAAATCATGATATTTTTTAATATAACATGTGATGTTAAAATCGTCATGTCATAAAGCTTGTTTCTGGGACCAATGAAATGATTTGTGATTATTTATCCTGAGAATGATATATCATCAAACATAGCAATACAACATTCATTGTCCAAATTCATTTTTAGAATGAATGATTCTCATTGATGATTATAACAAAATGTTTTTTATTTATTGTAGTATTTGAATTAATCCTAAGAACATATCTTGTGTAACACCCCAAGCTTTCATGGTAAGTTTCTATTAGAGTAATACAATAAATTGTACTATACACAACATTGAGTTCTAACACACCACATCCAATCAAAATAGCTGTTATGCATATCAATACCCACTTTTTGAAGTTTTTAAATTTTAATTTTCAAAATGGAATTCTTTTTTGGATTTTTAATATCAGAATTATCTTAGAGATATTTTTTGGTATTTTTCTAAAAACATTAAATTTTTTGTGAATAGTGAAAAACACTACGTTATTGTCTAAAACCGAATTTTTTTTTAAATAATTATGTATTTTATTTAAATTTATTTTAAGTCAAAATAAATACAAAATAACTATATATGTTCAATGTAATTAATTGGAGTCATTTTATAATAAAATAAAATGTATAAAATTTTATTGAAAATTTTAACATCTTTTACCCACATTCTTGGAAGATTTGAAAATTTTCATAAAACATAATTTTACTTATTTTGTGGATTGAATTTTAAATATATTAGAGACTCGGTTGACATATGTTAGGAAAATGTGGTTCAACATGATGGAAATAATTTTTTTTAATAATAAATTTTGAATTTTATTTTCCATAGTTAAAAGTAAATAAATTAATTAAAGGTAAAAATGATATTATAATTACCTGAACACATGTTTTATTTCAATTTGATATGATTTTTTCTACCAAAATAAAACTTAGGAAAAAATATTATCCTATATGATCCACTTATATTAGATTAAGTCATTTAATATTATTTTATTTACAGAATAGTTAAAAGTGTTAAATTCAAATTTAATAAATAAAACATTTTTAATATGGGGTTATATATTAGATAAATATAACTATAAAAATTAATTATAAATATAAAAATATTTCCAACGTAATGTTATTTTATATATAATTTTAATACATTAAATAATTAAATTTATTTACGACACAATGAAGATTGAATAATTACATTATTAAAGAAAGATTAAAATAATTAATATAATAAATGTAACAATAAATGTAAATTGAGACTTTTGATGCATTCCAAAAATTTTATGGGTTAATATGACATGTTAGGTGATAGCGTTGTAGAGCGCATCAAATTAGAGGATATGTTTTTACTAGAATTCTGATGTATAGTAGGAACCCTAAGTCGTCTCTCGACGAAGCATTAGATAACTAATTTCAAAAGAAGGTTCTTATTATGTTAAAAAAATTGAAATTAAATTAATTGGTTGGGGGTTCTAATATTTTTAAATATCAATTGAAATTATACTACTAAGTGAGAGAAACTGGTTGGAGAAATCGTGATCAACCTGGGTAAGTGTCCCTTGATGCTCAATCCTTCATCACTCTCAAGGGAATGGGAAGGATCATTGATTCCTTGATTTTATACCAAATTAAACCAGTAGTATGTGATTTCTTACTAGGGTACCACCTAGGATTTGATCGATCAATGATATTTATTATCAGTGACTGCTCATAATCAATAAAACTATGTCGATATAAGAACCGAACTCACTCAAGGCATCACTTCAACAACGTGATGAGATGTCCAGATTTGGGTGTTTAACAAAAATTATATCAATAAAAAAACATGCATATTCATGGTTAATATCTTCTGGATAACATCAAACAAGTCAATCCAAAAGCAAACTCATGGAAGAGAATAGTTGAGAAAAGAGGAAAACACACTCAAATCATCACAATATCTGTGTTATTCATGAAACCATGAGGATTCTTGATCCTTTGATTTGTATTTGATCATACCAGAATAAAAAAAATTCAGAAGGTAAAAATTATGAACAATAGGAAAAAAACCAAGAAATTAAATTACCTTACGAAGATTAAAAATGTGGAGCTCAGGATTAAAACAATGGACACCCCCAAGTTGATCATTAAGAAACATAGAAGTACATAAAGGAGAAGATACCTAAAATGGGTGAAAGAAGATCTCCAATTCGAATCACCATCACCCATTGTTGTGCCACCTTATATAATGGGATGATATGTTTTTTATGGTTATACACATCACACTTCCCATAAAAGAAGTCAAGTTCCAAAGAGACTAGGTCACTATTCAGGGTAGACTTTTTACCCCATCTTTATCCGGCTAGTTTATTGAATAAAACACGTGCACATAACGTCCAATTCTATCCAGAGGGTGGCCTTCACGTTTGCTTTCCATGGGATGTAGAATCAGCCCAATTGGATCTCTGTGGCCCGAGTTACAGCCCAAATACAAAAGGGTGGTCCAATCTGGCCTGCCCAGAATTGCTTCAACTTGTGGGCCTTTTATGGGCCATTAAATGGGAGAATTGGGATTCATGGTCTTCTAAAGATATGTAGTCCACGAAACATTACATGTATAAACCTATTTTTAGCCCAATTTAATGCATTTAGTATACACAGTACGTATTTATTCCCACATGAATGGTTGGGCCCTTGCGCAGTTGGCCTGTTTTGCTTGATTACCATCGTGGGCTCTCCAAATCAACTCCTCCTATTATGTAAACACTTAAACAAGTATAATTTCCCTATTAAACAGTAATAAACATTAATTCATTGAATCAATTAGTAAGTGTAATTTATTATTATATTGGGAATATTCATTACAAAACCCATTTAAAACAGCGGTGTAAGGGTGGAATAAAACAGTGAATCGTTGTACGATCACACCCCCACAGCTAAACATTTTCACATCTGGGAAAATTCACATATCCAAATAAATTGAGTAATATATATATATATTCACCAAATCATGATGATTTATCATTTGAGAAAATTTTGATTGATGTAATGTGATAAATGCATGAACCACGCCAAGGTGTTCTTCCTAGTGAAAATAGAAAAAGATGTCTCAGATATCATATCATTGTGAAATTCAAAAAGATTCATGATACCAAATTGTGCAAGGAATTTAGAAGTCAACCATGACACTAACTCTACATGCTTGGGTGTGAAAAACCATTCCATACAATTATTTCAAATTGATATCCAATAAATATATGTTATTTTAACATTTTTAAGCTTAAATGATTTTTTCCATCGAACCTACCCTACATCCTTTGCAATCATATTTCACGAACCACTCACATAAGAATTCTCAAAAGTAAAACAATATTCTCTTGACCTAGATATCCACATATGATGCACATTTCATCACTCCCCTCATTTATTTATTTATTAGTAGTTTAATATGGATCAAATATCACACTCATCTCTCAACCCTTGTTTGATCTCCTCACGACACTAATTTCAATAGTTATAAAAAGATCAAAGGTTGAGGAGGAGTGGTTTTTGACCTACCCAAGACACAACTAATTTTTTTGAGGGCGTGAAATAGTTGGACATTATGTACACACGCATAGGTCAATCTAGTACTGTAATGAAACAAATCGGATAAGGAACGATCGTATGAAAATATAATTTAAAGATGAATATTTTTAACCTAAAATATATTTAACTTATATTAAGTAAGAAATATTCACACTTTATGGTTTGGTGCAAAAAATTTTGGAGATATTAGTGACATAGTTATCTCAAAAACTACTCACACAAGGGGCATCAATCATCCCAAAGAATTCACATAAATATAATGATTTATATAATTGACAGAAAACCAATTCACTAAAAAATAAAATCACTCCCTAATGTTAAATTCATAGAAATAAACTATTTAGCCTCAATTATGGTATTTTTACTTTCCCCCCATTATGGTCAAAAAATCATGGAACTTCGAAGTTATTGATGGGGAAAAATGAAAATACCATAAAGATGGCTAAAAAGAGAAGAAAGGAGAAAATGATGAAAATTATTTACTAAACCAGGAAGGTATCCACCCACCACACCTAGAATGTGCTGTGTCCTCACTGAAATAATTAAGAATATGAGATGGAAGGATAAAACCTAGTGTATTTTTTTGGTATGATTAGTCGGGAATATGTATTTCCTCCATCAGATTCTTTAGAAAATCCTAATAGAAGTTTTTAAGTCACTGCCCATTGAAAGTAAACCTATGTCCACTCTTCTCATGAAAAACCTGTATAGAATGAAAAGGGTAATCATCAGTAACAGTATAAGGACTGAGCTATCGGGAACAAAGCTTACCTGGGTGGAGTTTTAGCCTGGAATTATACATGAGTATCTTCTCACCAATATGCAACTTCCTCTGATGAATCATCCCATCATGTATTGCATTTGTCTTTTCATGGTAGATTCGAGAGTTCTCATATGCATCACGCTGAATTTCTTCCAACTTCTGAATCTACATCTTTCTATGCTCACCTGCATATGATAGATTCATATTACATTACTTAACGATCCAATATACATGGTGTTCTACCTCCACCGGGAGGTGACCATCCTTTCCAAACACAATCCTATATGGTGACATTTCGATCGAGGTTTTAAAAGTAGTACAGTATGCCCAAAGTGCATCATCCAAGTGAAAAATCCAATCATTCCTATTGGGTTGTACCTTTTTCTCCAACATTCTCTTAACTTCCTGATTTGAAATTTCTTCTTGTTTGCTAGTTTGTGGATGATATTTAGTGGAGACTTTATGAACAACCACATACATACGAAGCAATTTTTTCATGTTACAACTGCAAAAATTTGAACCCTGATCACTTATGATGAATCTTGGTGGATGAAACCTACTGAAAATCTGGGACCTCACAAAATCAACAAAAACTTGAGATTCATCGGTCCTAGTATCCTTTGATTCCAACCATTTAGAAACATAGTCAACAACTAGTAAGATGTACACAAAGCCAAATGAATTTGGAAAAGGCCCCATGAAGTCAATGCACCATGCATCAAATATTTCACAGAATAACTTGGGCTATTGTGGCATTTATTTCATTTTAGAGATATTCCGGGTGAATTGACATCGAGTACATGATTTAAAAAACCTATGGGCTTCACTATACAATGTTTTCCAATATAATCATGAGTCAAGGACCTTTCGAGCAGTACATTGAGAGCCAAAGTGGCCCCCACTAGCCAATGTGTGGCAGAAGATCAAAACTGAGGTGAACTCATGGTCTGGGACACACCTACAAACAACCTGGTCACTACATATCCTCCACAAATATGGGTCATCCCAAATGTACCATCAAGAATCATGTTTAAGCATCTGGGACTGTGATGTGCTAAAATCAGTGGGGACTCTAGATGTTTCTAGAAATTTCACAATATCTGCCTACCAGGGGGTAAGGTCCACAACATCACAAAGGTTTTCATTAGGGACAAATTATCCAATGGAGAGAGGTGAGTCAACATTATTGTCGAGTGGTGTGGAAATCCTACTAATGTTGTCAGATCCCACTTTTCCACTCATATCTTATCTCTAATCTCAATTTAAAACTCTTGGAGGAGGAGCATCCACCAAATGAGGTAGGTCATAGCTTCAAGTTTCCTAAGGGGAAACAGAAGGGAATCATGATCAGAAAAGACAAGGATTTTGACCCAATGAGATAGGAACGGAACTTTTCCAAGGAAAAAACAATAGAAAGAATTTCTTTTTCCGTGGTTGTGTAGTTCACCTAGGCAGGGTCAAGGGTATGTGAGGAATATGAAATGACATGATAGGACCTCTCAAGCCTTTATGATAAAACTGACCTAACTAAAAAGATAGAGGCATCACACATAAGTTCGAAGAGAAGATCCCACCTTGGTGGTTGGATGATGGGAGGTGATGTGAGACTCATTTTTAGTGAATTAATAGCATCCTAATAATTTTTATCAAAAAAAAATTCAGAATCCTTTTGTAGTAATAGAGATAAGAGAAGTGTGATCTTACAATTGTCTTTAATGAATCAGCCTTAAAAACCAGCATGACCAAAGAAAGACTGCATGTCATGAACACATTTTTGAAATGGAAGGGATGAAATTAATTCAATTTTAGATATATCTACATGAATTCCCCTATTTGAAATTATATACCCAATAACTATCCCCATCTAAACCATGAAATGACATTCTTCATAATTTAAAACAAGATCTTTTTCAATGCAGCAGCGGAGGACATAACCTAGGTTTTCCAAACAATCATCAAATGAAGAACCATAAACCATGAAATAATCCATAAAGGCTTCCATACAACTCTCAAGGTACTCAGAAAAAATAATCATCAAACATTGCTGGAAAGTACCATGAGCATTACATAGTCCAAAAGGAATTCTTCTTTATACAAATTTTCTGAATGGATAGGTAAATGTGGTTTTTTCTTGATCCCTAGGGGATATATTGATTTGGAAATCACCTTAATATCCATTAAGGAAACAATAATGGCACTTACTAGCCAGTCGTTCTAACATATGGTCAATGAAAGGTAATGGAAAGTGGTCCTTCCACGTGTCTAGATTCAGTCGATGGTAGTCAATGCAAACTCGCCCACTATTTTTCCCATGCATTAGAATCAATTCATTCTTTCATTTGACACAACTGTTATTCCTGTTTTTAGATACAATTTGAACTGGGCTAACCCATTTACTATCAAATATAGGATAAATGCTCCTAGCATTAATTAATTCTCTGACTTCTAATTTTACCACTTCAAGGAGAGTGGGATTCAACTGGTGTTGAGCCTGCCTTACGGGCTTAGCCTAATCATCCAAATGTATATGGTGCATACAAATAGATGGTCTAATTTTGGTAATATCAGCCAATTTCCATCTTATTTCCTTTTTACACTCTCTCAAAAGATCATGCAGTTTTGATTCCTGCTGTTGAGAGAGGTTATTGGCAATAATGACTAGAAATTGTTAAATACCCTCAAGAAAGGCATACTTTACATTTGGTGGAAGTGGTTTTAATTCCAACATAGGGGGTTTTTTGATTGAGGGAGTGTTTTTAGGTGGAGTGAGGTTAATGAAACTATCTATCTGCTCATGTTTATTCTCAATGGAAATAGAATATATTGAAATGAGATTTTCAGAAACATTAATAGTCATGGGTATCTCAGAATAAAAACACTAATCAATTAAAGCACAAAATTTATATTTTTCTGAACCCACACAACATTCAAAAGAAGAACCAAAACTCAAGTCTTCCATGGGTGAATAAGAGGAAAATAAATCAGAGGATGGGTCAAGGATATAATTTTGTGTGTGTTTTTCATTAGAGAGCACCTCCATCAAAGAGATAGGAAGAGTGGAGTGCTCTTAAATGGGGTGTTTCATAGACTAAAAGATGATAAAGCATATCTTTTCTCCAACAAACTCCATGGACAACGTACCATTGTGAACGTTGATGATCATCTATTCTGTTTTGAGGAATGGACTCCCAGGTATGAAAGGGGAAAGTCCATGGGTTTTGGTATCTTCCATCTCAATAATGTAAAATTCTATAGGGAAGATGAGATTCTTGACTTTTACGAGGACATCCTCGTCCACTCCTGATGGGTGTGTTGTGCTTCGGTTGGCAAGTTTCATGACAATGCCTATCGGTTGAAGCTCATCAAACTACAAATAATAATACAAGGATTGAGGCATTATATTAATAGAAGAACAAAAATCTAGCATATCATCAGAAAAGAAGGTCTCCTATATGGTACAATGTATCGTGAGTGTGCCCATATCCTTGCATTTGGTTGGAGTTTTTGGTTGAATAATGGCTGAGACATTACTTCCCCGATTGACTCCCTCATTTCCCTTCAGCCTCCTTTTATGGGTGCAAATATCTTTTAGAAATTTGGCATATCGGGGGATTTGTTTAACTGCATCCAATAAAGGAATATTAACGTGAACCTTTTTAAATGTACCCATTATTTCTTAATCAATATTATTATCAAAATTCTTCTTATATTTACAGAGTATATGAGGGAAAGGAAGGGGAATGGATTATTAATTTGAATCATAAATGACAATTAGATTACCTTTTTTGTCTTTTTTTCATTACATGAAATTTTTTAGGGTTGGGAAAGAGAGTTTTCTTGAGGGGGACATTCCTACTGTCCAGAATTAGTAGAAGGAGAAACTTTCTTACCACTATGAAATGTAACTACTCATACATTACCTTTTTTACTTAGTATTGGAAATAGGTTGGGATGGTAGTTTTCCATAACCTTGCTTCATAAGCTCACCGATGATGTTTTCCAATTTCCCCACTTGGGTTCACAGGTCTTGAATAGATGATTGTGTAGTTTGTTGGAATTAGAGGTTCTGGGTTTCCATTTGCTTCATCACATCCTCAAGGCTTGGTTCAGACTTGGGAAGAGGATGATTGTTTTGAGATGTTGAAGGATAAGAAGGTTTCATACCTTGGCCTTGTTGATACAAGTTCTTCTTGGGGTAGCTTGAGTTTCATTCTTTTCAGTATTGTGGTTGTGCTTGCCACCCGGAGTTTGGATTTGGCCTGAATGGTTCTTGCTTTAATGGTGGTGCATGATGTAATGGATACCCATGGAAAACCACATCACAAGAATCAGATGAATCCTGATGTTGTGGGCACTGGTCAGAAAAATGAGTATTATCAAAACCAATACCACAATGTAATGGAACTGGAGGAGAGAGTGGGTTTCCTTGTTCTTGAGCTAATTGCCTTAGAGTGGTATGCATCTCATCATGTTTATTATCTACATTTTATTCTAGGGATGAATGACATACCTCATAACTACTTAGGTTGGTGCAATAAATCTTGCACCAAATTGTTGTGCATTTTGAGCGATGTTGTCTATTATGTCATGAGCGACAAAAGGGGTTTTGTCAACTAGGGCACCACCAACTGAAACATCAATCATTCCACAATCCATGGGGATAAGTCCCTCATAAAAGTATTGAATAAAAAGTTTTTCACTAATCTGGGGGTGAGGGAATCTTGAAATAAGTCTTTTTAATCTCTCCCAGTATTCATGAAGGGTCTATCCTTGTAACTGCCTAATGCCACAAATTTCATTGCTAATTAATGTAGTTCGGGAGGCAGAGAAAAAAATCTCGAGAAAGAGTCGTATAAGGTCATTCTAGTCCCCAATTGTTGTGGGCAGATATTATAACCAGTCTTTGGCTACACCATCAATGGAGAATGGGAAGGCCATAAACATAATGAGGTCCTCAGACACATTTTGGGGATTCATGGCGGAGCACACTATGTGAAACTCCTTCAGATGTTTGTGAGGGTCCTCATTGGGAAGACCAGGGAATTTTGGAAGGAGGTGTATGAGGCCTGATCATAGCTCAAAATTGGACACTTCCTCAGGATATTGGATGTATGAAGGTTGGTACTCCAAATCCGGGGTGGTCAGTTCTTTTAATGTTCGGTTATTTGCATTCATGATCTCTGGGGTTTGATTTGGTTCAATTTTTGATTGATTTAAGACCACATGAGGTTCCAAAATGGGTCCCTCAATGTTACTTGATTTACCTTCTCTAGCTTCCTTGATTTGTGTGTTATGTGACATTTCAATTTCATGGTCAAATTCGAGTAGTGTTTCTTTTCCAGATCTTTCCATGCAACAACAATGTCAAATTTGCTTGATTGTTTATTTATTTTTTAATATTTTTTGTTTTATAGATTGAGAATAAAATTAAAAAAACGTAATAAATGAAATGATTATATAAAATAGAATTTTATACTACAGAATTATAGAGATAGAGAAAAAAATGAGAGAGAGAGAGATAGAAAGAACACACAAAAACAAAAACAGACAAAAAATGAAAAACATTCTATCAAATGTGGGGGATATTGAATAGAGTAATGATTAAGAAGTAAAATATATAAATAATATTAAATAAATTATCTTGGCTCCCCATAAACGACACCACAATTTGATCGCGTTGTCGAGCGCGTCAAATTAGAGGTTATGTTTTTAATAAAATTTCTATTGTATAGCAGGAACCCTAGGTCGTCTCTCAGCGGATCCTTAGATCACTAATTTCAAAAGAAGGTTCTGATTATATTAAAAAAATTGGAATTAAATTAACTATTTAGGGGTAATATGATTTTAAAATAGCAATTTAAACAATACTACTAAGTGAGAGAAACTAGTTGGAGAAATCGTGATCAACCCGGGTAAGTGTCCCTTGATGCTCAATCTTTCATCACTCTTAAGGGAATAGGAAGGATAATTTATTCCTTGATTTTATACCCACTAAAACTAGTATTATGTGAGTTTTTACTAGGTTACCATCTAGTATTTGATCGATCAATGTTATTGATTATCAGAGACCGCTCATAATCAATAAAAATATGTCGATATAATAACCGAACTCAATCAAGGCATCACATCAACAATGTGATGAGATGTCTAGATTTGGGTCTTTATAAAACTTGAGATCAATAAAAAACATTCTTATTCATGGATTATAACTTCTGGATATCATCAAATAAGTCAATCCAAAAGTAATCTCAAGAATGAGAAGATGCGAAAAAGAGGAAAACACACTCAAATCATCACAAGATCCGAGTTATGCATGGAAGAATGAGGATTATTGTTCCATTGATTTGTATTTGATCATACCAGAATAAAAAAAAATTCAGAATGTAAAAATAAAGAACAATAGACAACAAACCTGGAAATTAAATTACCTTACGAAGATTACAAATGTGGAGCTCGGAATTAAAACAATGAACACCCCTCAAGTTGATCAGTAAGAAACATAGAAGTACATGAGGGGAAGACAACTAAAATGGGTGAACGAAGTTCTCTAATTCAACTAACCTTCAGCCTTGGTCGTTCCACCTGATATAATGGGGGTGAGAGGGGTTTTTATGGATATATAAATCACATTTTCCACAAAAGAAGTCAAGTGCCTTAGAGACTAGGTCACTATTTAGGGTAGACCATTTACTCCATCTTTATCCGGATTTTTGACTGACCAAAACGTGCCAAAATTGCTGGAAATTTGGTGGAGAGGTGGGTCATTAAGTTAGCTATCCATGGGAGGTGGAAGTAGCCCCATTGGACCTCAGAAGCCCGAGTAATGGCCCAAATTCAGAAGGGTGGTCCAATCTGGCCTGCCCAAAATTGCTACACATTGTGGGCCTATTATGGGACTTTAAATGGGTGAATTGGGATTCATGGTCTTCCAGAGAAATTTATTCCACACACATTTACATGCATAAATCGATTTTTATCCCAATTTAATCCACAGAGTATCCATAGTGCGTATTTATTTTTACATGAATGCTTGGGACCTTGCGCAGTTTGGCCTGTTTTGCTTGATTACCATCATGGGCTCTCCGAATCACCTCCTCCTATAATTTAAACACTTAAATAGGTAAAATTTCCCTATTAAACAGTAATAAACATTAATTTAGTGAATCAAACAGTAATTTCAATTTATTATTATATTTAGAATATTCATTACAAAACCGGTTTAAAATAGCAGTGCAAGGGTGAAATAAAACAGTGAATCGTGGTACAATCATTAGGATTGACTTATTTTTTTGAATTAATAATGTTTTTTTGACTTTCACAGTATCAAAATACTAAATTGTGTCAAAATTTACATAAATGTGTTATTAAAACAAATACTATATTATTAAATGATATAATATTACTAAAAATCTATGTTACGACCAAAGTAATTAAATAATAATATATATTTCATTAATAAACCACATGGGGTTCACATGATTTTTTAGAGAATTTTTATTAACCATTTATTATTATAATAGTAGAATGCATGGTAAAAGGAAAACTATTTAACTAAGAGTTAAATCTAAATGATATGGTTACTATAGTGACCTAAACCTATCTAAAACCCATTGGTTGAGAGGAAATAGGCCTAGCCCCACATTAGCCTTGAAATAAATCCTTTTGGAGACATTATAAACTGAATATGATTGTATAATAAACTAATATTTCATGCTCTTCCAAAAGTTACCCCCACCTCTCTTATAAAAGGGTACTTTCCCCTCTCACAAAAACACACCTCAAATGCCATTTATCATGGCCAAAACCCAACCAAATATCTTTCCAACTACCCTCACTTTATCTTGGAGTCCTTACTTTGAACAGAAATACAACCCAAGGATCCCTTTTGATCAAATCAAAATGAAGCACCCAAAGAAGAGTTAATAATTTCATCACGTCTTTCAATGTTCTTTTCTTCTTCCACTTCACCTTTCTTTATTGTTTCCATACCAAAATAATAACTGTAGTACCTTCTTCATACAGTGATGTTATTATAAATATGGTATAACTATATTTATTTTTCTATTTATCCTATGAATGACAAAGTCCCCACATGTGCATATGTACGGCTTAACATTTCTACATTGTGGTATTCAAAACATAATCCTTTGTATGGGTATAATAATCAGTATAATTGATGTAAATAATAAATATAACATGTTAGTGTTTCAATATATATTATTCAATATCCAATTATGAACAATTTCACCATCAATAGAATGGTATTGTTTATCCGTGAGTATCTACTGGGACTTATTTATCATCAACATCCATGTTTGCTAAAAAAAATTTTAAATCATTTATACAATTTACTAGAAAATGGGTTACAATTATTTATACCTTGTTTTACTTTGTACAAAAAGGTTATAGAGGAATATTTTTTTGTTTTTTGAATAAGGTACTTTATGACCTTTTCAACAAAATAATGTAAGAATGTTTTTTTAACTTATACGGAAGGAGTAGTTATTTTACACCATTATAACACCTTAAAATCTCCCCTTACAAGCTTATAGAAATATTTTCAAAAAAATGTTTTCTTTTATAATTATGTGAATTCTAAACAATCTCAACATAGTAAGAGATATTTCTCTCAAATATTTTTTATTTCATCTATTTAAACATCATTTGATGAATTTTACACTTGTTTGATGTTCATTTATTATGATAAAATCTTCCATATTGTATTTAAGGTTTTGTGATATGTTCGACTGTGAATGGGTTATTTTATACAATTCATGGTTTATGGTTAAAGTATTAACATTTGAAATTCTAGTTTTAATATGAGTGTTTATGTTATGTTTCAACCATTTCATATGAGGAATGCATTGGACATAGTATGTGACAGGTGGATCCCGCTATAACTCCTCGATGCATTGGTAGGTCTCATGAGACAAACTAGTTTCTTGGCACAAGGCCATGATGAAATCTTGTTTTTATTCTTGGAACAAGGCCTTGACTATGTTGTTATGATATCCGACATTATGCATTCCATCATTATGAAATTGGATATTGATATTACATGTTATTATTCGACTAGAAGAATATTCATGTGAATAAGTAAATAGAATTATTTGATTTATATTTCCATATTATGATGATATTTATGTTTAAAATTATTTTTTTCTAGTATTATACATTTCTTTAAATGTTTATGCTAGTTTATGAAAGTTTTCTCTATATTTGTATCCTTACTGAGCACCTGATCTCACATCTTTGTATGTTTTATTTTTTTCTTGGATAGAAAGAATTATATTATGAATGGATTCCAGTGATATTCTGGGGGAGATTAATGTGTTCAAAGGGGACACAATGTTGGAGTTTTTCATTTCGGTATATAATGTAAAACTTATGTTTGTATATTTTACATCCAAGTATAATAAAATAATCAGTCTTTATGGATTTGATCCCTTGTGATCATGCCAATGTTATGTAATAATGTGATGACTATGTGTAACTAGGGTTGTGGCATTATAGTTGGTATTAGAGAATGTTTAGTACAAACCTTGGAAGATAGATTTTGAAAAACTATGATTATAGAACATTACCCTAAGATATACTTTGAGGATTAGTATAGGATAACATCCTATTATTTTTGTTAATGTATAGATTTTGTGTACTTTCTAAGAAATACATCTATGTATGGATACAAGCTGGTAGAGGAGGATTTAGCCCAGATGTACCTGGGAGTGAAAACTCTAACAATGAGTTTTGGGATTGACTCAGGTTATCCTAGTACACGACAACAGGACTTGTTTCACTCTTTGTTAGGACATTCTGAGGGGACATGCTTATGATAATTTTTAGTTTCTGAGAGAAGTGGAAGAATGTTAATGGGTGTATGAAACATTATTTTTGAATTAACAACGATCAATCTGAGATCTTTCATGACAATAAAATGATAGATCACTAAAATAGAATGAAGAAAAAAATGAAAGAGAGGAGTCCAATATCCACATAGAGGATCATCAAATGTTGGTTATAATTAATTTAATTAAAATTAAATTATTACCATGATGGAATTATCACTCTGTTGATGTTTTCTGTCATGATCTACTGTGATTTATCTTTGCATCATAGATTCCATGTGCATGAGTCCTTTAGTAGTGATCCACATGTGATCCACATATCTTTTGATGTCGGTGAAGGGATCTCTAGGTGCTAGTGCCAAATTACATTCGCTTGTAGTGTCCGCCTTCGATCACCTTGATCCGGTGGAGAAGGATCCATCTCTCATAGCATGATATTGTTTTTAGAAGAACAGAATTATCTCTTGGCTTGAAATAATTCTCTAGATCAAGAGTGAAAAACACTCTGAAAATGGAAAGTCTAATAAGAATTATATAATTGGGATTTTAATTAATTAGAATAATTAAATGATTTAATTATCTTGAATAATTTATTCATTTCATTTAATTCTTAGAGTTACCCCATTTCATAATAATAGCAGTTTACTATTATTATTACTTTACATGCACTCATATAATTACACATAATATTATTTAATAAAATAAATAATATTATTCCCCATAGATTCCCAGAAAAAATACACGGCGTGTATATTATTATACCTGGAATGTACATTTGTTTTTTCATTCTCTTTATTTCTTCCACCACATTTATTAGACACTGAATAATGGATATTTATTTCAAAATTAAATATCACTGCATTTCACATGAATAAATATATTATTTACCCCACAATATATTCTATCGAATAACATGTGTCGAAATAAATGCGATCAGACATCCTTAAATAATTATTAAACCACAATGGGAAATAATTTTTATTCAACTTTTTAAATTAATATTTAATTGAGATACTTGTACACATTTATTGTGTCACCCTCAAGGCCTCTTTCTCAGTGTAATTAGGCAGAGACTGCCTAAAGTACAAGGTTAGCTTCTTGAAACACAGTAAGGCACCCATAGAGAAAGATGATAATGATGCAATGATGTGTCACCTCTTACGAACACTTACTGGGTAATGAAGTCCCTTTTTCGCAATATCTTGAATCAAGTAGGTTTCATTCTAGTTCCATCAACCCATGTTCTTGATTATTCTTTCCTTGACATTCTATAAGTGAACTCGCCCTTTCCTTACCATGTCCATGCATTTATTTATCCTATATCTATTCAACCAAAGGGCCTGAGATATCTACTTATGTTATATAATAGAAGGGAAGAAATGTTTCTTGCATTATTTATTAATGTAGTATTACTATTGACACACCCAATATATCCTACCTCACTACGAACAGTGTGTCATCACATTTTTCTTCAATACATCTAAGTGCATGATTTATAATTCTCATTAATAATAATCATAAAGTATAAGGACCAATACACATGTCTGTAGATAGGAACATCCAATGACACTATGAAATGTGCATTTCCTTCTGGAGGGTCTTGATCTCATAATATCCACATTCATTTTACGAAGGGCGCACACCATGAGAAGTTTCCTTAATGTTTTATGAGTCATCACCCATAATGACCTATATTATTTCTGTCCCCCAAATAAAAACATCCGACCGTATAACATATATTCAATAATAGTGTTATGGAACTTCTGAGTTCTCATCAGCAGGGATCCTCTTTTTCCCTTCAATGAGACAGTTATCCTTAAGACATTATCACATGAATTATCATGTAGAAGAAAAATCACGATGTGATAAGGAATTTATTAATGAATAAATTACAAAGTAGTTGGTTTTAGTCTACCAACTCTTACAGATTCCCACTGGGACTAGATCCATCTACAAACAACTTTTAACCTACTAGATCTCACATGATATTCATGCTTCTGCTGAGATAGGCCTTTATTCATGGGGTCTACCATGTTCTCTTCCATGGTCACCATCCACCCTGAAACTTTACCCCTTTCATAGAAATCCCTCAAGAGGTTATACATTCATAGTATGTGTTTTGCCTATTGATGCAACCTTGAATATTTTTCAAGATCCACCGCTGTAGTATTATCACAATAACATGTTATAAGATCTTTACATAAAGATACATCATTCTATTCCTGGACAATTTTCTAAATCTAGATGGCTTCCTTGGCTACATTAGAAGCCACCATATATTTGGAATCTTATGTAGAATCGGAAATAAATGGTTACATTGAACACTTCCAACTCATAGCTCCTCCATTGAGACAAAAACATATACAAATTACGACATCAGATCATTTTGATATGTCTGAAAACCAGCATCAGCATACCCTTTGATGAAAATCTCCTCGTCTTCTCCATATACTAGGAACATATCCTTAATTCTTCTCAGATACATAAGGATAGTCTTAAAAGTTTTCCAATGTTGTTCTCCAAGATCTTCTTGATATCTTCCTACCATGCTCAGTGCATAAGAAACATCAATCTCGGTATATAACAGGGCATACATGATGGATCCTATAGAAAAATCATATGTGATCATACTAATTCTATCATTCTCATGTTGTTTCTGAGGACACATTTTCTTAGAAAGATGTAGGACATGTGAAACTAGAACCAATCCCCTCTTAGATTGTTCCATACAAAATCTCTTTAGTATATGGTCAATGTTTTAATCCTGACATAGTCCAGGAAGCCTCATGGATCTATCAAAATGATCTTGATTCCTAGAATGATGCCTACTTAACCCAAGTCCTTCATGGGGAAACACATGTTCAACATGTCTTTAACTAACAGTAAGAATATTACATCATTCCCAATAAGCAATATGTCATCGTCATATACTACTGGTAAAATGACTTCATTCCCATTAAACCTCTTTTAAACCCATGGCTCACATTCATTCTTAATTAAACCAAATTTCTTTATGGATTCATCAAATCCAATATTCATGGCCTGGATGTTTACTTTAATCCATAAATGTATTTTTCCATCCTATAGACCCATTTGGATTCACCTGGTGTCACAGACCTTTGTAGACATGTCATATAGACTACTTCCTAAAAGATCCGATTAAGGAATGCTATTTTGACATCCATTTTCCAAATCTCATAGTCATCTTAAGTTGTTATGGCTTGTTTGATTATTATCGATTTAAACATGGAAAATAGAGGAAAGGTTTCATCATTGAAAATTCCTTGACATTGTCATAATCTTTTATCCAGTACCCTTGATTTATAGTTTCTAAATTGACCTTCCATGTACAGTTTTCTATTGAATACCCATTTTCATCCAACATGATTTACATCATCTGGATCATCGACCTTAACCCACACATGGTTCTGATACATGGAATCTATTTTAGAATTCATAGCTTCTATCCATCTTACAGATTCTGATATTTCTATTGCTTCCATGTAGGATAGAGGATCGTCATTGCCCAAAAATAATGTTTCACCATCCTCG
The DNA here is from genome assembly GCA_963277665.1 of Viscum album. Classification (NCBI taxonomy): domain Eukaryota; kingdom Viridiplantae; phylum Streptophyta; class Magnoliopsida; order Santalales; family Viscaceae; genus Viscum; species Viscum album. The sequence continues at coordinate 230,828,163 of OY728155.1, read as the reverse complement.
ATAACTAGGAAACCAAATCTCTCTAGTTCCCTTACCTCTCTTAAGCTCCTACATAGTACTTGTGTTTCTAGAACCTCTTCCATGAGGACCTACGAACCTTTTTCATGTACCAACTCTTGTGTATATTGAGAATCAACTTCAATGAAGTCAGTCTTTCTCCCACTATCCTTTTTGAGAATGTTATCCCTCTCAAGAAAGACGGATTGTCTTGCGATAATCACTTTCTTTTTTGAAGGTTTATATAGGTAATATCCTTTCGTTTCAATGGGATATCCAATAAAGATACACCTCATGACCTGGGGTGTTATTTTGTTTCATAAGAAGGCCTTACAAAATTCTTGACATCCCCATACATGTGTGTATGGAAAAATGGGTTTCTTTCCATTCAACTACTCAGAGGGAGTTTTATTTTACGCCTTAGATGGTACTCAGTTTAATGTGTATTCTATAGTTTGTAATGAATATCCCCAAAATGGTAATGGAAGATCTTCATGACTCATCATCGACCTCACCATATCCAAAATGGTGTGGTTACTCCATTCACTAACACCATTCCACAGTGGTGTATAAGGATGAGTGAGATAAGATAGAATCCCAGACTCCCATTGAATATCATTGAACTCTTTGTTAAGGTATTCTCCACCTCGATCTGACTAAAGTTTCTTTATCTTCATACATAGCTTATTCTCTAATTCATTCATGAATTCCTTAAATTTCTATAAGGACTCTAATTTATACCTCATTAAGTAAACATAGCCATATCTACTCAAATCATCAGTAAATGTAATGAAGTAAGAATATCCACCACTAGTCTCTACTGGAAATGGTCCACATACATCTGTATAGACCAATCTTAGAAGCTCTGTGGCCCTTTCACCCTGTCCACCAAAAGGTGGCTTGGTCATTTTACCTTGTCAAAAAGCAAGACATTTATCATGTGGTTTTAGCATCGTAGAGTCTAAATAGACCTCATGGAAGAGCATTATCAAGAGCTTCTTGTTTCCTTACCGAGATGGTGATGCCACAACTGGGTGATCTATGAGATATGTATGTTTGTCTCGTCATCGATTTCCAAAACTAGGTTTTTGTAATTTAATACATACAAAAAAATTATTTAAATGCACCATACCATAACATATGGTGTTCTTATAAAATAAAAAACCCTTATTTGCATGCATGAAAATAAATTCATCCATATCAAAACATGGTACATAATTTATTTTTATAGTAACACTAGGAACATAATAACAATTATGTAAATCCATAATCATCCCAGTTGGCAATGAGAGTTGGTAATCACCAATGGCCAATGCAGCCATCCCCACGACATTAGCTGCTCAAAGATCCACCTCTACTCTGGAAATCATTATAAATCTACTTGGTTCCTACCATTGAATATATATATGTGATCCTCACACGCTATATCTAATACCCAATGTGTAGAAATCGAAAGATTACACTTCATAACAAATGCACCTATAGTATCCCCATGCTTCTGGGTGTCGTTCCTCTTTCAGTAGACTTTTTTACCACATTAAAAACATACTACCTCCCATCCCATTCCCTTCCTTTGGATCTTCCCCTTCTTGGAAGGACGGTTCTTAGGGACTTTAGATGGGTTATGAGTCTTTGGACCCTTTTCCTAGTCCTTCCTTTTCTTACTCACCCTAAGGACTGTGGTATTGTCACACATGGTTTTCTTATCTACCTAGAACATTAATGTTAGAAGTCCCGATAGACTCTTATCAATGTTTCAAATGTTGTAGTTGAAAATAAATCTAGAGAAGGTCTTGGAAAGTGATGATATGATGATATCTGTACACAACTCATCTGAGAACATAATCCCTAAGATGTCCAGGAATTCAATGTAGCCAATAAACATGACTACGTGAGGCCCAGCTGGCACAAAATCTCAAAGATTAGTTGTGAACAAAGAATTTGAGATATCATATATCTTGTATCTCACCTTCTCTTGACATAGATCCTTATGGTAAGAAATCATGTTATATGCGTGCATGTTTTCATGTTGCATCAAGAGTTCATTAGACATGTATGATTGCATAAAACATTGGACATATATGGAATCATCCATATGTTTCATATAGGGAAATATTTCCTCATCACTGGCTACTTTCCAAGTGAAACTGGAATAGGCTCCTCCAGCACGTACAATTTCTTGTCATGGTGATGGATGACGCGTAAACGCCTCTGCCATTCCTAGAAATTGAAGCTAGGGAGAAGGTTTTCCTTATTGAGTATGGTTTGAAATGATATGTTTCATTTTATTTTTCTTATCGTATCAAAAGATTTATATGACAAATGGTTTGGTACTTTATTATGATAAAACTGAGACGAATAAATAAATTAATACTAATTAGTCTCCCACTATTTTATCGAAATCCAATATCCCTCACTATGTGAATTCATAATATTCTATTGACTGAATATTCTAGTGGCAAGGATCCCTATTTCCCTTAGAATTACCCCAAATAGGGTTGTTCAACAAACATGAAGGGTTTTAGTTAGGCATTCCAAATGGAAACTTTATTAACTTGTAGCTCCTTGATTTACTGAGTGGACTCCCCAATCCTGAAATCCATTTATTTTGGATTTCCTCAACCTTTGACTCTTGGACACACCATGTCCTATTATAACAGTCAACCCTTTATGAAAACCAATTGAAGTCAACCCCGAACCTTGAATTAGAATTCCCCAATAATTAAATGCTCCCCAACTAGGGTTGGTCAATAACTTTGAACTATGGTTTGATTCTACCAAGATTCTGGAAGGCTATACCGACATAATATTCTTTTTGAGAGAATTTGTCCTTATACATGAATTTCAGTTTATTTATCTTTTATTACATGATTTTTGATATTATGTGGCGTGTACATAAGTGATTAACCATGTCTAAGATAATATTTACGCATAAGACAGTCTTATTTTAGTTTCACCTTGAATGCTTGTTTAATTCATTAATTATGCGTTCGTGACAACACACCCACAATAAATAAACCATGAAACTGGAAGAAATAAAATAAATTGTAAAATCATGAGATTTTTCTATTGGTTAGTTTATCTAGTAGATGATAAACAAACCATGTGCCTAGGGGAGAAACACCTAGAACATTTTGGGTTTGTGATTACAACTTTCTTCCTATTCCACTTTATATCTCTTAGAATTTGGCTTCACCTTGGCTCCAAACTTGAGACACCACCTTCAGTTTGGGAGATCCATCCATTACATATGGTTTTATCTCACACACAGGTGAGGGTAAAATGGGTTTTTACATAAAAGAAACCTTGGACACGTTGGTTTTACATATTACTGAGGGGAAGGATCGCAGACCAACAAATTTAAAATAAATACATTAAAATAAATCATTCACATACAATGGTTTTGGTCTAGCTCATGATAATCCATACATGCAATGTTATTTATACATCAATAAAACTTGCATTCAATTCTTTAATCATTATTGTTTAAGACAAATCATGCTCAAATCCAGTAATTCTATTCAATTAATCAATCCTTTTATCTTAAACCCTTTTTTGAATTTCTTTGAGATTCTCATCCATTAAAATTTTAAACAAGTACATTCATGTAAAATTATCTTTGTATGTAACTTTTTCCTTGGAGGAAACCCGATTAATTCCCATTCATAACTACCTAATGTTTATAAATGATCATCATGTAGATGATAAACTAAACACATATATATAAAACACTTATCACTTTTTGTGAATCAGCATTACTCCTACACTATGGTACATGTCTCAAGGGTTTGTATAATATAATAATAATTTTTAATAAATCTGTGTAATTTGGATGATTTATCTGCATATATTTATGACTATATAGCATGTAATTTTGTTCAATATCTATACAATGTACACTCCCTGTGAAATGGTGTGTAGATATACTTCATAAATCTTTCGGAGTACACGACATGTTCAGTGGGTCACATGTCGTGTAGTATCCACATTACACGATTTCTTACAGGGCAAGCTGTGTACAGGTACACGGTCGAACCCTAACCTGAAGAGACTACACGATCTGTTCAGGGGACCACACGATGTGTTATCTAGAAACAGTGTTCAACATGTTTCTCGTCCCCACATGGTGTCATTTAAGACTTATAAATACTCTAACACATGGATAGATTTGGCAGACCAGTCTGATGCATTGAACCATGAAAATACAATGTGTACATCTGAATACACGTTGTGTATACTGGTGATGTACCCTGAATGGCTTGAAGGCCTTATTTTTTATTTTATTATAGATAATACCCATTTTAATGGTTGAAGGGGAACCAGTACATGACATGCAAGCCCGAGGCACAAGGCCCGACATCACCCGTAGTACATGACCTGAAGGCCCAGAGACATACCATGCCCAATACATGACTCGTAGGCCCAGCCCACAAGAACATCCCCTCCCCAGCTTCTACATAATTGATTACATTTACCTCCCCACCTGAATTGTTGATCGGCTAGCATTGCCCCATACAAAGCTTCATGGTGCCTGGTACCGAATGCAGTTATCATACACTCTCATTCTTCCAATCTGGTTATCTCTACCTCTGGTGACAGCTACTGGTGCTCTGATCCTCATCTGGGGCCTGCTCTGTGTGAACTGGGCTACTTGATGGTCTTCAATCGCCCGAAGGCCCTGTGGCCCGAAGGCCTTTGATGAACCGAAGGCCCTGAGACCCGTATCCCAAACCGGTGGCCTGAAAGCCCAAATCAGGTGAATATTCCTGCTGCTACAGTACCGAACAATGCCTGCTACGGTTCCTACTACAGTGCATGCTACAGTGATGCTATAGTACCCTGGAAATTTGCCTCCACTTGTACAGCTACAGTAATGGTGATGTATGACCATGAATGATTTCCACCTCCTGATGAGATTCTCTTTGTTATTTTAATCAAAATTAAATGAAAAAATCATTTTTTTGAGGTGAACGACAAACAATATAGGAGGAACAGATCACAAGATTACGATTTGCAGAATGATTAACTTGAAATGAAACCACTTAATTATTAATTTTTTAAATTACCAATGGAAAACAAAATAATTATAATCAATGATATAACTACTCTGATACCACTTGCAGGTTCTAAGTGTAATAGAAGCTTGTTGGTGGGTGTACCAAACTTTATTTTAGCATTTACAATGATCAATATGAGATCTGTCACGATAATAAAATTCCAGATCATCCAAATAAAATGAATAATGAAAAAGAAATAGGGGAGTCCTAGAACCATATAGAGGATATTCATATTTTGGTTAAAATTAATATAATTAAAAAACATTAATTACCTTGATGGAATTCTCTCTCCATTGATGTTTCTGATCACGATCTGATGGGATCCATCATTGAATCATATATTCCATGTGTTGGATTCCTCTAGTAGTGACCCACATGTTCTCAATGTATTTCTAGATATCAACAAAGGGATCTCTGGGTGATAGTGCAAATGAACCATCACTTGTGATGCCCGCCTTCGATGGCCTTGATCCGATGGAGAATGATCTCTCTCTCGTTGCTTGAGAGCATTCATGGAGAGAAATAATTCTCTCTTGGCTTGAGAGCTTTCTCTAGATCTCTTGTAAAAAACACTCCGAATACGGATAGGCTATTGAGAATTATATAATTGTGATTTTAATTACATAATATAATAAAATGAATTAATTACCTCAAATCATTTATTCATTTCATTTAATTCTTTGCAATACCCGATGTATGAATAATAACAGTTGACTATTATTGTTACCTGACATGCCCCTAGTGAATTACACCTAATATTAATTAAATAAATAAATAATATTCTTTCTCATAAATTCCCTTAAAAAATACATGGCATGTATATTAATATACATGGTGTGTACTTTTGTTTTTCCATTATATTTATTTATTTCACCACACTTATTAGACCTTGAATAATGGCTATTTATTTCTAAAATAAATACCAGTTCATTACTTGCTAATAAATATATTATTTCACCCACAATATATTTTCTCAAATAACTACATTCGAAATAAATGCGATCGGGAATCCATACATAATTATTAAATCACAATCAGGAATAATATTTTTTCAACTTGTTAAATTAATATTTAACTAAGATACTTGGCCACACATTTTGTGTTACCCTCTAGGCCTCTTTCTCATTGGTATTAGGTGGAACCTACCTAAATTCCAATGATATCATCTAGAAACATACTAAGGAAACCATAGAAAAAAAATCTAATGCTGCAATAACATGTCACCTCCAATGAACGCTTACCGTGTAATGTAATCCCTTCGACTCAATATATCAAATCAAGTTGGTTACATGCTAGTTCCATCAACCAATGGTATTGAATATTCTTTCTTTGACTATACATAATTTAACACTCCCATTCCTTACCATGGCCATTAATATATTTAGACTATATCAATTCCTCCAAAGGGCATAAGATATCTACTTTTGTTATAGAAAATAAAGGACAAATGCTTTCTCATATTACCTATTAATGCATTATTACTTGTGATGAAACCAACATATCCTATCTCAATAAGAATAGTGTTTTATCATAGGTTTCATCAACATATCTATGTGTGGAATTTTTAATACTCGTTAATAATAATCTTCAAGTCTATGGACCAAAACACATGACCGCATATAGGAACATCCAATGACACTATGAAATGTGGATTTCCTACTTGCGGGTTCCGTTCTCATAATATCCACCTGGATATTACCAAGAGCTCACACCATGAGAAGGTGCCTCAATGTTTTATGAGTCCTCACCCATAATGGCTAATATTATTTGTGTCCCTCAAATATCATTATCTGACTATAGAATATATATCCAAGAACACTGTTATGGAAATTATGTGTTCTCATCATAGTAGGGATCTACTATGACCCTTTAATGCAACAACTACCCTTTATACATTATCACATGCAACTTCATGTAGAAGAACAATCAATATGTGATAAATAATCTATTAATGAATAGTGTATAAAGTAGTTGGTTTTATGCGACCAACTTCAACATAATTTACATTTTCCTTACAAACCATTATGAAGTATTTAGGACTAAATAGTTCCTCAAATAAATTTTTTTCATTGTGTATTATATGTCTAAAAAGTTCAATTTATTTAATTTATTTTACTGTTATGGAATTATGAATTGCAATTCAGAAACTAATATAGTGTATTTCATTGTTTAGAAATGGAACCTAGTGGAAGGAATGGAAACCGTATGAACATACATAATCCATGTAGGGACTTCCCATCTACTCAAGATAATTATACTGGAGCTGGTGATTCAATTGGTGTTGAACAAATTATTACCGTACTGGGAAAAATCAATAAGGTTATGAATAATAAAATTACCTTGATGGAGCACCCTGATACAAAAGGCGGATGATCAATGTTAGACCGCTTCATAAGGAAATAAACTCCAACATTCAATGGGACTACAAATGCATTTGTATCTGAGAAATGGATTAGTTCCGTAGAGAAACTATTTCATGCTTTGGGGAGTGTGAAAGTTTAAAAGCTTTCATGGATGTTTATCGCCTCATAAGAGATGCAAATCAATGGTGTTCTGAGTGATAACTCCTTCGCTCCTTATGTATGTTTTGTTTTGATAGGTGTAGTCCTTATACTTTGATTATGGTAACATCATATCCATAATTTTAATCATGAACTAAATATAATATATATTAATTATATATGTATTTATTTTAAATCCTAAAATATTTATATAGAAAAATGAATTACACTATTCATGGAGACAGTATGTCATATGTACAAAAAAATGTTCTTTACACTTTTTAACGGATGAAATGAAAAAAGGGTAAATAATTATTCACCATTAAAGAATTATTATTATATCATATAAGTCATATCTATTCATCAAATACTTTCTTATTACCATCCATGTAAAAATAAATTGAATAATGAATCACATCCCTTCGTGGAGGCAGTAGTCCACACATACGTACGAGCAATGTTATCATTTTACAAATAAATTAAAGGTAAGAAGGTAGATGTGATATCATTTTTCAAGAATCATAATTATGTCATAAATTTCATATATAACCATTAAAACCATTATAATACTCATCCATAAAATAAGGCATTGGAAAATGAAATATATCACTTCTTGGATATGGTAAGTTGTACGTTTTTGACCAATAATTTCACTTGTCATTGGATATAAAAGAGGAAAGATAATGGTGGTTTCATAATCATAATACAGTTTTTTTATACTAAATATGTTATGTTTTGATAAATAACACATATTTATAATATGTTTAGTATGAAATAAATTGAAATATTTTAGGTAATACAATTACCGCTTCTTGAGGATACATCTTTTAGATCCCTTTTCAGAGAACCTAGGGGTGATTTTTTGTGTGGAAAAAAACATTAAAAACATTTATAAGGATGTTTATAAGAGGAATGGGAAGTTATTGGTCATGTTAGTATGCTCAATTTTTTTTAATGAAGTGAAGAAAAGAGTTTACTTTTATAAGGTAGGGAAAAGACACAAATAAAATTACTAAAATGATTAAAATATAACTAAATAATTATCAATCCCAATGAATAAAAATGGAAATATATTCTAATAAAAGGTAGTATATTGTTGAAATATCATAGAAAAATAAAATTTCGATTGGTTTAATTCATATTTTTAACTTTATCATATTTTTATCCCGTTAGATAACTTATTTTAACCTTAACCACAGTAACATATTTTTCACTCTTAACGAATTATTATTTTACTTATAAGTTGAAAATTGAATCATAAATGGAAAATGGATGATTTTTTTACCATATTCTACCCCTTTTCCAATTAAATTATTTGAAATATTATTATATTATTTAATAAAATATAATTATGATAAAATATCATTAATATCTATTTTTACACTATTCATTTAATTTGACTTAAACATCAAAAATAAAGTAATTTTAATTATAATATAATCATCTAAAATAACACTAATATTTCTTACACATTTATAAATTTTTGTAACAATATATCACATTCAGATTATATCACCGTTAATATTTTTAAAACTATTTATTTGATTTTTTTCATTAATTGAATAAATACCATGTCAATATTGCATAATCATTTAAGAAAATTATATTATTAATAAAAATTAGAAATAAATTTTCATCATGAAAATAATTTAATTACTCTAAAAATATACATTTATTTTAGTACATAACATTTTTTGTAATAATGTGGACACATAATAGATATTTAAAAGTTAAAGAGTGACATTTTTTATTTTTAATTTCATTAAATATTATATAGATAATTTTCAGGGAAACGTGTCCCTAAAATAATTAAATATATAGAATAATATGATAAGGGTAAAATTTAATTAATTCAATAACAATTAACATTGAAAATAGGGACCTTAATACATATATTTTACCAGATTAACATGATTTACTCTTTATTGAGGTAATCAATTTTACCAAGATTTCTATTCCTAATTCCTAAAAATAGAAGGGACCTATTTAAAAAATTTCTATATACTAATTAAAAATATTGGATAAATTTTATCAAATTAAATTCCTATAAGTGGAATATATTTATTTTAAAATAAGAGTGCAAAACATGATGAAAACAACTTTTAGGAAAATATAGTTTTTCAAGCATAAAACTATATTTATTCTTATCCAATGCATATTAAAAATGTTATATGAATGTTAAAACATTTATTTGAAAATATAATATATTTAAATTTCATTAGAGGCATTATAATATATATATCGATTTAATTTATTGAGATAAAAACATGTTTCGGGTATAAATTGTTTTTCAGAAAAATGTTGTGTTATATATAAAAATATTTTTATAACAAATTCAAAAATAAAATTTGTTGAAATTAATATATTTGTTTTTTTAATAATATAATAAAACTAATTTTACCTGTAAACCATTTTGAAACAAAGTGTAATTTTTTAAATATTTCAATCAAAAATATAGTTTTCAATAAAAATCAGTATTTCTTACTATTCACTACAAAATCATCCTTTTTAGAAAAATCTAAAAGTTTTACCTTAACATAATTTTGATATAATTATTTCAAAAATAATTTTTTTATAAAATAAAATTTATATATGTTCCATAAATTTATTAAAATATTTTCCCGTAAAAATCAATAAAATTCATTTTTTTAATTGTATTTCTAAAGCATTAAATAGCATTACTAAAAATTGAGTACTTATTTCATAAGAATTAATAAATTAATTTTTATTTATTTGTTCAGATGCATATATTTAATAATTTGGTTAATATTATTCATACCTACCAATTCAAAATCTAGGTTGTAATGATCGTATTTAAATAATAATATTTTGTTGTTCATTTAGGATTAGTGTTACATGTTATATATGCTATAGAACACAGTGTTATTTTAAAATCATTGGGTGTTACATTCTTACCCTTCAAAAAATTTCATACGCACAATTTTAACTTTTTCCTATTAATCAGTGGTTTGACATTTGAATATTTCTTGTTGGATTACCCAATTCGTAAAAAGGGATAATAAAAATTCATCTTGAAAAGAGGAAAAGGGAAATACGATGGTTATCTGGAATAACACAATAATTGTTTTCAAAATAGAATAACCATAGTTGGAAGTGAAAATATAGAAAAGTAAGAAATGTGTAATTTCAACTTAATTATGTAGAGTGACATAGATCATTGATCATAATAAAATAAATGATCATAAGAAAGTCAATGACCACAAAACCATAAATTTTTTATTGGTGAAAAGACCATTGATTCATTGAAAATGAAGTTAGTAGGTAAAATAATTTGTTTCATGATTCATTTTCAATAATTTATGGGATTAATTAACCATTTATACTAAAAAATAAAGAAATATACTTACTTTTAAAATGTAGAAATTCATCCTTCAATAATTTTCCACCATAATCCCATCTTTTTATCTAGGTGATGACTACTCAAGATGAATTGTTTTATACCCAAATCCCTAAAATTAACGTCTAACAAATCACATAATAGATAAAATAATAACAATTTATTCCTCCTATCTTTAATAAAAACAAAAATTCTTGCACAATCTACGATAATACTCAAATTTAATAAACCCTCACATGAAAAAATATTAAATTAATATCCAAAATTCAACAATAAAACCAATGGATTAATATTGATCATACCTTAAATAAATAACCCTATATCCCAAATAACCTCAATAACCTCAACATGAAATAATTTTTTAACCTCAAATGGAATCTCATACCCTTCTTCATACAAATCAAAAAATATAATAACGTTTTTCAGAAATAATGATTTATATTATACCTAATGGTTATATATAACTGAACCCAATAAAATATCTCCTCAAATATAATTAATCAAATAACATTTTACAAAATGAAAAACATATTTGATCTTATAATATGGTTCCAAAAATAAAATTATTTTTTATCCATCAAACCATTTAAGTAAAAAAAATATCATACTAACTAGGACATCATGTAGTCCAGTGGTAGACACTACACCCTTATCGCTTTTCGATAGTGGGTTCAAGCCCCAAAGCCTTTCCAAATGTGATTAATTTTTACCTAACACACAAATAGTCCTTTTTATAAATTCATATTAATATAATTCCAATAAAATTCCAAAAAACAATACGATGAATATCCTAAAAAATAACATTAACCATCAAATCAATTTTCAAACCTATAGTTTTCTATAATATAAAACATATGTTCCCAAATTTTTATAACCCATAAATACCACATCATAAAAGATCACATAAACCCTAAAGGATTTAAATACAATGAAAACTTATTTCTATAAAATAAAAAACATTATTACTCAAATAACCTTCCCATTAAAACATATACTAAACCAAAGGGTTGTATTCTCATAAATTTCTCCCAAAATATCCTTAATCATATTAAAATACCATTATATAAAAATAAAAAGGGCTATATTTGCCATTAAAATTATTACCAAACATAGAATTATCATCCAATGAAACTTTAGGTTTACCCCAACACATTTCAAGGGTTATTAGTTCCTTAATCACGTGTTTTCCAAAAATATCACCTTATAACTAAATTAATTTTCTATGTTATAGGTATGACTCAAAATTTGATTTAAAATTTAAAAAACTAATATGAATAAAATCATTAGATGTTAATCAATTCTTATATCTTGAATATCATTGATATAATTATTCTATAACATACTTAAAACATTCCAATACATATACACTTCATTTATTGCACAATAATGATTTCAATATCATAGCTCCTACCTTGGTCGAGTAGTTAAACTTTAGATTTGTCCATTGAAATAGATAATTATCATATTACCCACATATAATAAATGGAACTAAATATAGTGTAGTAGGAATCAATTTATTCCCTTCCATTATAACAGGCATTTTTCCTAGAAATTTATTGATTTGTTCCCTTATTTTCCACACATAATACATTTTACCGTTCCATTAAGACATTCTCCAAGGTGTATCTTTTTTCATTATTTCCTTAATGGTCTCTATAACTCAACCTCTTAGTATACCCTATCCTTATCTTTTTAGTGAGCCTAAGAGTTGGTTACGATGAATTTTTTTAATCATATATCTTGATGACTGATAAGGAAAAATCCCAATATATTTCACTCTCATTATCATCCCATTTGGTTTATCATGGTCTAGAAATTTACATTCAATGTTAACATGGTTCCTTTTGTTTCCAACCAATTATTAAAACTAAAATAATAGTGTGATCAATAATTATCTTAGTGTAAAATCCTAAAATGTCATTCATATGGTGTCAATATCATGACACCCACTTTTTACTATTCGACACCTTAGTTTTAACCTAAACTAACCTTGGTTATCATTTATTAAATTCCTTAATAATGGTTTAAAATAAAAAATTGAATTAACCCAATAATATTCATTAGGAGTGTAAAACCAAGTGCGCAGTAAGGGAACACTCACCATGCAATATAATTCTGATGGAGATATACTAAATCCAACTCTTTTTGGTGTTATTACCCTTATATGGATCTATTCCAAAACCATGTCCACTTATAGTATCTAGAAAGGTATGTATTTCTAGGAAAACCACATAATCTCTACCTTATGAAAACATTAGTATCTTATTCTATACTTTGACATACCCTCAAATTTAGTCATATGTTTATATTCCCCAATCTATGTTTTCATAAATCCAATCCCAAAGGCTTCTTCTAAACTTCCTATGATATAAAATGTAAAGACCCCAACCCTAGTAGCCTATATATAGAGGTTATTTTATTACATTGACACTAGATACAATGAATCACATCCATTAGGACTGAATATTTTATTAGTTTTTAAAAAATAGATACATACTTGAATATCAAATTACAATTCAAAATTTTAAATATAACATAGTATTTTATTTTAGAAAACCCTTATTCCTTTTAGAATATGCCTTCATATCAATCACAATACTCTTCCTAGAATCCCTAGGAAATGAAAATTAATATTGGGTGAGATATGATTCTTAATAGGGGTATGCGTAAAATGAAATATATCATGAATAAATAAGGAAGAATATATATGGTAGGTTAATATCTGAAAAAACAATCCATTTAATCAGTAAATATTCCATGAAGAATAATAAGGAATGAATAAATGATTATATGATAATGGAATAATATTCTTAAGAATTAACATGAATCACCCTCTCATGTGATTATTCTCTTCTTGGAATGCCCTAGGAGATGGCAGCATCGTCGTATCCCCTCCTCGGTATTCCCGACCGGAGGAGGGAGGAGAACCTTCTTCCCCTTCCATTGCCTTCCCAAACTTCTAATTTCACTACCTTAACAAATCCATCCACCCTCCATATATTCCCCTCCATATATATAAGCCCAAAATTTCAATAATATGTTTATGGAGTTCTGATGGTCCTGCTTTTACCCCTGAAGTTCATCAAGGCCTTCATGATGAAGTATTTTTTTTCTGGTTTCCCGCTTTAGTAAGAGACATCCCTTTGTTGAAATCCTAAATAGATTATTCTTCAAAAGGAGGAAGTAGTATGACCGAGAAACAGTAGGGCTCCTGGATTCGAGACAACTCTTAGTTCATTTCTCATTATAATAATATATGATCTCTTCTTGGGAGAATGCTCCATGGATTATCTCAGGCTCACATTTTCCCTTACATTGGTGGTTGTTTGGTTTTCACTTGAATAATGACCCCACTGTCTTGAAATTATGGATCTCACTACCTATTCTCCCATACCGTTTCAAACCCCAGTGATCCTTCACTTGATTTGAATCGTAGTGGGTCGATTACTCTTCTTAGAGCAACAGACTAACATAGTTTTTCATCTGATTTCTCTAATAATTTGTGTTGAAGCGGATGTTCCCAAAAAACCAATAGAAACTATTGGAATAGATATTGAATTTGAGAATAGATGTTATCAAATGATTTTCTATGAATCGTGGGTCCTTTACTGTTTGTACTGTTTTCATATCAAACACAATGCTTACAATTGTAGGAATATATCGATGGAATTTCCTCAGGTGCCCCTTTTTGCTGATTCGTTAAGAGTGGGCCATCCTATGATGGATGTAGGGGATTATGGAAAGATCACCTCAGTTGGTTTCTCATATATAAATGGCCTTGAGTTGGATGATTCGGGAACCAATGAGGTATGCCTCCCTTTTACCATCCATAAATGGGTTAATGGAATATAGTTAGAGCATAAAATTACAGATGTGTTTGAGGGATAAAGACATGATTTGGGGGACATGAATGTAGCAACGAAGGGGATCAAGGGGATCAATAAGAACTTATCTTCCCCCACATATTCCAAGGTCCTTTACATCACAGTTTCTATCAATCATAGTGACCCGACCAATGGAAAATTGACTCATTCATATTCTTCTAGTGGTGATAATATCCTTATTGAGTCTAGGGTACTTGTAGATAAATTTGAAAATCATAATTAGAATATAGTTATATCTCTGTGCCGAGGGCTGGCTGATCAAAATGAAGCATCAAAGACATAGAAATCCAAAAACTGTTTCCACACATTGAATGGAGATGAAAAGGAGAATGAGGATCTTGAAGGATGGAAAACTTATAATCAAAGATGAAATAAGAAACAGGTCGAATCAAGGATCGTTGAAGATAATGAGAAAAGTGACTAAGAAGTGAACTCCCAACAAATGACGGAGGATTGTGATCATGAATATCATGGGGATAGAATGGTTGGGTCAAAGTCGGGAATGGTCAATCAAAGTAATATCAATTCAGGGAATTTATCTATCCACGTGGGGGGAAGAAAACTATACCTCGCAAAGACTACTCAAACATTCCAAAAACAATACAAAATTGATCTTCACATAAGGCCAAGAATAATGATATAGATGAAAAAATCGAGGGAATCATCTACAGTTTAAAGGGTCAAACATGTCTCTGGTAAGTTAGAAAAGAAGACTCTAATCATAGGCAACAAGGTGTTAGAAGGTTAAATCAAGGTGCAGGAACATGTGGGAGATAAAATTTCTAAAGGGGAACTTGATAAAGAAATCACTATTCTAAATCAGGGATATGAGCTTAAGGGAGAACAAAATTGAATGTAAGGACAATTGGAAGCTGAAAAAGGGGAGTTTCTGGAACTTATTCTTCACTCAGAGGAAGAAATTATTGAATGTGTAGTTCGAATCAATTCACTAAAGGAGGAGGTTGATAGAATTTATTAGGAATGACTTTTTGTTAATATTAAATAAGGGAAAGAGGTATGTATTCAGAAACAAGACCAAATTTTAGATCAAGGCTTCAACGATCAAAAAATCAACTCAGAGGAATTCATACTACCATGGGATAGAATGGCCATCTATTTTGAAGATCTTATCAACAATGTCTTGGAAATATTGTTATCAACTACTCATTGGGAATTATATTGGGTGTCCAATTCTAGAAATCTTAGTCTGGTTTTTAATAATTTTGTGATCACATTTAGTACATTGTAATTTTTTTAATCTATTATGGTTTCCTACTTCTTCCTTATAGTGGATTTGAAATATATATATATATATATATGGTGGAGTAAATGATGATCAAATAATGACATATAAATAATCACTTGATCTAGAAACTTATACACGGATGTCATAAAAAATAAAATAATCACATGGACATCATCAAATAGTTTCATAATAAGGAAATTCATTATTCTGGGCATTATAAACATATATTCAAGGCATAATTCCAAGAAATATTACATAAAAGGGAAATTCCTCAACAACATATCCAAGCTAGTCTGTCTCTAAAGACATATTGATGCATCGAGGGGATATAATGGGCCACACCTGAAATTTACTAAGTCCAATTCATTCCTCATATGAAATATATGAAACATAATCAATGTAAACCTTCATATTGAAAAACTATAATAATAAATATTAATAATTTTCACAATCAATTTACATAATCATAAACCATCTATAGTAATATAGTGAATGGTATAAAATAGTACATCCACAGTCAAATTGATCATAAACAATCCAGAGAAATAAAAAAGGTGGTTTAATTATAACACATCCCCAGTGTACTATAGGTATAATAAAGGGGTGCTATCATTAATGAAATATAAAAATCATAAAAAGTTCATTAAAAATATTCTTAAGGAAAAGACCCTTTCCATTTTAAAATTCACTTTCAAAAACTAATTTTATCTTCAAAAAAAGTAAAATAATTTACTTTGAAAGAATATTTTAATGTTATAATGGAATATTCAATGAAATTAGTGCTCATGATGAAGAAAAATTCTATTCACGATGAGCATTTTAAAAAAATATTTATTTCACATTTTTGGTAAAAAGTAAAAAATACCTAGTGTAGAAAACAAAAATATGATTCATTTTAAAACATTTTTTAAATTGTAAAACACGGCTAAAAATTCATTATTTATTCATATTATAATATTAAAAACAATTGAAACATTTTTATAAAACATGGATATGGAAGAAAAAATATTTTTGACTTAAGAGATAAAAAAGTGATATTTCTTTAAAACATTTTCTCAATACTTTTAAGTACCAAAGAGATGAAAATGATAAAATTTATTAAATATATCATGAATAAATGGAATTGGTTAAAATATATTGGGATTACAGTAGAAATATAAAATAACACCCCAATGGAGATTTAAACATATATAATCCCAGATAACGATGAGATTATGGAATAAACCCTTACTATTGTGGTACCTTTGTAATCAAAACTAACCTGAAAGAAATAAAATTATATGAAACATTAAATACCATTAATATAAATTTATTCATGATATAAAATATCTAAAGGTAATTATATACACCACACAAAATAAATATGTTTTTAATATGGCATATATCTTATAGAAGTAAAAGTGAGATGAGAAACCCTTACCTTAGGGTCGACATCCTTTTTATGTGTTTGAACCTATAAAATAATAAATATATATGTATTATAAATCTATTAAATAATCTTAATCATATTTATAATACCATATAATATTTACCTATGACCTTTTATCACTGATTTATTGATAAATATTTTGTTAAAATCATAGTTTTGGTTAAAACTCTTTTGTTCATTGTGTTTATTTTGGTTCGACAGTTGTGGTCCTTTTAATATAATTCTTGGTTACATCATATTAAGAATATTAATAATGATATTAATATATTTTATATTAATTTAGATTAAATCATAAAATATTGAGATAATAAATTAATTACACCATACATATATACGGTAGGTCATACGTACGCATGACTGTTGTTTTCAAATTTCGACGTGTGTAAGGAAAGAATGTTTAAAAATTAATTAACTTTAAAAAAAATTAGTATAATATATAAAACATATATATTCATCAGAAACATCCGTATTACAATCCGAGTTTAAATAAAAAAATGAAACACATCGCTTCGTGGAGTCGATAGTCCACATGTACGCACGATCCACATTATCATATTCCAACGAATTGGAAGGAAAGAATTTAGATGTTATATTATTATAAAAAAAGCAAAATTATGTCTTAAATATCATATATTAGCATTAACATTTCAATATACCCATATATAAAATATGGTGATGAGAAATGAATTTTATCGCTACGTGGAGATGGTAAGCCGTACGTACACACATACAATACTTTCACTTCTTATTTAATGTAAAAGAGGGTAGAAAATGGTCGTTTAATAATAATAATAAAATTTTAGAATTTTTTAGATATTAAATTTATTATTTTATGATAAATAAAATATATTTATTATATCTATATAAATAAAAAAATTGAAATAGGTTGGGTATGACAATAACCTCTTCTTTGGGAGGCCTCCTTTAGATCGACTCTTAACAAAACTAGGGATTGAATTTTGAGAAGAAAAAAATATGTAAATTCATTAATAATGTCTATAAGAGTAATTGAAGGGTCTTGGACCATATAGTTTACACAATATTGATTTAAAGAGTAATGGGAATGATATTTTAAAGGAGGTAAATGACACACTTGGAATTATAAAAAATATTAAAATATAATTAACTCATTCTCAAGGAAAATTATTAAAAATGGAAATAGATTAGACGATAAGGTAGTATTTGGTTGAAATATTATCAAAAAATAAATGTTGATTGGTTGAGATTAAATTTTAAACCTTATATTTTGGATGAACCGATTAGTTTTCCTATTTTAACCTTAACTGTAGTAGCATATTTTTCGCTCTTGAAGGGTTATAATTTTACATACAAGGTGAAATTTGGATAATAAATCGAAAATGGTTTCAATTTTCAACAATATATTTTCCCCATTTTCCACTATAATTAATTTCATTATTTTTAAATAATTTTATTAAATAATATTTTTATAATATATTATTAATGTTAATTTTGACACCACTCATTTAATTTGACATAAATGACAAAAAAGAAGTTTAAATTATAATATAATCCCATAACATACCAATAAAATGTAATAATAATGTATAAAATTCTTGGGAAACTATAACTCACTAAAATTTTATTAGATTTAATATTTTTAAAATCATTAATTTTATTATTTCATTAATTTAATAAATAATATGTCAGTGCTACGTAAACATTTTAGGTAATTATATAATTAATGAAAACTAGAAATAAATTTACATCATGAAAATAATATCATAATTTTCAAAAAATACATTTATATTCATTCATAAATGGCTTGTGTCCATTTGTGGACACATAATAGATATTTATAAGTAAGGGAGTGACATTTTGTATTTTCCCTTTCATTAACAATTATATTCATCCTATTCAAGAATAAGTGTCTATTAAATAAATAATTATTTATAATATGGTGATATGTGTCAAATTAAATTAATCTAAGAATATTTAATATTGAAAATTCTAACACCCCAAGCTTCTACGGTACGCTTCTCTTTGAATAATGCAATAGTGTGTGTTGTACGCAACATCGAGTTCTAACACACACCACAACCGATCAAAGTAGCCGTTATGAATAGTAATACATACTTTTTGAAATTTTATCTCTCAAAATGGACTTCATTTTTTGATTTGGAGTATTGAATTTATCCTAAGGTGAAATTTTGGTACTTTTTGGATAACTTTAATATTTTGATGAATAGTGAAAATTACTAAATTTTAAATAAAAACAACTTTTTTAATCAAAATTATTAATAGTGATAAATTATGAATTTTAGTGGTTTTAAAATATATTTAGAATATATTTTTACAATTTAATACAATTTTGTTCATTGGACATAATTTCACAATTAAACCGAACATAAACAAGTAGCAATCTTTTGATAGTTATTATATCTTAAAAACACAGTTTTTGTTTTGATAGCAGGAATTAATTTTAAATTAATTTCTGCCACTTCTGTGTTTTCAATTTGGAAAAATGGATTCAATATTTGGAATCAGGATGTTCATATTATGTAAATATGTAACTTTTTTTTAGACATTTTGAAAAATTATTTCTGTAAATATTTTATTTACAATGGTTAAAGGGTAAATCCGGTAAATAAGGGTTAAACAAATAATATTATAATTATCCCAAATTACCCTAAAACATGTCCTAACCTTATTGGTTGATACATGTTCGACCATGGGAATCTTTGGGTCGATTTGGGGACCCCATGGTGCCACTTGTAAGTGATAGGGACACTTTATTTTAATTAAGATAAAATGAATACAAAAATGACACAAGCATATATCTTTTATAAAAAAAATTTTTACATAGGGTTATATATGTTGGAGTTTCGACTATAAATATTCATTATAAAGATAAAACGATTTCCTACATAATGATATTTTATTTATAAATTTTAGACATTAAATAATTTAAATTATTTATGACACAATGTTGATGATGTAATTACCATAATAGTGGAAAATTAAAATAATTGATATTATAAATACCCAAATAAATAAAATTTGAGACTTTTTATGAATTAAACTAATTTTCAAGGTTACTATGACATGTTATAATTGACTTAAGTAACTGTTTACAAAGTAATAATTCGTTTATGATTTGCATAAAAATCAATTATTGAATAGTGTCAAAATTCACATAAAAGTGTTTTTAAAACAAATATTATATTATTATTTGATATTAAATTCCTAAAAATATAAGGATCGTCTAGGAGACTTATATCAGGATAGGTGTATCATTAATGGACCACTTGGGGGTCTCTTGGAGGTATATAGTAATTTTATTAACTATATAATATAAAAATACAAGGTGACATGGTAAGTGTCAAACTAATTAACTAAGAGTTAATACTTAATGATAAGGTTAATATAGTAACCCAAACCTGTCTAAATTCTATTGGTTGAGTGATTTTCGACCTATCCCCACCTTAACCTTTAAATAATCCACTTTGGAGCCATTAGAAACCTAATATTAATTTATTATAAAATATAATTTCTAGCTTTTCCAAAGGTGCCCCTCACCCCTCTTATAAAAGGGAACTCTCCCTTCTCATTAACTGAAACCTTAAAATCCTTTTGGATCGGCCAAACTATGCCCAAATACTCTATCAACATGCCTCACTTCATCCTATAGGCCTTCCTTTAGTCAGAAATCCAACTTGAGAGCCCTTTTGATCAAATCAAAAGGAAGAACCCGAAGAAGAGGTAATGTTTTCACCACCCTTTTCCATGTTTCTTTCTTCTTCCACTTCTTCTTTATTTTTTATTACCATTCTAAAATAATTAATATAGTATCTCCTATATACTGTAATATTATTATAAATATGGTACAACCATATTCAGTATTCTATCCATCCTTTGAATAACATGTCACCATACGTGCGTACGTACGGCTTACCGTCTCCACGTCGTGGTGTAATTGTTATTCAATAAATTATTATTTGGATGGGTATAATAATGATGTGTAACTCATTTAAATAATAAATATAACATGACAATGATTCTTTATATATGATATACCATCCAATTATATAATATCAAACGAATGATATTGTCGCTCGTGCGTACGTACGGACTACCGTCTCCACGAACGCGATAAGATTCATCTCCATCGTATCCATTCAAATATAATTCTCATTTGATGATTAATAATAGTATCTAAGGACTTGATATCATTCTGGATATGATTAAGATACAACCTATCCATGACAAACATAGCTTACGTAACAAAACCTATAAAAGAAAATGAGTATGTTAACACCCAAAACAACGATAATACTAAGATATTATTAAAAAATAAATAAAAGATCATATATGATATCATATTAATGTATATGATTCCTGTATAATTTAATAACAATTATTTCACCATTATACAGGAGGTTATCCTACCCTCAACCAATGAAGAGTACAAGGTAAGGGTTTATTTCGCAATCTCTTCATTATCCGAGAATGTATATACGTAATAATATACTGGGATCTCTTTATCATCCACATACACGTTTCTTAAAAAAGTATTTCAAAACATTTTTACTATTTACTATAATATGGGTTAAAGTCATTTATACCATATTTTTACTTTTTATAATATGTTTATAAAGTAATCTTTCCGTCG
Organism: Viscum album; assembly: GCA_963277665.1. Classification (NCBI taxonomy): domain Eukaryota; kingdom Viridiplantae; phylum Streptophyta; class Magnoliopsida; order Santalales; family Viscaceae; genus Viscum; species Viscum album. Next base: position 230,806,061 of record OY728155.1, on the reverse strand, counting down.
TTTTCCAAACAAGGTGTTTTTTAACCTTTTCGATAGAATTAAGGTATGAAAGTTTTTTTAACTTATACGGCGAGTGCGGATATTTTCCGCCATTATAAAATCTTCAAAGCTTCCCTTACAAGCTTATAAGAATATTTTCAGAGAAAATGTTTTATTTTATAAATATATGACTCTTAAATGATTTCCATTTAGAAAGAGATACTTCTCTAAAAAGAGTTTTGATTTCATCTATGTCAACATCCTTTGATGGATTTTATGCTTATTTGAAGTTGATTTATTATGAAACAAAACTTATATATTGTATTGAAGGTTTTGTGATATGTTTGACTGTGTATGTGCTATTTTTATACCATTAATGGTTTATGATGAATTTATTGACATTTCGTATGCTAGTTTTAATATGAATTTTTTTGTTATGTTTTTACATTTTCATATGGGAATGCATTGGATTTAATATGTGATGGGTGGAGCCCGCTATAGCTCCTCGATGCATCGGTAGGTCTCATGAGAAAAACTAGTGTCTTGGGACAAGGCCTTTCCAAAATCTTATTTGTACTCTTGGCATGAGGCCTTGTCTATGTGGTTATGATAGTCTGGCATTATGCATTCCATCATTATGAAAGTGGTTATTGGTATTGCATGTGATTATTCGATTAGTAGAATATCCATGTGAATAAGTAAATGGAATTATTTCATTTTATTTTTTCCATACTACGTTGAAGTTCATGTTTAAAAGGCTTTTGTTTTAGTTATAAATTTCCTTAATGGTTTATTATTATTTATGAATGTTTCTGCTATATTGTTATCCTTATTGGGCATTTGAGCTCACCCCTTTTCTATGTTTTATTTTTCCCAGGATGTGAAAAATTAAATTATGAATGACCTACATGGATATTATGAGGGGATAATAGTGTGGAATATGGAGACAATATGTTGTTGTAGTAGTTTTTCACTTTATGATGTAATGTAAAGCTTTATGAATATATCTAGTGTTTCCAAGGCTACTGAACTAATCGGTCCTTCGAGATTTGATCTTTCTTGTGATCATGCCAATGTTATGTAATAAGGCACCGACTCTGGGTAACCAGGGTCGGGGCGTTACAGTTGGTATCAGAGAAGTTTAGTACAAACCTTGGAAGCTAGATTTAGATAAACTCTGATTAGAGCACATAGACCTAAGATGGACTTTGAGGATTAGTATAGAATAACTTCCTAAAATTTTGGTATTGTAGAGATTTTGTGAGTTTTCCGAGCAATACATCCCTATCTGGATATGAGCAGGTATAGGCGGCTCTACCATATATGTACCTAGGGGTAAAACCCAAAAACACCGCTTTGAGCTAGACTCGAACGAGAACTGGTGCACGACAACGGGCCTTGCTGCACTGTTGGTAACGACACACCTGGGGGATATGCTTAGGATAACTCTCATTTTCATTACAAATCATTATGAAAGGTTTATGAGTAAATACTTCCTCAAAGAAAACATTTTTATGATTATGGATTATATCCATAAATAGTTAAATTTATGTTAAGTGTTTTATAAGTATGGAATTATGTATTTTGATTCATAAACTGATCTAGTTTATGCCATTGTTTAGAAATGGAGCCTAGTGAAAGAAATGGAAACTGTATCAATGCACACACTCCTTGTAGGGATTGCCCTCCTGCTCAAGATAATTATAGTGGAGCTGGTGATGCAACTGATGCCGATCAGCTAATCACCATACTGGGACTACTCACTCAGGTTATGAATAATAACCTTACCCATATGGAGCACCCTGATCCACAGCCTGGAGGATCAATGTTAGATCTATTCATGAGGAAACAACCACCAATGTTCAATAGGGTTACAAATACCTTAGTAACTGAGCAATGGATAAATTCCCTAGAGAAAATATTTCAGGCTTTGGGGAGTAGTGAAATGGGAAATGTTATCATGGCAGATTACCGCCTCCCTGGAGATACTGATCCATGGTGGTCATTGATTCAAAACACGAAGGAAGATGATGAAGTATCAAATATGTAATGGAGGGAGTTCAAAGATTTATTTTTATAAAAATACTTTCGTCGTGACCATCGAGCAGATATGGAAAGGCAATTTCCGAGTCTGAGACAAAAGGAGGATGAGAATTTCACAAAGTATGAGGCTAACATTACAAGGTTAGCATGGTATACAGGAGATTATATACGTAACCCAAGAAGTAAGATTGATCATTTCATTGATGGGTTAAAACCATTTATCCGTCGAGCATTAGTCTCACAATCCTTCTCGTCGTACAAAGACATTGTCTCATGTGCTATCACGACAAAAAAGGAATTCTCTAAGTCTTATGACTTTAAAGAAAAGCAAGAGAAGAATAGATCTGCTGATTAATCTGGGAATGGAAATAAGGGGAAGAAGGGAAAGGTTGAATATCCATCCTGTGGTAAATGTGGGAAGAAACACCCCAGTACTTGCTTGAAGGGAATGGGTGTCTGTTACAAGTGTGGTGAAAAAGGCCACCAAGCTCGTGAATGCAAAGGGAAGAAGGAAGCTACCACTATTCAATGCTACAATTGCAGGCAGATGGGATATTATGCAAATGAATGTCCTAATCGTCAGGGGAACTTACCTCAGAAAAGGCCATGGGATCTAGGCCAAGCCTTTTTTATCACTACTGCTGAGGTAAAATCTCTAAAAGATATGGTGGCAGGTAATTTAATGGTTTCCTCATGTTTATAAAATTCTTTATTTGATTCTGGATCATCGCATTATTTCATATCTTCCCAGTTTTCTAAGAAAATTAGATATTTCCAATTTGATTTAACAAAGGGAGTTGTCTGTTAAAACTCCTAAGGGAGGTATCATTGCAACAAGGTTTTGTGAATCAGTCCCCATTAGAGAACATAAATGATCTTAATACAATGGTCTCATTTCCATAGCCATGATTGAGTTTGATATAATCCTCAGTATAGATTGTCTTTAGCATTATGATGTGAACATTTATTATAAGAAGAAGGAGGTTATGATGTTTGATGATGATGATAAGGGACACCTTATCTTTAGAGAAGAATCGTCACCACCAAATTCCTATCTAGATACACCCCCAATATCTCAAATAAATTCAATTATTAGGGAGGAAGATAATGAAATGACTATGGGTGAGGAAAAGAATGTTAAAATAGAGGATGTACGTTTTGTGAAAGAATATGTAGATGTGTTTCCGGAAGATTTACCTGGACATCCTCCAGAACGAGAAGTTGAGTCTTCCATTGATTTAATTCCTGGATCAAGGCCTATATCGAAGGCCCCTTATAGAATGGACACTGTATAATTAGTTGAACTAAAGAAAAAACTAGTGGAATTGAGTAATAAGGGATTTATTCTCCCTAGTGTATCTCCGTGGGGAGCCCCTGTTATTTTTGTTCAAAATAAAGATGGATCTATGAGGTTATGTATCGACTATCGGGAGATCATTGCTATAACAATAAAGAACAAGTATCCCCTACCTCGCATTGATGATTTATTTGACCAACTGCATGGAGCTCAATACTTTTCAAAGATTGACCTTCGATCTGGATACCATCAGTTGTGTGTAACGAAGGAAGACATTCTGAATACTGCATTTCGAACCAAGTACGGGCATTATGAGTTTACTATAATGCCTTTTGGATTGACTTAGAACCCTCTGTATTCATTGATCTGATGAATAGATTTTTCAAGGAATATCTCGATGAATTTGTGGTGGTATTAACTGATGTTATCTTGGTATACTCTAAAATCTACGAAGATCATGAAAGTCACTTGCGCATTATACTGAAGACTCTGAGAAGACATGAATTATATGGGAAGTTTAGTAAGTGTGAATTCTGGCTTCAGGATATTTCTTTTCTTGGATATATTGTCTCTAAAGATGGAATCTTTGTTGATCCTTCTAAGACCAATGCAATCCAAGAATGGCCAGCACCTATGAGTATAACTAAGGTACGCAATTT